>VDFB02058242.1:536611303-536891063 GCA_007258455.2 Sequoia sempervirens
TTCATAGCAAGGTTTAATGAACCACAGCCTCTTCTATCAAAGAAATATATCCAAGAATGAATGCTACAGAAAATGCATTAGAAGACAGCGCGCTTAAAGGGTAATATTCATTGGAAAATAACAAGTTTCGAGCTCAATAGTGATGCAAAGCGACAGATTTGAGGGTGAAAATATTTACCAAAATATTTTCTGGCAACCGTGTTTCCAAACCATGCAAAAAGGTCAGTGTTCAAACTCAAAATTATTCAATGGTAGCCCGAATTAACACACAGGAAGAGCATTAAGTCACCACTCCAGGCAATGTAAAAGCACGCAAATTTTAGAATGCCCGGATGGAGGAATACCCAGCACAGTAATGTTGTTTCATTATTTGGAGCATGTCTTTTACTCAAAAATCCAGAAAAATCAAACCATTTCTTGAAGAGGAGTTTTCAAATATACCCAGATGAAGTTTCGAACTGAAGAATACATTTTCCTTGCTTTATAAATATTTGAAGTTTCAAACACAGAGATACAGAAACAGAGTATTATTAGCAGTACCCATGATGCTGTGAGGCCGCGGCCTGTTTGAACCAAGGTCAAAGCTTTGTCAGAACAAATATGGAGCTATTTCAGTCATAGGTATAAAAGCAACTATTCAGGAAATGAGAGTGCAGAGTGTAGTGCGGCCTGGAGAAATAATTTCACACACCCAAAAGCTGAGCATTATTACAGTGCCTTTCAGGGGTATAGATAACAAAGAAAGAATTTGGAAATAACTCATAGCCATAGTCAGGAATCTCCAGAAACTTGCTAAAATACATGGTCAAAGCCCAAAAATTGCTAAGAAATTACTAGAATAGTGAAGCCACGGCCAAAGGCAGAGATATCAGATGCTTGTATCCATTCTTAGCTGAAGATTTTTGTTTAAAATTCAATGACAGAGATATGAAAGCTTACCACGTTTTTATGAGGTTTCATTTTTATACTGGCTCTCTTCAGATCATTCTTCCAGCATCGACCTCAATGGAAAGAGATTTTAACAGAGGACAAAAGCAGATGACAAAATATCAGAATACTATCATAATCGCGCCCATAAGATAGCGAAATTTCCATATAAATGCCCAAAAAGAGCTCAGATTTGTGGCAAATAAGTTCCTTTTACCTGTGACGCCCAGAATATGTCAAAAGATCATGGAAATCGACAGAAAATTGCATGAGTCGAGCTTGGAACCCTACTCGGAGTGGCGGCCAGTTTCTTCCAGAAACTTCATGTCAAATGTGAGAATGATTATGTTTTTTAGGGTTGATGTTTTTAGGTCATTTCTCCAAGTCAAAAGAATATTTTAAATGATGTGGTCACCTTTGTATTATTGAAGAAATGGTGTGGCCGAATATTTTAAATGATGTGGTCGCCTTATAATCATGGAGGAGATAATGGGTTTAATTTTTATTAAAAGAATGTTGGTCGACCAAGCTTCCAATTGCATTATTATATTTATAATTTGCATTATTCAATGAATAGCTAATTTGTTAAATGATATACCACAAATCATTTAATAAATTAGTTATTTTAAACATGCAAATTATATATATTTTAATACAATTAAAAGATATTATATCAGGCAAAGTTAACTGAGGGTGTTAGATATTTTTATCGTGCACATGTGATAGAAGTGGAGTTTCAGTTCCTATGGGCGAAGTTGATAAAAACGAGGCAGTTTTGCATGCTTTGAGCCACTTTTTCAGGGAGTTGCAGTTTAGTTGGAATAATGCATGTATCAGTTACGACTTGGCAGTGAATTTGAGCTTAATTGGAATCATTTTTACTTGAGTTTGACCACTTTTTCAGGAGATTTTCACTTGTGCTCGGATTTCACATTGTAATTGTCATCTTTTCACTTTCTGATGACTTTCAGTTCTTTTTGCATGCCTTTTTGGAAAGGTTTGTTGTATATATTGAAAAACTTAACTGTTTTTCATTCTAGTTCTTATTTTCTGCGTTTGCCTTCAGCAAAGAAGAGAATCTTGTAACTCAGCTTTCAGATTAATATAGCAGTGTTTTATTACAGGTTAAAAGTGCATAATTGCAGAAGATTCCTTTGAATTCAGGACTTTAGAGTTTGCCTTCTAGATTTCGAGCATCGTTTTGTGAAGAATTTGATCGAAGAATTGCTGTGTTTCGGTTCTGAAACCCTTAGTTTTATCTGTCTTTTTCACATATCTGTATGCAATTTAGTTTGTAATCACTGGTTATACATTGTGCTTATTAATGAGTTAATACATTTTGTTGTGAAAACCTTGTTTTCCTTCAATAGTGCATTAAATCACAAGCCTTTGTTTAAATTGTTCAAGTGATTAAATTATTGAATCTGGTTGTGTGGATTTGAGTTTTAAGAAATTTTTGTGACTCATAATTGCAAGTCATTATCATTTAGGTGCAATCACCTCTCATAGCTTTAGGTTTTCAGTTCGAGCAAGTTCTTTTCTCTTTCCCAGCCAAGTCAATTAGTTTTAGGAGTTTTTAATCAGGGAACCAGCCCTCTCTGGAGATTGATTCTCGAAATTAGGCAACCCACAGGCCTGAGAATCATTCCATGTTTCAACAGATTGCTAGGTTTAATTAATCAAGCGTTCGGGTGCAATCTGATTTGATAACAGAGGTCTTACAAGGAAAGGCCTAGAGCAGGAATCAATGATTGATTCCTCCAACCCCTCTCCCTATCAAATTGGTATCAGAGCAAGCAAAAGATTTGGGATTGATCTTGTATGTCAGAGACAGAGTCTAGTGGTTCTAGCATCATGGTGACAAATGCTGAGTTGGCCAAGAGGGTTGAAGAAACAGAGGAAGACAATAGGGTATTGAGAGAGAAGTTAGACCAACTTGAGCAAGCACTGAATGTTATGCGGTTTGATGGAAGAATAGAAAAAGAAGAAGAGGTTGCAGAGGAGGATAGAATCCCTGAACCTGACCCTATATTGAAGAAGGATCCCTTCTTGAAAGCATTGAAGGATTTGAGTGGAAAAGAACTTGAAGGAGTACCACTATTTAGTGGAAAGATGGAGGCTGATTTAGTTATGGATTGGATAGAGGGAATGGAAAACCATTTTGAGTGTGATGGAGTCACTGAAGCACAAAAGGTAAAGGTGGATAAATCAAGACTAAGAGGTTATGCCTTAACTTGGTGGAAATTCATTCAGACAGAGAGGGAGAAGGATAGCAAGCAACCTATCTCTACTTGGAAGGGAATGGTTGCCAAGGTGAAAGAAGCATACCTACCTGAGACTATGAAATTCAATTGCATAAGAGGAGACAAAGTTTGAGGCAAAGAGATCAGGAGATGAGTTCTTATACTGAGGAGTTTCAAAGACTTTGCATGAGGTCCAATGTCACAGAGGGATGAAAGAATAAGGGTGGCAAGATATTCCCAATCTGGCTATGGAACATTCAAGAAGAGATGGCTCTTTTAAGTCCTAAAACTATACATCAATGTTACCAATTGGCTATCAATATTGAGGAAAGGAACAAGAGGAAGCAAGATCAGGCTTCTAAGGGCAGAGGCAAATGCAGAGATCAAAGAGATCAAAGAGGATAGCGTGGTGGCTACCAAGGTAGAGGCAATGACCAAAGAAACCAAGGAGAGTCAAAACTCACAGAGCATGGAGGTGAAACATCTACAAGAGGTGGATATAAACAGGGTAGAGGACCTCAAGGAGGTTCAAATAGAGGAAGAGGAGCAGGCAGGCATGAGCCTTTCCTTGTATGTACCTGCTCTAGGCCTTTCCTTGTAATACCTCCTTGGTGCTTTGCTTCACCAATCTAACCTATAGGTCCCTACTCATGACTAGGTGCCCCTAGTTTGTCTAACCAACCCCTCTTCTATCATTCATCAAGATCATACATTGAACTTCTTGCCCCTCCTAAAGTTTGGACCACATCCATTACCTCCACATAAACCGACATCCTTGGTCTTCTATGGTTCCCACGCCGTGATATGGTTATGCAAATGAAAATGAAGAAAATTAATCATCTCCTTATCCATTGGCTGGAAGAATGCATGCTTAATGTTATGATACATGATATCAACTCTCTTTTTTGCTCTCATGGTTGAATATCAAAATCCAGTATGGTGGGCCTCCAGAGTTCTAGTCATCTTTCTTCCTCTTCCACCAAATGTTGTCCTAATCCACATGTCTGCTAGCCTAATTGGCTTTGTTTTTGAAAGCTGAAGTTTCTCTTGAGTCACCAGTGTAGCTCTCTCTACCTTTCCAAACTCTTTCATTGCTACAGATTGTCTTTGGGATTTAGTCATTTGTACCACATGGTTGATGTGCTTTGAATCCTTGCATCTAAGGGTTTAAAACCTTAGGGGCCTTAGATGAGAAAAAGAAGTAATGTTTTTCTTTTCTTTTTATGTGAGGACGTAGTAGTGAGATAAAAGAGGACTGTATAGAAAAATGAAAAAAGAAGACAAAAATTCATGGACCATACTATATCACCTACATGCAAGCAGCTGAACAAGGACATGAATGTAGTAGATTTAGGTATGATAGGGAAGGCTGCAAAGGTATATTTGGAGGAATATATAAGAATGAAGAAGAATTCCCATGGATCAAATTAGTGTCAAATGTTTTCCTCTTAAAAAGATCTCCCACACCCCTATTAGGAATTTAATCATTTCTAGCATTTTCCACGCCCCATGGGAAAGTTTGAGGAGGTTCAATAGTTGAGAGTTTAATGAGTACCTCTATATAACTTCTTTCCATGCAATCATGATTAGTTGAGAACATATAGGGAAACTTGATGAGCTATGCAACAAATGAAGAGAATATAGGGTATTTTGACCTAGTCTTAAGCATCTCCAAGCATCTGTAGGGAGATGAAGGAGTCTTGGTCGACAGATAGGGCCTTCCAGGATAGAAGTTTTATTTTGTCACATTGACATCATGTAGGACACTCCATAGTCTTATTCTTGGTTACTGCTGACTCTCACAAAAAAATTATATAGGATGGAGAGTAGAATGTAGCCTACCTTGTCGGGCCCATGTTAAATTTTATTATATATAGCTTGCTAGTGTAAGAATTCTAAGACAAACAATCATGGTAGGACCATTCTTAAAATATTTCAAATAATAACCTAGTGAGCCCATATACTCTTATGACTATATATACACAAATCTAGATTAAACTTAGAATTCATTAACTTTAAGTTCTCTTTATTCTATATAACCTTAGTGAAAGTTTGAGCAAATCTACTCGCACTCGGAGGTGTTTCCTTGAAACTTCCAACAACACCCTGTTCAACATCCAAAATCACATATTAAAATACCATTCGTAAGACAATGCTATTAACACATGTAATAAATTTATAATTGTTTACTAACTTTTACATACATACCCCACCTAATAGGTGTACCGCGAAAAATAAGTAGATTGATCTGGTGGACCTGTGGTCAACACCGTAGACCTTGCAATTTTATTAAAATAATAAAACTAAATTAGTTAATCTTGCATTTCACAATTGAATTTAATAAACTAAATTCAATGAACATGTTGAATTTTACCCGGATTGTCAATAAATTATATGCATCATGCGTATCGTCACCGCCTTCCATCCCTCGTAGATGCATATTCATGGACGTTGCATAGAAGCATATGGATCCTACGTAACTCCCCCTCCGAGGGCTCTGTGAGGGTCATAATGAATGCGACAGAAGATCTACATTGACATACCTCGGCGGCTACCAATCAAGACTCCCCAGATTGTAATCAGACAATGGGGTTAGTGTGGATGACACCAGTCAAGGATGTGATCGCCGCAAATTCTCTACATCAGCACTCTCCTTTGCAACTCCAGAAGTATCACAATTCTGCTCACGCAGGCAGCCTAGCTAGGTGTCGTCAATCGGCCATGGTGGACTGGCTGCACCAGCTCAGCCTCGGTACGAACCCCACCTCTCCCTCAAAACTCCCTATCAAAATAATTCGTGGATTTGGTTCAATACAACTCACGTTGTAATTTCCTAAGAAAATATTGGGGACTTCACGCTATTGCAGACGGTGGTAATCAAAGACCATATACCATCTGCCATAAAATGGTTCCTAATCTCTTGGTGGTGGCACCAATGAATAGGAAACCTCTTTGCATTGAGGGTGAGATTTTGATTTGTTCTAGGGTCAGTGAATAGAGAGCACAAATTTCCTTTAGTAATCTTTAAATCTTTAACTTGTTTATATGATAATTTGTCTGCATAATATGCCCTCGATGTTTGCCTCCTATTTTCCATCCAGATATTTGTTGGGTAATTGCATCTACATTTTTTAACAAATCCTTCAATGAATCTGCTAGATGTATTCTTTTTGTGGTTGAATAATTTTGATCACTCAACCTACTAATAAGATCCTCAACTTCTTTTCTATTGTTTTCAATTTCACTCAAATTTTCTTGAGTGCCAGGAGGGTATTGAGAGAATGGTGGGGAGGTTGATTTTGTTGTTGAGGCTGATTTTGTTGAGGCTGATTTGGTTGAGGATTTTCCTCCTCTTGTTGATGAAATCCAATTGTTGTTGATGACTTTTGAAGAAATCACCTTCCAAGAACGCAGCACGTATAACAGGGTTTTTGGCCGCGGACAGAACTAAAACACAAAAAAAACGAAATGAGAAATGATATTTGGATTCGCTTTTTTTTTTGCTTTTAAAAAGCCATAACGCGAACGCGTTATAACGTGTTCACGTTATGGCTTGTTTTTTTCTTTTTTGGCCACAAAAGTGCGACCATCTTGGTGCACTTACCCTATGATGTTATTCTTTGAACATTGACTACTTTCCTTGATCAAATGTGGACACAATGTCTTTTACATTATATAATTCACTTGCTATATCTCTACATTGGGGCAATCATGAATTCCATTATTATATTCAAATCTTTCCTTTCCATATCTTTACAATAGGGTTTTCATTCCTTCCCCAAATTCTATGTGCACATCCATCAATTTCCCTATAATGATTTTAGAGCCACGCCTATTTTAGTGAGCGAAACTTATCCTTCCCATCATCTATTATGATATCATTGCATATATCCTTTTCATATTTGGGGGAAAGAATTCATTCCCTCTTCATCAATGTCTTGACATCACATTCATAGACCTACATCACCACTAGGGACCTATTGTTTGACATATACCAATGGATCATGCACCTATATTGTAGCCTTATGTACCTAGATAGGAGTTTTTTACTACACCACCATTTATATTTTCCCATGTTATGATGAACCTTCTACCTTGAGATTCATGTTCAACCCATATGTGGTTTCCATGTTTATTGTGTTACACTTAATTATTACACTTAGATTTCATGTGTTATTAATTAAACTCGCACGTGCACAATGTACAATTGTGTGTGTTCCATTCAGTATCCTCTTAGTGGTTGGGGAATCCATTCTTCAAAAACACTTAGTATCTAGTTTTCAAGGCACTTGTAGAGGTCTTTATACATGTGTTGCTCTTTTTTGTCATATTTTTGTTACCTATTTTTCACTCCGAGCTCAAACAGGTAGAGCTGGATGAAATTCATCATTTATAGGTACATAAATTTTCATGTTTTGTAGATTAAGTGGTCATTGATCATCATTGGGATCATCTTACATATGAATCATAGTTTTATTGTGCAAACATTTAAAACAGAAAATTGAGAAAATTTGCATAGTGATGCTTTTATTCATTTTGTAAAAAATGTTGAATTCCACACAAGCCATGGAAGTAACTTTTTGGATTTTTACAATCAAACAATGGTATGCTATACAACTGAAAATAATGAAAACATAGGGTAGAAGATGATTCGTCATTGCCTGAATGACGAATAGTTGATAGTTGAGGTTTTCAGTTGTGACATCAGCTCTAGCTCCATTTCCAATTTCAGCTCCTTTTCTAGCTCCAAAAGCATCTGCAGGAAAGATTAAAATAACGTTAGAGATGGTCTCTAAGCGATGATGGATCAAATCCTATCATATGCCTACGCTACTAACAGGAATATAAGATACAGTCGATCAGGCATCCATCAGATGATTGCAAAACATGAAGAGGAAAAACATAATTCAATGGAAGCTTTCAGCTTCTTTTATTTTTGCTAGCATGTTTGTTTCAGTGTGCAGGAAATGGTTCATGATGTTCAAAATTATTTTATCAGATATGTGGAGTAAAACGGTCTCCCACAAGGGTAGAGCCTGGCATATCATAAGGATATTTCTTATTCACATCATACATGAGAGTTATTTAATCAAGGATAGAAACAATTATCATCTAAGACTGTCATCAGGAAGAGTATTCAGCATGGTAAAACAGATTTGCGCAATTGTTTTTGCTCATCATTCAAAGGAAACAATTAGAAATATATTGCATTTATCATACATTGTTTCAGCTCTGCCTTTCATTTATGTTCATGTTTTAATAAGGCATTGAGCCCTTTATACTTAAGGGAAAGCAGAGTATTCAGCAAGATAATTGTTTCTTACAAATATAAAAAAATAGCATTCTCATAATTCATAATCAATGCAAGTCATCAGCAGGAGTTTCAGCTGATCAAAAGAATTAAGATAATGACAAGTGAACAGATTTGCAATAATCCAATTATCTACAGGCTTTTGAATAGAAGGCAACAATTTTTCCTTGGTCAGCATTTAAGAGATATGGAAGATACAGATTCATCAAACAGACATGTTGTTTTAGGTTTCAAATGAGAATATTAAAAGATCATGAGTCTGGAAAATTAAACATTCAACTGCTACTGACGAGGTTAATAGGAAGTTCAGGTTAACAATATTCACAGCTGGTTTTTTTTTAAATAACAAATGATAGTTCAGCCTATTACCAGTCATTGGAAATATATACGAGATGTAATGGAATTTTGTTATGCTAAATAAAGCATTATCTTTTATCAAACAGAAAGACAAGTTGCATTTACAGTGATTTCGGAGGGCATTCAAATTAACATATTTTATCAGCTTGAAGTTAATCTGTGATATTTAGTGTTTTTAATGTATGACAGTGATGTTCAGTGTTATATTACAGATAGTCTGCTGAAAGGAAAAGAATATAATGAAGAAAGCATTACAGCTGATCTGTTCTAGAGCTCACTGCCTACCACTAAATTGTAGAAGCCACAGGGGTGGATCTCATGCTAAGAAAGTAAAGGTTTCATCAAAATCTAAGAAACCCAAGGAGAGTGAAACAACATTTCAAGAATTGGGATTGGTAATTTGGGCAGAGTGATGTCAATGCAATACAAATTTGTGCACATAATGAGACCTTTGAGGTAAAGAAGAGCACAAAATTCCCAAAAAATTAAGGATAGTGCTAAGGAGGCATTTAAGTTGTTTCCAGTCCATAAGGTGAGCTATTCACAAGTGCAGATATAGTAATGTTGCCTTATCGGGAGATTTATTCAAAAGAATATTGCTATACATTAAAGGATGGCAGAGGCAACATTGTTTTAAAAGGTTTCATAGTATGTATTCCTGCAGGAGAAAGGACGGATGGTGATTATCAAGTTATATATAGGGCGGGAAAGATTTTGATATTTGAGCTTATGAGATAAAGAAATTCCATAATCATTTAAAGCCAGTAATACCCAGAACATTCATGTCAATGGTTATTCTCAAAAGAGTGGAGACATATACGCAAGGATAATAAAAGCCATGGAAGTCATGTCTTGCCAAGAAGGAAGCTCTATTCGAGCTCATACAATAGGAGAGGATGCCCATATGAGTTTTTGAACCTCACAGCAGAGGAAATTAACTTTTTAGTCACAGGAAAAGCCATTCACAATATTTCAGAAGCTTACTTGAGTATAAAAGGCATGAAGAGCATTCCTTGTTGCAGTGCCATGAAAATCACAGGAGAAACAATAGTATATCAGCTGGAAGGCTCCAAAAAGCTTCAAACTCGCAAATCCATGGCAATGCGGCAGTTCTCAAGTTCAATTTCCAGAAAAAATGAAGAATCCATGGCATCCCATGAACAGAGGAGCAAATAAATGAGTTATATCAGAATAGAATGCATGGCCGCAGCCTTTAAGATCAACAAATTGTTCAAAGAAGCAAAATGAAAGCCACGTTTTTGCCTCAGCCAATGACTTGATAGCCGAATAGAGAAACAAAGTTTATTTTTTACTTCACAATAATGGCCGAATAATGGATGCTGAAGAACTCACCTGTAACGTGAAAATGTAGACTTTTTTTTTTATTGTGTTCACTCATTTTTGCTACAAAAATCTCCAGATTCACAAGAAAAATCAAGCCCAAACCCTCCATGGTGGCGCAACAGGGAAGTCTTCAGCAAAAGTCAAGAATGTGAATGACGAAATGATTAGGGTTCAATTTCTTGTGTCTGCCCTAATTCGACCAAGGGTGACTTTTTATTGATGATTTTAATAAATCATGTCATTTTACTATCAACGTGGTCTTGACTCTTGAAGTCAATTGACCTATAATGCATCAGGGCCCGTGGATTTTGAAACTGCCTCAATGAAATATTTTGTTTTTTAAAAATTACTTGTATTTGCATGGATTAATAAAACATCAAATATTTAATTAAATGTTAAAATGGAATTTTGTGATTACTTTAATATTTAGGCATATAGTGAAGAGTGATATTACCAGCCGCCTAAATATTAAAATAATTACTTAATGATTATTTTCAATATTTAATTAAATAAAGACTTTCTGAGATCCATGCAGATACAAATAAAGTCAACTGGAGAATGAATTAATATCAAATTGTTAACTGGAGAGGTACCATGAGGAAGATGGGTTTTAAAATGTGCATGGGCGGATTGATACAAACGAGGTGGTTTTTGCGTGCTTTAGCCCACTTTTTCAAGGATTTCAGTTCAGTTCGACTTGCAAATCAATTACATGCTTTATGAATGCCAGTTTTAGCTTGAGTTCACTCATTTTGCATGAGTTTGAGCCACTTTTTTTAGGGATTTTCACTTGTGCTCGGATTTCGCTTTCGAATTGTCATTTTTTGACTTTTAGATCACTTTCAGTGGCTTATTCATGCACTTTGAACTGCATTCATTGTATATATTGAAAAAGTTTATCTTTTTCAATTTAGTTCTTTTTTTTTAGCCTTTGCACTCTACAAAGTGAATCATCTTGTAACTCATCATTTTTATAGAGTAATACAGCAGTGTTTTTACAGGTTCAAATCATGTTATTGCATAGAATTCCTTCAAGTTCAGTATTTTAGAATTTGCCTTCAAGTTTCAAGCATCTTTGTCATGTGGGATTGATCGAAGTAATTATTGTGTTGCAGTTT
Source organism: Sequoia sempervirens (assembly GCA_007258455.2). NCBI lineage: Eukaryota > Viridiplantae > Streptophyta > Pinopsida > Cupressales > Cupressaceae > Sequoia > Sequoia sempervirens. Next base: position 536,622,604 of record VDFB02058242.1, read on the forward strand.
ATGAAACCTTTAAATATTTATGTCTCCTTAGTGAATTCTGTATGCATCCAAGTTTAAACTTACTGGTTAAACATTGTGCTAATCAATAGTCAAACAGTCTAGTTGTGGAAATTATATTTTCCTTCTGTGATTGTTTCTTTAATAGCCTTTGTTTAAAATATTCAAGTGTTTAAGCTTCCAGATCTAGTTGTGCGAATAAAAATAGTGAGTAATTGTTCTGTGAGTTAAGTCTGCATGTTGAATTCTTCGGTGCATCACCATAGTTAAAGCTTCATAGTTTAGAATTCAGACTTAGTCTTTCTACCTCTTTCTTAGCCAAGTCGGTTAGTTTTAGGAGGTTTTCATTAGGGAACCAGCCCTCTCTGGAGATTGATTCTCAGTTTTAGGCAACCCACAGGCCTGAGAATCATTCCATGTTTCAATAGATTGCTGAATTTAACTATTCAAGCGTTCGGGTGCAATCTAATTGACAACAATTTTAATATAGAGCTTCTCACTACCATCTTATTCTCCATGATCATAGATGACTTTAATGACTTTATCCATCTTCTAAGTTTTTCCTTGTTGGTGTGAATAAATGTATTGTACCTAGTTAATTCACTTACTAGGAACTTAGGGGACATTTTCACATGTTAAGTTTACCTAGGTTATAATATTCCTTCTAGAAGTCTTAGTTGTCATATATAGACTTTATCTTATCCTAGGTAGTTATGAGTTAGTTGTATCATGTTATAGGGTTAAGAAAATTGTCATGATAATGTCTAATCCTATCTCTCACCTTTCCTTATAATCAAGTCTTCTCATGTACATTTGTATATTCAACCATATTCAATCTTTCATTGTTGAAGCAAGTATTCTTGCCATTTTCTTTCTTGTGGAAGATATTTTGGTCTAGCAACTATTCCTGGTGGTGTTGAGGAGTCACCATTAACTCTTACAAGCCTTGTGACATTCATTCATCCAAATCACCTCGATAACTAATGCACTGTGTAATGCTCTGAACAAGCTTTTTGTCAACTATAAGAAGTCAAAAATTTGACTTTGTATGCACAAGTTATGACCTCTCCAACCTTGAAAAGAACATCCAACTTCTAGCAAGAAAATCATTGTCAAAATAACAAAATTTGAAAAAACCATTGATACCACATCAAAGAGCATGAAACCATCTTTCCAAAGAGTATAAGAAATAAAAAATGGACCATTTGGGAGAAAGCTATGCCCCTAGAAAAAAAATTGCATAATTTTGGTATATAAGGCAAAAAAAATGCCCCCTGGTGGCTGGGCGGTGGTCCACCAGTGGTGGCGGCGCCACCCATAGAACAAGGACCTGACATCATATTAAATTCAGCTTAATAAAAGACTTTTGTTTAATTTTTTAATTGGTATATTTCAAAAAAATTATAGGTGGATTTTTAAATTTAATACAAGTGACATTTTAAAATTTTAATTTAAGGTGGCTTTAAATTTTAATAACCCCATGTGGGGGGGAAGGCTGGCTAGTTTGGTGGATTGCCGATCAGAGCTAACAGTGGTCGGCCGCCACCTGGAAACAATGGTACGTATGGGTATCACTAACAATAGGTACCACATGTATCTTGTCAGAAGCAAGTACATGCAGGCCATATGGGAGTTTGTGGACCCCCACCATTATTATTATTTTTTTAACATGTGTAGGAAATATTTTAGAAGACCACACAAAATTTTAACTCATAGAATTATTACTATTTTTTAATTTTTTCGACCTACAAATTTGACAGTTGTACAATCGAGAGCAGTATTGGTTAAAAAAAATTGATTTTTTTTCTAGTAACCAAAATATATCAAATTTTATGTCAATCTTTATCTCTCGGGCACCTCGGATCCAATGGTGAGGTATATTTTGTCCCAAGGGGTTATCTACAATATTTCCCCTACAAAACCCTCATTATGAACATACATAAAATCATTTTTCAAACAAATATTCATAACCCCAAATTTACAAAAAGTAACCACAATTCTACAACCCAAAAACCCCAAATCTATAAAAAACACCTACACAAAACCCTCATATCTTGCAATGTCTCCATTCTTTCCATGCAAGCCATAGATTCAACTATACACAAAATCTACTCCAATAAGGGTTATACAACCAAAACTATGGCTCTAATACCAAATGAAAAGAAATATGCATCCACCCAAGATAATTTTCACATAATCCAACTAGAGAAATCTATGAAAAGAACTATTCATAATCCATATGCAAAAGAATAGACAACATGACATCAAATATGACACAAGATATACCCTAGGAAAACCTTCAAATGGGAAAAACCTAGCCTCCAAAAGCATCCATCACTCATGCATTACTCAACAATAAGCATTACAATACATCTTCAGAGTTCTCCATGAACATCATTGAAGCATCAATCCCTCTACAAGCAATCCATGTGAACACATCCTATGCCCTGCTTCAACCTTCACAAATGCTAACAAGAACTAGCCTGTCAAACTGCCAACCTTCCATCCTTAGACAACTACCCATGTGTTTTCTTTTATAGAAATAATCTCACACAAAACCACGAAGTGTTATTACATAAAATCATGTGTCTAATACCATGAGCTTACAAAACCATTAACCCCTCATTTAATATTGATACTAAGTTTTCCCAATATTTAATATTATTCACATGTGTAACCCCACATTAAATATTTATCCCAATGTTACATACAACACATAAAGTGGCCCCAAGAATCCTAGACCCATGTGATGCACGCACCCATAGATTCCCTAGGTGCACCACATAATAAATAAATAATTACATTATAACATTATGCAAGGTCGACAACACACTTTTTCCTAACAAGAAGTAGTGTAACTGAGATTTGAAAGAAGGGAGAAGTTAATAAGGAATTGTGTCTTTTTTATGCATGCTATTGATCTGTAGGTTATTTTTTTAACTTGGTGGTTTGTGACTTTTTTTTTTGGTTTTCTTAATCCTGCAATCAGAAGGTGGCTACAAACTAGTTGTTTGTTTGGGTTTTTGTTATTTGAAAAAATGCATATGTTCTTTGTAATGGTGGTCTTGATGAAATTATTTGTATGTTGTAATTCTCTCCAAATTTATCATTCATATCTCTTAACAACCTTTGAAATATAAATAAGTTGGTAATTTTATCAAAAAATCTTAAAATAAAGGTACAATCATGTCCATCCAACTGTAGTCTAGTAGTTGAGAATTGGAATAGGTTGACAACTTGTAAAGGATCCATATTCATGTTTTTTTTTTAAGAATTTGGGATTTTGACTTGAATTCAATCAAGTATACCCTTTGTATAATCAAAGAGTTTTAACCTCAATAGGTTTTTAGTTTTGATTTTTTGTAATGGAAATGCGGCAATTTCTTTTTTAGAAGTTGAAAATAACTACAACTACAATAAAACTAAAAATTGATTTAGCCCTTGGAGTCTATAAGATTTCTAGAAATAGGGATCCATTTCAATCTAAATCAAGTAATCTAATCAAGTTGGAAAAAATATTTTTGCAGGACATTATATGTTGTATTCTAAAAAAGGAGAAATTATTGTTGCCAAGATTACTATCATTATCACTAATATCCTCTTCTATGAAATTATGATCATCTTTTGTGCTAGGTATATGTTGCATAAATTCTTCACAAATATCAACATAAATTAGGGTATCATTAGGCATTAGTTTATGCTAGGAAAGGTCTTGTTTTTCACCCCAACCGTCGAATCGTTCCAGGCTACATTTTACCAATGCTTTCTCTTACGAGTCCTAAGTGCCAAAAAGTGGCAAACTTTGATGAGTTGTTTCTCAGAAACTGTGGCACTTAGAAACATTTCGTTTGAAGGTACAGGGTCATGTAGGGTCCCTCTATAATAACCTCTCTCAGTTTTTATATTTCCAATCCATTTGTCCAAGGTGATAATGTTTCAAATGTTGCAAAAAGTGTTAGTTGTATTGAAGAGAAAGTTACAAGGTAGCCTAATTTTGTTCTATTTGTCATGTGACCAAACAAACAATTCCAACACATCTGTGTGGGTGGGTTTATTCTAGGCAAGGTCCTGTTTCACACCCTAGCATTCCAAATTGTTCTAAACTACATTGTGTCAATGCTTTCTCTTAAGAACCCTAAGTTCCAAAAAGTAGTAAACTTTGATGAGATGTTTCTCAAAAATTGTGGCATTTAGATACAATTTTTCTAAAGGTATAGGGTCACGTAGGGTCCCTATGCAATAGCCTCTCTAGGTTTTTAATATCTCCAATCCTTTTAGCCTTGGTGACAATGTTTTAGATGTTGCAAAAAGTGGCAATTGCATTGAACAAAAAGTTGCAAGGTAGCATAATTTTTGTTTTGTATGTCATGCAGCCAAACCGATAGTTCCAATACATCTATGTGGATGGGTTTATGCTAGGAAGGGTCCTTTTTCACACCCCAACATGCCAGATGGCTCCAAGATACATTATGTCGACACTTTCTCTTAATAGCCCTAATGCCAAAAAGTGGAAAACTTTGATGAGCTATTTCTCAAAAATCGTGGCACTTATAAACATTCCATCTAAAATTATAGGATCTTGTAGGGTCCCTCTATAATAACCTCTCTCATGTTTTTATATATCCAAGTTGTTTCACCATGATGACAATGTTTTAGATGTTGCAAAAAGTGTCAATTGCATTTAGTAAAAAGTTGTTGAGAGACATTGTTTATATTCTTCATTTCGTGGGGGTAAACCAACAATTCCAACATGTTGGGGTGGTTACACAATAAGTCCACTTTAGGGTTTTTGGTCGATATAGGTCTCTTTATACTCTTATGATTGAAGGGTAAAAATAGAAACTTGTGTCAAACTTTATAAAGGAATTGGAAAACAAAAACAAAAAATTCTCAACTTTGACTACATAAAAGTGGTATTTATGTTTCAAATTTCAAAATGATGTAAACTAATAAAATGTAGAACTCTTGATGAAGTTTATTGCTATAATTTTTCAATTTAAAAAAAAATTGTTTTAATACTTTTAAAAAAAAAAAATTAAGGGTAGATTTTGAATGACTAAAAATTTAAGAAAAAAGTGATGTTGAGTTGATGTCAAGAAAAAAATAGCAAACAATTTTATTTTCCCCTAAATTTTTTTCCCAAATAGATAACTTCAACATATCTAATGCATGGAAAAAAAAACATTTTTGATGTATATTTTCCTCGTAATATTGTTTTAAAGTCAAACATACCAGAATTTCATAGTTTTCATTCGATGTCAACTATTGTATAATTTTTTTATTACTTTCAAAAAATAAATTAAACCCTTTTGAAGAGGATTCTCTCTTCTAGTGCACCATATATTTTTCAAAAAATTTAATATGTTTTAGTATTTTTTAAATTTCTAATCAACTTCATTTTTTATTTTATTTTTTGGTGAAAGTGGCACGCTACTATTATATTTTATTATATATTAAATAAAAGGTTGCAAAAACTGGTTTTGGGGAGCATACCGGTTGGAAAGAACAAGTAAGAAAACCTCTAGTTATAGCTTCAAGCATGAAAAAATAGATAGAAATCATTTGTACAAAGAGTGCTAAAACTTCAAAATTCAGCATTATCCCAATCTAACCTATGACACTAATTGAGATGACCTTCCCAATGAACCACCCAACCCTTACATAACGACACAAAATGATCATTGACCCAACCCTTACAATTGTTATTGCTTTAAACATATGAACCCTTACAAAACATTTCAATAATATCATCAGCCCAACCCTTTCAAATATTTAAAACCCCATAAACATTTCTAACCGCATATAAAGACCCAATACAAATTTCAAATTTTCCCAAAAACCAGTCACAGAAAATCATAAAGCTCTTGTATGTTTCCACTTGTAGCTCTTTCACCTGTCGAATTCTCATCCATTCCTTCTGACTACAAAATGTTTGGAATGTTTCTATTGCCATCCCTTTGAGCATATTATTGAGAGCCCTGAGATTCCATGCAAGATGGCGCATGAGGCATAGCTCTTGCAAAAGAAGACATATGGCTTGGAGAGTTAACTCATAATTGCAAGTCCAACTACAAATTTTGGTTAGCAAGATGCGAAGTGTATGCATGAAGAAAAGATAGAGCATAAAATTTGTCCTTAATTTCCAATTCCATTAGTGTGCAAACACTCCACCTATTTTTCCTTAAAGCCCTCATCAAAATGTTTTCATTTCTATGTTGAAAAGCCAGTCGAATAGCCTAAAAAATTTCTCAATACCTTGACATTTTTGCACTGATCTTCTGGGGAAAAGGCCCCCAATAAACCCTTCCCCATTATAAAAATTATAGTGCTAGACAGCTCAAAGAACAACATTATCCATTAAAAAATATATTAAAAATAATCAAAATATCAAAAATATATATTTGGATTTCTGACTCTCAGCTCTACAAAAGGGTATTTTTACTTTTTTGAAAAAAATCATTTTGATTGAAAGAATATCACGTTGAAGTGGATATTTTCAAAAAAATCTGAAAAAGGATGAGATGGCTGCCAACAAGGATGCCACATTGATAATTTCAATAAAAAGGGTTTCGACTGAAACCCTTTCACTCAAAACCATTTCTATTGAAAACTTACACATAAATTGAGTCACATTTTAAAGAGAAAAAGGGAAAAATTCAAATTTTGTAGTTTTAGGTGAAAGGGTTTCACCTGAAATTCTATGTGTCATGTATAGGCCATGTAGTTTTGAGAAAATCCATTTCAACCAAAACTCTTTAGGTCAAAATAGTTTTAGTCAAAACTATTTAGTTGGCCAAAAGTGTGACATAGGTTTGGATTTTTACCCTAAATGATTTACACCAAAGAACTAGTATCCTCCATGTATTGAATTCAATGTAGTCATAAACATTTTTATCAATATAGGAATATATTTTGTGAGAGGAAGGACAGTGTGGGCATGAGGAATAGCTTTATAAATGTGATATAGTGATTGGTCAACTAGAGGATAAGGTTCCATACTATAAATAGGTTGCATCATTTAATGAAATAAGAAATGCTAGGTTGGTCAGATGATAACATTGATAAAGGATATGGATAAGTGAGCCTTTTTCAATTATTCAATTAATCAATTATAATGCTAATATGGATAACATTAATCATTTATAGTTATGTCAATTCATTATTCATTTATTTAAATAATAATTTATAATAAAAAAATACACTGGTATCGATAAAAAAAATGTATTAACCAAATATCCATATAGGCATACATCAATATATGTTGATATAAGGGTAACATATATACAAGAAATCCATATAGGATTACAAGAATGCCATATGGACATACAATGCCACATATATGTAATACAAAATGTATGTTAAAAAATGCCATATAGGCATACAACAAAGGACCCTAATACATAGTTATTTCCCTTTAAGCGAAGGAAATAGATCATGAGCAGTATTTGACTATCAGGGGGATGGATATGTGTATGGTAGTGGTCTCCTTTGAACTCGTTCACTCAACCTCCTATTTAAAGATTCCTAGAGCTTTACCTATTACAATAAAAAGTATAGACATTAATATATAAAAAATACATTATAAAGGAAATATAACAAAATAATTACCTACCACGTACAAATAATCACTTTGCTCATCCACAATAGTGACACGCTCACGATCTGGCATTACAAAGCTTTGTAGCAACCATCATGTAATAGCAATTAAAATACAAATGATTATTTTCAATAATAGATAGATAAAATAACAAATATAATGTGAAATTTACTAATCTGCCTCATACCTCTGTCAAAGGCATCAAAATCGCTACTACTACAGTGACACCATGCTCCACTGTCTTATCAATATCAGGAGGAGTGTCTACTTGCATCATCTAAAAATGAAACAACATTATTCAATTACCAAAACTATATGAGTGAAAGTTCTTTATATTACCTGATATTCAATTTTTACATAAATATTTAAAGGGTTTAAACTATCCAATAGTGATAAAGACCCAACTTAACCATTAAAAATTATTTTACATAGAATATGGATTCCATCCCAAGACATGTGCAAGCATGATAGTGATCATAAAAACATTTAATATCACTTTAATAAAGGTTACTAATAGTATGGTGTGACAAAAGCATAACCTCAAATATATATATATATATATATATATATATATTCACCATGTCAAGTATATCAAGTGACCTAAAATCATGGTTTTCAAGACTAAACACCTCTAATCGTCAAATTTCCATAATATAGAATCAAATATTCTTGTTAAAATGATTAGAGTATACACACGAAGAATTAAAATGAAGCAACATGAAGTAAATCTAGATATAAGACTCCTCAAATTCATATCATGTCAAAACCTATCAAGTGAGTGATAAAACATCAAATTGATCCCAAATAACACATTTCATGGCATATGAAGGCATCTAGAACATGTAAGTCAACTAGGACCAATGAAGATCAAATCAAATCACCAAGGATAATCTATGCCATCTAGAGAAGATAAAAAATTGAAAGATGGTAGAAACTCTCTCAAAATATCAAGCTAAAAAGGGGGTCTCTATTTTGATGAGAATATAAGGAAAAAATCCTCACCAAAATAAGATAAAAAATCAATCTTAGAAACACTCTAATTTCCTTTAGAAGGACCATCAATATTACTTTTTTTAAAATCTAGTGGTTGTCAAAGATACCATTTACTTCCTTTATTCACCTTACTAGATATTTTAATCCTAGAGCTAGAATGGATTGAGAGAACTAAATTATACAGATCTAATTGCCTCGATAATTGAATATATTAAGGAGATATGATTTCCACCAAGGATGTTTAGTAGCTAATGTTTCCTTAACTAATAAAAAAATCTTAAAATTAGGATCTTTAGACCAAATAGCTTCTTGAAAGAATTTGTTCAAAGGGAGGAGATGAAGGTAGGAAGTTAGGTTTGGTTGATGGAGGTCCTATACTATATTTTCCAAGTTACAATGGTTATTCATGAGAACCACACTATTATAGTTAAATTAATCCTTTTGTGGACCTTATATCTCTTATGATAATCGTGGATTATATCCTTCATGGAGGGTAACTTGATAAAAACTCCATAATTATTGCATATAATATTATCATCTCAACTTCTCTCTATTCAATCTCAACTTCTAAGTTTTATAAATGTCACATGACTCCAAATCCATGAATCTCTAAATATATTTAACATAATGAATTGGAACAGCTTTAAATGTGTGAAATTTATTTTTAGTATATCTTTATTACGTGCATTGATTTTTCTTCTTATGTGTTTTTTTATATTTTCAAATAATATATGACCGAAGATGGGAAAACATTATCAAGAAAGGACTCTTTAGTATCATCTTTATCAAGAGGTTTAACTTAAATATAATTTAGGTTTTATTGATCATAATTTTATCGTTGTATCTATTAAGTATTCTATACTGAGAAAAATAGCAATGAAAAGTACATAATTAGCACGTTTCCCTCTCATTTTGTACATACTTTGATGTACTCAAGACTATTTGTAAGAATGAACCATAGCTATTTTTCCCCCTTGTAACATAAATCATCCCAAAAGCCATACATCATGACCCATATTAAACATTCACACCATTCTCACACTCATTCTCGTCCTTTCTTCCATCCAAGATGTCAATGTATGATACTTAAATCCTCCAAACATGACCATGTGTTCTAGGGTTTCCAAATTTGAATTTCACTTTTCTTATTCACTCTTCTCTCTCCTTTGCTCCTAAAAGTAATAATTCACCTCCAATGGTCAAAAAATTCAATCTACTTATAAAAGAGGATTTTAAACGGAAAATAAGCATAGGAAGAATGCACAAAAGGAGGAAACACTTAGGATCAAAATATAGGGAATTCAACACAATTAGGGAAAAAAAAAACACATCACTATTGATTCCATTATCTAACATCCATAGTCATATAGATACAATCCTCTTGCAACCTAGATTTCTTACATACCTCAACAAAGGTAAATACCATGATTAGCCCTAGGTATTCATTTTTTCCGAAGCAATTGATAACAGGTTTTGATGAAGAGTTACAAATAACATAATCACATAGAACAATTAGGTTTGGTCGATGGAGGTCTCAATAATTAATCCAATAAAGAGGTTTATAGAAGATGGAAAAATTGACACCACTAGCCTATATTTTTAGAGGTCAACAACATGATTAAATGAAATTCATAGATTATGAAGTACATAGCAACCTAAAATCAAGTTAATTAAAAAGTACAAAGCATACTTACAAACTATGTAGAACCTTCAAGTCATTAATACAATTTTTTATTTTAAAATTAAAAATTCTCTATATTACTTGAGCGAAACTTCGATGACCATCTCCACTTCTAGGTGTTGCTATCGAAGGCCCAACATTAACCTATTCAACATACAAAGCAAGATATAAGAATACCATTCATATAATGTTCAACTATTCACATGTAATATTTATAATTTTTTACTAGTTACATATGTAACTCTGCACTAGACATCATCATGTAATAGGGAGGTTGAGGATTGTTGGAGGTAGGGTAAACATTATGACCCTAAAATTTCATTATAATCATTCAACTAATTTAGTTGATCTTGTATTTCAAAAATGAAATTTAATAAGTTAAATTAAATGAATTTGTTGACATTTACCTGACTATCAAAGTTGAATGTATCACTCAGGAGAACATTTGTCATCACCATTTGATTTGTTGTAGATATAGCTTGGGCACATGTATCTTGACTATCCTCAAGATGATAAACACATAGTGACCCATGAGGTTGACATAAATGAGGTGGAATTGGATGCCTAGAAGACTCACCTACCTCACCCTGTGCTAAAGGCCTAGTATGTTGTATGAGGCTCTAAGTGAGTGAGCTAATCAATTGCAAGGTATCCACCTTAACACTCCTCTTCACAACAGAAGGGATAGTCATGTGCTCATAGATTTTTCTAGTGAGTGGTCTTATTGGCGGTTGTGGGTCAAGATGTGCCCCCACTCTATCTTGTGCGGAGCCTCCACCTCTACCCTAGAACTCTTGCATGACAAAATAGTTTGGGATTTTATTGAGGATAAACTCACAATAGAGTTTACTTAAAAAATATTGTGGTACCTCATTGTTGTTGCATGGAGGATGGTTAAAAACCATCCACCACCTATCCCAAAACTTATTTACCTTGGTGGTTGCACTAATGGATAGGGAACCTCTTAGATGCACCATGTCAGGATTGATTTTTTCTTGGGTTTGTGAATAGTGCACACAAGTCAAATTTCATTTTTTTTCATCCTTAACTTGTTTATATGATAATTTGTCTACATAATTTTTTTTTAGCTCTTGTCTCTTGTCGAACCAACTATTTATTTGCTTACTATCTAAATCTACATGAGATATTATGGATTGCAATGCTTGAGCAACGGTGGTCCTATGCGAGTTTGTTCTTGCAGGATCTCTCAACCTTGCAATTAACTGCTCAATTTCTTTTTTTGTTATTTTCAATTTACCCTAATATTTTCTTGTGTTCCTAGAGCATGATGAGGAATTCTAGGAGGTGTTTGTTGAGGTTGTTCTTTAGGAGAGATTTCATCATGGGGTGAATCAGGATTTTCAACATTTTAAGTGCATTCAAAAAATCCTAAAAATTAAATAAATTTTCATCAAAAAACATATTAAATCTACCTATTTAATACAAAGTTCACATTAAAAAACTAAAAGAACTTACTCCTTTGACCTCCCTGATGTTGTGGAAAATTTTTGATGAAGAATCAACGAAGATTTGGTGAGAAATTGTGCTTCCTAGAATGCAAACACACTTTTGAACGGTTTGTAGGCCACATGCAGAGTTTTTGTTTCACATAAAATGATGAATGAGGGATGTTTTTTACTTTTTATTGCTTTACTAAGCAATAAGGTGAGTGTGTTATAACACACTCATGTTATTACTAAGTCAAGCATTAACATGAGCGTGTTATTGCTTCATAGTGACCAAACCTAAGGCTCAGTCACTCTAAGCCATAACACGTGCATGTTATAACACACTCATGTTATGGATTTCATGGGGCCAAAAAGTGGGGTGGCCACTGTTTGGTCCCCCATCGTTGTGTACCCACTCGTCCCATAAGTGGAACACACTATTGTGGTAGCACCCTTTGACATGCATCTTCATGATATTTGCATGAACATAAAGGAGAAAAATTTAATGGTGAAAATTATATATCCATGCCCTTTTGCCTTAGTCTTTGGGCCCACTTCAATTAGAGCATCCTTTATACAATGACAAGTCCACAAGTGGCATTATTTTGTGTGAAATTTGGCTTAGCCTTATCCTATCATGTCCCCATCATCACTCATTCCTAGAGTGGTCTTGATCCCTAGATCTTCCATTTGTTACCCTAGATTAGGTCTATGGTGTGGAATTTACTTGTCATTTCTACATGCACAAATTTGAACCTCAATTTTTAAAATTTTAAAATTTCAAAATTAAACCCTTTTGACGTTTTCACTAGTTGCTATGAGACAACCTAATACATATTTATGTGGATTTACATGCAATGTTGTTTTATTTAGAGAGATTCATCATTCATTTTGAAATCAATCAAACATTATGGAAAAGCATTATCATAGACCATTCATGAGACATCCATGAAAGCAATATAGATGATATATAATCATACATTATATTGGTCATTCCTACATGTTTACTTGCTATATTAGATTATTATTTTAAATCTACTGAATTGTTCTACTTAGGAGCTTGACCAAAGGAGAATAAATCTTTTCCTAGAAAGTTTTGAAATGGTGTCTATAGATACTAACCCAATTCAAACATAGGAGAAATGATTTAAGGTGCATTAGTTATAATTGTCCATTCCCTACATGTGCAATTTAGAGTGCCATATCATTTTGCAAGTGCAAAGATATGTTCTACAAGTGTGGATTTGAATTGGAGTAAAAAATAATTGTTTTATAGATTATGAGTCATTTGTCTCACAAAACCCTTAATTTTAACATATTAATGAAATAATTACCAACATATGTATTAGCATATTTCACCTTTTAAAATCTAACTATGACATTTAATTTTTTTGATTTTTAAAAATTTAGTTCCTTTATTATATAATAATAAACATAATATTTTTTTTAGATTGCAAGAATTGGGTAGCGCCCTCTATAAATTTCCCTCTACAAATTGGAGTGCACCTCATAAAATTTTTTGCCTTGGATACCATGAATGTGTCATACAATTTGCTTTTGTTATTTTTTAATGGAATTCACATTTCATTTTTTTTCAATTAGTCATATATTTGAGTGAAAAACCATGGAATGTGTGATGCTCATTCATTTCTTCAACCACCTCTTCGATACTCTTTATTTTGAAGTTTTATTTATTTTTTATTTGTGTGTTCACCTTTTATTAATAAATTAACACAATTTGTTTGATATTCATTAGTATTATTTTTTTAAGAAAATTGTTAAAAATTATAATTGAAATTTTATCAAATAATATACTTTATATTTAATGGAAATATATAAGAATTAATAATTTCTATTATATTGAATATATAATAAGATTTATGTGACTCTTAAATAAATAAAAATATCTAAAAATATCTTTAAATTTATTTTTTAGATAAATATATTTAAAATAACTATACTAATGAATGTTGGAGAAACATTCTACAATGACAATAAAGGGTGAAGTGTTAACAAAAACTCTTGTCGTTTACTTTCAATTTGACAAACATTTACACATCAAAATATTAATATTGAATAATAAACATAATATTTTTAAAATATAATATTTTCAAATAAAATAAAATAACTTTTAGCTAAATTGATATCTTTCTAAATTTTTAAATAGATGTATTTAAAATATATTTACTAAATTTTTATTATTATTTATTTTAAAAATAATTTAAAATATTGAGCTCTTGGTCCCATAATCTCATAGATGTCACTAAAAACTCTAGTAACTTATTAAATAGCAGGTACTCCTTTACATAATAAAGACGGATTAAAAATATAAAAATTCACATCACAATAAATGAATACATTTGTATAGAGATTTCTAACTTAGCCGCCAGAATGGAACAATTCACATCACCTAGCTAGATATATTATGCAAAAGATGCCATGAGCGTAAATGTTTGATTGAATATTGCAATGAATCCTCCACATAGTTTGATGATGGATCTTGGAGGAGATCAATTTTATTTCTTTTCATACACAGTTATCTCAAAAAAACCTTTTTTCCTAAAGGTTATGGACTGCGGAAGCTTAAAATCTTTGTAAGAAGCCTCGTAAGGCTTGTTAATAGCAGTGGGAACAAGAGTGTTTAACAGCACTGTTTTGTGTTCACCACCAAATGATTTCAGTTTTTCACATGTTATACATTGTTTCACATTTTAAAAAAAAAAACGTTTCACTGTAGTTGCAGAAAATACAGAGGCATTTTTAAAAAAACATGAAAACTACATGAACTGAAATACGTTTTCACTGATCTTAAGCATAAGTCTGAAACACAAACACAGAAAATAATATAACACAATAACAACGTGACACAGGTGTTTGAGCTAAAGCTCAGGGATAAAATCCCCAAAGGGGAAAACCCAGAAGAAAGAAAATTTATTACAGAATGTCTTCAGAAATCATTACAACAAAAAACACAACTCTTAACACTCTCAGAGATTACTTAGCTCAGAACAATGACACCCTTCAGCTGACTCAGAAAGACCTTCAACAGTCCAACATCAGTGCTGCATACATCGAACCTGGAGCTAGAATTAATCTCCTCAGAGAATGAGACACCTGCTGTCAAGAATATTTTACTGCTGCTATCTCTACAAAAGACCTCTGTTGTCTTTTTCCTCTCCAACTCATTATATCCAGCCGCCACTCCTTTTTCCATTTAAATTTCACTAACAAACCTAAACACTAACCCTAACATTAGACGGTGAGGATTAGCACAAAGGGACGGTTCAGATTTAATTCACATAACCAATGTTTGCATTAGGCAGTCACGTGAAAAACAAGTGAATGGTCACGTTAGAAAAATAGAAGACTAACGCAAGGAAGCGGGGGCCCGCATTACCCTCTCGAAAGTCTAGGCATAATAACTTTCGAAGGGTCATTTTCCAAGGTAACATTTAACACTCCCTCTTACCGAGGAAAATATTCTTCACCACTCCCAACTTGTCCCTGAAATAGACATGCTTGCCTCTTGACAAGGACTTCGTAAGGATATCTGCAACCTGCTCCTCAGTGGATATGTACTCAAGCTCAACTGCTCCTCTCTAAACCCAATCACGAATGAAGTGATACTTGATCTCAATATGCTTTGACCTGTCATGAAACACTGGATTCTCTGTGAGTTTAATACAACTCTGATTATCACAGTATATCACCGTAGGTTTCAGCTCCTGGCCAAATAAACCAACCAATAACTTGTGAAGCCAAATAGCCTCACAGTTGGCCTAACTGGCTGCAATATACTCAGCCTTAGCAGAACTCAAAGCCACTAACTTATGTTTCCGGTTAAACCAAGACACAACTGCTGAGCCCAACCCAAAACAACACCCTGAAGTGCTTTTCCTGTCTATAGCACATCCTACCCAGTCTGAGTCCATATAACCAATCAATCCAACTCCATCACCCCTGACATAGTTCAGTCCATAATCTACAGTGCCTGCTAAGTGCCTCAAAATGTGTTTTGTTGCTATCCAATGCACTCTCCTAGGCTCCACCATGTACTGACTGAGAGTGTTGACAACAAAACAAATGTCTGGTCTAGTGTTGACCATATACATCAAAGAGCCAATCAACTGACGATACAACGTGGGATCCACCAACTCTGACTTAGAAGCACTCAACATCTTCCAGTTGGTTGTCACAGGTGTGGACATGGGTTTGCAGTCCTCCACATGAAACCTCCTTAAAATGTCTGCAACATACTTCCCCTGCCCTAGAAAGATGTGCCCATCCTCCTGCCAAACCTCCAATTCCAAGAAATAATGCATTAGTCCTATGTCCTTTATCTCAAACTCCAAAGCAAGATCCTTTTTGCAACTGGCTATGAGCCCAACTCCTCCTGTAATGAAAAAATCATCAACATAAAGTACCAAAATGAGTGGATCATCCTCAACCACTTTGTAGTATAGATTTGGATCTGCCTCACTCTTCTCGAAGCCCATTTGCTGCAATTAAGAATCAATCCTAGCATACCAAGCTCATGGAGCTTGCCTCAGGCCATATAGTGCCGTCTTCAAACAACACACATGAGACTCTTTGTCAATCTACTCAAATCCTTGTGGCTGCTCAATGTATACCTCCTCCTCTATGAGGCCATTCAAAAAAGCGGTCTTCACATCCATTTGATGAATGCTCCAACCCATCTTTGCTGCAATGGCTATGACACTTCGTATGGAAGTATATCTTTCTACTGGAGAGAAAGTCTCATCATAATCAATTCCCTCCACCTCAAAGAATCCCCTAGCCACAAATCGAGCCTTATACTTCTCTATGCTGCCATCTGCATCATGCTTGATCTTATACAACCACTTGGAAGTCACCACTGACTTCCCCTCTGGTCTAGGAACAACCTCCCAAACATCATTCTTCATGATGGAGTAATACTCCTCCATCATGGCATCCCTCCAAACACTCTGATCTGCTACCTCCTCAAAAGTGGAAGGCTCAAAATCTCTAATGTTTGTCACCATGGCCAAATAACTACAAAACCTCTCAGGTGCCCAACTCTCTCTAACCATCCTTTGTGGCTCACCTACTGACTCCTTGGCCTCCTTCCAGGGTGTCCCGAAGTCATCTTGACCTCTGTTTCCCTGAAGTGACCTCCTGTGGAGCAACATTCTCATACCCCCTAGTCTCTAGTGTGAGTCTAGCCATAGGAGATGTACCTCTAGAGCCTGTGCCAAGTCTCGTGCCCTGTATACCTGAACCTTGTGAATCTGTACCTGTACCATGTACACCTGGAGTACCAATACTAGGTGAACCTCTGACCCCTAAACTTTGTGTCCCTGAAACCTATGACTATGTCCCCTGTGATGTAACATCCTGTACCTGTGGAATTTGATCATCATTGCCTCTCAACTCACATGACCTCCTGAAGGCTCGCTCCTCCTCACAACAATCTTCCTTTGTGCTGGAATGTAGATCCTATAGGCTTTTGAGGTCTCATTGTAGCCATCAAGAATGCCCTTCTTTGTAGTGGGCTCTAGCTTCGTCCTCTTATTTGAAGGGACGTGTGAGTATGTTAAGCACCCAAAGATGCAAATGTGTCCAACATCTGGTCTCCTCCGAATGAAGCCTTCCTCAGGAGTCCTGCTACTGTAAGAGACCAGGTGTCTCTCAACCCAACCACTGAGTGAGAATGCAAGGTTTTTGTTTGTTTTCGTTGTTTTTTATTTTTTTGAAGTTTTATGTAGAATAAGAGAAGGTGCGATTTTGAAATAAAATACAATAAAATTGGTAAAATGCCAGAACAACAATGAATCTATGATTTTTGAGCTAAGAATGCTTTCTTATTTCCAATCCAACTATTACAAATAAAAAGGCAATACATGCAATGTAAAAGGCAGCTAGAGACTTAATGAAAAACCTGATTATTATTTGCAGCAAGGCGCACAACTGAAGAACATCAAAATAACATGAAATGCAACCTTTTCCTCAGCCAAGAAGATGCCAAATACCACTAGGGAGCAAGGCGACCAATCTGGAGTGGACAGAGACTAAAGAACAAAGGCCTTTCTCTTATTTCTTTCACACGCCAATTTGTTGGTACAATACGACCTTTAGCAACAATGATAAGTGTACGACTAGGAAATATAAGAGCCAAAACAACTAGAAATGAGCCTCAATCAAGTTGCCCTTGATATCTGGTGAAAACAATTCAAACCCTTATTGAATTCTTCCTTTGTAAGCACAAATATGACTTCTAAATAAAGTCATCCAACTAACAAGCTTCAACTGGTATCTCACAGTCTTAGTATGTCTGATTCTGAAGAGGGAACGTTCACCAAAATCCAATGATTTGCAGAAACCCTTGTTTCACAAACCCCAATGTTCTCAGAGAGAAAATAAGACAAATTAGAATAATTCACAATGAAGTTCGATTTTCCTTGAGATGAAATATAAATCTTCTCTCAATAAGTCGACCCAAAAAAGCAAGTGAATGAGCATTTAAATTATTAATTAAATCGCCCTTTGAACTTAGGAGAAATTATTAAAATATGGTGTCCCTTTTTAATAAATGATTATTGAATAAATAAGTCATCAATAATCGTCCCTTTAATATAAAGTATTAATACTTTATATTATTCCATTGATATTTTAATATTTAATTAATTGACTTTATATTAATAAGTCACAACTTAAATATTTCTCCCAATATCATTAAATGCTTTGATATTCATTATTTGCTCACCAGACTATCAAACTGGGTCAAAACTAAACTGACCAACTAAACTAGGTGCCCTACCAGAAATAGCAACTCCTGCTTGTCTGACTTACTATAAATAGTAAGTGCCTGAAACTGACTATATAAGTCTCTGCCAAGGCCCAAAACCTGAATCAACTGATGGAGTAGTGTCCCCAAATGTTGGATAACTACCAAAATAACCCTCTAAACACATATGTCAGCCTACGAGGGTCTTAATGATAGGCTAACCCCTGAATCAACTGTACTGCCTAAGAAGGGGACATTACAACTACCCAATGCTTTATGGGGACTCTTATTCTGAAGGTAAACCATTGTAATACAAGCTTCAACCCATAAGAAAAGTGGTAATCCCTGATCATGTATCATAGCCCGTGCTACCCCAACAATGGCTTTGTTCTTCCTCTTTGCAACCCCATTCTACTGGGGGTTATAAGGTACTGTTAGCTCCCTCCTGATGCCCTCCTATTTGCAATAGTCTACAAACTCATTTCAGGTGTACTCACCCCCATTATCCGACCTTAGGACTTTAATCTTCTTCCCTGTCTGGTTCTCCACAAGAGCTTTGAATTCTTGAAACCGATTGAAGACCTCATCCTTGGTCTTTAAGAAGAAGATCCAGGTCCTCCTGGAGTAGTCATCAATGAAGGTCACATAGTACTCATGACCACTCAAGGAAACTGTAGACATAGGCCCACATATGTGAGAGTGTACCAAATCTAGAATGCCCACTATCTACTATCATTGGTGGGAAAGACCATCTTAGTGTACTTCCCCAAAGTACACCCCCTACATACCTCCTGGTGCTCAATACTAAACGTGGCAATCCTGTCACTATCTCCCTCAGTACCCTCAAAGCTCCATGATGTAGGTGAGCCATCCTCCTATGCCATAACTCACATAATGATTGTTGCTAACATAAAGGACACACTAAAATTTTTTTATTCAGTAACACTCCTAACATTATTTACTTACGTATACTCTAATATCTATGATATAACATTTTCAACAATCACCCTGAAGAAAGGTAGGAGTTACATTAGTGCTAAAGATTACCTGATGAGCTAGGGTGACAGAATATTCTTCATCGAAGTTATTTATCAGGAATGCACATATTGTCAACAACAATGAACTGCCACAAATAGGAACACAAAGGTTGTCAACAACAATGAACCACCATGGATAGGAACACACATGTTGTCAACAACAATGAACCACCACAAATAGGAACACATTCTATCCATCATTAAAAGTTGTTTCAACAACCCTAACACGCATATTGTAAAAAATAATCAGCTTACAAGAAATGTAGATAGGGAGCACATGCTAACTACACCACTCTTCTTGTGATTAGGGATAAACACACTATCCACAAATACAAAAGTTTTCCTTGATAGAAACAAGAGAATCAAATGCCTCTCAAGAAGCACGTCATCTCTAAGTGAGAAGCTATGATAAGACTTAGGTTCTAGTTTAGTACTATTAGTAGTAGAAATAAATGAAAGAGTTCTTTATAGTCAATGCACATCCTCAACGTCCCATCTATAATGTCCCCATTTTTAGCACTATGCTTTCCAGTGACTATTAGCCTATTCCTGGATGCCCGTAGGCTAGTTAGAGGCAACATTAGGGTTTCCAATTGCTTGGAGGTTTCTTTTGTGGATTCAAGTGTTTGCATGTTGGAGTTTTGCAGTTTGGTTTCTAGATTCCTTCTGGGTTTTCAGAGAGCTTCAAGGTGGTATGACATGCATCTGCATCATACAACTTTTTCGGACTTACTATTTTTAGTAAGTTACGATGACTGCTTAGTTTGTGGTTAAAATGCATTTGAAGTCACTATTTTTAGTAGTATGCTATTTATAGTAAGTGTTATTTTTAGCAGTGTTATTTCTAGCAGGGTTTCAATAGTTCAATATAGAGGCTATATCAAGCAGGTCAGTTTGAGCAGTTTGGTCTCCCACACTCTTGGAGCTCATTTTGGTAAATTCAATATTTTGGTTGAGTTTATGTTTTAAGTGAAATATTTGTCTAAAGCATGGTGGACACCTAGATGGAGGAATAAGTTATTTTTTATTAAAGTATTTCACCTAACTACTTGGGACGCCAAACTCATGTTTTATTTGCATTTTTAATAAAGTTATATTTCTCTCATATTGGGACGACTTGGCAAAGGAGGCTAATGAAACTCAAATGCAAATGAATTAAGGTGAATGTGAATGTCATGTTGGGTGCCCTAATTGGAGGGGAAAAAATTTGAAATTGAAGTGTAGTTATAAATAAGAGTGTTGGGCTTCATTTGAGGGGATCCATTGAAAACTATAACGAAGTGTTGTCAAAATTTCTACAGACTTTTCCTTTGAGGAATGCATACCTCCTAGTACCCTTGGTTTCGTCCTTGCAAGATAGCACCTAGCTAAGTTTGTGACTGTTCTTTACACTAAAGAGCAAATTGAGCCTATTGAGATCAAGATTTATGAAGTTTTCTGAGTTTTTGAGTTGTTGTTTTGGCTTGGCTGGAAACACCTTTTTGTTTGTAGCTCCTTGCATGAATTTTTGCTAGTTCTGGGTATTGGACCTATGCTTTAGTCTACCTTGGGCACCCCTTCTTGCAAAGTTTCATATTTTTTGGTGAGCTCTTGGATTTTATCTTGTTGGTCGTCCATTTCTAGAGGTTGTACCTTCTTTAAGGGTGAATTGGGATGCATGCATAAAAAATCATTGCTTTTTGGAGGAGTTTCTTGGCTTGGTCTTGGTTTCCCAACTCCTAGCTCTAATTTTCCTTTAGTTTTGGATCAAACGAAGAAGTTTGGAGTAAGATATGAGAATTTTGGTGAGTCTGGTGTTTGTTGGTTAGTGTTTTTGTTTTCTACTATTTTATATCAGACCTAATATATTCTGTCTGTTCTTGCATTTCTAGTTGATTATCATGCTTTTTGATGTTGGAGATGGCTTCCTAACATATTGATGATCTATTTCTATGTATATCTCCTTTCTATTGTAGCTGAAACTATATTTTGTAACTCTGAATCAGTAGTAGTGGTCAACTCTTTATATTTCTGCAACTTACTTTTTGTATTCCCACTTTTAGTGGAAGGGACAGGCCTTGCCGTCTTTACTTCAACACTTTAATTTCTTGTACTACCCGCTGAAAAGTGGAAGGAGTTGGCTAGCTGCCTAGACATTTACTTTTCAGTACTTTGTATTACACTCCTGTTGAATAAGTGGTTGAGTTGCATTTCATATCTTGTTGATCGGCTGAGCCATCTCTCATATTGTACTTCCCAACATTTCAGTTTTACATCTAATGATCCCCTTGCACTGTATGCTCTCACCTTGCCCTCATTGAGAACTAGGTGATTAGAAAGTGAAGGGTTACTTTTAGTTGGATTATCTTGGTTATCTAACGTTAACAGGTGAAATTGCTTGTGAAAAATTGCAAAAAATTATAAGGGGATATTTTAGTGGTATCAAAGCCCAAGTTCCTACCATCTTGTTGGGAGAACAAAAAAAAATAGAGTTGCCACAAAAAAAATAGAGTTGCCACAATGGAATTCAGTAGAGATGTCGAACAGTTCAAGAGGTAATGTGAACATGAGGTTTCCCTACTCCATGGAGAATATTAAAACATGACAGATGAGCATAGTTCCTTTTGACTCCTCGAATTGTGTGGTGGTTTTGAAACCTAGAAAATTGGTTATGGTCAACTACATCAAGAAAATGATTAAAAGAGAAGTAGAACATGCCATGGTTGAAGGGTCAAGGAAGGAAGAAGTTCCTGTTTGTGGGTTGCAACCCACAAGGAAGCACGTTGGAGAGAAAATTCAATCAACAATCTTTGAAGAAGGCACAAGCAAGCTGCACATGTGTAATGTCCCCTTATTAGAGACATAAAATGCACAAGTTAGGGTCAAGAAATTTATTTTCCAACACCTAATTTTGCAAATGTAATTTTCCTTGCAGCCTACACACATCATGCATTACAAACAAATACACATAGTTCCTTAATCCAAATCAAATTAGACAACTCCAGATTGAGCATTTTAAGGATAAGGTAGATGCTTTATCATCTAGTGCATAAACACATCATAAACTGGTATAACTTATTACTCTTGATCAGAATAGATCTTTGCCTTGTTTCCTCTTTCCTAATCTCATTGGATGGTAGGTTTACTGTGGCAAGGACGCGTGCACGATCTCAAAGTGGACTCCCTCAAGGTTTCCCACCTATCTTGGGACCATCCATCAATGGAGCGATTTACCAGCCTTTCCCTCCATAAACTCCCTATTCTTATTGAGTGCTACTGAAAGGGAATTTTGACCTGAAGTCTATTCTCATAGTAAAAGTCATAATAGCTTATGAGATACAATAATTTATGCAAGCATCATTATAGGGACATCAATGAATAATACCCATTTATCTCCAGATGTGGAACTTGTCATTCATTTACACTGTATAGATGAAGCTCAATACATTGACGTATATAACTATTGATTACAAACATGTCATTTAATGCATTCACTTATCATATTGTATTTAATCGAATTCACAAGTCATTACAGATTAAAACATTCACTGATATTGATTCTAATAAGATGTGAGTTAGGCGTTACACTATAACCCACCGTCATAGGAACTGGGATTCGATTATATAAACCCCAATGTTATATTAGTCGGTTGAGGGTACTTACCTTTGAATCGACGTACTCACTGGACTTCTTCGAGACGTATTTCTCTGAGCCCGACCCGTCTTCTTTCTTAGATGTGATGATGATAAATAATATCTATTTATATATATACATTATATTTGTCAATCACCTATGCTGTATATATGAATCACAATATATATATATATATATCAATTATTAACATGACATTCAAATTCTCAATATATTCATCCATCATAATATATTTACATATATTCATAAATCATAATATATTTATAGATATTTACAAGCATCAAAAACAATTGAATTAATTAATAACATATTTGATATCACGCCTAAATCCACTATTCTTACATTTTACATACATAAGTAATTATGAACTTTATTCAAATATATGATAATACTTACTTGCTCATTCCATAACTCTTTCCAAACCTGTTATTTACTTATTTAAGATCTATACATATCTCTTTTTCTTGCATATTTTCCTTGCTGGTAACTATTTTCCTGATTCTACTTTTTATCTTCTCTTATAAATAACGATCTGCTGCAATACTCAAAAAATACCATCTGAATTTATGATATATATATATATATATTCAACTTACTTCCCTTATGGATTTATCATTTATCTATACTTATCTCTTGTTGAGCTACCTCTTCCTTCTCCTATTCTCCTCTATTGTTCATATATTTGTCTTTTAGACTTGATTATTGTATTGTTTTACCTTCCTTTTGTAGTTCCCAGATTCCACTAAATGCAGACTTATTTCCCCTTCTTATTCTCATATTTATATTCTGCAGTTTGCTTCAATAATATTCTTACTGTAGACAGTATATTCATTTAATATTATCTTCTAACTCTCCCAAAATTCCATTCTTTTGCTTTCATAGATTTTTGACTTCCTTATTTATTCCATTCTCTAAGATTCCCTATTATTTCCTCTTAGAATTTCCTCTTCATTTTTTTTTCTTTTTTTCAATTCTTTCTCCCCCTCCATTTTATATCTTTGTCTCTTTATAGAGAGACACCCTTTTGAATAGCAACAACCTTTCAAAGAGGCACATCCCTTTATTACAAACCTGCCTCATTAATATTTGTTTTCCTTCTTGATGTTGTACTTTAAGTCTTAGTTGTTTCCTTATGTTTATTAAGGTTGCTACCTTGTCCATAATCGCTGTTGTAATACACATTTTTCTTGCTACTCATGTATTTCATTATTTTATATTACCTCTTTTTATATTAATATAAATTGAATATATTGTATGTTTATTATATATGTTTTAATAATTAGTCATCAACAAATTTTATTGTTATTTTCTTTGTGACTTTCTTTATTAGTATTATAATAATTATCAATAATAATATCTATTGTTCTATCTATTATAATATTAATTATAATTATGATAATAATAGTTAAATGGTAATTATTTTTATTTATTTATTTTTGATATTTATTCAATTTCTTTATTTATTTGTCAATAGTTCATATTTAGCATTTACAATTTTGAGGGCATGACAACATGTCACATCAAAATGGTCATGAGTTTGAAGGAGAAACCTTGACACATGAGGAGTGTGTGTTAGAGCCCCAAATTAATCCTTTAGACTTGCATGTGATTGGAAATAATGAAGATTGGTTTGGTGAAGAGAGCAAAGTAGCAGTCTTGAATCCTAATTCAGATTCATTCAATGATGGTTTTGAGACTAATGAGTTCACTAATGAAGAGCATATTGAGGGGTAGTTTAGGTGGTGTTGTAGAATCAACTTTTAACCACTTTCATAGTGATGATGTTTATGAAGAATCCAATGAGTTTGTAACTAATCATGTTGAATATTTGGTGAGGGATAATTCTCTACTTGTTCCTGACCCAACTTCCCAATAGTTTTCACATGAAGAGTTCATGACAAGTAACCAAGAACACCTCTTTGGTATGCATGGGAATACTGATGATTCATTCAGTAACATACCTACTCATGATGGGTTCATTGAAGATAAAAGTGATAATAGAATTTTCCAAACAACTAGCGTTGAAGACTCTTTACTTTATTACAGTGTGGGTGACATGGGTGGACTTGGGTTTGATTACCAATCTAAGCCCTTGGAGAGAGATACTTATGAAGATTTCAGTTTAAGTGAGTTGGGAGGTGACTTATTCAAAGAGTCAACACTCCAAGAGGAGTACAATGAGCACTTTCATTTTGATCAAAACAATCAACCCCTTAGCATTTGGGATTCGGGTGTGAAGGAACTTGTTGTGACCTTTTCACACATCGCCCCATTGCAAATGGGGACCCCCTAACTTTTGGCTCGTTTGGGTCTTTTGGCTTGATTTTGGTTGGTTTTCCTATTGTCTCTCTCTTGTTTTGTCTATCTTTCCAAGGATGTGCCCGTCTGAATGGAAATTTTGGCTAAGTCTAAGAAATTAGGATTTGCTTTCTTCATGCTAGTTTGAGGTTGATTCGAGTAAGAAAATTGAAATCTGAGCTTGATACTGCGTCCAAAGCACCTTAAACTACTTTCCTACAAATTTTGAGCTGAAACAAACAACTTGCTATTTATAGCAGTCTAGGCTTTAGAAGCCAATTTTAGGGTTTGCATGTTGGAGTTTTCAATGCATGTCTGAAGAATCTTTCTGGGTTTTTCAAGACCTTCGCGATGATATAACATGCAAGTCGGGATATTGATTTTTGACAACTCAGGCTTCGAAGGCTATTTTTAGGGTTTGCATGCAGAGTTTTTCGGTGCATGTCTAGAGAATATTTTTGGGTTTTTTGAGACCTACGTGGTGATATAACATGCAAGATGAGATGATAACTTTCAACAATCTTCACTTCGGAGGCTATTTTTAGGGTTTGCATCTTGGAGTCTTCAACGCATATCTAGATATTCTTTGTGGGTTTTTCGGAAGCTTCACAGTGATGTAACTGTTATCTACTGAAATTGCACCCTTATCAAGTTGCAAAACTTGATACTTCAAAGAAACATGGGAACTTTTCCAGGTTGTGGGTCACCTAAAAAATGGAAAAGAACCTCCAGAGAAGGTCGGCTTCCTTTGTGTTATCACCTAACTATTGATCTTTGTAAGGAAAAGGGGGAAGAGTGCATGGAAATGAAAATTAAATCCTATGGCGATACACCAAATTGACAAGAGCAATGAGACACTCAGGTTACACTTGAATATTGATGATGGATATGAGACTGCACAACAAGTTACTGTAGATTATGCATAAGTATTTCACAAATAGGTTTGACATGCACACACTTTTAAGAAGGAAAAACAATTTTTCACAAATTAAAAGTTCATGTGCAATTTAGTAAAACACAATTTGTAACCTACATAATACTATTTTTGCAAAGAAAGGCATGCTAACATGAGACAAAGCTATAAGGAAATTGATTTTTTTCACAAAGTAGCTTGATCAATCACCTGAAAATGCACAATATTTTGCAAGAACTAGAAGGGAAATTGAACCATCAATGGTAACCAATGGTAAATCTGCAAAAAGTATGACAAGGGACTTCCAAAGTCACAAAGTCTCTATCTGCATATGAAGAACTGCCTTACAAAATGAGGCAAAAATGCCATATATACAACAAAAAACTCAAAAGTGTCGGCCCCTACCCTAGGGTTTACAAAAAATGAGTCGATTCTAGAAGGGTCGGTCCTTAGATCTTTTGGAATAAATTTAATTGCATTCAATGTGCATCCCTCGTGTCCATGTCGGTGAAGGATCGCCCTCAGGAGTAGCCCTTAGATCTTTTGAAACCATCGCATTAACTTCTGGCCTCTCTGTCTAACCTCGAACTTCTTTAAAGAGTTGCTTTGAATGTTCTGAATTATGGTCATTAATGTTGATCCCCTTTTACCAGTTGACATCCTAGCTATCCTTGCAGTCTCTTCCTTTCTGCTCTCCTCCTTTTCTAGACCCTTCCGCAAGTTGACCCTCTTCGAGAATTAGCATCAGGCACCCTCTGAACTAAATTCACATGCCCTGATCATCCATCGAACCAAAATAGATCCATTTCATTTATGCTCTGTTGATCTTCCTCACAAGAATAGCCGCAATAGTCCAACTGCCACTGGTTTGCCCTCAGCTTCCTCTGATTGGTTGAATAGACATCATGTAATATTTTTAGGTGGTCAAAAGTCATTCAAACATAAACGCATGTCAGTGAGACACTAGCTATGTCTCCTCGATGCTTATAATGCTCCACAACAGCTATCAGTATAACACACAACTGTCGGCGAGACTTCATAGTGAGTGAAAAAAGTTACACTAATGTCAAAGATGGTTGCCCAGACTATCACTGTCGTTCAGAGGTCACAGTGAGTGCAAGCCATTTGGCCAAGAGTCTCGGCGAGCCTCAATGTTACGCCGAAGTTTCCCTTCATCGGTGAGATAATCGCATTCGGAAAGAGGTCATAGCAAGCTCCCAAGAGTTATATCGTAGCATCCAAAACCATCGGTGAGACAAACATTCATCGGCAAGACATTATACTGAGCGTCACACCTTTCCCCGATGCTAGCTGTCACTAGGAGTCTTATCGAAACATACATACCCATCAGCAAGATAATTGCTTGTCGGCAAGAGGTCATAGCAGGCTGCAAGAGTCATATCGATATCCCCTTTCCATCGCCCAGACTATCGACAAGACTCCATCTGTCAAGAAGACATCATATCGAGCGCAAATCCTTCGACAAAAGGTCTCGCCAAAGTCCACAGTAGACCCATCGCTATCGACAAGACCATTGCTTGTTGACAAGACCTCATAGCGATCCCCCAAGAGTTATACCATTGTGCTCTTCTGTCGGCGAGACATTTGCATTTGGCAGGACATCATAGCAAGCCCTTCATCTTTCGGCAAGACTACCTTTGGTCAGCAAGACTTCACACCGATGCTAACCTCTCTCGGTGAGACTCCCACCAGTTGGGAAGACATCAGACTGAATCCCCCTCTGTTGGCGACACCACGATCATTCAACCAGACTTTACACCGAAGGTAATCCCTTTCAGTGAGACCACCAACAGTTGGTGAGAGGTTACACTAAGACCATTCCACTTCGGCAAGACCTCACCCCGTTT
Organism: Sequoia sempervirens; assembly: GCA_007258455.2. NCBI lineage: Eukaryota > Viridiplantae > Streptophyta > Pinopsida > Cupressales > Cupressaceae > Sequoia > Sequoia sempervirens. Next base: position 536,650,833 of record VDFB02058242.1, read on the forward strand.
GTGAGACACTACACTAAAGGCACAACCTTTCGCCGAGACTTCCATTTGTCAGTGAGACCTATCCTTGAGCATAGATTCTTTCCCCGATGCTAACCTTGTGAACAACTGTCGGTCAAACCTCCCAAGCGGGAGATATATAAAAACTCACGGTGACCGAAATGTCTTGGCGACCTGGGGATCTCAAATTAATATAACACAACAACCAATCAACAAGACATCCAACTGGTCTCAACGACTTTATTCTTTGAGGAGTTTTGTTCCAAATCTGATTGAGGCATGCTTTCCAACAGACTTCCTTTTGAAATAGCATCAGATGTATGATTTAACCCTGCAAAAAAATGCCTCCATTAGTTCTCAAATGAATTAGATGAAGACCTTCCCAATGAAAACTGAACACCTGCACACTGGGCTCAACCCTTATGGGAGCCACATTTAATCCACGTGCCAAATTTAAAAATAATTTTCCCCTAATTGAGCTCGCAGGTGAAAATCGGGTAACAATAACATGTAAACCAGGATCAAGACCTTTTTGCAGAGTTGTCTTCAAGAGCAGATTTTAGGGTTTGCATGTAGGATTTTTCAGTGCATGTCAGCATATTCTTCATGGGTTTTTCAAGAAGTACGCAACAACTTAACATGCAAGAAAAGTTGGTCACTTTTTTAGACACTTACTATTTTTAGCAGGATCACTCCGACAGTTGCCCAACACTTAAGAATCATGAACCCAGTGACATGCAATAGAAATGGGGTCAAATGAAGATCTTTTGGGAAACATGCAAGTTAGATTAGGGTTTCCAGCTTCGAGACCCAAAATGGGGGGACAAATGCCAAAATCTCTAAAAATCGGTGTATCCCATCGCGATCAGTATCTTTCAAGGAGTACACAGGTAAAATTTGAAGGAAATTTGAGCACTTACTATTTATAGTAAGTCACTTCTGAAACAAGGCTATAAATAGCAGGTCAACATGAGGCACCAGTGTGGGTAAGTCAACCAAGTGATGAGGACCCCATGGAGCAAATTTCAGATCAAACGGAGTTGCAAAGGTTCGAAAATCAAGCATTTACTATTTTTAGTAGCTGCATGCAAAAGGAATTAGGTTTTCCTAAAAAGTAGGGTGAAACACGACGGTCACACAGAAGCAACATCTAATCACGATCAACATCTTTCAGGCAGTTTACACACAAAATTTGAGCTCATTCTGAGTAGTTACTATTTTTAGCAAGTTGCTAAAAATAGCAGGTGCATGCAAATATCAAGTGCCAATAGCTCAGTCATGTCACAAGGATGAAGGAAAAGCGAAAATCAAGCCTTCCAGAGCTAGAAATTAGCTTAAAACATGAAGAATGCGAAACTTTCTAAAAATACAAAACTAGGGCAAATTGGAGACATTATGAGCAGTCAGAAGAACACCTCCCTAAATCCACCTTAAAAAGATGAAATGAGTTGAAAATTCATCTAAGTCTAGAAAAATGGAAGCTTGACCTGCCAAATGCACCTTGAGAAGTTGAAGATGGATGAAAATGCTACTAAGGCATGAAAAATGGAAGCTTGACCTGGAAAATGCACCTTGAAAAGCTGAAGAAGGATGAAAATTCTACTAAGGCATGAAAAATGGAAGCTAGCCATGCCAAATGCACCCAAGGAAGAGAGAGGCCATGAAACTTTTAACTAAGTGCTTAAAATTGGAAGCAGCTACCCTCATATGCACCTAGGTTGAAGAGAAGTTGGTGGCATCAAAAAATTTGTCTAAGGCACCCAAATTGGAAGTAAGGGTGGTGAAATGTGCCTTAGCTTGAGAGGCTGAGTTGGAAATTTGACTAAGTCCCTAAAAATGGAAGCTTCTACCCCAAGATGCGCCCTTGAAGAGGAAATCCATGAAAATTTTGCTAAGGCAATGAAAACTTGAAGCAAGACCCCTCATATGCGCCTTGACTTGGAGGAGGAGTTAGAAAAGTTTCTAAGTACTTGAAATTGAAAGCTCAAGGTCCTAAATGTGCCCTTGATTTGGAGAAGAAGTTTGAAATTTTCTAAGTATTGAATGCTGAAAGTAAACCTAGCTAAATACACCCAACTTGCATGGAGAGCTTGGAGAAATGTCTAAGTGTTGAAAACTTGAGGTAGCTACTCCTAAATGTGCCTAAGACTGGAGAGGGAGGTGAAAATTTTACTAAGTGCTTGAAATTGGAAGTTGACACCTCCAAGTGCACCTAGGTCAAGGATTGAGAGTTGAAATTTTTCTAAGTCCTGGAAACTTGAAGTAGGCCATGGTAAATGCGCCCAAGCTTGAGTGGAAGTTGAAAATTATTCTAAGGCAATGGAACTAGAAGCTTGAAGCGGTAAATGCACCTAGCATGACGTGGAGTGAGTGAAATTTTCTAAGGCATATGAAATTGGAAGCAAACCACCTCAAAAGCGCCCAAGGTAAAGGAGAGTTGATAAAAATTTTCTAGGTATTGAAAACTAAAAGTGGAGGTCCCTGAATGCACCCTGACTTGGAGATGAGGTTGGAATTTTTCTAAGTGATAAGAATTGAAAGCTCAAGGTATTAAATGCACCTTAGTCTGAAGAGATACCTAGAAAATTTTCTAAGGCATGGAAACTGAAAGCACAACACCTCAAATGCACCTAGCTTGAAGGGTAAAATAGAGAAATTTTCTAAGTGTGAAAAATGAAAGTTGAAGTGTTCAAATGCACCTAAAGGAAAGAAGGTGACTCAAAATATTTCTAAGGCATTGGAATTGAAGGTAGATACCCTCAAATGTGCCCAGCTTAAGAGGAGAGATGAAAAGTTTCTAAGTGTTGACAAATGAAAGTATGACCCCCTAGAACCGCCCAAGATGACAAGGTGAAGAATAAATTTGTCTAAGGAAATGAAACTAGAAGTACAACCTCCTAAATGTTCCCAAGCTTGAGAGGGAGGTAAGAAAATGCCTAACTGTTGAAAATTGAAAGCTCAAGGGTGGAAATGCGCATCAATCAAGAGGTAAAATTGAAAGGTTTCTAAGGCGTAGCAAAATAAAAGTTAGACCCCTCAAATGCGCTTAGACTAAAGAGAGATGCTTTGAAAATTTTCTAAGTAATGAAACTAGAAGAAGACACACCTAGATGCGCCCTATCAACTGGAGATATCAAGACATTTTTCTAAGTGTTTGAAAATGAAAGTGCACAATGTCAAATGCGCCGTAGGAAGGTTGAGAGGTAGAGAAATATCTTCAAGGAAGAGACATCAAGGTGAGAAGTTTTCTAAGGGAGAAATGAAACACCACCATCCCAATTGTACCATCAAGATGAAATTTGTAGAGCCCATCAAATCCACCCATGATAAAAGGTTGTAAGGAAGGAAAAGTCTACAGAAGAAAATGATGAATGAGGCTAATCAGACCTTGGAAATCAAAATGCTAGGATTAGGTAAGTGAAATGAATTTATACTATAAAGCATTTTTATGCTCTTCTCTTTATCTATTTTGCAGGATGAACGTCGGGGCCAGAGCACGATGACTTGAAGCAATGAAGCGAGTAATCCAAGATTATATTACGACCTCGAAAGGAGATAAAGTTATGTGTTTCGAGCTCCTCCACGAGATCTTAGTTGCACCCAAATCATGAAGGACGATGTTGGAAGAAATGGCTAAGTGTTGAAACTCCTCTAAATGGATCTGAATGTGCCCAACTTAGGTGAGGAAATGCTCGAGTCCAAGATTGGAAAATTCTTCAAGATCAAGATGAAAGAAAAGATGAAGTACCAAGCATTCAAGATCATCCTCATGTACTAAAGTATACCTAAGATGCAGCGGTAGCAAGGAGAAAAATCACCATGAAACAAGAGAAAGAAGTTGCAGTCTTGGAGTTTCATGTTGAGAACATGCCTGCCATGTCGATTGAAGCTATGTTGGCCAGATTCATAGAGTTTGCAGTAAGGAAGAAGAAAAGTGTGAACGCGTTTACAAACATGAATCTTCTAGAAGATAGTGGACATTAATTGCTCATTTATTACCCCACTCTTCTTTGTGGCGGTTTTTAGGGTTAGGGCTTATGTGGCTCAATCTGAGCCCTTCATTGTAATTGAACCTGAGCCATCCATTGGACTTGGGAAACTATAAAAGGGGCATCCCCCCTCATTTTTACCTCATTAGAGTAGAGATTAGAATAGAGAGACAACTAGGTGATAGCATAACATAGAGCATAGTTTGATAGTATAGCGTAGATTGAAGAGGAAGGAAAACTTTCTCATTGAATGTTTTGTAAGAAGTTGTTGTGAACACTCTCTCATTAAAAAGAGTTTTCATTGATGATGATTTCATCTTTTGTGATGAGCAACTAGCAAGATTTATTTGTCCTTTTGATTCAAGTAGAATCTTAAAGTAGAATAAATTTCATTTCATGCAAGTAGATGCTAGTTGTGGAATGTGATGTTTGATTCGAGCAAGCTTCATCTATCCATACCACTAGTGATTTTGTTGATGGTGAATTCACCTTGTGTGGTCAACTGGAACATTGCAGATGTAACTTCATTTGTGATTCACATGTTGGTATGTGTCGTTGTGACTATGTCTTTGTGCTGAATTATGATCTAAACACCTTTGGTTACTCCTCTGAAGATTGCACCGGTTTTGTGGAGGTTGTCCGAAGCGAGGAAAAGCAAAGCTCAGTTGAAGTCTGCGAGAATTGATCACCATATGCCACACCTTAGAGTAGATTAGAACCTTATTATTCCTGCCACCATTTGAATTCCATACTTTCTGGTTAGTTTAGGAAACTCAAACTTCACTAATACATCTTCTGAATCTTTGAAATCCCTTTCTCTGTTATTGAACAATTGCGTAAGTCCGCTTGAAATACTAGCAAATCACATCGAGCCAACTGAGACTATCCACTACATGAAGGAACCTTGGAGTTGAATGCATGATCTTTCTAGCAATCTTAGCATGCATGAGATTTTGTTCAAGAGAGGATAGAGTCATTGTTGGTAACTTTATTCTGTGTTGGTGTGGTTGTGAAAAACACAGCAACAAAATTGGCGCTAGAAGGAGGGCTGGATGCAAACGGTTGAGCATTAGTGGAGAAATTCAGCTGGAAGGAACCAGTATGAGCTTTGAAGTGCCAAATCAGAGTTATGTTAGATCTCTCTTATGTCAAAAAATCCAAAAAATGTAAAAGAATTGAAAAATTCCTAAAAAAAAAAGTAAAAAGCAGAAGTGGAAAATAAAAAAAGAGATTTCTCAATGGATGGGAACATTTCTTGCTCTCAAGATAGTCTCGCAGATATTGCTCAGATTCAAGAAAGATTGAATGCACAACTGTGCCCCGGGAATTTTTCTAAGTTTTCTTTGCTAGGAAGGTGTCGAATTCATGAGACCTCCCAGCATGAAGAAATCAGTTGCTTAACATTCCTCTCAAGGATAGAGCTTGTTCTCCAAGGGAAAAGTTTCTTTTGGGATGTCCCCAAGCCAGGAGTATTGGATGTAGAACCTGATGATTATAGCATTCCAGAAGTTATGGATGAGGCCTTCACAAGATTCATACTTAGGATCCAAAATCAGATGGAACTAGGCAATGTTCGCTTGAAAGGTGTTTTTCTCCCTCATTGGTGTCGGATTCACAATGCACCTCATCCAAAGTTCACTTGCACAACATGTGAAGAAGCCATCAACTATGCCATATGTCACCTCAGATTACCAATACTACCATATGGATTATTCAAAGACAAAGGATGGATTGAATATGTCACACAAACATTTTTAACACCAAATGAAGAGTGTACCTCAATATCATCCAACAACAAGGAGAATAAGTCACAACAGGATGATGTGATCGAGCTTAGGGAGCAAGTAGATGAAGATTGTTCCTACATCACACTAGAATAAGAGGCTATTGGAGAAAAGATCAAAGAAGCAATGGGATATATCCAAGCAAGAGGAACCACCCAAGGCAACTGTCAACATACAAAAGTGGATGAATATACAAAATTGCAAGTTATTGAAGATCATCAAGAACCAGGAATGGAGGACTTAGCTCAAAGTAGAGATGGTGTGAGAAATTTTCAATGTTCATTCACTTGAGGAGGAAAACATGAAGAGGGAAGTAATTCTAGTACGTTTCAAGAAGGGATGGTCCTCAATGAAAAATTTCTATCATGCATGAATGAGATGGAAGAAATGACACCTAGCTTAAGGCAAGATGATGTGTTTAATGATCAATGGGATACCAAGATGCAAGCAGAATATGAAATACATTTCGCGTCAACACTTGATCCATTATTCATAGTCATGGAAGAATTGCTTGATGAAATTGAAATAAATGAAATGATGCCTGATAAAGAGATAGGAAATGAAGAACAATTCAGGTTGGGGCTTGATCCATTGTTAGGGATTCAAAAAGAGCCAATGCATGAAATGATCCAAGTTTCCAAATGCCCTCTTGAATCAAATTCTTGCCCCACTCTACCCAATTTGGATCATCTCCATGTTTTAGATGCAAGTGGTATGGTTCACCATCAACTTTGACCTCCTGATGAAGCAGTGGATGACAGGCAAGAATTCATGCCAGTGAATGAAGACCACCAGGTTATATCTTTCCCTACTATTGGCTACAAAGAATATCATTTTGATTATGGATATTTAGGAAAGATAACTTGTTTATGGATCAATCATGGTCCAGATGTGTTGCCCTAGTTATTGATCTTTCCCGAAGCTTTGCCCGAGTTTCAGATTTGTCCTTTGAAAGAATATTTTTCTGAGTTTAAAGATAAGTTTGCAAAACTTCACACCATGACTACTACTTTGCTACTACTGCACATCCTAAGAAATCATGCTAGGAGTTGTATGTACTTGGGTCTTTTGACTATTGTTCGCTTAAAGTTTTTGTTTTTGTTTAGACTAGTTATCTTGCTTTTGTAGTTTAGTTCGCTTTCAATAAAGGGATCCCATTTGTGAAGGGGGGTTGTGTTGTTTTTGCCACACTCCATTGCAATGTTGATATAATGTTAGTCCATTTCTTGGATAATCATTCAGGAAGTGTTTTAGGATCCGAGGTTGTTCTTTCAAGTTTTATCATTTGGTTAGGATTTGTACTTGACTTAGAAGGGAATCGTCTATTGTGTCTTGACACCAAGTCTCACAACATTAATTGCTCTAAGTCATCGAGGTTTCTTAGGAGAAGTCGTGGTAAGTGAAAAATATTAAATCATGGCTTGATTTTGGTTGGTTTTCCTGTTGTCTCTCTCTCTTGTTCTATTTGTCTTTCTGGGGAAGTTCAATGGTCCCGTCTGAATGGAAATTTTGGCTAAGTCTAAGGAATTAGTGTTTGCTTTCTTCATTCCATTTTGAGGTTGATTCGAGTAAGCAAATTGAAATCTAAGCTTAACACTGCATCTAGAGCACCTTAAACTGCTTGCCTGCAAATTTTGAGTTGAAACAGACAACTTGCTATTTTGAGCAATCCAGGCTTCAGGAGCCAATTTTAGGGTTTGCATGTTGGAGTTTTCAATGCATGTCTGAAGAATCTTTTTGGGTTTTTCAAGACCTTCATGATGATATAACATGCAAGCCGGGATATTGATTTTTGACAACTCAGGCTTCAGAGGCTATTTTTAGGGTTTGCATGCATATTTTTTGGTGCATGTCTAGAGAATATTTTTGGGTTTTCCGAGACCTATGCGGTGATATAACATGCAAGATGAGATGATAACTTTCAACAGTCTTCACTTCGAAGGCTATTTTTAGGGTTTACATGTTGGAGTATTCAATGCATGTCTAGATATTCTTTGTGGGTTTTTCGGAAGCTTCGCAGTGATGTAACATGTAAACCAGGATCAAGACCTTTTTGTAGAGTTGTATTCGAGAGTAGTTTTTAGGGTTTGCATGCAGGATTTTTTAGTGCATGTCATCGTATTCTTCATGGGTTTTTCAAGAGCTGCGCAACAAGTTAACATGCAAGCAGAGTTGGTCACTTTTTCAGACACTTACTATTTTTAGCAGGATCACTCCAACAGCTACCCAACACTTCAGAATCACAAACCTAGTGACATGCAGCATAAACGGGGTCAAATAAAGATATTTTGGGCAACATGCAAGTCATATTAGGGTTTCCAGCTTCAAGACCCAAAATGGGGGGACAAACGCCAAAATCTCTGAAAACTGGTGTATCCCATCGCGATCAGTATCTTTCAAGGAGTCCACTGGTAAAATTTGAAGGTGATCTAAGCACTTACTATTTATAGTAAGTCACTTCTGAACAAGGCTATAAATAGCAAGTCAGCATGAGGCACTAGTGTGGGTAAGTCGAGAAAGTGATGAGGACCCCATGGACCGAATTTCAGATCAAACAGAGTTACGGAGGTTCAAATATCAAGCACTTACTATTTTTTAGCAGGTGCATGCAAAAGGAATTAGGGTTTCCTAAAAATTAGGGCAAAACACGACAATCACACAGAAGCAACATCCAATCATGATCAACATCTTTCAGGTAGTTTACACGCAAAATTTGAGCTCATTCTGAGCAGTTACTATTTTTAGCAAGTTGTTAAAAATAGCAGGTGCATGCAAATATCAAGTGCCAACAACTTAGTCACGTCACAAGGATCGAGGTAAAGTGAAAATCAAGCCTTCCAGAGCTATAAATCAGATTAAAACATGAAGAATGCGAAAATTTCTAAAAATAGAAAAACTAGGGCAAGTTGAAGACATCATGAGTAGTCAGAAGAACACCTCCGTAAATCTGCCTTAACAAGCTGAAATGAGTTGAAAATTCATCTAAGTCTAGAAAAATGGAAGCTTGACCTGCCAAATACACCTTGAGAAGTTGAAGATGGATGAAAATTCTACTAAGGCATGAAAAATGGAAGCTTGACCTGGCAAATGCACCTTGAGAAGTTGAAGATGGATGAAAATTCTACTAAGGCATGAAAAATGGAAGCTAGCCATGTCAAATGCGCCCAAGGAAGAGAGAGGCCATGAAAATTTAAACTAAGTGCTTAAAATTGGAAGCAACTACCCTCATATGCGCCTAGGTTGAAGAGAAGTTGGTGGCATCAAAAAATTTGTCTAAGGCACCCAAATTGGAAGTAAGGGTGGTGAAATGAGCCTTAGCTTGAGAGGCTGAGGTGGGAATTTGACTAAGTCCCTGAAAATGGAAGCTTCTACCCCTAGATGCACCCTTGAAGAGGAAATCTATGAAAATTTTGCTAAGGAAATGAAAACTTGAAGCAAGACCCCTCATATGCGCCTTGACTTGGAGGAGGAGTTAGAAATTGACTTGGAGGAGGAGTTAGAAGAAATTTGAAATTTTCTAAGTATTGAAAGCTGAAAGTAGACCTAGCTAAATGTGCCCAACTTGCATGGAGAGCTTGGAGAAATGTCTAAGTGTTGAAAACTTGAGGTAGCTACTCCTAAATGTGCCTAAGACTGGAAAGGGAGGTGAAAATTTTACTAAGTGCTTGAAATTGGAAGTTGACACCTCCAAGTGTGCCTAGGTCAAGGATTGAGTGTTGAAATTTTTCTAAGTCCTGGAAACTTGAAGTAGGCCATGGTAAATACGCCCAAGCTTGAGTGGAAGTTGAAAATTCTTCTAAGGCAATGGAACTAGAGGCTTGAAGGTGTAAATGCACCTAGCATGACAGGGAGGGAGTGAAATTTTCTGAGGCATATGAAATTGGAAGTAGACCACCTCAAAAGCGCTCAAGGTAAAGGTGAGTTGATAAAAAATTTCTAGGTATTGAAAAATGAAAGTGGAGGTCCTTGAATGCGCCCTGACTTGGAGATGAGGTTGGAATTTTTCTAAGTGATAAGAATTGAAAACTCAATGTATTAAATGCGCCTTAGTCTGAAGAGATACCTGGAAAATTTTCTAAGGCATGGAAACTGAAAGCACAACACCTCAAATGCGCCTATCTTGAAGGGTGAAATAGAAATTTTTTGTAAGTGTGAAAAATGAAAGTTGAAGGGTCCAAATGTGCCTAAAGGAAAGAAGGTGACTCAAAATCTTTCTAAGGAATTGGAATTGAAGGTAGATACCCTCAAATGCACCCAACTTAAGAGGAGAGATGAAAAGTTTCTAAGTGTTGACAAATGAAAGTATGACCCCCTAGAACCGCCCAAGATGACAAGGTGAAGAATAAATTTTTCTAAGGCAATGAAACTAGAAGTACAACCTCTTAAATGCACCCAAGCTTGAGAGGGAGGTAAGAAAATTCCTAAGTGTTGAAAATTGAAAGCTCAAGGGTGGAAATGTGCCCAAGTGAAGAGGTGAAATTGAAAAGTTTCTAAGGCCTAGCAAAATAAAAGTTAGACCCCTCAAATGCGCCCAGAGTGAAGATAGATGCTTTGAAGATTTTCTAAGCAATAAAACTAGAAGAAGACACACCTAGATGTGCCCTATCAACTGGAGATATCAAGAATTTTTTCTAAGTGTTTGAAAATGAAAGTGCACAATGTCAAATGCACCGTAGGAAGGTTGAGGGGTAGAGAAATATCTTCAAGGAAGAGACATCAAGGTGAGAAGTTTTCTAAGGGAGAAATAAAACACCACCATCCCAATTGCACCATCAAGATGAAGAAATTTGCAGAGCCCATCAAATCTGCCCATGATAAAAGGTTGTAAGGAAGGCAAGGTCTGCAGGAGAAAATGATGAATGAGGTCAATCAGACCTTGGAAATCAAAATGTCAAGATTAGGTAAGTGAAATGAATTTATACTATAAAGCGTTCTAATGCTCTTCTCTTTATTTGTTTTGTAGGATGAATGCAGGGGCTTGAGCACGATGACTTGAAGCAATGAAGCGAGTAATCCAAGATGATATTACAACCTCAAAAGGAGATAAAGTTATGTGTTTCGAGCTCCTCCACGAGATATTAGTTGCACCCAAATCATGAAGGAAGATTTTGGAAGAAATGGCTAAGTGTTGAAACTCCTCGACATGGATTTGAATGTGCCCAACTTAGGTGAAGAAATGCTCGAGTCCAAGACCAAAAAATCCTTCAAGATCAGGATGAAAGAAAAGATGAAATATCAAGCGTTGAAGATCATCCTCAAGTACTAAAGTATACCTAAGATGCAGTGGTAGCAAGGAGAAAAATCACCATGAAACAAGAGAAAGAAGTTGTAGTCTTGGAGTTTCAAGTTGAGAACATGCCTGCCATGCTGATTGAAGCTATGTTGGCCAGATTCATAGAGTTTACAGTCAAGAAGAAGAAGAGTGTGAACGCGTTTACAAACAAGAATCTTCTAGAAGATAGTGGAAATTAATTGCTCATTTATTACCCCACTCTTCTTAGTGGTGGTTTTTAGGGTTAGGGCTTATGTGGCTCAATCTAAGCCCTTCATTGTAATTGAATTTGAGCCATCCATTGGACTTGGGAAACTATAAAAGGGGCATACCCCCTCATTTGTACCTCATTAGATCAGATCATTAGAGTAGAGATTAGAATAGAGAGACAGCTAGGTGATAGCATAACATAGATCATAGTTTGATAGTATATCGTAGATCGAAGAGGAAGGAAAACTTTCTCATTGAATTTTTTGGAAGAAGTTTTTGTGAACACTCTCTCAATAAAAAGAGTTTTCATTTATGATGATTTCATCTTTTGTTGTGAGCAGCTAGCAAGATTTCTTTGTCCTTCTGATTCAAGTAGAATCTTAAAGTAGAATAAATTTCATTTCATGCAAGTAGATGCTAGTTGTGGAATGTGGTGTTTGATTCAAGCAAGCTTCGTCTATCCATACCACTACTGTGTTCGCTGATGGTGAATTCACCTTGTGTGGTCAACTGGAACATTGCGGACTTAACTTCATTTGTGATTCACATGTTGGTATGTGTCATTGTGATGGTGTCTTCATGCTGAATTATGATCTGAATACCTTTGGTTACTCCTCTGAAGATTGCACCAGTTTTGTGGAGGTTGTATGAAGCGAGGAAAAGCAAAGCCTAGTTGAAGTCTACGAGAATTGATTGCCATGTCCCACGCCTTAGAGTAGATTAGAACCTTCTTATTCCCGCCACCATTTCAATTCCGTACTTTCTGGTTAGTTTAGGAAACTTGAACTTCACTGATACATCTTCCGAATCTTTGAAATCCCTTTCTCTGCTATTGAACAATTGTGTAAGTCCCCTTGATATACTAGCAAATCACATAAAACCAATTGAGACTATCCATTGCATAAAGGAACCTTGGAGTTGAATGTATGATCTTTCTAGCAATCTTAGCATGCAGGGGATCTTGTTCAAGAGAGGATAGAGTCATCGTTGGTAGCTTTATTCTATGTTGGTGCGGTCATGAAAAATGCATCAACAAAACCAAAGAATGATAACGAACTTGTATGGGATGAATTTCCCTTTGATCCTAATGAAGCTGAAAATTCAGATTGCATTGCAAGCTTTGAGGTGGCCAGTGGAGGAGAAGTTGTCATTAAAGAAGAAGTTTGTTTGGCAAAGCTCCATAATGAACCCTTTTAAGTGGTTGCAGCCACTAAGGAATGGTATGTTGCTACTGAAACTTTTAGAACAACGATCAATAATGATTCATTGATCGAGTTTTGGGCTGCCATATTCTTTGATCAAGGAGACTGTGAGGAGAAAGTAGAGCTAAAGGACCATATGGTTCTTGAAGATGGAAAGTTTAAAGAGTTTAATTACAAATCTTATTTACCTATTCATGAAGTTGGTTGGAAGCATAGGCTCGAAGAATTAGTAGAATCTGATACTCTTTATGATATTAAGCATTTTCAGCTAGTGGATGGTGAAGAAAAGGAGTCTTGGAGTAGCTATGAGGGAAGAAAAGACACGAAACAAAGTTCTTATTTTGAAAAGCATCCTATCAACAGTTCACCGTCTTTGCATATTCATGAGTGGGAAGATCAAGTCATGGAGTCCAATCGAAGTGTGAGCTTTATCTAGATTTGACCGCACACATAGTTTGATAGAAGAACTCTATTGGAAGGATCAAATTGAAGAGAGATGGAAGGGGGGTAAGGATGAAGTTTCCCTCCCTAATCTGCAACTTATCAAAGACTCTTTGGAGACATTGAAATCAGAGTGCATACACTTGATCAAAGATTGAGATTATGTCTTCGAAATTGCAAAGAAGACCATTGGTGCTTTCCAAGAAAAGGAGAGAAAGGTTGATGAGCTTACTCTTGAGCTTGAGTTAACAAAAGCTATGTTAGAAGATAGTCAGATGGCACTAATGGAAGCAGAAGATCAGTTTGCTATTTTCAAACTTTTCAGGGAGCAAGAGAATGCACAAAGAGCTGAAGAAATCAAGCAAGTAATTGGTGAGCTTGATAGTCTTCGTGAGGAGTTTGATCTAGAAACTTCACAAGAAAATTAGAAGTTGCATGTGCAGATTTGGACAAGAAAGTTGGTCTTGAATGTGAGCAAGGACAAGACTTTCATGTAATGGATAACCCTCTCTTTGAAGTAAGTGCCAACGCAACTTATGATAATCCCTTCTTTAAGATGGAAGATGAAGCATCAAATGACAATAGCATGAAATGGGATCCTGATGATGTTTCCAAACACAATATGGAATGCGGTTTTCAACTTATTGATGATTTGCAAGCAAATCGTGAGGTTGATCCGATCCTTGCAATTAGTTATCTTCCAAGGCTGTTTGATTATGAATGCATAAGTTGGTTTGAGGATGAAGTCTCCACATGGAAAGAGTCGATTTAGGGAGATTTCAACATCTTTGACATCAAGGTTTTGTCCAAACATAGTTTGGTAGCTGCTCAACGTTTCATTACAACAACAAGGAGTGAAGATTTGAGACTTGTTACTCATGAAGTTTGGGAGAAAGAAGGACCAAAACATGGTGATTGGATGCTTGGCAATCCTTCCCTTGGGTTGAGTGTTGCTTTAGCTCATACTAGCCCTTTTTGGGTGTTGGATTTTTTGACAACAATTGTTCCATGCTCCATTGTTGTTGAAGCTTTCATGGTTAGGCTTTAGGGGTTCACTATCTAGGAGACACTAATTTCTAGAGTATACACTTGGTTCTCACTAGCACTTGGGGATGTGTTGAGTATTCTTTCCGGTGTGTTGGAGATCACCTTCAGTTGGGTATCCATGTTTGGGATCCTCAACATGGGTTGATGGAGCTTATTACATGTGGAAAGAAGGATCTTTGGAGGGATAAGGGTCAAATTTTTAGAATTTTTGGTGCTATCCCCTTCTTGATCAACCATTTGATGGTTCCTTTGGCCCATCAACTAGTAGATTGGAGAAATATTTTGAGCAAAGGATGGTTCTATGTGGTGTTGGGGTCACTTGAGAGGATGTTTCCAGCCTTGGACATGAGCAGATATGGAATTTTGGATAATGAATTTCAGTGTTGTAGCAGTTGTTCATCTTCTTGGATGTTGATTTTCCTTAAATCAGATCTCAAGTCAACCATTTTAGACTCGGTGGGTAGCTGGTATACTCATTTTCAGACTTCACAGTCTCCTAGTAGGACTGGTTTATGGTCTTAGATGAGAGGTATGTTGAGTTGGGGCAGTCAGTATCCATGTTTGGGAAGTGTTCAAGCTCCAACCAGAAGCATTTCCTATACACTCTCTTGTAGTTATGATTGGGGCAATGGACCTCTGCTTGCTTTGGTTCATCATTTTGAGGTTCTTGGTGTGGGAATTGTAAGAGTTTTGTTGGGTGAAAATTATGTAATCAACTTTTTGATAGATTACACAACTAGGACTTCAGCCACAACTATGTGAGATATGAATCTCTCCTCTCAGAAAAGGGGAGGCACCCTTCTTATTGCTGACGGAAGCGATGGTAAAACAAATAAAGTAATTACACAATGTACACAATACTTATGAAGTGGAGGGGGTGTGTTGCATTCATCCTTCTCTCTTTTTTTAGAGAAAATGTTTACAATGCTTCACTGTTGGAAGTTCTCAATTCTTAATAACTTTAAACGATCAAATAGCAATAATACCAATATCTCTATCTTGTCAAAGCAAAGCGTAGAGATACCAGAAGTGATTAACAATAAACAAGTAAAGTAAAAGGGAAAGCTCACAAAGGCACAAAGTCATTTTTTAGCTTTATCAATGGTGGATTTGTGATAGATGTATCGTTTGTCGCATTAAAAGCACAAAGTCTTCTTAGATGCAGCAATTCCTCGAACAACATGAACAATTACAAGTGCAAAGTCTTGTAGATCATCTAGCCATAGTTAACCAAAACACAAATATAAATCTAAGTAAAAGATGTAACAAAAAGTTTACATGAATTGCTTAGAGTCTTTCAGCTATCACTTACTAATTACCACCAAAAGAGATCAATTCATAAGATTATCGAATCCAACACAAAGTATGGTTTGCAATCTTCTTCTTTATTGATCTGATTTTGTTTGCAAAGTATGAACACAAAGTTTCACAATTTGTTTCAAAAAGGGCAGCACTTCATTGCAAAATACTAAAAGATCCTTAATACAATAGAAATCCCTCATATTTATAGAAAGAGGGATGAGAAAAATTAGGAAACTAACTTGAGAAAATCAAGGAAAGTTAGGTGAGTGATTCAAGGAGATCTCACCTAACTTTGACCAAAGTCAAAGTGTAATTTGTTTTTAAAAGATTACATCTTGAACTTGGTGCAATTATAATTTACAAAAAGACATAAAATATCAGGAAATATTTACAAGATGCATAAAAGGATGCATCGAAAATGTCTAACACTGGAGATCAAGAACCTTCATGTTTCCTTGCTTTGGGTGCGGAAGTCTTCGTATTTATTCCTAGTTTCTTGCACGAACTTCTCATCTGGACCAACGGTGGAATCCACAATGGTGTGAATTCTCGTGATCAATCTCATGGCAGATGAGTGAACCTTCTTACACTTGTTAAGATGTGTTTTCAGGTTATTCAATGTGAGCCTTGTATCACAAATGATGTTCAGAGAGACTTCTGAAAAGTCTACCTTGTATCTTTCTTGCCAACAGTAAACTTGATCCTGGGACCTCTTCCTGAAGAAGTGGGAACAACCCTTGATTTATTTTTTATGTGGAGTTCTTGTTGTTGGTGAGCTTCTGCTTCAGATTCTTCTCCTTTCGAATCTATTCTGAATTTTTTTATTTCAAAACCATGCTTATGTAACCATTATGTAGTATTGGATAGGATCAACGTCAATCTCTCTCTCATGCTAGTACTTTCTTTCCTAGACCATTGAATTGCAGGAAACAACCTTTTAGAAACCTCTTGTTCATCATAGACAACATTCATGATATCACCAAGATCTGTGAAATCCTCTGGTAAGTCAACAATATCAAGGTCTCTGATCTGATACACGGTCAACTTGCAATAATCCATTTTGCAAATGGCTTCTTCATCTCTACAATCAGCCTAGATGTCTTCAAAACGGTACTTGTGATGATGACCCTTTTGCAATTGCATTCTGACATCATGGTAATCAAAATCAAACCTATACTTGTAGGTCCTGATTATCATGATTTGCATCTCAACATAAATAGATTTGGCTTTCTGTATAGTTGGGATAGTATATCTGCCAATTGTCAGTGGGAACTTGAATCCACACTTGTGATTATTTCTTCGTTCTTTATGCATTGAAATTAGCTGTCTGCACATCTCCATGAGAACCCACTTGTCCGAAGGATATCGTGGCAGCATGTAAGGGCAACTAGTGTAGCACCCTACTCTCAAATAAGTAAATGTTGGGAATTGTAGAAATAAGCATCCAACTTTACTTACTGCCTTATAGGCCTCATCAGATACCCTTCTCCTCTCGAGAGTTGGATCAAAATTGAAAAGCAAAGGTGTGAAGAAAGCATCAATAATCCACCTGAAATGATGGAAGCTTTCCTTCAATTCCAATTGATAGAAGAATTTATACACAGGTACCAGCATCTGATTCCCTTTTGTGGATAGACCTGGAAATTACCTCATTACAGTTGCTGCATACACCAGATAAGAAGTCATATAGAATTTTAATGTAGAAGGTGCATTGATCAGTTGCTCATGTATTTCATCACTGATCTGTTTGCCCCAGTCAATGTGAACTTTTTGTCTTCTTATAATCTTGATGTATTCATACATCTAATCATGAAAAGTGGATGATTCAGGCAAGCCCTTCACTCTACTTAAAAATGTGATCATATCTTTGACATCATCTTTGAAATCACTTTGCAAAAGTCCCTTTGGCCATCTGGAAATAGTTTGCCTAGGGTTCTTCAACCATTGGCTATTTATTAGGTTTTTAGCCTTGTTGGGATTAGCGTCAAAGACTTCTTGTGCTTTTTGTATAGAGATGTCAATGTACTTCTCCATTTGAGGAACTTTAAACACAATATCAAAGAAGTCAGGGTTGAGTCTTAAAATCTCATTCCTAAAAGAATCAATCATGCTTCTACCTTCCCTGATGTAGTGGGATGCCACTTGAAGGACAAATTTTGTATTGTGTGCAGCAGTAGGGAACATAGCTACCAAATGTAGGTTACTGTGTACAATTGCTCTCATCAGATTAGGAAGAGGTTTCTTCTCAGTTTTCTCTGCAAAATCAACCAAGTCTTGATGACCAACCTCTGTGTCTTTTATTTCTTCCACCTTGGAGACCACTACAGTTGGCGGATAGACACCTTGATACTTATATTTCATTTTTGCTTTTGCTTTTGAAGAAGACAGAGGTTTTCTAGTAGTCATCTGAGAGCAACTGAATCTTTGATCGATCTATTTGAGGATCTTGAAAAGAAATTGCAAGATGTGGTCAGAACAAATGTTAGTCATTAAACAACATGGGAATGTGTGAGGTGAGTAACGACGATGAGCAAGGATGGAGCAGATGATAAGGCACACAAAACAATGCACAAAGTGGAAGGAGCGAGGTTCGGGATGAAACTGGCAAGTTTGAAGTGTTTCAGGGAAACATTGTGAAAAGTGTAAGGGTGTTGAAAATCAATGCCCTTCTATTTTGAGGAAGCTGACTTTGGTGTAGGGGCGTTGAAAATCAGCGCTCCTGCATTTCTCAGTGTTAGGGAATTTCTCATGATGTTAGGGCGCACTTTTTTAGCGCTGCTACATTTGGGGACAACAACTTGGTGTTATGGTGCAGAATTTCAGCGCTACTGCATTTTGTGGCATGGAGATTGACGTGATGCAAGGTTGAATGAAAAGTGTGCCATGGTTTAGGAGTAGAACTCAGTAGTAAAAAATGAGTTTCTCATATGAAGAACCTGTTCGCATCAACTTCTACAAGGAAAGAGAAGAAGATAGAGATAGAAGGGAGGAACGCACAAAACAAAACCCCTTGGTGATGACAAACAAGAAACCAACCAAAAGAAGAAAGCCACAAATGCGTGATGAAGAGAAGAGAAACAAACACGATGGAATGAAGAGAACTCACGCGCAGGCATGGGAAAGAGCATGAGGAAAATGCGTTTTTGGAGAACACAAAAACGTGACAATTAAAAACGTATTTACAAATCATAATAAGTTTAAAACGCACTCATAAAAGGAAGGGACAAAGGAAGAAAATAAGAAACCATACCTGAAACAAGAAATGGAAACCCTAGCTCGACCAAGAAGGAGCTCTTACAAAAAATGCATTTTTGGAGGTAAATGCGCGCCCAACAAAGAGGAATGAAGTTGAAGATCACAAACAATGAAAATGAAATAATAAAACCACTTTTAAGTGAATGGGAAACACAAAAAACCTAACTCAAGTTGCCCAATTAATTGAGGCATAAAAAGTGCCACGATAAGCGAAAAATACAAATAACATGAAGAAGTGCGCTTGAGCCAAAAATTGGCTAAGTCTGGCAACCATGTGTAAGAGCGCACTTTTTTAGCACTTCTGCACATTTTGGAAAATCACTTTCATGTAGGGGCGCTGATTTTTGGTGCCCCTGGACTTTTAACACTTAGTCAATTTTTTGGCTTGTGAGCAGGAGCACACTGTTTGAGTGCAATTGCATATTTCACAATTTAACTAAGTATGAATAGTGAGACTTCACAAAGGAGCTCGTTTCAAAGGTCTTCATGAAGCGAAGATAGGGGGATGCTCAAACTGACTGTTTGAGGCTTTGGAATACATTTTGAGGTGGATTGAAAATCACCTCGTTTTGCATGCTTGAACTTCACAAACCTAGGAAACAAACAAGTTTCGTAGGGGGGTTATCCGTGGAAGGAGCACTGCTAGATTCTGTGTTAACAAGTTTTCAAAAATATTCATGGTTGTATCTGAATAATTCAAATGAGGCATAGTAGCTACATGTGGAGTTATGAGGATAAGCTTATTGAGCTCTTGCAAAGGATTGCTTTCCTCTTTGCAAGAAGATTTGGAGAAGTCATATATGCTCTTGTGGCTCTGCTTGACACCTTGAGGAGATATGTTGAGGCATTTGATTTTGAGTTGAGTAGACTATCTTTCCTATTGCCTAGGTTTGTGATAGACAATGGCATTGTTGATATTGATTACTTAGAGTCTTTTGGGAATGAGATGCTGCATGGTATTGATTTCAGTCCTTCCAATTTTTTCAGCTTGAGTTTCATGGATGGTAATATTTTGGGGTTACAAGGGAGGATAGTGCAAATTTGGCACGATGGTTTCACTAATGTGATCAAAGTGGTGCAACATCGGCATGGTGGGTCCTTCTTGAGACAAACATGGGACCTTGGGATCCTACTTGGTTTGGTGTGGATTAGTCTAGCTTTTCTAGAGTTGTGGTGGCATTGCTTGAGGACAAGCAATCTTTGAGAAGGGAGAACTATAATGTCTCCATTTTTAGTACTACGCTTTACAGTGACAGTTAGCCCATTCTTGGATTCCCATAGGCTAGTCAGAGGTAGAATTAGGGTTTCCAGCTGCTTGAAGGTTTCTTTTGTGAATTTAGGGATTTGCATGTTGGAGTTTTGTAGTTTGGTTTCTGGATTTCTTCTGGGTTTTTAAAGAGCTTCAAGGTGGTATGACATGCATCTGCATCAAACAGCTTTTTTGGACTTACTATTTTTAGTAAGTTATGACAATTGCTCAGTTTGTGGTTAAAATACATTTGAAGTCATTATTTTTAGTAGTATGCTATTTATAGTAAGTGTTATTTTCAGCAGGGTTTCAATAGTTTAGTACAGAGGCTATATCAGGCATGTTAGTTTAAGTAGTTTGGTCTCCCACACTCTTGGAGCTCATTTTGGTAAATTCAATATTTTGGTTGAGTTTATATTTTAAGTGAAATATTTTTCTAAGGCATGGTGGATGCCTGGATGGAGGAATAAGTGATTTTTTATTAAAGTATTTCACTTAACTAATTGGGACGCCTAATGTTTTATTTGCATTTTTAATAAAGTTATATTTCTCTCATATTGGGACGACTTGGCAAAGGAGGCTAATGAAACTCAAATGGAAATGAATTAAGGTGAATGTGAATGTCATGTTGGATACCCTAATTGGAGGGAAAAGGATTTGAAATTGAAGTGAAGTTATAAATAAGAGTGTTGGGCTTCATTTGAGGGGATCCATTGAAAACTATAACGAAGTGCTATCAAAATTTCTACATACCTTTGCTTCGAGGAATGCATACCTCCTAGCACCCTTGGTTTCATGCTTGCAAGATAACACCTAGCTAATTTTGTGACTGTTCTTTATGCTGAAGAGTAGATTGAACCTATTGAGATGAAGATTTATGAAGTTTTCTAAGTTTTTGAGTTGTTTTGGCTTGGTTGGAAACACCTTTCTGTTTGTAGCTCCTTGCATGAATTTTTGCTAGTTCTGGGTATTGGACCTATGCTTTAGTATACCTTGGGCCAAAGTTTCATATTTTTTGGTGAACTCTTGGATTTTATCTTGTTGGTCATCCATTTCTAGAGGTTGTACCTTCTTTGAGGATGTATTGGGATGCATGCATAAAAAAATCATTATTGTTTGGAGGATTTTCTTCGCTTGGTCTTGGTCACCCAGCTCCTAGCTCTGATTTTCCTTTAGTTTCAAATCAAATAGAGAAGTTTGGAGTAAGATATGAGCATTTTGGTGAGTCTGATGTTTTCTGGTTTGGGTTTCTGTTCACAACTATTTTATATCAGACCTGATATATTTTGTCTATTCTTGCATTTCTAGTTTATTATCACGCACTTTGATGTTGCTGATGGTTTCCTAACATATTGATGATCTATTTCTATGTATATATCCTTTTTATTGCAGCTGAAACTATATTTTGTAATGTTGAATTAGTAGTACTGATCAACGCTTTGTATTTCTGCAACTTAATTTTTGTATTCCCACTTTTAGTGGAAGAGACAGGCCTTGCCATCTTTATTTCAACACTTTACTTTCTTGTATTGCCTATTGAAAAGCAGAAGGGGTCGGCTAGCCACTCAGATATTTAATTTTTTAGTACTTTGTATTACACTCCCGCTGAATAAGTGGTTGAGTTGCATTTCATATCTTGCTGATCAGTTGAGTTGTCTCTCATATTGTATTTCCCAACATTTTAGTTTTACATCTAATGATCCCCTTGCACCGTATGCTCTCACCTTGCCATCACTAGGAATTGGGTGATCATAAAGTGAAGGGTTACTTTTAGCTGGATTATCTTGGTTATCTAATGTAAACAGGTGAAATTGCTTGTGAAAAATTGGAAAAAAATTAGTATTTCACCATCCTTATTCTTGATCAACACCACAGATGAAGCGAAGGGGGCTATAACTTGGGCGGATGTGCCTCATGTCCAACAAATCTTTGTTTTCCTTCTCAATCTCCTTATACACCCTAGGACGCTGATATAGAGTAGTAATGACGGGTCTTGCTCCCTCCTCAAGCTCAATCACATGTTGGAATTCTCTATCTGGTGGTAATTCGAAAGGAATGTCACTAAATACCTTGCAACGCCTGTCTAGGATGGATTGGATGTCAATGGGGTAGGATCTTCCCTCCTTCGTTGGACTAGTATCTATGATTAAACACTCGGTTTCCCAAACCACTTCATCCATACGAAAGGATCTCTCCATCCTCTTGGTTCAAACTACCATGGGGCCTCCCTTGGATAAGTCTCGAAGGACGACCTCTTTCCCATTAGATTTGAACTTTAGTTCCATGGTTTGATAGTTGTGTGTGTATTCCCCAAGTGAGTGCAACCATTGCACTCCCAAAACCACATCCATATCACTAATGCCAATTATGTAGAAATCATCTTGCATCTTGTGCCCTCCTAGGACCAACTCCAGCTGTTGAATCCAACGGGTGCATGGAATAGTATATCCATCAACAACTGTTACATTAAATCTCTCAAAATCTTCGGTCCTTAGACCCATCTTTGCCATTATCTCTTCATCAATAAAATTATGGGTGGCTCCACTATCTATTAAGACTGTCACCCTTTTCCCTTGAAGGACCCCTCTAATACATAAAGAGTGGCGGTCCAAAAAGTGTTGCAAGATTGCCTCCTAAATGCTCTCCCTCTATCATCTTTGTGTTCTCATCCTCATTTGTAACACCCTCAGGCTCACCTTCTCCATCCTCTACATCATCATCATAAACTACCTCAATATAGAGGATTTGTCCTTTCCTCAAACACCTATGACTTGGTACCCAAGGCTCCCTACAAGTAAAATGTAACTTTTGTCATCGGAGCTCACTTTTAGACTCGTCCATCCTACTAGGCTTTGGAGGTAAGATCTTCGATTGCAAAACAATTTTGTGAAATGGCTTCCTCTGCTGCCCTATTGGTGCATTCTTGGAAACAAGTTTATTCTTCACGACGAAGTCCTCTAGGCTTAAGGCCTTTTGAATAGCATCCTCCAAGGACATTGGCTCAAAAGCCCTCACCAACCCACAAAATGACTCTGATAACCCCTCAATGAACAAGAACATGAATCTCCTATCCATTACATTTGGGACCATAACAAAAAGTCTTTGAAATTGGGTGACATAATATTCCACTGACCTATGTTTCCTTAACCATGTCAACTCTCTGAAATACATCTCTGGATCTCTTTTATCAAATCTTTCTATGAGCTTTTGTGTGAAATCAGCATATGTAGCAACAAGGTTAAATCCTTGTGTCACGATACCATGATGCCACCATTTGCGAGCCACGCCCTCCAAATTTAGAATGGAAAACTTAATTGCTTCATCCTCGGTCATAGGGATGAGTGAAAAATCAAAAATATGTATCCAATTTTTGAACCCAAGCCCGTCCAGTAACATTTCCAAAACCATCAAACATAGGCAGTGACAATTTACTTACTTTGTGTTGATCTCTAGTAAATCACTGCATATGCTACCTCTTTTCATTCCTCGGTCCATTCTTCATTCTAGCATTACTCTACTATTCAAGGGAAATCTCCCTTCTGGTGATGGAATTAGCCTCATATCCTTTTCAACCACATCAACAAAATCGTTTGCATCTTGATTATGCCCTTCTTCTTGTGGTATTTCCACCCTTGGCAAGAAAGTGGGTTGGAAAGGTTTGAGAGTTGATCCAATTGGTGTTTTGTTCTGATTTCTAGCTCTAGATTGATCTGAGTTGCTCCCTTCGACATTGTTTGGCATAAATATTCTATTAGTGACAGTGTTGGTTAATTTTTGCATCATCTACATCAGCATTTGATTCATTTGTTCTTGCCTTTGTAGGAAAGCCTTTTTATCATTAGACTGGTCAGGCATTTTCTTCTTACCTCTGCCTCCTATTCCATTGTCACTTCTTTGAGTGGCTACTTTGATTTTCTTCCTTTCTCTTTCTAAGGCTCTTTGATCTCTTTGACTATACTACATGCAAAAAAGTCTACATTGCAGGTTGGCAAGATTGCTGCTCTGATATCCATGTAAGATACCAACAAGATTGTTTCCAAGCAGCGATGAAATCTAACAAAGATTGATAATTAACTAATATCATCAACAACTAAAAGATAACTTAGAATTACACATGCTCGGATTTGAAAGGAAACCAATCATAGGTGGATTGTTTGACAGTAATAATAATAGAAGAACAGTATGATATATTACTGAACATAAATTAGTTACAAAAAGTATGTGATCTACAAGTAAAGAGACAATCTTGGAAAGTTATTTCAATGTAATATTAACAACAGAAATAACTGAGCTTGCTTGATGTACAAGTGATGGCCTCAGTGGCGTGATTTAATGAATTTTGCAAGATATGGTGTCTTCAAACAATTTGATAGTCTGAACATGTAGCAACCGTTGGTTGAAGTGCTTAGGTTGGTTGTTATGTGCGATAAATGGGATAGATAGGGAATAGATGGGATAAATGACACCTTTGTTGGTATGTGGCGACTGATCATGCTATACTGTATAGCCCATGGTATACTGTACACCCCGACCCCCTGTCCTGCCGGAGGGAGTGTAGCCACAGCGAGGTTGGTATGACCCGAAAAAAACCGTTTTTAGTCATCGTGAAAGGAAAAATCTCCGAAAAAGAAAAACTTTGTAAAACCCTAATTAGGAAGCTTCTAAAAGCTTGTTAAAAGGGGTTGGCATGGGGTTCTGATATGATGAAAATCGATTATTAGTGAGATTGTAATAGGTTTTGCTAGTAATAAAAGTATTGGATGGGCTGCGGTTTGGTGGATGTAGCCAGTTAGGTGAACCACGTTAAATTCTACGTGTTATGATTTATACATTGTATGTTTTAGTTTCTTTGTTTATTATTTAAATCTGCATTTAATTGTTAGATATCGCCATCTCTAACCCTAACAAGTGGTATCAGGCGAGTTGTGTTTGATTATCATCAGTAGGAAGATCTCACGGTTGAGTGGGAGCAATGGTAGACGAGGGTAAGAAGGTTGAGAAGTTTAATGGTGAACTATCGGTTATGGAAGATGAGATGGAGGACTATCTCTATCAGAAGGATTTATGGCGGCCATTGGAAGGGAAAGCCAAGAAACCTGCAGCAATGTCAGATGAGGACTGGGAGATCTTGGATAGAAAGGCTCTTGGTAGTATTCGTCTATGCCTAGCACAATCGATGGCATTTAATATTACAGCAGCAAAGACAACTCAAGAGTTGATGGAAACCACTGGCGAAGTTATATGAAAAGCCTTCCGCTTCAAATAAGGTATTTCTAAAAGCTTGTTAAAAGGGGTTGGCATGGGGGTTACATATGATGAAAAACGTGATTATTCGTGAGATTGTAATAGGTTTTGCACTGGATAATAAAAGTATTGGATGGCTGCGGTTTGGTGGATGTAGCCCAGATTGGGTGAACCACGTTAAATTCTCTGTGTTATGATTTATTCTGTGTATGTTTTAGTTTCTCTGTTTATTATTTAAATCTGCATTTAATTGTTAGATATCTGCCATCTCTAACCCTAACAACCTTTACAGTGGCGCCCTCCATTTGTCTCTCCCTTTGCTTTTTTGATTTCCAACGGTGCTATGATCATGTAATCTGACCTCGAGCCTGAGTCGATATGGCAAATTCAATTGCGCCTTAGAATGGTGTCTCCCTCCTATGACACCCAGATGCTTCCTCAATGGCGGGAGTGATGAATGGTTGTTAGCCCTCGGGGTGGCATGAGCTAGAGGCTCCGCCACCAAACTTTTTAATCACCCTCTACACTGCTATCCAATACTCTGTCGCCAAGCCGATAAACAAAATTGCATAAATTAGGGATTGAAATAACTAAATGCAAAAGGAAGGAGTCACAGTCACTAGGTGAGGATTTCGTCCCACCTTGTGGTGAATTTGCAGAGGTTCGCATCTCCACCAAACTCTCAAACTGATCGTCCAACCGTGATGATGAGCTTCAAACAAAACACTAGCATATATATGAACATCATGGTGCCCAGACTGGGTCGGCCCAACTTAAAATTAAAATATTTATTATTATTTTAAAATATAATTATTAATATATTATTTAATATTATTTAAATTAGTTTTAAGAAACACTATTTTCCCACCAAAAATCAAATATAGGGCCTAGGTGGGATTGGGGACATGACACAAGAAGTGTTTATTGTTTGCTAGATTTTGTGTGCTTATGGAAAAAAACAAGGTGCTCCCTACTCAAATTACTTTATCTTCCAAATTTGGAGTTTGGGCATAGCAAATTGATTTCGAAGGCTCTTCAAATATTTGTCAGTGTTTTTGTAAAGTGGGCCATGCCATCGCTAGTTGCTTGAGCATCAAGAAACTGGAAAGATAATTGATATTCATAATTGCTTGATTACAACAGGAGATGAAAGCTCCTTATAAAGAAATTTACAAGACGATGTTTCTAAAAGGATGAAAATAGGGGGAAAGCTCCTATAGACTATATAGTGATGGATTTCTCTTTAATGGTTCTAGGATTGGATTTAAAGGTTATGCAGGTGATCTTACAAATCTCTCTTGTTCCCAAAAAATAAGTTTAAGGAAGTTGGATCTTTGTATTAGGATTAAGCAAAACTTGTTGGAACAATTTGGCTTCAAACTTCCCTAACTTTGGTTTGGTAGGTTGTTAGGTTATGTAGCTTGTGCGTCATCATTTCTCTTAGGTTCCTTGCTGTCCTATAGTGCTTGATGCCTATCTTTTATAACTTTTTGTACAAGGGTTTGGCCCCTTTCAAAATCCCTGCTTACCTTAATCAAAAACATTCCCACTAGCATTGTTTAACCTTGGCAATTTTTGCAAGATTTATCTTAATAGAGTTGTACTTTGTTCTCTTCACATGCATCTATGAGTGTGTATCTAAAGGTGAACATCATTAGGGATTAATGAGGAAGTATCTTTAGGGTCTCTACATGGTTGCATGTATACTTAATGAAAGTGTGGAAGTCTTTATATCAACAACCAACAAATAGGTGCTTAGTGATAGTTAACTTGGAATTTCCTATGCAAATGAGTATGATGTGTTTCAAGGTCTAGATTCATGTCAAATTTTTTTTATGATAAACTTTAAGGTAACACGTTAGGGGATACCACTTACTAAGAGTCAACTTGGAATTTCCTATGCAAATGGGTATGGTGTGTTTCAAGGTATAGTTTCGTGTCAGTTTTTTTTTTTATTAACTTTAAGGTAACATCTTAGGGAATACCCCCATTGGTCTAGAAAAGCCTAAAGTAGAAGGAATCATTCATCCTTATTGATTGATTCTTTGCTGACTCTACTTAAATATAAGTTGTAAACTATTTGTTCTGAGTTTGATATCCCTGGCACCCAAGAATAGCCTAAATTTTGGGAACCTACAACTTTGAGCACCAAATGAATAGAAAATTATTTTTAATATTTAAAAAAAGTAAAAAATTCATAGCTAATTATTTACATACAAAAAAATTCACAAAAATATGCCTCTCATCCACTTGTGTGTCCTTTAATTTTTTCTATAGTTTGGAAAAAAATATTTTTTTGGCACATAGGTTGGCTAGGATGATATCTATTTTTTATTTTTTTCCAAAATATAAGTATTGTCTCATTGAAGTATCCTATTTTCACCAACTTAATTTAACTTTTTTCAAAAAAAAAAATCTATAAACCACATTCAATTTCCTTCAATTTTTAATACTACATATTTTTTAGATTATACAAATAACCCATTCAATTTTTTATGTGAAGTTGCTTAAATTTGTTTTTAGTATTTTCATTGCCATGTAGGGGTATTGTTTGGCCTACCATCTACTATTCCAATATGGATGCAATACGATGTGTTTTCTAGGATGCTCAAGCATGAGCCAAGTGGATATATATTGTATACTCCACCAAGAGATGTGATGTATAAACCAATGTGGGATTATAAGAGATGTAATCATGTGTGGCACATCACCAAACAAGGAAAGTACAAGTAACATGTACAACCTACCCAAGTGGATATGTACCTAAGTAAGCTCATCCTATCCTAGGTGCATAAAATGTAATAAAGAAATAAGCTAAACACAAGAAAATAAATATTCACCAAACAACACTCTCTTCTTGATATTCTAATGTTTGGGGTATGTTTCTCTCTTGAGCCATCTCTCCTTTGATTTGACAGTTATCTCATTAGGGAAAATATCTTGCTGAAATGGTGGTCCTTCACCTATTGCCTTTGCCAATATGGTGAGTGACATCAAATGCAACCTATAACACCACAATCTGCACTCGAACAACTACATGTAGAGCTTTGGTACCAATATGATTTGTGATTATATTGGTTAAATCAATGTTTAAATCATTAACATGAATAGTAGTCTTACGATTGAATTGAGTGACTATACACAGATTTAATAATACGTCCATGTACATCAATGCATAGAGTGACCATATTGCATAAATTACATGAAATTCTGAGAAATAAACATGTGAATGTGGAGAATAAACATGTACAACATGCCCACAAGAGTAAACATACAAGATTTACCCTAGAGAAATGTAGTGCAGGCAAACTCTAGCAAGTGGGTGTCTCTAATCCATTATCCCCACCAAATGCAAGTTTAGAAGCTCAGAAGGGTATAGCGTACAATAATCAACCCATCTTCCTGTGTTTGCATCTCACAATCTTTGTTCTATGCTACTCCATTTCCACTATGCCCTGCAATTCCAAACTCAAACTCTAGATGATTGTTCAATTCCTCTCCAATACTCTCTTTTACCCAAAGCTTACTGAAAGAATAACAGCAGAAACCTCCAAACAACATACCAACCCAATAGACAACATACAAATTGGTCTATCTTCCAATATGGATGATTGATTCAATTTCTCTTATTTAGGAAATTTTGGGTATTGAACAAATCCGCTACAATTTTTTTGGGACAGGATCAATCATCACCGAGTCCATCATGTGTTAATTAGAACAGGTTCAGTCCAGCACAAAACCATCTCTAAGACCTGTTTTTTCAGATTAAATTTCAAAACAGAATTTGCAGAAAACTTTGTTGGGCTTCTCTACCACTTCCTAGATACATCAAACCCGTTTCAACACTTCATAAAAACCTTCACAATTCTTTCTCAGTTTAGTATAAGTTAGGACTGGTCAAATTACATAAGGATGATTCTCTGGGAATCATAGAAGACTCTTAGGAGTTCCTACCACAATACAGATACAACAATGGTGAAGTAACTTACATCACATTTGGATCCGATTTGGATAATTTTTTCCAACTAATTTTTCCTTATGTGAATTGCATATATTATATCCCTGTTCTTTTTGGAAAAAATGTTATAAACTTCTAAGTGCAGTTTTTGAAGTTGAATGATTATTTATATCTTTTTATGCTTATCCTTTTCATGTCTTTCATAAGTAATTAGGTTTACAATTGTTCAAATTAGTATCAAACAAGGAAGGCTCTAAATATTTCTCATGATTTGCTTTTCCCCAATTTAGGAGATTTTCGTCAAACAATCGTAATGGAACATTACCGCCAGAGCTCGGTAATTTGACTCAGTTAGAAGAACTGTAAGTTTGATGTATTGCACCTTGAAACTGCTACTTTTGAAATGTAACAATGAACAAACATATTCTTTATAAAATTAGTGCGTGCAGGGTTATTCTCATATTGATATCTTGTTCGTTTTATTTTTGTGCTTGGTTTTGTTTGTGAATACTAAAATTACAATATTTTCTAGCACACTAGAGTGTAAAATTTTTGTTTGAATGGAATCAAATTGTATCCTTCATTTGAAAATAAATTCTATCACCTAAGTCAAGTGTTGAAGAGTTGAACTCTTCTAATGTGTACAATATCATAATAGATTTTCCTTTCTACAAATTTTCAACTTCACATTATAATTTTAAAAATAAGTGCATGCTTAATATTCTTCTGAACATAAATATTTGAGAAAAGAACAAGGGAGGAACACAGTTCAAATCAATTCATAAATCATTGTTTAGCGATTCAGCATTATGAAGAAAACCACCATAAAGAAATTAAAACAGAATTATTGTAGGAGGAATAACTTATCTAGATTGAAATTCTTGGAGGAAATAATATACAACAATATGTTCTCCTCTACCTTTGAATTCGCTAATGAAATATTTACAAATAAAGACGCTATGAATACTGCTGGCTTTCCAAATGTTATCACATTTTATGTTAAACTTCTTGAAATGGGATGAAAATAAGATCTACAAAATGGGCCATGTCCAATGAAGAGAGAAAAAAACGATTGTAAGAGTTTTTAACGAATGACAAACATTCATCTCAAGTGCATGAATTGTCATGATTATGCATGCATAAGATATGAAAAAAGGCACTATCTACTGCTCTGATTTTATCATCCCTTGATGGATGGAAAACTGTGGAGTAGTAAACTTTATTGTCAAGTAAAAAATAAAGCATAAATTCCATAAGGTATAAAATGAACTTAAGATCATGACTTAGAATTGTGGAAATTGGCAAGCCAAAAATATTAAAACATAAGAAAAGAATGCTTTGACAGCTCTAGGTTCTGTTACAGTCTTCAAAAAAGAAGTATCTTCATGAAAAGTAGCTTTACATCTTCTCTGGCAGAGTAAAATCTTGTCTAAAGAGTATCTTATTGAAAAGTAGCTTTGTATCTTGTCCTCCAAAGTAAAATCTCATCCAAATGGTTGCAACTTTTCCATAATGAGAAAGGACGTATATTCCTTAAAAGTGGCTTTGTGTCTTGTCCCCTAGAGGAAATTGATCACCACGAACTAAATTGTATGCCAGCAGCCATAGGATTTTGCAGTGGTGCATGATTGATCGAGAGTGCCCTATGAAAGCTCTTCTCCAAGAGTGAGAGAGAGAGAGAGGGGCAGTAAAAAGAAAATTGAATTCAGCAAGGTACCATCCCCAAAAATCTATAGCTGTTAAACACAATAAGAAGATATCATTTGTGGTTTCTTCCTTTCCCCACATGATGCAAAAATTATCTGCAAACACACTTTTTTAACCATTCTTTGAAAGCTAACTCTTGATGCATTACTAGCCATTCCATCGCATTATTTTTGAGGGAGGTTTTTTCTTTTCAAATGACTTACCCATTGTTTCTTGTTCAATTGAGGGGAAATATCATTAGACTCTAACTAGATATTAAATTTCATTTGTCTTAGTTGAAGAATGTGTAATAACCCCATCCAGCCACCCAAGGAAAGGATGCGAATAAAAAATTAATAATAACATACAGTATAAATAAAAGCCAATTCAAGTTGGTTGACAATTTCCATTTGAAAAGATAATGTTAATTATTTATTAATAAACACTCTTGGCATCGATGCAACCAAAGGACATCTACCTCGGTAATAAGAAGTTAGCGATTAGACATAACATTAAGAGACATGCCTTTTAAAAAACAGGTTGCAATGAAAGGATGTGTCCCTGGACCAAATCGGATATATTAAAGGAGAGTTATTTCAAAGCAAAAGGATGGAACATCTTTGGAAAATAAAGACATCTTCTACAGCAGGTTGAGTTGCTCCTAAGGAGCATAGGATCTTCTAAACCAGGCTGTATAATAATCGGAATATTTCATAGGCAATATTAAACTGCATAAGTTGAAGGATATATTTCAGAAACAGCGGCCAAGGCAAGCACCATCTTGTTCCAAAATCAGATGCATATAATCAGATAGTGATATCAAAAAGAGCATCCATATTGGGGTGTCCTCTCTGCATTCTTAAAACAACTATAATTGCAGATTATATATCAGAATATAAAGCAGATATTTATCAACATTTCATTAATTATTATCTATATATATAAGTCAATAATCAAGTTAATAATAACCTTGAAGGTTGCTCTTAATTGTTGGTGTGAATAAGTCTTGTACCTAGTTAATTACTTTACTAGGGACTTAGTGGACTTAATTCACATGTTAAGTTTACTTAGAAAATTAGTTGTCTTATTTAGACAAGTCAAAGTTGTCTTATCTAGACTTTACACTTTCCTAGGTAGTTATGAGTTAGTTGTCTCATGTGATAGGATTAAGACACTTGTCATGATCTTGTCTTATCCTATTTCTGACCTTTGCCTTCATAAGCAAGGCATCTCTAGCATATTTTGTACAACACAACATAGCATTGTATTGCATAGCATATTGATCATTGCATCATATTGCAATCTTTGTTTGGTGGAATAGCATCTTCCATTGTTGCTTCTCTCTATTTTTTGTGGAGGTTATTTGGTGTTGCAGATTGAAGATCTTGGTTGCTCACTTCAACATGGTATCAGAGTTTTGAATCTGGTAAGCCCCTTCCTTTTTTATTAGAGTTTCCACCATCAAGTTTATTGTGATTTGAGTTTCTTGTATAATCTTGCAAATTCCCCGTATGCTCTTCTCTTGCGTTTCAATATGATCTTGAGAATCAAAAAGGGTTTGCAAAGATCTTTTAATCCTATATTGCATGTATGCATTTTGGTGAGATTTGGTAATTGTAACACTTTTGGCTATAGTGGCAGTATTTTAAGCTATCCCATTATGCCCAGGTGGCTCAAGAAAGTCAGTTTTGGATTTCGTTTCACTTAATTTGGTCACTATTTGCAACTTTGGCAAACAAGGGTTAGAAGCTCAGATTCGAGAGATAGCCTATAATTCAGAGCAGTTTGGGTCAAAATAGACCCTCACATCACGTCCAAAAGGCCCGGAAACCTAAAGAATGACTGTCCAATCATCGATTTTCAACACTGTCAGTTGGAGGCTGATTTTGCCCGAAAAGGCTGTATAGCCCCCCGAGCAGTACAGTCGACATATTTTTCACAAAAAATATTTTCAAAAAATATTTTTGCAACATTATACCAAAAATTTTGGGCAATTTTTTTTTTATTGGGCTCTTTGTACCGGACAAATATTAAAATTATTACAGGTTGGCATCTGAAAAACATATTCTCTGCGCTTGGCATACGAACCTTGTTACCATCGGGCCCATGTTCAACTCTCGGCGCTGACTCATCTCCCACTGTTGGACATCATCAACTCCACTTTGCTAACCACCTTTTGTAATCGGCCAGCTCCCTTAGATTTTCTCAACCACCGAAATTAAGTTATTCGCAGGCTTTTGCTCTCTCCGTTGGCATTGTCGGCAGATCTGAGCAGCATATTCGATATTGGCAAACCATATTATTTATCTCGGCATGCTTGCTATAAAATTCACCGCTTCTGATCAGGTGGTACAAGCATTAACACTTTGCAAGTTCTACAGTCATCCCTTCATCGCAGGTCCGCAGTTGGCTTTTTTGGTGGAGTCAAACCCTTCAATCCGATCAGATCCGTGGTCATTTGTTAGAGTCCTGGTCACTGGTGGTACGAAGATTTTTCCATCGACTGACATCTTCTTAAAATTTGCATCAGTTGTCATTGTATGCATCAAATCTTGGGTGTCCTTTCACTACTATGAAGTCCATATTCCGTAGGTCAAGGTACATCATCATCGGCATACTACAGTCATTAATCGGCTGTCAAATCTTCCCCACTTGTCATTCATCCTTTGTCTGTGGCTTGGATCGTCCAATCGACAGGGGTAAGGATCGGCCTTTTAAACCAATCAGATCCGTTGGGTTTTGTTAGCAGGTCTCTATTCGAACAGCTGGTATGAAGGAATTTTAATTCACTGTTGGTCAAAGTGCCTAGCAAGAGGTTCCTAGCAGCTGGTTATATTGCTCCAAGAATTCATATTCACAATTTTTGATTGATTCGGCTTACCTTTCTTGCGATAAATCTGTTTTTCCAGCGCAGACTGTTCATCGGGTACTTTGCATTTATATCATTTTTTTCTTTCATATATATATATAACTTTGGTTTGAGCACTTTCATTGGCCGATTTAATTCATTGCTCCCAGGCTTATTCCTTCCGTCCGCACCAACCTGGTACGTCTTCTACATCAACATACGAAACAGTGGCATATTCCTTGTTAAATCTCGCATACCCTCAACCCGGTCAGCTTACAGTCAGCTTACAGACTGTCATGGTACTTTCAATCGGCAGGTTTTGTGTTTTATATAAGTTTTGTTTATTATAAAAAATTGTTGAAAATTTGTAAAAGCCGACGGTCCATTATATAAGGCACGAAGGGTGGGGTGGCCCGCAGGTGGCGCGACCACCAGAACACCAACCCCTCTCCGCCTACCCGCCACCAATGGCAGTGGCAGTCAAATAAACTTTTTTTGATCTTTTTTGGAGAGGGCGGTCATATTGGGCGACCAGGGCTACAATTTTTGACCTTAGTGTATTTTTTTGACCCTGGTTAGTGTAAAGTGCCTTTTTCTAGGCCTTTTTTTGTTTTTGCATAACTTTTGGCTTAGGTGGCGAAATTGTTGAAATGAAATATCGCTGGAAAGTTGACGAGCTCAAATTTTTAGTGGTACAAGAGTTTTTTAGAAATTTTGTTGTTCGGTTGCATGTATCTCATGTTGAAGTCAAATATGCAGTTTTCACTCCCGAGCTCATAACTTTTGCTCCGTTCCTCTATTTTTTCATGATTCTTGTGGCGTTGGAAAGGTCTCTTCGAGCTCTTCAGAGTTACTCATGCAATTTTTCTAGATTTGGCCCTAGGTACAATTAATTCAGATTTTTTTGTTTTAACACTCTAATTAATTACTTGGATATTTTGGCACTTGGAAATTTTTTGTTCGCATGGGATGGCTTCATTTGGGCTGCTTTATATGTATTTTCAGTATTTTTCCTTTGTGGGAATTTTGAGTATTATTTGTAAACAAATTCTTATATGTAAACGCACTGAGATAAAGTACCACACTATTGTACATGTATTTTGGGGATTTTGCACATAAGATTGTGCCATATTTTGTACTCGCATTGTATTAAAAAGTTTCATGGGGGGGTTGTGTAGTGCCTTGTTATTTGCCATCACACCTTTGTCAAGTGAGAGTCCCTCCAAGACAACAACAAATCTAGGTGATTCTTGTCTCATGCATGTGTGCTTTGTTTCGCACACCTCTTTTTAGTTGCAGGTACTTTCTTGTGCACTTTCAGATATTGTTTCTTCTCCTTCATGCACTACATGGTGATACACAACGTTTTAGTGGATCTATCATGCCTCTCCCAATTCAACATTATGGGGGGTATTATACTATTTGTGCTAATGCTTCACTGGTTTCGCTTTGGAGTGAACTATGTATCTAGTATTTGTTCCTATGTACTAGGCGCATGCAACGGCTGGTTTCCCATGCATTTCGGTGAGATGGAACATTTACCATATAGACACTCTTGCATTCCAGTTTTGTTCTTCAAATTATTGGCACTTGTATTTTCAATTTGCCTTAGTTGAGTAGTGTTGTTGGGATCACTCATACAGATTCATGTGCCATATGTATTTTTAATTGAAAAAATGTTATTGCCTTTGTTACCATCTGATCATTGTTCGAGTAGTGTTGTTGGGGGCACTCATGTAGATTGGTGTCTTCTTGATCCTGATCATCCTATTTTTAGAGGAGGTTCTTCAATCTTAGCACTATAGCAGTCATCTTTCAATAGTTTTTTGCAACTTCTTCATGCTTTAGTGATGTTCTTCATGTTCTTGTATTTTCTCTCTTTTGGAGAGGAGTTTTCTCTCACAGGGTTTTTCTCCTTTTCTTCGCTTGTGAGAGTTTTTTGTTTTGTACATGGGTGCCTCATTAGGCCTTGTTGCCGGGACCCATCTTTTGCATATTTGCGTTGGTTTGTTCCTCCCTAAGTTACACTTAAGGGAGGGTGTTGGTGTGAATAAGTCTTGTACCTACTTAATTCCTTTACTAGGGACTTAGTGGACTTAATTCACATATTAAGTTTACTTAGGATACTAGTTGTCTTATCTAGACTTTACAATTTCCTAGGTAGTTATGAGTTAGTTGTCTCATGTGATAGGATTAAGACACTTGTCATGATCTTGTCTTATCCTATCTCTCACCCTTGCCTTTATAAGCAAGACATCTCTAGCATATTTGGTACAACACAACATAGAATTGTATTGCATAGCATATTGATCATTGTATCATATTGCAATCCTTGTTTGGTGGAATAACATCTTCCATTGATGCTTCTCTCTATTTCTTGTGGAGCTTATTTGATGTTGCAGATTGAAGATCTTGGTTGCTCACTTCAACATTTATAAGGTTACAGTTTATTATTAAAATTATTGGTTCTATGCCTATTTGGATACCTTGATTAAGAAGTCTAAAAGCAGAGTTAAGGTAAATCTATAAGTGGACATCACAAGTGGTATCAGAGCTGGTCAAACCTGCCAACCTGTGAAGGTGGATGAGTGAAAGAGAAAGGAGATACTACAATAGAGAGACAAAAAAATAGTGGGAACTTGCTTGAGCTCCTAAAGGAAGAACAACCTCCAACATCTTAGGCATCCACAACAGTCTGGAATCTTGAAGTAGGGAACAAGGAAATAGTAATATAGGAGACAGAGACTTCAATGATCATATAGACCAATTTATGTATGAATAGAGGACTACCCAACATAGAATGGCACAAGTGTTGGACTCATTGGCACAAATCATGGTAAATACAAACAAGAACAACCAAGTTGGAAATAGTGGAGGAAGTGAAGATAACTCAAGCAATAATATGTCATAACCCCATGAAAGAGCAAGGTAATTAAATCACATCATCTAAAGAAATAAAAAAAAGTGGCAATCTGAGTGGAAAAATAATCCTACATGACACTCTCTAACCCGCGACCTCCTCCAAAAGACACAACAAAATTCATCAATTCAGTGAAGGAGCAGACACATTAAAAGGAGGCACTGATTGGTTGAAGAGACAACAATCAACTGAGGAAATCTCCCTTAGGGACAAACACGATGAAGGGTTATGAATCTAACCCTCTGTGGGGATATAAAAATGGGAAACATACTCAAAGGAGGGCATCATCGATCAACAATAAGCATCAAGAAGAACAAAAACACTCAGCCTTGATATGACCTTTTCACACATTGCCCCATTTCAAATGGGGACCCCCTAATTTTTTCTCTATTCCTCATCTTTTGGCTTTGGTTTTTGTCTCTCTCTCTCTCCCTATCTCTTTTTGTTGTCTGTCTTTCTAGGGATGTGCCCGCCTTTAAGCTTAAACGTGAAATTTTGGCTAAGTCTGTAGAATTAGGGTTTTGAATTTTCTAGTCAGTCTTAAGTCAAATGGAGTAAGTAAATTGGAATTTGAGCTTCACGTTGCAGTCAGTAAGCCTCCAGTAGGTCCCCAACAAAATTTCAACGAAATCCGACAACTCACTATTTTTAGTAAGTGCTTAATTTTGGACATTTTCTCACCACTACTGAAGTTTTCTCAGTCACGTTGCATCCTTAACACATCAAACTATTTATTTGCAAATTTTGAGTTGAAACATGCAACTTTCTATTTTTAGCAAGTTCACCTTCAGGAGCAATTTTTAGGGTTTGCATGCAAAGTTTTTCAGTGCATGTCTGGAGATTCTTTCTGGGTTTTTTGAAAGCTTCGCAGTGATATAACATGCAAGGTGAAACGATGAATTTCAACACTTAGCCTTCAAAGACTATTTTTAGGGTTTGCATGCCAAAGTTTTCAACGCTTGTATGGATATTCTTTGTGGGTTTTTCAAGAGCTATGCAGTGATGTGACATGCAAGCAGAGATGATGACTTTTCAGAGACTTACTATTTTTAGCAGGTCCATTCTGGTAGTTGCCCAACACATCAGGATCATGAATAGGGAAAAGTGCA
Organism: Sequoia sempervirens; assembly: GCA_007258455.2. Lineage (NCBI taxonomy): Eukaryota > Viridiplantae > Streptophyta > Pinopsida > Cupressales > Cupressaceae > Sequoia > Sequoia sempervirens. The sequence goes on from VDFB02058242.1 coordinate 536,688,346, forward strand.
ACAGAAACAGAGTCAAACAGAGGTCTTTTGATCGACATGCAAGTCAAATTAGGGTTTCCAGCTTCGAGACCCAAAATGAGGGGTAAATGCCAGAATTTTTGAAAACCGGTGTATCCCACTACGATTAGTATCTTTCAAGCTATCCACCAGTAAAATTTGAAGCCAATTGGAGCACTTACTATATATAGTAAGCCACTTTTGAAACAGGCTATAAATAGTAAGTCAACAGCAGGTGCCAGTGTGAACAGGCAAGTCTACTAATGAGGGTCACGACATTCACATTTCAAGTAAAACGGAGTTGTGGAAGTCTCGAAATCAGGTAGTTGCTATAAATAGTAAAACATCTCTAGAAATATGCCATAAATAGTAAGTCAGCTTGAGACGGTAGTATGAACAGATCACCTAGGTCATGAGGGTCATGTGGCTCAAATTCCATATCAATCTAGGCATCAGAGGTATGAAAATGAGAGGGCTTACTAAATATAGTAAACAAGGGCGAGCAAGCTGTGAAATGTCTAAGTCTGAAGTCTATCTTGCTTGACCCCCAAAATGCGCCCAAGAAGAAGCTGGTAGGAGGATGGAAAAGTTTCAAGTTTGGAAATTCCTGATTGACCCCTGAAATGCTCCCTGTCTTGAAGCTGGTGTTAAAAAAATTCTAAGTGTTGAAGTTTGTCCTGCTTGACCCCCAAAATGCGCCCTCACACTGGTAGGAAGCTAAGAAATTTTCTAAGTCTAGAGTTAAATCCTCCTACTTGACCCCCAAAATGTGCCCAACTTTCTCAATGGTGGTGGAAAATAAGCTAAGTTTGGAGTTAAGTCCACCTCTACCCCTCAAATGCGCCCTCATCTCAGCTAGTGATGGAAAATTTTCTAAGTGTTGGTTTAATCTTGCAGACACCCTCAAATGCGCCCTCATGTCAGGAGGTTGATGGAAAATAAACTAAGCATGAAACTTCCTACAGAACCCCCAAAATGTGCCCAAACATGTTGAAGGTGTTGGCTTTTGAAAATTTGTCTAAGTGTTGGATATTCCTGCTAGGGTCATGAAATGCGCTCATATCCAAGATGTTGGGTGAAAGGAAATATTCTAAGTGTTAAATCCTGCTCCTACACCAAAATGTGCCATCATCTAGTCAAGGTGAAGAAAAAGGTGTTAAGGCGTTGCTAAATCCTTCTAGACCCCCTAAATGTGCCCAAGGAAAGAAGTGATGGTGATAAAGTTACTAAGGCGTTGCTAATTCCTCCCTGACATGCCAAATGTGCCCAAGTGAGCTAGGAAAAAGACAAAAGTGTTAATTCCTCCTCAACATACTAAATGCGCCCAGGGAGAGAGATGGTGATGGAAAATAAGTTTAAGTGTTGAAACTTCCTACAGACCCCCCAAATGCACCCAACTATAAAAGGCATCAAGAAAAGTTGTTAAGTGTTAAATTCCTACTTGGGGTCCCAAATGCGCCCAACTTGCTAGGCTATGAAAAAAGGTTCTAAGTGTTTGTTGTACCCAAACCAAATTTTTTGCTTCATCAAGGCATTTTGCATAAAAGAGTCTAAACCTTGCTAAAATGATGTCAAATACAGTTTTTGGGCAATATCAAGCATGGAGTTTGGTCAGTGTCGTGTTAGTCAAAGGCAGTATCCATTGATTAGAACCTGAATCGGGTACTCAGAATGAAGTATTTCATGATGGAGGAGCATTTCACAATGAAAATTATACCTTTGTATGGTCATTTCAATGGCTAAGACGAAGATTTCAATGGTTAATTTTTGAAGATTTCTCAGGAAAAAGAAAAATTGCGCCCCTATAGCCCAAGGGCACCCTTCTTTTTGAAGGCTCGAATTTTGTGGCATATGCTCATGAACACAATTAATCTCTTCAAAATTACCCCAGTTATTCGATGTGCTATCCTGTGAGGCTATCTGAGACTCGTAACTCCAGTAACTGACATCAAAAGTTAAAGATTCCAGAGGTTGTAGATTGTAGAAACTTGTCACTTTTTAGCTTTTGCGCCCTTGTAGCTCAAGGGCGCACTTCTTAAAGAGGGGTTAGATCTTGGTGTTCCTAATTGTTACTACATTCAATCTTTTCATGACTAGTTTGCCTATCTAACGAGTTATTGAATGTAGTCATCCGAGTCCCAGAGCTCTGGCAATCAACATTAGAAGATGAGATTAGAAGAAGAGTTCATAGCACAAAAATTTCTCAAATGGTGAAATTGCGCCTCTATAGCTCAAGGGTGCCTTTCAAGATGACCTTTGAGATGATAGAGTTTGCAGATAAGGTCTTCCTGACACTTGTGCTACTCTAGTCCGGTTTCGCAACACACCAGTCAACCTGTCAGTTCGATATTCTGAGATATCATGGCAGAGATTTTACCAGGCACGTAAATCAGAGGGTGGAGAAACATGAGATATATATTGTAACCTCTATAGGCCAGAGGCGCCTAGCCTTTAGGCCTATCAGATGGGGTTGTTCGCTCTCGAAGTCTTCATGGGACTTGTGTGCAATTACTCTAGCTATCCAATGAGCCCAGCCGTCAGCCTCCGAGATTTGGTAAACACTTGTATGTGTAAGGTCTTTTGCAAAATACTGAAAAAACTAAGACATCTCAGAAAATGGCTAAGTTTGGTCATCTATTCCATCTTGGGAAAGGCGCCTTTCTTTTTGAGGTCTTAGAAGCAGTTTTCTTGCTTCATCACGTCCAAAGACATCTCTCGTAGGTCCTCCTGGCTATGCATTGAGACATACCATGCTCGAATCAGGTCACCCCAGCTCCAGATATCAAAGGTCAAAGTAGGGCATCTGGTTGAGAGTTGTATTTTTGTCAAAAATGATGTTTGTACCTTTTCAGGCTAGGGGCGCCCTTACTTTTGGGGTCCTTAATGCAACTTTCAGATGCCTTGCATATATTCATTGGATGCAGAATACCTCTAGTCATGTAGTGAGCCTGTTAGCCATTCAACAGGGTTCACCGTTCATCGTCAGCAACCGTTTGAAGCATCAGATGGCAGTTTGAAGAAATGGTTAAGTTTGGTGCCTGAAAATCAATTTAATCAACGGCGCCTAATTCTTTGAGGTGTTAAATGATGGATTTTGCAGTGATGACTCCCAATAGTCATTTTTTCCTTGTTTTGCAGGCTTCGTAATGAATATCCCTGCTTAGTCTCAGCATCACCTGGTCACCCGAAAATTAGTGTCGAAGATGGCCAATTGTAATTTTGTAGTCAGCTACAAAATAGGAAGTTAATAAAAAACATGATATCTTGAGCAAATGGATGCCTGTGAGGACAAATGAGGACTTTTTGAAATCAGTGAAGTTCGCCAGGTGAATCCAAAAGCTTTACTTGGTTTGTCAACTGATTAAAATAATATTTTATATTTATTTTTGTATATTTGAGCATTAAAGGGTGATTTTCTAAAATTGGCACCTCTTTGTGTTGGATTTTCAAATTGCATGATAATTGAAAATATTATTATTTTTATTCCAAACTTCAAGTTAGTCTCAGTTTGAATTGAAGGGGTCCAATAAGAAGCTTTCTATTTCAATCGAGGTTTTAAATATTGCAGTTAGCATTATGGTGTGAATTTTCTCTATTTATTCATGGCACCAATCATTAAACATTCATCGAGCTTAAAGAAATGTGTAGTTCTTTAGAGCATAGGCGAATTCTCACAGGTTGGGAGAATTTATCATCAGTATCCAATGGCAATTGCATCAAACAATTCTTTTTGCAGGTTCAAGTTCACATTTATCAGCAAATTTGAAGAATAGGGGGCAATTTTCATAGAAGAACATAGAAAAAACGTCTTTCTCCTCTTTGATTCTCAAATTTCTCTCAAAATTCAATTTGCATGTTCCTGAAGTTGGAAAATTTTGGCAAGTTTGATCATCTAGATTGTTTTTAGATAGCTTCCTCGAATTAAATTCATGTGCTTGAATCTTTAGGAATTTTTAACTCCAGAGCATCAGTTCTCGAGTTTCTAATTTTCTCAACTGAAAATTCTTTGCATGGTCGAGTAGAAGTCATATTTTCGCATTTCTGACATTCTGGGTTGTCTTAGAATATTTTTTTGGACAAAACCCATATCTCAGATTTTTCGTCAAAAATAACTCTTCAATAGGCTATTTTTAGCCTCAGCAGGCTATTTATAGCTTTCTAGAAATCTTGTCAGAACATAGTCGAGTTCACAGTCAATAGGAAAGTTTTTCAAAATGTAGTACACTCAGCTTGAATACAAGACCAAATCAATCCTTACTCACAACTTCATCGGGATAGTTGAGACGAATCTCCATAAGGTGCTGCCAGAGGCAGTCCTAGATCCAGTCAAAATCAGAGATTCGATTATTCAGAACATTCAGTAGTCCAGGTTATTAGAGGTCGCTTCCATACCTATCTCCATTCATTGTATTGAGTTCATGATGTCTTGTATTAAGCATTACAACTCTGCTACTCGTGAGATAGTGTCAGTAGATGGACGAGTTATTTACAGTCTCAAGCCTTTGGACATTGAAAGAAGTTTTGGTATCCCTCAACACCCAAACAGTCTAGTTATTTCTATGGAGTAGTGTGAGCATGCATTCAATGCTGATGTGGACAAGTGCCAGAGAAAAATGGCAGAAAGATGGTTAAAGCAAGCAAAGAACAAATTTCCAAACAATGTGGGTCGTGGTGAGTACAAGGATGAGTACTTGATTCTAATTACACTCTTGAATCATGTCTTAGGTCATTCACATGCTAATGTTTTCCAGGCTTGGATGTATTACATCATTGGTCACATCATATCTGGGCAGGAGCATTATGACTGGGCATCCTTCATCAGTGATGTTATTCACAAGCAGATCACTGGTTTCCTAGTTGCTCATGAGTTTCACATGTGTTCTTGTCTCATGTACTTGATTGCTTATCAGGGTCAGTTCTGAGGACTAAACATCGTGGGCATTTTCAGTGTTCAGAAAGTCTATCACTATTATGATCAGCTTGAGTTCACTAAGGTTGAACGCCATGTCAAGCGTGTTCACGAGGCTTTCTTGACTTATATAGTGAGAAATTTGGACCGGGAGTTGCATGTTCATATCTCGACAATTGCTAGAGCAACAATGGATGGTTGGGAAAATTGGTTTATTCAATTCCCAACATACACTTATATCCGAGTATATGGATTTATAGGAAATCCAACTATGCTTCCATGCTATCCTTCGGATAGAACAGTTTTTATGGAGTTCATGAGGCAGTTGCATGATGTTCATCATCATTTACATTGCAAGCATAGACCAGCTGCCAATTTTCCTTTTTAGTTTGAAATATATTGGTGCAAGACAACAGTTGATGCCAAAGTTGCAGGACAAGAGCTCGAGAGGTATCATCTCAAGTATCTTGTTGAGGTACGCACCTATGATCTTTGGGGTCATTACACAACTTGCCTTGGTGGTCGCGCATATCATAAGCCTTCTATGGAAGACTATTGGGAAAATTGCATAGATGACTTCAAAGTTTGTAGACATAGCTACGATCACTTCTCTCTCCCACAGATTTCTGTTTTCTTATCAGAAGATGTGGGAGGTTTATCAGATGATGAGGGAGAAATTCTTCCTTAGTTTTTTAGAGAGCAGGTTGACACACAGCCGTTGCCAGCAGTTGATTGGTACACCAAGGAATACACAACAATAAAGGAGAGGTCAAGTAGAGTTATTCAGAATAGTATACTTTACCTTGACAACAAGAAGACCAGGAGGGTAAGTGTGCCTATAGCAGAGCTGCTAGTGGTGGATCCTTTTCTACCTTCCTCGTTGAAACCTAAAAAGAAGAAGAGGAGTAACCCTCCCAAGAAAGGTCAAGTGCCAAAAAATTCAAAAGGCAAGGTGCTCGCTATTGATACACACACGGATCCTGTCAAACAGCTTGTCACAAAGCTAGTTCAAATTCTGCCAGTGCCTGAGGTTTAGCCTTAAGTTCCTATACAAGTTCCGGCGCAGTCGCCAGTCCCAATTCATATTGAATTGGATTTAGACTCCCCATCTCGCAGTAGTTCCTCTACATATTCACTCTCGTCACAACCTCCTATTGCTAGTATAGATCCTTCCAGTAGCATTAGCCGAGACCAGTCTTGGATTGAAGCGCAACTGGGAAGGAAGAGGAGGCAGCCATCCTATGTCCTTAATCATTCAAATTTTGATCAAGTTTACTAGGATGTGCCAGACAAGAGGATCAAGAACATGGTCTACATGGAGAGGAATACTGACATGGAGATCATCGTCGAGAGTGCTATACATCCATAGGGGAAGAGCTTGGACGAGTTGGAATCTCAAGACTTCGAGGTTATCACAGTCAACCTTGGTCGTAGCACAAGCCAGACTCAGGTTGATCTACAGGTTGCTATAGACAGCACCAGGGATAGAATACTGAAGGATGAAGAAGATAAGGCAACCCTCAAGGCTGAAATCATATAGCTTCGTTAGTACATTTCTAGCCTTGTACACAGGTCAGATGTCACCGCCACACTCCCGCCGATGCTTAAGCCTCTAGCAGAACATGTCCAACTTAATCATTTGGTTGCATATGGTAAGCGTTTGGAGGAATGGGAGGAGGAGTTCATTTCTAGAGGCTGTTCTATACTTACAGAGTTATATTAGTTGTAGTACAATGCACAAGAGCTCCGTCTATGTCTCCAGGATGAGGAGCGAGACATGGCAATTAATAGACCCCGAGACAAGATTATGATTGCTCACCTGAGTATGGCATATGAATCAGTCACAAATGCAGAGGATAAAGAAGCTATCTATTCTTGGAAAACACAGTTGGTTTTCAAGGCAAAGATAGAGGAAACAATGGTGTCAGAGTTGGCTGAGAGTAGAGAGCACGTTACTAGTCTACTCCAGTTTGTGAGAACCTTAGTGTCTCACTTACCATGATGGTAACAGATTGAGGGTGGTGCGTATGTTGAGCTTATTGATGTTCAGTCAGAGCTCTAGGAACTCATTCATACTATTTTTAGTGGGGAGACCATTGGCTGTAAGATTAATCAGCTTACAGTCATGTCAGTGTTGTTCGATGAAGCAATAAGGAGCAGAGGCGAACTTCAGTCCTATTGATGTGATTTTTGTGACCGCACCAATCAGCAGAACAAAGTAATCCGAAGGCTACTCCATTCTCTCTTGATCAAAGTATTATGTGCGCTAAGATTGCAATAAAGATCGCACATTCAACTCCAAGGTTCTGAAATGCTTTGGAATACCCTAAGTAGGTTCGTTGTGATATGTTGTTTTTACGTGGGGACTTACACAATTGTTCTTAAGGTTTGCAGTTGAAAACAGATAGATGATTGGAAGGGAATTTGTGCTATGCAAATGATTTGGCTATAAGGTATGTTTTCCTAAAACTAACCAGAAATGAACAGAATGTAAATGAGTATAGGGATAAGAAAATTTAGTTTCTATCTAAGGATAGGATGTGGGATCAATTTCGGCAGCTTCAACCACACTCTGCTCCGCCTCACATTGGACAACTTACACAAAGTTGGTGCAATCTTCAAGGGGATAACAAGAAATTTTCAAGCTACAATCTGACACCGAGATACCATCAAGACGACGCATACCAAGATATGAATTGCAACTGAAGTTAGGCTTATAAAATGCTCCAGTGGACCACGCAAGGAAAACTTGCCGTTAGTAAGTTGCTAGTGGTATGGAATAAAATGAAGTTGCCTCGATCAACACCACAAATCCACAACTAGTATCTACTTGCATGAAATGAAAATTATACTACTTTAAGCTACTTTATGCTACTTGAAGCCGAAGGGATGAAGAAACCTCGCTAGCTATTCATAACAAAGATGAATTTCACCATCAATGAAAGATCTTTTATTATGAAAGTTTTCACAACAATCTCACAAAATTTTTCAAAGGAAAACTTTCCTTCTTCAAACTATGCTAAGCTATCAAACTATCTCTCCAACAAAATGTCTACTCTCTAATCTAGTCTCTACTGTCTAATGATCTACTTAGGAACAACTGAGGGGGAATCCCCCTTTTATAGATAGCCCAGTCCAATGGATGACTCAAATTACAATCAAATAAATGGCTCAGATTGAGCCACCTTAGTCCTAACCCTTAAAACTACCAAAATGGGGAGTGGTACAATAAATGAATCAAATATTCCCACTCACTCCCAAAATAGTAAAGGAAGTTAATTCCCACAATTAGTCTTCTAGAAGGTCATCATCTAGAAGTGCATTCTCATTCTCCTTCTCTCTGGCTGCAAACTCAATGAACCTGGCAAGCATAGCCTCGACCTCTTGAACTGAGATAGGTGGAATATGATCGAGCTGAAACTCCAACACCGTGACTAACTATCTATGCCGTGTGCAAAATTTTCTCCAAGCAACTAAAGCATCCTGCGTATTCTGAATCAAGCTGGAGAAAGTAGAAATGTTCTCAAAGTCATCCTACATGAAAGTCTTCACCTCAAAAAAGAAAGGTGCCAACCTACCCCTCAAATTATCTGTAGTCACGTCATTAGAATTCAGCCGTTTAGCAAAGATTGCCTCCAAGGTATTCAAGACTCCATCAACAATATTCATCATAGCCTTCTTGACTCTGGCTAAATCCGCCTATGCTGCATCAAAGAAACCATGTCCTATGACTATTGAAGAGTACCATCCAACAAAATTATACCTATCACCCTCCTGAATGACTCCTCCATCAATCAACATCTGCAAAGGAGTATGCATCAATGCCTCGAGACGCTGAATAACCTTTCTCTGATAAATAAAAGCATCACCCCAAGCCTGATCAACTGCCTCCACTCATGCCATAATGCTGGAAGCTTGCTAGTAAGCATGAGCAAGATCTTCCATGAATTTCTCTGTCTTGACATGAACACCCACAACCCATTTGTCTGCCTCTTGTGCCATCTTCCTCAAATCTTCCAAGCCACTAACTGATTCTCTAGATAACTCAGTTAGAAGCTCAAGTGCTAGATTCTCTTTCCCACAAGGATGAGATAAATGATGCATGTATCCTATCAACGTCTTATGCTCCTTCAACTTCTTATACTTTCCCTCAGTCCTGAACAATCTGTCCTTGAGCGCTTGATAGGAGTTATCACACTCCTCAATAATTTGTGCACCTATGGGATGTCCTAACTCCATAGTTGTGACCACATAATTCTCTGGCACTGCTTCATCTCGATCACAATCAACTTGTGGCACTGCTACATGAAGGGTGCGAGAACCATCCTCATCAGTTGAAATCTTCAAAAAAATTCTGGCTCTCTTCTTTGGTGGAGGTGTGCTGATCCTATTCAAAAGCTCTTCCATCTCTATTGCCGAATCAATTTCTTCACTAGGGCTCCTTCTCATTCTATCTTTGAGCCAATCAGGTACTACCTGTTGTATATCAAATGGTTGCTCCTCTCTTGCCTCTACTTCACGGACTTGTTCAACTTCAATTTCATTCTGGCAAGGTTCATCGGCCTCTAATGGTTGAGTATCTCCTGAAACTGCATCATCCTCTAGAGTTGTCTCTAAATTATGCTAGAAGCGAGTATCAGTAGCGGTCTCCTCATCTTCCTCCAGCTGATCATCTCTAGTAGGCGCATTAACACTCTAGCCAACTGACTCTCTCCTTGGTGGCTGAATCTCTTCATGTAACTCCTGCCTCTGATTCAATGCATTTCTCTGATCGACAAATAGAGAAACCTCTTGTATGCTTGGAGAATGTGTCTCCAATGGCCTAGGAGACTCTACTATAACTCTCAGAGGCTCCGGCTGAACTGTCTTCAGCCAAATTGGCTCCTTCCTTCGAGATTCTAGACCTCAAGTAATCTATTTCTTCCTGCTGGTAGTGGGTGTCCTGTGATCCCCCATCAAGTTGTAAGTTAGAGGAATTGACCTACTCTTCAATCTGCTCACACGCCTTTCAACCCATGCTTTGGTGAAAGTCATGACTGGGATACAAAGCATGTCCAAATCAGCTATCTCTGGCTCTAACCAATTTGGTGGTGGAAGTGGCGTGTCTCTCACTGCCTCATAATCTGGATGGAGAACATTCATGTCCTCATCCACTTGGTCCAGTATTGGAATGATTTCACACCCCTTGATCATGCTCAATGGCAACCTAGAGAACATCCTTTTTCTAACTTCTGCCTCATCTAATGTACCAGCCCAATAATCCTCAATATTCGCCTTATGCTTGAACTCTTCTGACAGTATCCATTTGATATTGCTATGTGGATCATAATGCTGTCTGCTGGTGTGATAGGAAAAATGGAAGAACTGAAGCTCATTTTCAGCTTCTCTAGCTGCCTGAAGTGAAGGACACACTTCATTTGAATTACCCATGACAATCGGGAAGTCAACTCCTCCCTTCTTCTTTCTCTTCTGAATCTTATCGTAGGCCACCAGTTGCCTAGATATCTCTAACATCAAAATTCTATTGGTTGGGTACTTAGGCAATCTGTATGGGTACGAAGAAAAACCTTGTAGCCTAATATAAGAAAAGTTTGGAAACTAAATAAACCAGCACCCATAACTTTCTATCAATTCTTGAGCTTCCCTTGAGATCCTATGATGAGTACGTTGTTGAAGTGATCTCGTTATGTGCATGGTAAAAGATTCATTGACACACTTGTAATAGGAGGTACTCATTAGGTGCAACTACAGACAAGCCTCATGGATTTTGAACTGATGAGAGCCGCAACCAATTGGCTCCTTGTAATATATTCCTCTATACATTGTCATACGAGCCAACATGTAAATGATGTAGGAGCCCATATAGAATGTCTTCATCCTCCTCAAACTTAGGAGTTGCTCGTGCAAGTTATCACTAATCATCACTGCCCAGTTGATGTGCTCTTTCCCTTCCAGCACGAGGTTGATGTAATAGAACATCCATGGCTCAAAATAAACGCTTGAGGGTAGCCTCCAACTCTACTCAGCATCATGATTAGGTCACAATACTCCTACTTCAAATCATCTGATATAATCTGCTTCAACAACTTTTTACGAGAGGGCTTGGGCTTATTCATCTAGTGAGTGTTGACCACCTCTGCACATCTCTCAAATGTAGAAGCATACATTCATTCAACATGCTCTCTTGTTTTGAAAATCATCCTCTCATGCGTTGGAATTCCAAAAGCTTCACCGATAGCTGCAGGAGTGAGATTGGCGAATACTTGGCCATCTGGTGAGACAATTGACTTGTGATCGGGCTCATAGTAATTAGCACACTCCATCATCATCTATGGACACTGAATAGCTGGCGGGAAACCAACAGCTGCATACAACCCACTTCGAACAATATTGTGCAAAGTCATTGAAGGACGGTGACTGCCAACTCCCATCATCTGACTTTTGAAAGCCTCCATGTTGAAAGATCCTAAATTTGTATTAGCCAACTTGCCCAACTTCGAAGTGAATTTAGACTCTAGAAGGAAAGGCTTGCTCAGCTTCTTGATAACAGTCTGCCTAGATGCGCCATTGCTATCTCTGCCATTTGCTCTTACCTTAGCCATCTTGCAAAATAACAAACAACCATTAGCAAATTAACTTAGAAAAATAACAAAATAACATGTAGAGGGCTGCCAATTGACTTTTAAAATTTGAGAAGTTGCAACATTCTGTTTCATCTGCAAACCTCAACTTCTCCTTTGATAACTTTGAACTTTCAACACTTAGAAAGTTTCAGCAAGTAAGCTTCAACAACTTCAACTTCGCACTCTTTGAGAAATTGGCCAACTCACTTTAGCAATTAGACTCTTTTAAATTTTCACTTCAACAACTTTCTTCTATTTCAAGTCATACTTCTTCAATACTCAGCCACAAACTTAGACATTTCAAACTTCAACTTCAACAATCCTCTTCAACACTCAACTCAGTCACTCACTTGCATTGCAACTTCAATCTCAAAGAAAATTCAAATTTCTTCAGCTGGTGAAAAGAAATGAATAAACATCAGCTCATATAGGCAAGTCGAATTCTAGGAGGCCAAGTTTAGCTAATGCATTAAACTTCCACTACTCCACAATAGGAATTCGAATTTCCCTCCTTCTGGTCATTTCAACACTTGTCACCTAACGTCCAGAATCTTGACCTTCTAGAATTTCAAAAGATTCATCTTGACTGGCGTACTTAACATTTTAATTCATTTTGAAAATATTCACTTCAAATTCACTCTTTAAGTTATTTACTTCACCAACTAAAGCTCTGTCATTTAATTTTTATTCATCCTTGACTCTAGAAGATTCATCTCATGAAGAATTCAATCAAATTCATCTAGGCAACACATTTTATTCACTTTGCCTTAGAAATTTTTTTAATTTCCCTTAGGGAAATTTTATAATTCAAGTTTCGATCAAAATCTCCATTCGAAAGCCTTGGCGAAGTGCAGAAGACACTAAAATCCATTTCTTGTCGAAGATCTTCAGTACCCAGAAGAAAATTTCCTTCATAATGCATCGAATTCATGGGTCTACAACGAAGGGGTTCATTTAATTTTTTAATTTTGAACCTTAGAAAATCATTTTCAACAAATTTAATCCAGTTCTTCATCCCTGTGAGTATTTTCTTGCTCAGACTTGAAAATTCTTAATCAACCTTGCGACATTGGCACTTTTGAATTCTCCATGCACATTCATTCATGTCTTAACCAATTTCATCACCCTCCATTAGACTTAGGCATTTTTCCTAGAGGGTGAAATATTGTGCCTTAGAAATTTTTTAAATCACTTAGCACATTTTGAATTTTTTTGCCTTAGAAAATTTTCATTCATCTTCAATCGTTTTTCCTATGAAGAATTTTTTTTTATCAACTCACTTGGCACAATTTTTTCTTTAAATGCCTTGAGCACATATAGCATGTCATGAAGGATATTTTTTATTTCAATGCCCAACATATTTTCATTCACATCACCTCATAGCCTATTGAAGAGGACTTAATATTTCTAGCACCTTAGAATATTTTAAACCTTATGCACCTTGGGCACATTTAGCATATTGAAGGGGACTTAACTTCAACGCCCTCCCCAATCACTATTTATTCACCTTACCTTGGGTGCATTCTACATAGAGAAGAGGATTTTACCAGGCCAAGGCAACCTTTATCAAATTCACCTCCACTTTTTACCTCAAACTCATTCTTTACTTGGCGCATTCATAGGGGGGAGAGGAAAGTCAACATTTTTTTGTCTTCTTCCTAGCTTGCATGGGCACATTTAGAGGTTGATGAAGGATGGGCGCATATTACATGGGGTGGAGGATTAACTTCTAACGCCACCTTTGACCTCTCTTTGACTTCTCTTCTTGCTTCTTAACATGGGCACATTTGAGGTAAGGTGAGGGATGAAACTTCAACGCCCCTTTTGAATTTTGACCCTGCTTTCTAATCTTGGGCGCATTTATCATGTAGTGGAGGATAAAACCTCAACACTTAACTCCTTGGACTCCTTGCTAAGCATGGGCGCATTTTGGATAGGCAGGAGAATAAATTCCTTAGAAACTTTTTTTGCATGCTATTACCTTGAGGTGGGCGCATTTGAGATAGGGAGGTGGATGAAACTTTAACTTAGAATATTTTCTAGCATCTTCATCCTTGTTTGGGCGCATATGGGGGTACCTGCAGGACATCTTCACTACTTAGAAAAATTTTCAATCGTCTTGCTTGTGAGGAGGGTGCATTTGCAGGTAGGAGGATATTTTAACACTCTGAATTTTCATAACGACCACAAGGCAAGTTGGGCGCATTTAACATAGGTAGGAAGACAAAGTTCTAGACTTAGGCGTTTTTCCTTCCTTCTGCCAACTTCTCTATACCTTACTATATATAGTAAGTCGCTTGATTCTCGCATCTCTGAAGCTCAAATCAATTTGAAAATTTGAACACAGGACCTTCATGACCTTGTTATCCTGTTCACACTGCCATCCTGAGTTGGCATGCTAAAGATAGTATGTTTCTGAAGGTGGTTTACTATTTATAGTAATTGCTCATTTTTTAGAATTCCACAACTTTGTTTGACTTGAAATTTGAATGACGTGCTCCTCATCAAATGAACTGCCCATTCACACTGGTGCTTGCTACTGGTTTACTATTTTTAGCCAATTTCTGGAACACCTTACTATAAATGGTAAGTGCTCTGATTGCCTTCAAATTTTACTGGTGGACAACTTGAAAGATGTTGATCACAGTGGGATACACCGATGTTCAAAAATTCTGACTTTTTACCCCTCATTTTGGGTCTCAAAGCTGGAAACCCTAATTTGAATTGCATGCATATCAAATGACCTCCATTTGATCTCATTTCTATTGCACTTCACCCTGTTTGTGATTCTGATGCACTGGGTAGCTGTTGGAATGGACCTGCTAAAAATAGTAAGTCTCTGAAAACTGATCATCCTGCTTGGCATGTCACACCACTGCGGAGCCCTTGAAAAACCCACAAAGAATATGCTGACATGCAAAGAAAATCTTGACATGAAACCCTAAAAAATAGGCTCTGAAGGCTGAAATTTGAAATTCATTATCTCACTTTGCATGTTATATCATTGCGAAGGTCTCAGAAAACCCAAAAAGAATCTCCAGACATGTGCTAAAAAAACTCTGCATATAAACCCTAAAATCTGCTCTGGAATTTGAACTACTAAAAATAGTAAGTCGTCCATCTCAGCTTAAAATTTGTAGGCAAATAGCTTGACATGTTTTGGATGCAATGTGCTTGTCAAAAATTAAAAATGTTGAAGGAACGCCTTGAATTGTACACTTACTAAAAATAGTAAGTTGTCAGAATCTAATGAAATTTACCTGAGAGCTTGTTGGAAGCATACTGACATCAATGTTAGTTTCAAACTTCAATTTATTCACTTCATTTGACCTTAGATTGACTAGAGAAATACAAACCCTAATTCTCATACTTGGCCAAAATTTTACGTTTAAGCTCACAGACGAACACATCCCAGAAAGCGGACAACAGAAAGAGACCGAAAGAGAGAGAGAGACAAAACCAAAGCCAAAAGACCAGAATGGAGCAAAAATTAGGGGGTCCCCATCTTGAATGGGGTGATGTGTGAAAAGGTCACAACAAGTCCCAGATCACAGCTAGTGAGGACATGCTGCCTAGGCATAGCATTCTTCGACAGAGTATTAGAGCTCCAGACAGTGATACAGTTAAAAATCTTATTGAGGGATTGGTTGCTCGAGATCACGATCAATAGACTTCAGTTCCCACCTCTCAGAATAGATATTACACATAGGAGTTAAACTTGGCATTACCTTTTCAAGTTAACTCACTATCTCATCTCATGCATATCTATTCTGAGATCAACTTTATTCACTTGGAGTTTTATTTAGGGTTTACGTTAACTGATGGTAGTGTTCCAGTTAACATGCTTTCAATAAGGACGTGCATGCTTGCACAATTGTCCATTTTTAGATTATATGTTTCAGTTAACTAACGGTAGCTTTCCAATTAATTGTATAGTTTACTTTATTAGGGTTTAGAAATAAATCTTGCATGCATTGCAAGACTGTAGTTGACTCAAGGTGATTTTAGGGTTCCCTACACCTTTTGATATCTATAAATAAGATATTTTTCTCATTTGTACATAAATTTTGCACGAGAGAGAAATATATGTTGTGCCTACCTTGCTTGTAATATTGCTCGTTCTATATATGTTCATGAGTATTTACTATTGTGATGAATTGTTATGCCACTTGGGTTTCATGCAATTATGATGGTGAATTATTGCTTTAGTTAGATATAGTGGCTAGTTGATCGTAAATTGTATGCATGTCTTGCCTATGCAATTTATTATCCTAGTTGGCTATCCTTTATGTTTTGTGTTCAATAAACTCATTCAGATTAAGCTGATAGATGTGCCACCTTGCCTTCAAGTTGAGAATTTGTACTTGGTTATTGTGTGATGTGTGTGAATAATAAACTTATTCAGATTGAGCTAATAGTTGTGCCACCTTGCCTTCAAGTTGAGAATCTGTACTTAGTTTATCATATATTGTTGTTTCCAATAAGCCTATTCAGACAAGTAGATAGTTGTGCCACCTTGCCTTCACATTGTGAGTTCGTACTCGACTTATCATCAGATAATCATTCCTGCTCTGTTTCCTCATGATCTAAATTCTTGAGGGGATTGGATAGATAAGTTACTTAGTTTTGAGTGTTGTAGTTAAGTCTTGCGAAACCAAAAAATACTTAGCTACAATGTATAGAGTTTTCCTTAAACCTTGTGCCTCTTATAGCTGAGACAAAAAGATAGGATATAATTTAGTTTACTTTTCCCTTTTCAAGCTTTTTTTTCAAGCACAACGAGGGAGCTTCCCCTCCTAATTTGAAGAGCACTCATTGCGTAGTGTGCATAGTTGTTCGTACCAACTCGCACTCTAGAGGTGTTAGTTGTTATGCCAACAGTGTTGAAATTCTTGTTGCCCCTAGAAAATGCGCCCAAGCTGTGGTGAGTGATGAAGAAAATTTCTAAGTTGGAAATTTCCTCTGACCCCCTCAAATGCGCCTTCATCAAGGAAGGATGTTTGAGAAATTTTCTAAGTCAGGATAAATTCCCTCTCCCCTAGTCAAATGTGCCTAGTCTAAAGGAGAGATAAGAAAAATTTCTAGGGCATGTATGAACCGGCAAAGAAGAAGTCAAAATGTACCCAACTTCAAGAGGTGAATTTGAAAATTTTCCTAAGGCAAGGAGAAGTACACCCAAGGGGGAATAAGAATAAACTTTGGTGAAAATATTTTCTAAGGTATAAAATTCAAAAAATTAAATGTATCCCTTTATACACATGAATTTTGCGTTTTCTGAGGGGAATTTTCTTTTGGGTATTGGATATTTTCAGCGAAGAGATGATTTTGAAATTCTTCACACCCTACCGAAGACTTTAAAATGGAGGTTTCACTCGGGCGCCTGGTTGATGAATTTTCTAGAGGAAATAAATTATTTCTAAGGCAGATGGGTTGGAAATTTGGCTAAGGCAAAAGTGGGGTATCAAGTTGGTTGGAAAATTTTCTAAGGCAAAAAGAAATCAAGTAGCACCCTCTAAACGCACCGTCAAGTTGGATAAAAGTTTCTGAGGCGCAACTTCAAGGTACACAAGAAGTAGAGTACAAGATGGGTTGGAAATTTGTCTAAGGTGTTGAAATACGAAGCACAGGTGTTATACACCCAGCCTACAGATGTTGAAAAATCATGAAGGAAGCAAAGTTGGCTAGAGAAAAATGATGAAACCTATCAGATCTAGAGATCACTCAGGCCTTGGAGATCAAAACATGGAGATCAGGTAAGTTAAGTGGATTTATATTATAAGTGTTCTGATGCTCTTCTTTTTATTTGTTTTGCAGGATGATTGCCGGGACCGAAGTGGGAGGACTTGAGGTGATGGAGAGAACAACCCAAAACAATGTTGCAACCTTGGAAGAGATGACGTTATGTGTTTCAAGCTCCTCCACGATGTCTCATTTGCGCCCAAACCATGAAGGAGATGTTATCAAAAATGGCTAAGTGTTGCACCCAATGTAGTTAGGTGAGTGGCAAGGAAGAAATGATCGAGTCCAAGATTGGAAAATATTTCAAGTTCAGGAAGGAGGAATAGATGAAGGCCTAGGCGTTGGAGATTGACATCATGACAGATTGAAGAACAAAGTAGAGAAATTCTCCTCAAGTGTAAAGTCCTTTGATGAACCAAAATATTTTCTCCAACGTGCTTCGTACAACTCAAGATGTAGTGGCAAGAAGGAGGAAAATCACCATCAAACAAGTTAAAACGTTACAACCTTGAAGTTTCAAATTGAGAACGTGTCTACCATACCAGTCCAAGAAATTGAAGTAGTAGTAACTAGACTCATCTAGTTTACAGTCAAGAAGAGGAACAAGAACAATGCAAACACATCTATGGACAAGAATCTTCTACAGGTTGGTGTACATTAATTGTTCATTTATTTCTCCACTCCTCTTTTTAGGGTTAGGGCTGATGTGGCTTGATCTGATCCCTCCATTTGATTGTAGTTTGAGTCATCCATTAGACTTGGTTAGTTATAAAAAGGGAATCCCCACCTCATTTGTACCTCATTAGATTAGCTCAGAGATAGGAAGATAGAGAGACAACTTAGAGATAGCTTAGTATAGATTGATAGTGTAGATTGAAGAGGAAGGAAAACTTTGTCATTGAATGTTTGTAAGAAGTTGTTGTGAACACTCTCTCAATAAAAAGAGTTTTTATTGATCATGATTTCATATTTTTTTGTGAGCAGCTAGCAATATTTCTTCATCCTTCTGATTCAAGTAGAATCTTAAAGTAGAATAAGTTTCATTTCATGCAAGTAGATGCTAGTTGTGGAATGTGGTGCTTAATTTAAGCAAGCTTCGTTAAATCCATACCACTAGTGGGCTCGCTGATGGTGGGTTCGCCTTGCATGGTCAATTGGAATGTTGTGGACTTAACTTTGATTATGATCTTCATGTTTGCATGCGTCGTTGTGACGATGTATCCATTGTTGAATTATAATTTGAACATTTCTAGTAACTCCCCTTGAAGATTGCACCGGTTCTGTGGAGGCTATCTGAAGCGAGGCAAAATGGAGCCTGGTTGAAGTTTGTGAGAATTGATTTCCATGTCCCATGCCTTATAGTAGATTAGAGCCTTCTTATCCCTTGCAACCATTTACATTCAGTACTTTCTAGTTAGTATAGGAAACCCATGGTTCATTGATAAATCTTTCAAACTGTGAAAATCCCTTTCTCTACTATTGAAAAATTACGCAAGTCCCCTTGAAATACTAGCAAATCACATCGAGCCAACTGAGACTATTCACTGCATGAAGGAACCTTGGAGTTGAATGCATGATCTTTCTAGCAATATTAGCATGCAGGAGATTTTGTTCAAGAGAGGATAGAGCCACCATTGGAAACTTTATTCTGTGTTGGTGTGGTCATGAAAAACACATCAACAAGCCTCATAACTGCGAACTATAGCAAACCAAAAAAAAAATTATCTACACAACAAATTATTGCATCTGCACTTTGTGGCTATAACAGTAACATAATTGCATAGATAGTGGTATGCTATTTAATGTATATGTTTGAATATATTAATTCCATGTACTTCATATAGAATCTAATAGGAGTTATAATTAATATTGCATTATCAATCTAACCATAAATCATTAATACCTCTATAATCGTTCATGGGAAGAAGAGATGGAAGTACAAGAAGGGTGGAGGGGGAGAGATTCCTTGCTAAGTAGACAAGGGGATTACCTATCTGTCCTTTGGCTTAGAAGTAGGAAAGACTCTGAGCACCCTATTGAGGTTCCTTCTCCAATCTTCCCAATGGGTGATTATTAAGGGGATAATAATTTAAAATCAATATTGTTAGTTACTCATCTAGATCAATATATATGCCAAATAATGTAGGGGATGTAACAATGTAAATCATCAATTAATTATATTATGAATCATTGGCTAACATTATTGTAGGGTTAAACTAGAGTTTATCGGAAGTTGTAATTTACTAAAATATATCTCTTACTTGGGAATTGTGATTTTAGGGTAGAATTCAAAGTATACCAAATAAGGCACATTATATAATAGAACCCCAAATTGTCATGTTCCTACAACCAATTCTAGACCTATGATACCTACCTTCCCACCTAGAATTGATCTACAAGGAGGAAATGAACCAACGTTGGTAGAGTTACAAGATCAATTCCACCAAGATTGGTTAGACAAAGGATTGCAAACACATATGTCCCTAAAGGACTATATGGACATAAGGATGAAGAATCTATCTAACCGGGGTAAGAGAGACCATAATAATGACCTAAGGAGGAAAATTGGTAAGCTTAGCTTACCATACTTTGATGGTTCAAGAAAGATCACAACACGGTCGTGGGTCCAAAAAGTTGACATGTACTTCCAACTCAATCCCATGCCAGAGAATGAGGCAATCAAATATGCCACATTACATCTAGATGGGGTGGCTCATGAATGGTGGTACCATGGAATGATTACCTTGGGCCATGAACAAATCACTTCATACGTGGAACTCATAGAGAAGCTCATAGAGAGGTTCGACACTGAGCTCCACTTCAAGGAGTTGGCACAACTAAAACAATATGGGACCGTTGATGAATGTATTGCGAACTTTCAAAGGATTTTGGTTTTGGTCATCAACATCTTTGAGAGAAGATTGGTTGTCCTATTCATAGATGGCCTAACGGATCCTTTAAGGGGTTGGGTCAGATCCTTCAACCCTAATATGCTTCAAGAAGCCATTAAGAAGGCTAGAGATATGGATTCTACTGCCACAATGAACAAGATAACATCTAAAGGGCTCTCATTCCAAAAGGAAAAAATAAAACAACCTATCTCAAGGGAATGGCCAAAATAGAGAATGGTTGAAGAAACTAAGCAAGAGCTAAGAAGGAAGAAACTTTTCTTTACTTGCAAAGAACCTTGGGCACTAGGACATAGATGCCTTGGAAAAGGCAAGGTCCATTACATAGAAGTCATGCTTGATAGTGAGGAAGAGGATAAATCTGACGTAAGCAGTGAGCACAATGAAGTAGAGGAAGAACCACCAAGGGTAGAAGAACCTACACCTAATGAAAGGAAGGATGGTATAATTTCCACAATGACTGGAACTCCAAGATTTAATTCATTTAAAGTGTGTGGGGTATTGCAAGGAAAAAAGATAAATGGTGTTGATTGATAGCGAAGCTACTCACAACTTCATTGATGCAACGTTGGTAGCCAAGAAAGGGCTCCAAACAGTTGAGCATGAAGGATTTAGTGTGATGGTGGTAGATGGCTACCAAATATCTTGTTCGACTAAGGTACCAAAATTGAAGATTACAATTGGTGACTACATCGTCACCGATGACTTTTATGTTGTAGAGTTGGGTGAGACTAACACAACACTTGGAATTCAATGGATGATGTCCATTGGCAAGTATTCACAAAAATTTCAAACTATGGAGTTTAAGTTCAAGGTGGATGGTAAGAAGGTGGTATTCAATGGATTGTTCGATGGAGCTCCTCGAGTTGTTTCGGCCAAAAATATGTAAAGCATATTTGGGCTTGGAGATATAGCTTGGGCTACACAATTTCTTGTCCTTCCCAAAACATCAAGTAACAAACCTAAGCATCACCATGATGACTTACAACCCATCCTGGACAAGCTATTCTTATTTTTTGGGATATACCACTAGGGAGACCCCTTCATAGGGGATTTGAGCAATGGTGTAGAAGACCAGAGGAAAGGATGGGATCCAT
Organism: Sequoia sempervirens; assembly: GCA_007258455.2. Classification (NCBI taxonomy): domain Eukaryota; kingdom Viridiplantae; phylum Streptophyta; class Pinopsida; order Cupressales; family Cupressaceae; genus Sequoia; species Sequoia sempervirens. The sequence continues at coordinate 536,709,620 of VDFB02058242.1, forward strand.
GGTTTAGTGCACAATGCACTGATATTCTTTCTATTTGGGGTGCATTATGGACATGTGTGTCAGCCATTGTGATGTGCTAGTTAGCCATTATGTATGTGTGTTAGAGCTAGTCACTATGTATTTATGATGTATGGTGGAACTCGTCATTGTGTTTATGATTACTTTATGCTTAAAAACTATAAAAATGTTAAAATGTTGTCTATCAAGTTGCTTAAGTTGGTTGGTTGCGTGCTTGTGCTACTTGGTTGCGTACTTGAGCTACTTGCTTGCATGCTTGAGCTACTTGCTTTCGTGCTTAAGTTACCTACTTGTCTACTTGAGCTAGTTTCCTACTTGCTTGAGCTAGTTACTTGCATTCTTAAGCTACCTGCTTGTCTACTTGAGCTGGTTTCCTATATGGTTGAGCTACTTTCCTGTGTGTTTAAGCTACTCGCTTGTGTGCTTGAGCTGGTTGCTTGCTTGCTTGAGCTACTTGTCGCTTGTTGAGCTACTTGCCTACTTGGTTGAGCTACCTGGTTGTCTGCTTGAATTTCTGATTCATGTGGTTTTAAGTTATACTAATTCACAAACTCCAACTCTTGGGTTTGAGAGTTGTGGAGAAATAGTAGCACTTAAGAATATTAGTCAATACATTATCCTCATAACTAGAATAACCATCACTTGGGTTAGAACTTCCAACTCCTATCAAAGCTAATATCATCTCCACACAGAGCAACATTTTAAAAATTACACATCTTGGATAATGATTGCTTGAGGGCAAGCAATCTTGGGTGGGGTGAACTGTCATGTCCCCCAAAAACTGTAACACTAAAATATAGAAATAATCAAGCCATGAAATACAAATAAATAGAAAGACATGTAAATATTAGCAATCTCATTATAATTGTGATTACCAAAATAATATTATAATTATGATTATAAATATAATAGATATTATAATATAAATTAAACTAACAAATATTAGTTTAAGTGATTAATAATAATAAAGAAATCATAAAAGGAATAATATCAAATAAATATCAAAATATAAATATATGTAATTGTCATTTAAACACCATTATTATAATTATTATTATCAAGATAATATTATGATTATAAATATAATTACTATTTAACCATTATTATCATAATCATGATTATCATAGATAAGTATTACAATTACAGAATAACATATATTATAATGATAATATCATGAATTTGATTATAATGATAATATGTGATATTTATAAATATCATTATAAATATTATAATGGTCATATATATCATAAATATAATAACCTATGCTCTATACTAAATAAACAAATATAAAATATAAAATATAATAAACAAATAACAAATGTAAAAATAAAATAAACATATAACAAAGGCCGATTCATGAATCAACTCCTAAACAACAGTGATTAAGATGTAGCGGTTATAGTTGTAAACATATGGTGCAACCTTAGTCATGTACTGGTTCAAAGGGAGCAGCTATGTCATAAAGACACATCCCTAGTCAAAGGGATGAGGATAACTCTTGGTGATCGGGCTATAAAGGGAGAATAAATTCAAGACCAAAGACATCGATCAAGGAGTGGATGAATAAAGAAAAGAATATCTAGACATATTCTAACTGATGGGAAAAGGTATGGAAAATATGAATATATTATAAGGAATCAACGAACCATTCATAAAAGATATCTTCTAATTTCTGCAAATTGTGGTATGTGTTGATGTGATTTTTGTGACCGCACCAATCAGCAAAACAAAGTATCTATAGGCTACTCTCTTGATCAAAGTATTCTGTACGCTAAGATTGCGAGAGAGATCGTACGTTCAACTCCAAGGTTCCTATAATGCAATGGAATACCCTCATTTGGTTCGTTGTGATTTGTTGTTTTCACGAGGGGACTTACACAATTGTTCACAAGTACTTGACAACTGACAACAGATTAATGATGGAAGGGGATTTTTGTGCGATACAGATGATTTGGCGATGAGGTACGTGTTTCCTATACAAACCAGAAATGTACTAAATTGAAATAAGTGCAGGGTTTATAAATTCTAAGTTTTATCCTAAAGCAGGACATGGGATCAATTTTAGCAGACTTCAACCAAACTTTGTTTCGCCTCACGTTGGACAGCTTCTACAAAGTCGGTGCAATCTTCAAGGGGGTAGCTACGAGTGTTCAAGTCACAATTCAGCATAAAGATACCATCATGACGATGCATGCCAAGATGTGAATCATAACCAAAGTTAAGCTTATAAAGTGTTCCAGTTGACCACACAAGGAAAACTTGCCGTCAGCAAGCTGCTAGTGGTATGGATTAAACGAAGCTACCTTGATCAAACACCACAATCCACATCTAACATCTACTTGCATGAAATGAAACTTATTCTACTTTACACTACTTTGAAAATGCTAAATGATTCGGAAGGATGAAAAAGCCTTGCTAGCTACCCACAACAAAAGATACAATCATCATCAATGAAAAGTCTTTTTATTGAGAGAGTGTTCACAACAACCTTTTACAAAGCATTCAATGAGAAAGCTTTCCTTCCTCTTCAAGCTATGCTAACAACCTAATGCTAAGCTATCACAACTATGCTATCAGTCTCTCTGCTCTATTCTCTGATCTAACTAATGAATGTACAAATAAGGGGGGATGCCCCTTTTTTTCCTTTTTTTAAATTTATAATGTTGATGTTTGCATAAACAATGTAAGTTAATTGGTTAAATGATACATTATAAATCATTCAATTGATTTAACTATTTTAAAATGTAAACATTAACATCAAGTTACCCCTTTATTTTTGCATGATTGACTAAGTGGAGATGGAGTTCCAATCATCATGGATGAGTTGATAAAAATGAGGCAATTTTGCATGTTTTGGCCCACTTTTTCATGAATTTCCAGTTCAGTTCGAGTTACTTTTCAGTTGTACACATTGTGACTACAAGTCTGAGCTCGAGTTCACTCATTTTTGCATGAGTTTGAGCTCTTCTTTTGGAGATGTTTATTTTTGCTTGGGATTTTCCTTGGAGTTGTCATTTTTATACTGAATTTGACTTTTAGTTTCACCTTCACGCACTTTGGAGTTTCCTCTCATTGTATATATTGGAAAATTTTAATATTTTTCCTCTAGTTCTTTTTTTTTAGCCTTTGCATTCTGCATAGAGAAATATCATGTAACTCAGCTTTCAAAATTTAATACAGCAACAGTTTTTACAGGTTAATTTATTTGTGATCAACAAAAGATTTCTTTAATTTCCAGTATTTTTCAAAGTTTTTCCTTCAAGATTTCAGGTATCATTATTGTGTAGGATTTTGATCAAAGGATTATTGTGTTCTCAGTTTTGAAACCTCTAATTTTTTCTATCTCCTTCATAAATATCTAAATGTAGTCTAGTTTAAGTTCATTGGTTATACACTATGCATGTAATTGATTAATCAGTTTAGTCATGAAAACCATGTTTTCCCTCAAAATTGTATTGAATCAAAGCCTCTATTTAAAACATTTAGGTGATTAGACTATCAAATCAGGTTGTACAGATTAAAGTACTAAGTAATCATTTTGTGAGTCAATTTAAAGTTTAGATTTCCAATTAGGTGCATCACCGAAGTTTTAATTTTAGTTCATGCATTTGGTTCAATCCTTTTAACCCTTTTCTGAAAACAAATCATTCAAGTACAAAATTGATCATCATATAGGAACCAACCTAGAATTCGGAGGTCTATCTTCACCATAGGAATACCCACAACCTAAAGATATGTAATGTCCCCATTTTGGCCATATGCTCTTCTGTGACTGATAGCCCATTTTTGAAAATTCGTAGGTTGATCAAAAGTGAAATTAGGGTTTCCTTCACTTGGTGATTTTTGGCATTTCTCAGGATTTACTATTTTTAGTAAGTTCTAATTTTGGCAGTGGTCCAATTGGTAGCTCTTCAGTAAGTTTCCTTTTCAGTTGGAGCAGTTGTTTGGTTTTGTTTCTGGCTTTTTGGAGCAATTTTTGGAGAAATCATTTAATTAAAGGAAATTAATGTTATATTTTAATATTGACCCCTTGGCCTAATGAGATGACTTGAAGTTGTGTCAAAAAGGTGGTCATAAAGGGTGGACACCTAATAAAGGAAATATTTGATATTTCATAAAGTTTTTAATGCCTTGGAGTTTGGACGCCAAAAGGTGATGAAATAAAGTGATTTTAAATTTAAAAAAAATATATGTTTCAAAAAGGGAACTTTTGGCATCCCTTTCTTGGAGGAATTTTGGGAATTTGAGAAGACACCTCTTTTTCTATAAAAGAGAAGTTTTTCTCCAGCTTTATTCATTCATGAACTTATGCTAATATTGTGCTGTCAAGATGACAACTTGATTTCTACTTCAAGGGATGCATACCTCCTAGTTCCAATCCAGTTTCATGTTTGAAAGACAACACCTAGTTGGCCTTTTTGCTACTTCTCAATCAGATTAGCATATTGTGCTTCAAAGTTGGTGAATTTTGGTGAGAATTTCAGTTTTAATGTTGTTGGTGTATACATAGCTGAAGGTGTTTTTCATTTACAGCTTTTGATGTGAATTTAATTTGGTTATGGGTATTTGATCATTGCAATTCTATGACTATGGCGACCATAATTGAAGGTTTTTAGATTTTAATTCAAAGTTTTTGATTTTTCCAAGTGAAATCGTCCCTCTTGAGGGCCATACCTTTTCATGAGAACTTTGGAATTTGTGCAAGAAATATATCTTGAGTTTTGATGCATATTTATGGTTTGATTTTGGGCGCCAACCTCCTAGAAAACATCTACAATTGATTTCATTCAATTTAGAGGTAGTTTGGTAAAGTTATGAGCATTTCATTGAGTCACAGGGTGTTGGTTTACAGTTTCAGTTTGCTAATTTTTATTATCAGACTTCAATAAGATCATATTTTGGCTCCATTTTCAGTGTTTGAGAGCTTTGTAATTTGAGAGGATCATTCTTCACATATTGGCATTGTTTTATCATTGTAATACTAGTAAATTGTAGAGTATTTTGATTGTAAGGTTGTGAATTAGTAGTACTAATCCAACCATTTGCTATTGCTAAATTTGTTTCTAATTCCTAAAGCAAACATTAATTACCCCTGGATGGTTTACCGCCAGTGTAGAGAATAAAATTTGTATCTCTCATTTGTACCCACTAAAAAGTGGTGAATCCCCACTCATGAGTGGATGCCCGCCACAATGGATGAATTAGTTTTGCATTGTAATGTTTCCCCCCCCACTATTCAAGTGGTAGCATGGAAAATCTCATGGTTGGTTATCTGCCTAAGTTCATTTCAGTTTGTAATAGGTACTCCGCTATATGTTAGCACCTTGCCTTCAAAAGGAGCTTGTGTGCACATTCTTGGTGTTGAGTCTTATCATTTACTTCCACCTTAGTATTTCAAGTTCATATTATTGCTAACGATCCCATCACCATAAGCTATCACCTCACCTTCAATAGGATCTTGGTGAACTTTCTTGGTGAAAGTTACTTTCAAGTTGGATATCTTTTGGGATCTAACACTAACATTGGGTGTAGTGCTGGTTTGTGTTGTGGAAACATCGAGAATTCAAGGGAAAAAATTAAGGGGCTTATTTCAAGATAGTTCCCATGTTTCAATAGATTGTTGAATTTAATCATTCAAGCATTCGGGTGCAATTTGTTTAACAACAGTTCACACATGAACTAACTAAGCACACTCACTACATAGCAAATATATGGTCTAGTATTGACTAGATACATCAAAGATCCAATCAATTGCCTGTACATCGTGGGATCCACCAGATCAGAACTAGCTGCAACCTCTTTTAGCTTTTGCAAGTTGGTCTCCATAGGCATAAACATGGATTTGCAATCCATTGTACCAAACCTCTTCAAAATTTCAATAGTATACTTCCCCTAAATCAAAATGATCTCATTCAAATTTTTCCATACTTCTAAACCAAGGAAGTAGTGCATGAGACCAAGATCCTTCATTTCAAATTTAGAAGCTAACTCCTTGCATTTGATAATGAGATGATATTCTCTAGTAAGAATTAAATCATCAACATAGAGAACCAAGATTAATGCTTCACCATCAATTACCTTGAAGTATAGGTTTGAATTAGCATCATTCTTGGAGAATCCCAAGCTCATCAGGTATCGATCAATTCTTTCATACCAAGCATGAGGAGCTTGCTTAAGGCCATACAAAGCCTTCTTCATCCTGCAAACATGAGACTCCTTCCCATGAACCTCAAAGCCATCAGGTTGTTCAATATATACCTCTTCCTCGATTACACCATTTAGGAATGTTGTCTTCACGTCCATCTGGTGAATCTTCCATCCTTTAGATGCTGCAATAGCAATGATGGTCTTGACGGATGTATAATGAGAAATTGGAGAAAAGGTTTCCTCATAATCTACTCCCTCTTCCTAGCCTTGTACTTCTTGATGCTCCCATTAGCCGCGTGATTTATCTTGAAGATCCATTTAGAAGAAATAACATATTTTCCTTCAGGTCTAGGTACGAAGTCCCAAACATCATTCTTGAGGATGGATTGATACTCTTCAGCCATAACATCTTTCCATACTTACTGACTAGTAGCTTCCTCAACATTGGAAGATTCAGACTCAATGATTTGAATCATCAATGCAACATAGCTTTAAAAATTATGAGGTCTCTTGCTTTCTCTAAATGTTCCTCTCGGGGTCGCAAATCTTTCTGCCTCCTGCATTGTTTTCCTGGCCCAAAGAGGTCTCTTACGACCAATCACAATGTCTCTCGGCCCATTAGTAGGTTCCAAAGGCTCAACTGGATCATCATCTTCTTTAGGATCAGTAGCCTCCCTCTGAATCTCAGGAGTATGGTCTACTTCCATATCCTGAGGAGACTCTTGGTCTTCATTGTCTATCTCCATGTGGATGCCCTTAGATCTCTTGAATGCAACATCCTCTTCAAATGTAACATCCCTGTTGATCTCAATCAACTTATGACCTAGAATGTAAACTTTGTAGGCTTTTGAAGAATTATTGTTGCCCACAAAAATTCCCTTCTTTCCAAATGGTTCCAACTTTGTCCTTTTATCTTTAGGCACATGAACATATACAGGACAACCAAATATTTTTAAATGACTTACTTTCGGCTTCACCCCTGTGAATGCTTCTTTAGGAGTCATGTTCTCCAAAATACGGTGAGGGCTTCTATCCTGAACATACACAATTGTCCTAGATGCTTTACCCCAAAGGAAGGTTTGCAGATCTTGATCATGTATCATGGATTTGGCTGCTTCTACAATAGATTTGTTCTTCCTTTCAACAACACTATTCTGTTGAGGATTGTAAGGGACACAAAACTCCCTCTTAATCCCTGCTTCAATGAAAAAGTTACAAAAGCTTCCATAGATGTATTCTCCTCCATTGTCGGATCCCTGTTGATCTCAATCAACTTATGACCTAGAATGTAAACTTAGTAGGCTTTTGAAGAATTATTGTAGCCCACAAAAATTCCATTCTTGCCAAATGGTTCCAACTTTGTTCTTTTATCTTTAGGCACATGAACATATACAGGACAACCAAATATTTTTAAATGACTTCACGCTTCACCCCTGTGAATGCTTCTTCACAATGTAACATCCCTGTTGATCTCAATCAACTTATGACCTAGAATGTAAACTTTGTAGGCTTTTGAAGAAATATTGTTGCCCACAAAAATTCCCTTCTTGCCAAATGGTTCCAACTTTGTCCTTTTATCTTTAGGCACATGAACATATACAGGACAACCAAATATTTTTAAATGACTTACTTTCGGCTTCACCCCTGTGAATGCTTCTTCAGGAGTCATGTTCTCCAAAATACGGTGAGGGCTTCTATTCTAAACATACACAATTATCCTAGATGCTTTACCCCAAAGGAAGGTTTGCAGATCTTGATCATGTATCATGGATTTGGCTGCTTCTACAATAGATTTGTTCTTCCTTTCAACAACACTATTCTGTTGAGGATTGTAAGGGACACAAAACTCCCTCTTAATCCCTGCTTCAATGAAAAAGTTACGAAAGCTTCCATAGATGTATTCTCCTCCATTGTCGGATCTCAGAACTTTGATCCTCTTCTTGGACAAGTTCTCTACTTGAGCTTTAAATTCTTTGAACCTCTCAAGTACTTCCTCAGATTCTTTAGATTTCAAGAAATAAATCCAAGTCTTTCTGGAGTAGTCATCAATGAAAATAATGTAATACAAGAAACCACTCAAAGAAGCAGCAGACATTGGACCACATAAATCAAAATGAATAAGATCTAGAATACATTTAGATCTACTTTCACTACTATGAAACGGACCTTTAGTATTCTTACCCAATGCACAACCTTTGCAAGTGCCTTCATGCTCCTAGTTGAGTTTAGGAAGGCTTGTGACCATCTTCTCCATGGTTGGTAGTGCTCGAAAGTGAAGATGAGCAAGTCTTCTATGCCAAAGTTCACACGAGCTTGATGAATCATGCAATAAATCCTAAAGTGGATGAGTGCATAGTTTGTAGAGACTCTCATGTCGAACTCCAATCACCCGAGCAGTCTTGATATTTGAGTTCTTCGGCCATGCAAGAACTTTACCTTCTGAGAATGCAACTTGGCACCCCTTGTCCTCCAAGGTTGAGATAGAGACAAGGTTTCACTTGATACCCAGAAAAAATAGCACATCACTCAACTGCAACAAGATGCCTAAATATAATTGAAGAGAGGAGGTCCCAACACCCTTCATAGAATAGCTAGAATCATCACCAATAATGACTTGAACACTAGAATCTCTCTCCACCAAATTAGATAGATGCTCTCTAAATCTGGTGATGTGGTGAGAGGCACCACTATCAATCAACCAAGTATTGTTGTCGGTAGGTACATTGCTTGATAAAGCAGAATAGAATAGAAAACCACTTGAATCCTTCTATGGAGAGATATCACCCACATCTGCAATTGAAGCTTGTTGCTTAGGTCTGGTTGGGAAATCCTTTGCATAGTGACCAAACTTGTCACATCTAAAACATTGAATGTGAGAAAGATCCTTCTTCTTCTTAGATGCAGGAGCACCATCAGATCCTTTATCTCTATTCCTCTTGAAGTAGCCTTTCTTCCCTTCTTTTCCTTTGTTCTTTGAGGATTCAGTGGAAATAACATGAATGTCTTCATTTGTAGAGCTTTGACCAATGCCTCTCATAGCCAACCTTGATTCTTCTTGAATACAATCCCCCCTCAAATGATCAAACTTAGGAAGTTTTGATCTCCCACTGATTCCTTGAATGAATGGCTCCCAAGATTGAGGAAAACCATTGAGAGCCACCATAGCCAAATCCTTATCACCCACCAAATGCCCAATGGTAGAGAGCTGATCTCTCAACTCGGTAATCTTCATGAAGAATGAGATGACAGATTCTCCTTTTTCCATCTTGATATGATGAAGATGCAATCAAAGATGAGAATAAGAGTGGACGATAGGGCTGCTTGACTAAATTTGATCATGATCTTTCTTATGCCTGCTTTGATACCAATTTAGTTTTTATGATCAGATATAAAACTCAGATTTTAATTCAAAAATCAGACACACAAACATATAATATACATTAGGAAAACCCTCTTCTTGAGGGAGAAAAAACCAGCAACAATATATCGCTTATATATTAAATGATAAATAATAGTTTCCTTTACAATGAGGCTAGTTATCATCCCAAGAATGGAATCACAATCTGATGCTAACACATATATAATATAATGCTACTTGCTGATGACAAACACAACCTTCTACAATACTTTAGTCTGTCCTTGCAATGTTCACATTGTAAGACTCTCGAATTCTACAATGAACTGGATATAAATGAATGAATTACAATGAAGTAGCATCAAACATATATACAAGAGAGAAGGATAGGACATGACTCTTCAAGCCTTCATGTCAACCTTCACAAGAGTCGTGTCTTCTAGAAAATAAAGTCGGCCTCCAAAAGATTGTATCACTTCAAGAAATCGCGCCTACATGATGTTGGCTTTATTACCAATAATTAAATATTAATTTATGTGAAATGATGAAGCACCTCTTCATCAATCATTGTCTTTCAAATTAAATAGCAGTTTAGGCTATCATTTAATTTGATCTTCATAGACAGATCTGGGCTGGAAGTAGCAGCCCGATGCTACCATGTAACATCAACACTCACATCCCTAGGATGTCTTTGGTATGAGTATGCCTAAAAAATTATAGGGGATGTGTTCTTGGGGAACATAGATTAATAGTGATATACATCCTCATGAATGGGTGCAATTCTAATTAATCTAAGAGAATATCCACTCACTTGTAAGTCTCAAAGGAACATATTCTAAGGGGTTAAGCTTTCTTACCTACCCTTGGAGTTTAATCTTTGCTCAAATACAACCATACCTAGTCCCCAACTTAGAACTTATTCTCATTCCTATGTTGATTATTCCTTTCTTGCCTCCTACCTTGCTTATGACTCCTTGAGTTTATCTTGCATTTGTAAGTGAAATTACTCTTTAAATTTCTAAATCTTCCCATTATTTTTTCCCCTTGGTTGTCCCATCACAACATCAAAATGATAAGGTGGTAAGTACCTAAAGCATGTTTTAAAAGAGACTTAATAGTTGATGTATGCATAACCCTATTATATACATGTTGAATATTTCCTTTCTCATCCCAAATCTTAGGATGCTCCGTATTATCAATTCTCAAGAAATACACTAGTGTCCTATTTATCACTTTGGTAAGACCACTGTTTTATCAATGAAACATTGTAAACCTCTTCAACTTGGTGTACATATTTTCCCAAAAAAGTGGTCCAAAACTTCCAAAAAACTTTGCATCTCTATTGGAAACATTGGAGTTAAGAAAAATAAAATGCACAAAAAACAATATTGAAAAACTAATTCAGCTGATTTGTGCCCCTCGATGTGTTTTTACACAGAATAAGAATGCATATTTTATCCAGTCAGCCAAATATAGCAAGTGGTCACACCCTTTCTTTGACAAAGAAAACTTTCCCACAAGATATATAGAGATGCTCTTCCATATTTTAGAAGGAATTAATGGAGGCATACACAACCTCAACTTTCTATTATTTGGTTTACTTCTACTACATAACATGCATCTCACTATGAAATTAGAAGCCTCATCTTGTGTCTTAGTTCAATATACATACTTTTGCATTTTGCTAATGTTTTTACCACTTCAAAGTTTCCAGCTGATTTCAAGTTGTGAGTTCCTCTCATGCACTTTTAATTAGCCATTATATTTCCATCTTGTAGAGAAGTCCCTATTCTAGGTTGAAGTGTTATTTGAATCAAAATCTGTTATACACATGCCCAAAATCTGCATCAAGTGTGTTATTCATCCCCATAGGCCACATGTAGGAATGAATCTTATTGAGATATAGTTTCCAAATCTGTCATCAAATATGGTCTTACAAAATATTAGTCAGCTTATTTGCGACATCTTTCTTATGCTTAATGACTAAATGAAAATTTTGAAGCATACTCATTCATTAATAATGTCTCACTTGCTTTAATTTTTTTTGTGCTTGCAAATTCTAGAGAGGTTGATGGTTAGTTTGAATCATAGTAACGAGACTCAGACTCGGCAAGGGCGACTCAGCAACTCGGACTCAGCGCAGATGTGGCAAAATGAAAAAAAGTTGAGAAAACCCTAGAAATTTAGAGATTTTTAAGGATTTCAAACTTGTTTCAAGCACCCTTTATTGAATACAACACAAATAAAAGAAAATTTGATCACATGCACAAGTATACAATGATCACATAACTATAAAGTACACAAATTGTAGTTGCGCTGCTGAAGGAAATAACATACTTAGATATATAAAATTTGTCAAATGTATACAAAACTCATGGAAAATAAATCCATGACATCAAATTCCATAAAAATATTGTAGATAGAAGTAAAATTAGTTATCACAACTGCTGATGCCCTATAAGAAGTCATGTAGAACTTCAATGTAGAAGAGCATTGATCAACTTTCGTGATCTCATCACTGATTTGTTTACCTAGTCAATATGTACCTTCCATACTCCTTATGATCCTGATGTACTCATACATCCAATCTGAAAGGTGGATGATTCCGGCAAACCTTTCACTCTGCTCAGAAACGTAATCATATCCTTGACGTCATCTTTGAAGTCACTTCTCAGGAGTCCTTTCGGCCATCTGGAAACAGACGATCTAGGCTTTTTGAGCTATTGAGTATTTATCAACTGTTTGGCTTTATTAGGATCAGCATTTGAAAATCTCCTGTGCTTTGATATAGAAATGTCAATATATCCTGTCCATGTGAGGAACCTTGAAGACGATGTCAGTGAAATCGGGGTCGAGTCTTAGAATCTCACTGCCCGGAAGAGTCATCACATGGCTGCTTTCTCGGATGTAATGAGACGCAATTTGAAGAACAAATTCAAATTATGTGCAGCTATGGGGAACATCGCCACCAAGTGGAGAAACAAAATACGATTGCCCTCATTGAATCAGGGAGAGGCTTCGTCTCTGTCAACTTTGCAAAGTCAACCAAGTCTTGATGGCCAACTTAAATATCCTTTATTTCTTCAACTTTCGAAAGCACCATAGTCGGCGGATAGACGCCTTGATATTTGTACTTCATCTTGCTTTTTGCTTTCTAAGAAGAAGGAGGCTTCGTAGCAGTCATCAAAAAACATGCTCTATGATCGAGTAGAGCCCACGAAGAATGAGAGTATCTGCACAAAAATCACGCTAGAATTGGAAGGTCATTGTTAGGAAACATGGGAAAGCATGAAATGAGCACGAGGGTGGAAAAGCATGGAGCCATGCACGAATGCCTCAGGTGGTCAAAAATGAAGTCTCCTGAAAAAAGTGTAAGGAAAATTCAGACATTCTGAGAAAAATTGCTTTTGGTGTAAGGGCGCTAAATTTTAGCGCCCTTACACTTTTTTGTGTTAGGCAATTTTTGTGTATCTTCAAAATGTCATGGCGCGGAAATTTAGCGCTTTAGCAAGTTTGGAAATTTTTGTGAAGATGTAAATGTAGTGAGGAATGGCGAAGGCGCTTGAGCTTTAGCAAGGCCGATGCAATGTTTGTAGAATGAAAACTTTCAAAATCATCTCCATACTATCACATTCGCATTCAAAGGTGTTTATCAAGAACATTGCGTTTTTGAGACTTCCAAGTTTGCTTCAAAGCGCAAGAAGAGAGCAACAAAGATCTTTCAACAAAAACACGTTGAATAGATATAAGTCCCCAAGGGACGTCGCGTATGAAGGAGAAGAAAGACGTATGAAAGACAAGGGAAAAAACGCGAATATGTAGGGTAAGTGAATAGAAATGAAAAGGTGGAATGAGCATCGAAATGAACACGCACAGAGGAGAAAGACGCATTCAAAACAATGAATGAGGGTTCCATCGCGTATGAAGGAGAAGAGAAACGCGAATGAAGAAGGGAGGACAATGGAAAGAACCAAAACGAATACAATGAAAGATGCGAACATAAGAAACCAAAACGCGTATGATAACCATGGACATATACCAATGAAAATACAAAAACAAAATGAAAGTCTTACCAGGGCAAAACGCGAAGCTTGTTGAAGAGAAGAATGGCGAATCTCGACGTGATTTTGCAGATGAAAGGAAAAACAAAAGAGGAGAAAAAGAAATAAAACATAAACAACAAATATTTCATTCACTTATTTGCAAATTAATAACACTAATAAATCAAATTCGAAATTTCAATGCATGTGAGGGAAGCATGCCGAGAGGGAAAGCTTTTTCAGAATCCTCCGCATTAAAGTTTTCTAAGGTCTTTGCTGCAATTGACTCCGCATTTCGAGGTGGCTTGAAAATCACTCCGTTATGCGTACTTGAACTTCACGAATCCTAGGTTTCGTAGGGGGGTTATCCGTGGAACGAGCGCTGCTAGATTCCGTGATAACACGCTGCTCCTCTAATTGTGCTTTCACATCTATCACCTTTTGAGTCAAGAGTGGGCCCTATAATTCATCTTCACTAGGGGCTTTGAACCCCGTCCCACATATGGTTATGGAATCAACCATGTTTTGCAACAAAGGTGACCTAAAACATGTCATAAATAAATTAATAAGTTACATAAGTATTGTAAAATGAAAAGTTTTAAGTTTTTAACTTTAAATTTGAATTCAATAATGAGATACATCTAGATTCTAAAATTTAAATATAAATTTTAAAACAATTAAATGAAAAAGAATTACCTGGCTACATGGAAGGGAATGGTGTAATAGTACCAAAATTCTGTAAATGTCTTTTTTGTTGCATCATGTGGGTTCTTGTTCCAACCCATGCTCTCAAGCGATGGTTGGGAACCAGGAGTAGTGTGTGGTACAAAATATGAGTCCACCCTAGATTTACGAACTCTAGGGCCAATGCTAATATTGCAACTACCAGTAGCAGTAGCAGCGCCACCAACACTAGGAGTACAAATAGGCATAGCTGGTGTAGAAACAGAAGCACTAGCACAAGCACTAGCACTAGGACGGTATGGAGGCATGGAAGAAGCATCTCCAAAAGCATCAAGTCCCTGTCCAACTCCAACACTCACCAACTCCTACTTCTATTTCTTTTTCATTTTTTTTGCATAATTTCAAAAGTTTCTAATTGCACCTGCACTTCACGAACAACCTCAGGAGGTGCTCTAGTTCAACCCACTGCATCATGGGCGGGTATGCATGCAAGATGGTATTTTAATCTATTTATGCCTCCATGATATATTGTTTTACAGTAGTTACATTTTGTGTCTCCTCTTTTCATTCCAGGAAAGATTTCAGCATGTTTCCAAGCAGGGTCTTTCTGACTGGGGTTTGAGACATTGTGAAAATAATAATATGGTTTGATTTGCAAATGAACGTGGCTGCAAAAGTAGGGTTTCTAAAATTATTTAAGTTGCAAGTAGGGTTTGTAAAAAAATATGCAAACTCAAAAAAACAATGATTTTACAAATTATAATAATTTTTTTTTTTTAAAAACACAAAAAAAATCAATTAAAATCAAACTTACCTCTTAGATTTGTCTTGGAATGCAATGCAAACTCCTCCCAATCACTGGTACTGAGCTCTCAATGCACGTCCTTGCTGGTATGAAGCTCCCCAAATGATATATGACCCTGGATTTGTCTTCAACAGCTTGTGGGTTGCCCTCTCTTCTCCTCCTATTTTTCTTCACAACTCTCTCTTCTCCTCCTACTTTTCCAAATGAATGAAATGAGGTTGCTTTTAGGGCTAAGGAGATAATATAAGTTAAAAAAAATATAAAAAAACTTGAACTTATGTTTTTTTTGGGCCTTTTTGGCCTTGGCTGCGTTGGTCGCGTCCAGGGGTCGAGACTCTCCTGGACACTGCGCATCTGGCGTGTCTGGCCTAGACATGTCTGGATGTAGCTGCATCCGTGCCAACACTCCCAAGATGCAGCCAGGGTTGTGCGGAGCACAACTCACTGCGTCTGGGTGCTTCCGGGCGAGTCTCGGGACTATGGTTTGAATGACTATTTCCTTATTCAACAAGTAGCACTTCTATTTTTGAATTGCTTGTACAA
Organism: Sequoia sempervirens; assembly: GCA_007258455.2. Taxonomy (NCBI): domain Eukaryota; kingdom Viridiplantae; phylum Streptophyta; class Pinopsida; order Cupressales; family Cupressaceae; genus Sequoia; species Sequoia sempervirens. Next base: position 536,725,212 of record VDFB02058242.1, read on the forward strand.
GTGGATTCAATTCATAATAAATATGATAGTTTAGGATTGACCCATAGAAAATTTTGGAATTATAACATTTGAGTCCTCCTTCTTGTTTTAGGAATGCTCCTATGGCATAGTTGCTTGGGGGATCTTGCAAGTTAGGTAATGCTAATGTGTATAGCATTGTTGATTATATGATTCATCTGATTGAAATACATTTGTTGATTCTGACCTCATGAAAGAGACCTACTCCCCACAACTGTGGCTTGCAATTTGGGAGAATGATGCTACATAATTTGTTAAGTATTGGACAACACCTAAAAAACTCATTTTTTCAAATAGAAGGCATGAGACAATAGAGAACAACCTAAATTTTTGCTAGATTAAATCCTCCACTTTCTTCTATTAGTGGCATGTGTCCTAGATACATGACTTTGGAAAATTTATATATTTTTTGATTAATAGAAGCTTGCTTTTCCTTGATGTTTGGGAGTGGGGCATCTAGTAGCAAATGAATCTCATTCCTCACCTCTCTCCTTGGTAGCATGTCCTTATCTTTGAAACCTTGATTAAAGGAATGCAACAAATCAGCAATTTCTTATTACTCTCTGTTAATGCACAAGATCATGTTTGTTTCTCAGCATAGGCAATGCAAATCTACTATCATCATTTATGATTCTTTTTGTACGGTTGGCTGAAACAAGAGAATTTGGCCTTACCTTAGGTAGGAATTAAGGATGTATCTTTCCCCTTCTTTGATTAGCCAGTACCTTTTTGTTCTTCTTGTGAAGATTGAATCCATTTAAATGGTGAGCAAAAAATCCAAAAGTTACACCATGATCGAAAATGATGATAATATGAAAATATATTAGACAATTGGAAAAGCATCCCCTTGCTTTACATGAGCTTTATAAAATCCTTTGCATAAAGTAATCACCCCAACCAACTATTGGGAGACTTCTTACACACAACTAACATTACAACTTAACTTGCTAGTAAATTATTACTAACTTTTATTTTTCACTAACACTCCTAACATTATTTACTAACCCATACTCTAATATCTATAATGTAATATTTCCAACAATTGCTCCAAATAAAAGTAGGAACACTAGTATGAAAGACCACCCATTGGACTAGGGGAACACACTATTCTTCATCAAAATTATTTATCATGAACACACATGTTGTCAACAAAAATGAACCACAATTGATAGGAACACACACAATATCCATCATCAAAAGTGATTTCAATAGGGACACACATAAAGTAAAAATAATGAACTTACAACAAGTGTAGATAGGGACTACATACTTACTATACCACTGTTCATGTGATTAGGGATAAACACACTATCTAGAAATATAAAAGATCCCCCCTTGATGTGAACAAGAAGATCAAATGACTCTCAAGAAGTGTAGCATATCTGAGTGAGAAGATATGATAAGACCTAAGGTTCTAGTTTAGTAGCAGTAGTATTAGAAATTTATTTTAATGACCTATTCCTTGTGTAATTTTTTTTTTTTTTTCAATTTTACTCCAAACATATAAAATTAAAAAGTAACAAAGGTATTACAATAAAATCTTTCTTTCCTTCATTGACAAATGCATACAAGTTACAATATATTTCCACATGAATTCCATTTTCATTGCAAATATAAATTAGAGTGCAAAAGTAATACAATTACATACATAGCTCGAGATATTTTGAAAAAATAGTAGTAAGATGGTCCAGGTTCCTTTCCTTTCAAATCTTGGTGCATCGGCCACTTGTTGTGGTGGAGAAACATCACTCGGTCGCTTTTCCCGCCAACCACAAACTCATAATGCGGTCTCCCGCACATCCATTACTCAATAGATGGCCCTCCCTTCATTGAAGAGATTGGTAGGGTATCCTTTAATGATTACCAACTGAGCATAGTGTTGTATTCTAAACAACTAGAACCTTGCTATTTCACAATCTCTAACTAGTACAAGGATCATAATGAACTGACAGTGTAGTCTCAACTATCTCACACCTAAGTGGATTTCGTACATTTCACTACTTTGGCCAAAGTATTCTCATTCAGTACTTTGAATGAAGGTCATCTATCATAAACACTACTCAGGGCTGATTTGACTTAAGGCTATCTTACTCTAGGTGTAGGCTATGTCCTTCAACGGGTATTCAGTTGCCCTAGACTACCTACAAACTATCTACTTAGAAATGAAACAGTCTACAAGTGTCTTGTAACATAACTCCTAATTTGGAAATCTTTATCCTAGGAGTGTTTAGCTTGTCTCAGTTAATCTAATAACTTAAGCCTTAAGACCTTACTTTATTTTTCCTTCATTTCAACCCTAATAGATAATAACTATAACATTATATTCTCCTTATATGGACATCATACAAATCATGCAATTTTCATTCTAAATGCATTTTAACCCTTCCCTTATCTTTTTCACATAATTTTTCCTTTTATGCTTTAACAAACAAACCATTCCCTTGATTCCTTTTCACACAAATCCCCTTTTCACAAATCCCTTTTTTCATAAATCCCCTTTACACAAATTCCCTTTTATGCATAACATGTAAACATTTTCTTGAAAGTTCTTTTCCCTTTACAACTATATTGTTTTCAATAAATACTTATAGGTATTGCATACCTTTAAACAAACACAAGAAAATAGAAATCAACAATCAAATTAAAAGATGTAAAATGATGAAGTTCCATGCTTGTTTTATAAGCTTTTCCTTCCCAAATCGCACTTCTAGTCCTTCTTTCAAACAAGCTTCTAGGAAAATAATGGCTTCTCACTATAACAGATTTCCAAATGATCATTTCTCACTCTAAATGAACTCTCTATGAATTAAACTCACTCAAAATGAGCTCACAAATGATTTCTCACTCAACTATAATGGGATTATTCATTGACTGTGGCAAATTATTGGTAAATCCTCTATCTTTTCTACTTAGAAAACAAAGTTTGTATACAAAAAATGAAATGGGTAATGAAAGCTTAGAGTATTGTGAAACTCAGAATTTGCAAGAGATGAAATACATAATGGTAAGGCGTCTATTTATAGAGCCTAAAATACAATGTTTTCCACTATTGTAGGCATGAGAAATGACAACACAATGCCCAAAAAAGTTCAAAGAGAAACATGGCGGGTTTCTAACCCCTTACTCATCAAATATAGAAGTGATTCGACTTCATTTTGAGCCAGCAAAACAAGAAAAATTCAACTCAGCAAACAAAATCGCCACCTACAAGAAACTTACCAATAATGGCATCCATATGAAAATGATTCATCATTCAATGAATTAGTCAAGGAAATACTCCATACAACTCACCATTTATAGGATGCGTCACCCTCATTCCCAACAATGGTTGAAATCTTCTTCCAAGCGACCTATGTTTCTTGCCCAAGTGCCATTTTTTCATGGGAAAGCTCTTTCAAGGTTTAAGAGCAATATTTTCCCTTTTTCAAAAGATTGTCATTCACTTTTAAAATGTTTCGATTTCCCATTGAAACAATATGATTTAAATTCTTATAAGTGAAATAGCTCGATTCACTTTTATTTGGTGAAGAGATTTATTATTTCTCTATAGTTTAATTGTAATTTTTACTCCAAGTAAAAATTTAATCTTTTAATTTTCCATAGTTTACTTTTAACATTTACTCCAAGTGAAATAATCTTTTATCCACATAAGAGATTTATAATATTATTAAGCTTAGGAAATTAATTAATTTCCAAAGTGGAGACTAATTTTTAGAAAATAATTTAATTTCCATAAATTGAGAAATTAAATAAAATATAATTTCATTATATAAATATTATTATAGTCTTGAATATATTAAACATATATATATATTTAAATACCTGAGTATTTATATATATATATTAATATAACTATAATAATATTATATATAATCCATAATATATAATTGCATATATATATATATATATTTAACAAATATATAAATATATCGTGAGCCAGTCAGCAACCCAATATACAAATAAATATATATACATTTTTATGTAAAGTCATCAAGTAATAATAATATTATATTATTAATATCCACAAATAATAGGTAGCGAGTGTATATATAATGTATATACTCATATATACCTCAGTGTACATACTATATACATGCGTATACATACCCACTCAACCTAGTCACTTATGTCCATTCACGTTATCCTCACAATGATCATAGTACAGTAAGTCAAATACACTAATAAACATCACTTATACATGCATTCAGAAGTAGAAATGATTCCTAATGCCAACATACAAGCCTATCGACGACTTACCCATAACTCAAACAAATTGAATTAGCTTACTTAGTCTAAGGAACGCGCGTGCATGCTTAAATGGTTCTCATTACTCTTTACCTGAACAAGCTCATCTCCCATGTGATATTTCTCCTCTACTTGGAGGAATGGTCCCCACACCTGTATTCCATGACACGACAATGAGAGTCATATGTTCACAACAAAGCAGTATACATGAAACATCTCAAAAGTTAGAATAAACATTATTCAACAACTTGCATGCAACATTCATCCAGGATTACATCAATAGAAGTAACAATCAAATGAGAAAATCATGAAATGGTGACACATTCATATTGACAACAAGAACAACATGTTTTATTCATCACATTGATTTAGTTATTGTTGTCGAATAAAGTTTGCACCCTTGCTAAGCTATCAACTATAGCAACCTATCGACACATGGGAACACTTCGAGGTTGTGGGTGACCTGGGAGTGAAGTGAACCTCCAGATTATGGGCCGGTTCCCCTTAAGATACTTTGAGAAAAACTAAAGAGTGACAAGGGAAAGAGTAAGAAGGATGTACTTAAATTTAAAACCTATCACTAATAGGTGATACACCAAAGATAAAATATGACAACACTGCAGAAAACTCACAGAAAATCTCAATAGAACTAAACAATCTCACAATACAGAGATTTATGCTTATAAAAAATGAGTCTATGTAAGGTTCTGACTGTTCTAGTGCTTAACACAAGGAAAACAAGATGTCTTCACATATATAAACGCAGTAGAAAGAGATCACTAACATAAACCAGCTTTATGACATAGTATTCTTTGCATCCAGTACTGAAGGAATATGATAAAATAGAGGATTACACAGGATTTTATCATGCAACTCACAAGCAATACTAAGACAACAAAGAAAATTTGAAAGGAAATGACTTTCTATTAAGAAAATGAGGAGTCCCTGTGTTACAGGTCTGTAATATTATAAAAAAAAATGAGTTACAAAGTCTGAATGATGCTCTTTTTTTTTTAGCAATCTTCTAACCAAGAATTCCTCCTTACAAAAAGGCGAAAAATCCATATATACAAAAGAGTGACGGCCCCTACCCTCGGGTTACAAAAATGAGTTGGCGCTAGGACACATCGGCCCTAGAAGTGCTTGGAATGAATTCAATGAGGCATTCAATGCATATTCCCTACTCATGTTAGTGAAAGCTCGCTCCTAGGCAGGTCTTTAGATCTTTTACAGTGACTGCATTAACTTGCAGCCTTCGTGTCCACCCTCGGGATTTCGCCAAAGTTGCCTTGAATGCTCTACGACGTGGTCATTAATGCCGCTCCACTTTCTCTAGCTGACCTTACCAGCTTTCGTCGTGACTCACGACTACCTCCCCTTCGAGAAACGGTATTAGATCTTTCTACTAGATTCAACGCCATTACTGTCTGATCACCCTCAATCTTAGGGTAGAGCAATGCCATCATGGTCCGTCGATCTTGTTCATAGAGGGGAGCTGAACAGTCAAACTGCTCGTGATTTTCCCTAGCACCTTTTGATTGGTCGAGTTTGTGCTAGGTAGATTCCAAGTTGGTCAATGGTTGCTTCAGAAGGATCGCATGTCGGTGAGACTTTGGATCGGGGAGAAGCCATAGCGGGTGGATAGAGTCATACCAATGTTATTTTCATTCGGCAAGACACCTGACGATTGGTAAGAAGCTACAACGAGAACCCTAATTCTTACATAGATCTTCTTTATCGGTGTGACCTTCACTCCTTCGACAAGACCCTTTGGCGAACACACCTTTCTTTCCCTGAGCTATTCCATCGGCGTGACATTTGGGTGTTGGCAAGACATCTTGCCGATCTTCATTCCTTATACCGAGCGCTACATTACTTCGGGGAGACCTCGAGTCATCGGCGAAATGCTGGGGCGATATCGCTTACTCTCAGTGAGGCCTTGGCCATTCGCCAATACATCCCTCAGTTGCCAGGACCTTACATCGACCTTTGCTCCTTATCTCGAAGCCTCATCCCTTCGGCAGGAGTTGTAGCGAGTGCATCAAATTCGCCGAGACATTTTATAGAATTCCTACGTTGTCAGCGAGACATTGGTCTTTCGGCTAGACCTCTTGCTGAGCTCCTTATCTCGGCAATGAGTTCACTTTCTCTTTGGTCAAGGAGACATCCTTATATTGGAAAGATCTCTTGCCGATGTCAAATTTTCTTGGTGAGGCCCCTTCATCGTCGGTGAGACTTCACTTTGTCGGTGAGACATTATAGCGGGTGGCTAAGGTTAAACTGACAGGCCAAGCCATTCGGCAAGACACATGGCAGTCGGCAAGACCTTATGGCAATATCCTCATCTCCTGGCGAAGGCACTCCTTTTCATTGAGACTTTTCAAAACTGGCGGGGGCGGGGCCAAGACAAAACTGGAACTGGGACCAGGGGAGAAAGGGCGGAAGAAAAAGACAAACGAATCCCAGTGAGACCGAGATCAGGACCAAATCTATCACTGAAACTTTTTCAAGTTTCAGTTTCAGATTCTGACCCGGTCCCACCTCTGACAAAATTCAAAAGAAGGCGAAGGAGAGAAAGGAAGGAAGAGAACGGGAGAAAGCACCCCGATGAAATACAAGGAATAAACAAAGAGTCATCAGAACTAGAACCAAAACTAAATCCAGACTTGAAACTTCCCTGAAGTTCCAAGTTTGGATTCCATTCCGATCCCGCCCCCGAAAAAACTCAAAGGAGAAAAAAAAAAGAAAAAAAAGAAGGAAAACATAAGGGGAAACCAAGGAGGAGACAAGGCAGAACACAGGTCACGAAGAAAAGAAATAAGAAAGAGCGGGACAGGGGTCGGAACCAGAACTGAAATAGGAACCAGAACGGAAAGGTTCCAAGTTCGGGTCATGACCCGGTTCCGCCCCCGACAAAACAAAGGAAGAGGAAGAAAAGAAGGAAAAAAGGAAAGAGGGAAAGATAGGGTAAAAATAAAAAACAAAACCAACCCCTAAATTGAAGACTTGCACGTTGGGCTCAACCCTCTTGGGAGCCACACTTAATCCACGTGTCGAGTTTTAAAACATCATTCTCCTTTGCATCTGCACAATAAGAAAACAAGTTAGAAAAATAGGTAATCTTGATGCAAGTGCCCCTCCATTTGGTCTTCGAGAACATCTGAAAGCATGGGTTACCTTGCCTGATTGAGCCCATAGGTGAAAAATGGGTAACAGTTATTACAATCAATTTCCCTATGCAATAGTAGCTATACAATCAGGGTGTAAAATTTATAATATTATTTTAGAAATAGTATTTTTCTAATTTTCTTAGTTTATTAATAAATATTAGGTTTGTCCCTCTTGAGTTTTCCTTCTTTTTAATCTTTCTCATCCTAATTTATTTATAAGTCACAAGATGAATGAAAATGGACAAGATTTCAATTGTGCAAAATTTTAATTGCATTTTTCTTTAGTACACTCATATTAATTGGTATTAGAGTTGTTTAGTTTCAGCCTTGGATCTAGTCTTTTAGAAGGTATTAAGCTACCTTTACCGGATTCCTCTCTTTGGTTTCCATAGTTATAGTCTCGATAGTTGACATTGGGTATCCTCTCTCTATATCTTCATCTCCAACCCACTAAGCTAGTCTCCTTGAGGGTTCCCACTTATTACCCTCACTAGAGCTTCATTAGCTTTTTCTCAAGTATTGTACTGCATGACTTTGAATTTCATTTTCAAGGTCTCTTAAGTAGTTTTTGAGGGTTTTAATGATCACTAAACTGATCTTTGATCTTTTCAATGCATCTTACTCATTGAGATATTCAATTTTTAAAAAACTCATTGAAATTAGAGATGTGGATCATAAGTTATGCCCTTTTGAAGGTACACTACAAAAATCCTTGTAAAAAGAATGGGTTTTTTTTGCTTGTATCTTTGAGTTGAGGCCGATCCTAAGAAGGATACACAATATGAGGGGACATCTCAAGGATTAGGAATATGAACACTCTCTAGAATTTTTTTCAAAACCAAGCACAAATCCAAAATCATGCATTGCAAGCTCTAATTGTAGCATTTTAAATGACACTCCAATGCATTCTAGCCACTATGCATTTTGAATGTCTGCAATAGTATTTGTTGACTATGACATCAAGGTTAAAATACATGCAACTCCTCAGTCACTCATTCAACACCATTAACCTTGCATTCTATATCCACAATTGGGAAAGCAATACAAATTTGAATATAGAGACATTGCAATATCATTAATTGAATAGATTAAAACCTCCAACTGAAATTGACTTCCAAAGAGTAAGAAATGGAAATATCGTTCTTGCTAATTTGTTTCTAAAGGAGAGCCACAAATTTGCAATTATCACACAACTGTGAGAGACCTGTGTGATCACTCCAACTAGACCAGCTATTGTGGAATCATTTCACCACTTAAACCAATTGCCCTAGGGTTTCTATTCCCCAAATCCAAGAACTCTGAAAGGCTCCTCATATGTCAATTTAGAGAAAATCAGCAAGCATAGTACAAATGAGATCCAATTCTACTTTTTATATCACTTGCATTTTTCCCACTCATTAAAATAAATAAAGTGACTTTATAAAGTTACTTTTTAAATATTTCCCAAAGTCACTTTATAACACCTTTTAATTAATTATTTAACATTACGTTATAATTGTACTTTTTCTCGCTAGATGAAATTAAATAATTAAATAAACCAATTCGATTTTCCCAACTATAACCTATAGGAATTAAATAGGCTAATGAGTCCACGTAGAACGATCATTGAGAAGGGGACATTATAGTCCTCCCTTCCCGAAATTGGTTGCCCTCAAACAATTGTAGATTGGGATGTTGTAGAATCTATTCTCCTTCCCACGTAGCATCCTCCACAAGCAAGTCTCTCCATTAGATCAGATACTCTTTGATCACTTTGCTCCTCAATCTCCTCTCCTTGGCATAAAGAATCTCACCAAGAACCAAAACTAGCTTCCCTTCCTCATCCAATGGAGGTAACTTTGCTAATGAAGTAACCTGCTACCCCAATGCCTTCTTGAGGCATGATACATGAAAAATATTATGGATCTTACTATTCTCGGGAAACTCCAACTTGTAGGCTACTTCCCCTACATGCCTTATTATTCTATAAGAGTCGTAGAAATGTGATTTCAACTTCTTTGCATCACTTTTCTTTAGCAAAGACTCTTTGTAGGGCTGCAACCTCAAGAAGACCAAGTCTCCTACCTCAAAACTGCATTCAACCCTATGCCTATCTGGATAAGTCTTCTACTAATTCTCATTCACCTATAAATTATCCTTAAGAGCCTTAAGAATGTATTGGCTCTCTCGTATCTAGTCTTTGACTTTGGGACACCTGCTATCCCCCAATGCGAAATCCATAAAAGAAGGTGCATCATAACCCTACAATGCATGGAATGTTGTCATGCCAATGGACATATGGTAAGTGGTGTTGTAATAGTGCTCTCCTAGACACAACCACTTGATCCATGCCTTTTGTTGACCCGAGACATAGCTATGTAAGTACCCTTCAACCCATTTATTCACTATCTCTGTTTGACCATATGTTTGAGGGTGGCAACTTGTACTGGGAGTCAACTTTGTGCCAACAAGTTTGATTGGATCCTACTAGAATGTAATAAGGAACATGTTGTCCCTATCACTGACAATGTACATAGGCAACCCATGGAGTCTAAAAACCTCCCTGAAAATAACTTTTCCACCTATAGTGCCTTGTACTCAAATGAAATCATGAAAAAGTGAGCGAACTTATTCAACCAATCTAACACAACATATATGCAATCCCTACCATGAACCTTAGGTAGACCTGTGATGAAGTCCATAGACGCAGTCTCCCATTTTTGTTCAGGAATGGGAAATGGTTGTAGTAATGCAATTGGATGAGTGTGCTCTAACTTATTCTATTGACAAATCATACATCCCTCACATAACACAACACATTGTCCTTGAGGACCTTCCAAGAGAACCTCTCCCTGATTTTCCTCTAGGTTTTGAAATACTCAGGATGCCTTGCCAATGGTGTATCATGAGTAGCCCTCATAATCTTCTCCTTGAGTTTTGACTTAAGGAATAAGTATATCTTGTCCTTGTAGTAGATTATGTCATCTACCACTCTCTATCGATCATCTTGAATCTGACCATCCATCAACTCATAGGAAAACGTGTTCTTCGAGTACTCCACCAAAAGGTGGGAATTCCAATTAGCTGAAATCTCTATAAGGGAACACACTATTGGATTCTTAGAAAGGGAATTGACAACTATATTTTCTTTCCCTTAACATACTCTATGTTCAAATTGTAGGCTTGTATCTTGCTGACTCACTTTTGTTGTCTCTCATTTAGGTCCCTTTGTTCCAAGAAATACCTCAGGTTGTTGTGGTTTGTCCTCACCACAAATCTCCCACCTACCAGGTACTATTTGAACTTTTCCAATTCATGCATAATGGCAAGCATCTCCTTGTCGTAGATGGAATATAACCTCTCTAGTTCCCTGAGCTTCTGACCCTCAAATTCTATTAGATGTTTGTTCTGCATCAATACAACTCCTATACCCTCACCTGAGGCATCACACTCCAGCATAAATGGCTGAGTGAAATCAGGGAGTGCTAAAACTGGACAACTACTCATAACCTCCTTGATCTTGTCAAATGCACTCTAAGCCTCCTATGTCCATCTAAATTCTCCCTTCTTTGTGATATCTATCAAGGGTGCACCCAATTATGAAAATCCCTTAACCAAGTGCCTGTAGTAGCAACACAGCTCAAAGAATCTACGTAGCTCTGCAAGGGTCTTAGGTAGAGGCCAATCCAATATCACCTAAATCTTCTCCTAATGCACCTATACACCCTATGCACTGATTACATGGCTCAAATAAAAGATCTTCATCATGCCAAATTCACACTTATATTTCTTACCATATAGAGAATGCTCTCCCATAATGCCTAGAACCTCATCTAACTTGCTCAAGTGGTCATCCCATGTCTTTTTGTAGATTAGGAGATCATCAAAGAACACCAACATATACATACACAACTACTTGTTGAATATGTGGTTCATAAATGATTAGAAAGTAACAGGGGTGTTGGTCAACCCAAATGGCATGAACAAGAACTCATAGTGCCCATAATGGCACTTGAACACTATCTTATGTATATCCTACTCTCAAAATCTGATCTGGTGATACCCTAACTAAAGATCAATATTTGAAAAGTAGACTACCCTATGTAATTCATCTAAAAACTCATTGATCCTGGGGATGGGATATCTATTTTTAATCATATTCATATTCAAATCCCAATAGTCTATACACATATGCATTGTTCCATCCTTTTTCACCAAAATCATTGAAGAAGCGAACGGACTGGAACTAGGTCTAATGTGTCCCATATTAACAACTCCTTAATGGTCTTCTCTATCTCATCATTGAATTTATTAAATTCTTATAAGGAGTGGTTATCATTGGTTTAGCTCTCTCTTCTAGCTCAATAGTATGCTTGAAACCCCTATCAGGAGGTCTCCTTGGAGGAATATCTCCAAAAACCTTGTCATGTTTTCCCAACAGTGACTGAATGTCCACATGATATGGTTGGTTGTTATCTGGAGACTCCTTGGATGTAATTAAACACTTTGTTGCCCAAGCTACATCCCCATGCTTGAAAATACTCTCCATCCACTTAGCTGAAACTATCTTTGGAGAACCATTAGTCAAACCCCTTAGAACCACCTTCATACCATCTGCTACCCTGAATTTAACTCCATTGTTTGGAAGTTCTAAGAGTACTTCCCCAACGAATGAAGCCATTGAATCCCCAAGATGGCATTAGTATCACCCAGGTCAACTACCTAAAAATAATTTTTCACTATGTAGTTTCCTAATGTCACATCTAACCAAGGAACCTTCTATGTGCAAGTCATGTTGAACCCATCCACTACCATCGCATTGAATCCCTTGAGGTTCACTGTGAGTATACCTCTCTTAGCCACCAATGCTAAGTCTATGAAATTGTGTGTGGCCCCACTATCAATCAAAACCATGACTCATTGCTCCTATAACACTCCCCTAACTCTAAAAGAATTAAATCTAGGGGTACTTGATAAAGTGGCAATAGCTCCACTCTTAACCTCCTCACGTGGTTGTTCATCATCTGAATTGCTATGTTTGCTGCACTGACCCTATTTTTCCCCCTCTTCACCCTCACTATTGAAAATAACTTCAATGTAATGCACCTTTCCTTTTCCCATGCATCTATGTCTAGGCTCCCAAGGCTCTTTACAACTGAAACATAACTTCTTCCTCCTTAACTCCCTATGAGTCTCATCATCCAACTTGTCCTTCCTGGGCCACTCCTTCTGAAAAGGTTTCATATATTTTTTTATTTTTTTTCTGAGGAATAAAGGGTTTGGATGGGAATTTTCTCTTTGGAACAAAGTTCTCCATGTCATGTGCCCTAATGATGGCATCCTATAATGACTCTAATTTGAAGGCCTTAATCCAACCACGCAATGGCTCAGATAAACCCTCAATAAAAAGAATGATCAACTTGTGCTCCAACACATCTATCACCATAATCGAGAGTCTCTAAAACTCTAAAATGTAGGAATCCACTATCCCAACCTACTTAAGTTGCACCAACTCCCTAAAATGCAACTCTTGGTCTTTCTTGTCAAATCTATCAATCAACTTCTATGTGAAGTCCAAATGCGAGGTGATGTTGGCATGCCCCAAAGTAACTAGCCCATGGTACCACCACTCATGGTCCTCTCCATCCAAATGTAATGTGGCATATTTGATGGCCTTCATCTCCAACATTGGGTTGAGTTGGAAATATGTATCCAACTTCTAAACCCAAGCTCTGATAGTGCATTTGTTTGAACCATTGAAGGAAGAAATGGACAACTTTCCAACCTTTCATTGGATATCATGATTCTAAGGGCCTCTATTGTGATCTCTTGGTCTATTCCTATATTTAATAGTGAAAAAATCTTGTAAAGACATGGCTGCATGGAATTCATCCCCAATAGCTTGATATTCCCTCAAATAGTGAGTGAATCCTTCCCCTTGTCCTTGTTGTCCTTGATTTGCAGCCTACTATCCTCCCAAGAATTGAGGTAAAAGAGGTCTAAGAGTCACTCTACTAGTTGCCCTAGTGTGACTCTATGCAGGAATGTAAGTGTTAGTTGCTTCACCATTGTTCCCATTGTTTCCATTATCACCGTTATGACCATTAGTCCCCCTTTTACCATTGTTACCAGCATTATTATGATTTTTCATGAATTGGGTAAGAAGTTGCACCAATTTCTATTGAACCCTTGGAAGTTCATTCAATATTTTCATAGTACTGCCCTCAAATGGTTCATGCTTTTCACCCATGTTCTCTTCCTCTGACTCTAAATCAAACAGGTTATCATCTACTCTATCTCCTCTTGTATGTTATGTATTCCCTATCCTTCAGATTCATAAATAATCATGCAACTAAAATAACCCCAATACTACCTTGATATTCTGAAACCCAAAATGTGAATGCAAACTCACAAGCTAGCATGAATTCCAGCTCTGATACCACTGTAAAATACCCACATAAAATTGCTTGATATTTATGATATTTTTCAATTTGACACATATACTATTTTGTCAAAAAAGTTTCAGCTAATTGATCAAGTGTTTCAATGTTTTTAAGTTAACACCGCATAAACATGGAACTCAACAAATAACATCTTCATTCAATGCATTACTTCTAAAGGTAAACTCATACAATACAATAGAAGGTAATATTAAAACTATATTTCTGAGCAACACAAATACTCAAACAATACAATATGAAAACTGAAATGTAATATGCAAGGTTGATGATTTCACCAAGACTGAAATGGGAATTACAAGCAAGAGTACATAGTCTGTTGGTGTTTAAATTCGCACCTCTGGAATGCGGATTTGAAATCGATAGCTATGCACAAATAAACTGCTCTTCAAATTAGGAGGGGAAGCTCCCTCTTGCTGATGGTGTTTAAGAAAGTAAACTAAAACTAAGTTGCCTATCTTTTTGATCAGCTAAGAGCACAAGGTTTATAAAACTCAAGTGTTGTAGCTAATATTTTCTATTTTAGAAGTTCAACTATGACTAAGCCTACTCTAATGACGTTTCTAACTTCTCAAGTAAATGCAGAGCAAGATAGTTATAAATGGACAAGGAAGGATTCTCTGACAAAGTACTTAGATAAACTCTTCTACAAACATACATCTACTTACTTTCAATGCAAGCTAAAATGGAGATCATATAAGCATAACACAACAAACGGAAATATGAGACATTATATCAAGGAAAAGGAGGCTCAAGACTTTATTTCTCAAATGTTTGGAACAAGGATTACACTAAACACATGCACTAAACAATACTTGCAGCTAAAGAGGCATGCAATTTTCTCTTACACAAAGTGAACTAACACTCAATATCAACTTGATGCATTACAAGCTCACAATTTGCTATCACAATAAATATCGTATCTTCCTTCCAGCCATAGAAATATCCAAGATCTTCAAGGAAGCCATCATGAAGATGATTGACAGTGAAAACTTTTCAGAAGCCTCTCTGAACATCATTTGTGATACAAGGCTCACATTGGATAACCTAAAAATGGATCTTGATAGGTGCAAGAAGGTTCACTCATATTCCATGAGATCAATCATGAGAATTCACACCATTTTGGATTACATCGTTGGTCTGGATGAGAAGTTTGTGTAGGAGACCAAGAAGAAATACAAAGACTTCCGCAACCAAAGCAAAGAAACATGAAGGTTCCTGATCTCCAGTGTTAGACATTTTCAATGCATCCTTTTATGCATCTTGTAAATATTTCCTAACATTTTATATGTCTTTTTTGTAAATTGTAATTGCACCAAGTTCAAGATGTAATCTTTTGAAAACAAATTACACTTTGACTTTGGCCAAAGTTAGGTGAGATCTCCTTGAATCGCTCACCTAACTTTCCTTAATTTTCTCCAATTAGTTTCCTAATTTTTCTCATCCCTCTTTCTATAAATATGAGGGATTTCTATTGTATTAAGGATCTTTTAGTATTTTGCAATGAATTTCTGCCCTTTTTGAAACAAATTGTGAAACTTTGTGTTCATACTTTGAGAAGAAAATCAGATCAATAAAGAAGAAGATTGCAAACCAGACTTTGTGTTGGATTCAATAATCTTATGAATTGATCTCGTTTGGTGGTAATTAGTAAGTGATATCTAAAAGACTCTAAGAAATTCATGTAAACTTTGTGTTACATCTTTTACTTAGATTTACATTTGTGTTTTGGTTAACTATGGTTGGATGATCTACAAGACTTTGTGCTTGTAATTATTCATGCTCTTTGGATATTTTGGTTGGATAATCTACAAGACTTTGCACTTGTAATTGTTCATGTTGTTCAAGGAATTGTTGCATCTAAGAATACTTTGTGCTTCTAATGCGACAAACGACACACCTATCACAAATCCACCATTGATAAAGCTACGAAACGACTTTGTGCCTTCGTGAGCTTTCCCCTTTATTTTACTTGTTTGTTGTTAATTACATCTAGTATCTCTACGCTTTTCTTTGACAAGATAGAGGTATTGGTATTACTGCTAGTTGATCATTTAAGGTTTTTAAGAATTGAGAACTTCCAACAGTGAAGCATTGTAAACATCTTCTCTGAAAAAAGAGAGAAGGATGAATGGAACACACCCCCCCACTTCGTAAGTATTGTGTACATTGTGTAATTAATTTATTTGTTTTACCATCGCTTCCGTCAGCAATAAGAAGGGTGCCTCCCCTTTACTGAGAGGAGAGATTCATATCTCACATAGCTATGGCTGAAGTCCTAGTTGTGTAATCTATCGAAAATCTGATTACATAATTTTCACCCAACAAGTAATTTTTGTTTTTTGTGTGAATTTAGCATCAAATAGGTATATTTAGCATGTTTTTTTATGTAAATTTATTTAATTTTTAGGAAATGATAATGCACCTCCAAACCCTCCTCAAATTCTTCTTCAAAATCCTAATTCACCTCATGCCCAAATCCCTACTAAAGAACAACCCCAACAAACACCTCCAACAACTCCTAAACATGCTCCAAGAACTCAAGGAAATTTAATGGGGCAAATTAAAAATAACAAAAAACAAATTGAGGAGTTAATTACAAGGTTGAAAGATCTTACAACCTCAACCTCACATAAAACCGTGTGATTTCTTAATCACTTGAATTGATAATATCACATTTAGATTCAATTAGCAAGCAAATACGTAGTTGGTCAGTGAAGAGACAAGATTTTAGAGGATTTTATGCAAATAAATTATCCTATAAACAAGTTAAAGATGAAATATTATAAAATTTGACTTGTGTGATCAAATTCACAAACCTTAGAACAAATCAACCTTTACATTCTTCAAGAAAGTGGTTCCCTATCCATTACTGCAACCACCAAAGGATGAATAACCATTTTTGGAGGAGGTGGTGGATGGTTTTTGATAATCCTCCATGCAAAAACAATGAGGTTCCACAATATTTTTTGAGGAAACTCTATTGTGAGTTAGTCCTCAATAAAATCCCAAACTATTTTGATATACAATACTTCCAAGGTAGAGGTGGGGGCTCCACATAGGACAAATTTGAGGCACGTATTGATGCACAATGACTAGTGAGACTAGCACTCACTAGAACAACATATTCAAGCATGTGACTATCTATTCCATTGTGAAGGAGATTGTTGAGGTTAATACATTACATTCAATTAGTTCTCTCACCCAGAGCCTCACACAACATACCAGTCCTCTAGCACAAGGTGAGCATAGCGAGTCTTTAGGGAGTAGAGTTCCACCTCATTATTGGCAGGCTTGCAGGTTACTATGTGGTTATCATCTCATGCATAGTTAGGATGCAAGTTCCTAGGGTACATCTACAACTAATCAAATCGTGATGACAGATGCCCTCCTTCATGAGGCATTCGACCTTGATAGTCAGGTAAATGTTAGAAAGTTCATTGAATTTAATTTATTACATTTCATTTTTGAAATGCAAGATTAACTAAAATAGTTCAATTGTTATAATGAAATGTTAGGGTCATAGTGTTCACTCTATTTAACTAAAATAGTTGAATTATTATAAGAAAGTAAAGAAGCAAAAAGGTGTGATTTGGCTATTCAAAAGATCCTAGTGTATCAGTTTATGTCTATATTTTGTGACACTATAGTTTATGAGTATGCAAAGCATATCCATAGAGCTCGATGGTTGGACTTACAATTCAATTTATGCAAGGAAATATTTCCACTTGGCATCATTGTTTCATTCATCAACTTTGCAGAGAACTATAGTCTACAACCACAACGTGAGGTGCAATCATAATATTACCACTCCACACATGTTGCTATATTTGTACACATTCTATAGAGTTTGTGCAAGGTTTCTTTCAGGTGTTCTATCATGATTTGACTAGAAGGGGCATATCATTCCATCAGCATATCCTATTCTTGGATAATTTTGCATCGTAATTCAAGAACTCACAGATGTTCTATTGGTTGAGTAGGATGCATAATATTATAGGTGTTCAACATATGTGGAACTTTTGTGAGACTAGGCATGGAAGGGGGAGCATGATGGTGCAAGAGAATGTATCAAAAGAGCCATAGCATGAGAAGAGTTAAAGTATAAAGACAATGCAAAGTTGACATATGCAAAATCAATCATCGAGTGGTGTAATGCTTTGATGGGTCTAGGTAATGAAGATAAGTTTTCAGTTCATAGATTTTTTGGTTGATAGATGATACTAACATTGCAAAATATGTGGATTGTTGTACCCTAACATAATTTGTCATAACCCAATTTTTATTGCATATTTATTATAATATGAAAAATTGAATTATTGAAGAAATTCAATATATGTTAAATGAAAATTTAAAATTGTCAAAAAAAAATTGAACGAAAGAAGTTGACTAATGTTGACTTTGTGAACTTTTGGAAAATAATTTTATATGTTACCAAGAATTGAATGATACTGATAAATTTGCAAGTGAAAGTGTGTGTAGTTGCAGGGCAACAGGTTAAAGGATGAGAACACGGTTGAAGTAGGATTTCTTAGCCAAATCGAATGGTAAGCTAGTTGGAATCTAGGTGCACACACCACAAACGGCATGATGATTTGCATTTGAACTATTTTTGCATATATAGAAGAATGTAATTTCATGACTTGAATTGTTTCAATTATTGAAAATGAATGGCTTGTAGATTAAATTGTCTACTCAAACTTCGTGTTTTGAAGAAAACAAAAGTAAGTATTTAAAAGAATGATTAAAATAGATAAGAGATTTCATCATGTGAAAATTAAGTGAATATAAAATTTCCTTTTAGCTTATATATATGGATGCTCGAGATGAAATTTAAGTTCCTTACATTTAAATAATAGCATATGGAACTTATAAGCCCTTCCAAGCAAACAATTTTCACACACACACACACACACATATACATATATACTTATATATATATATATGTATGTATGTAAATAAAAGCCAATACATACAAACACACACACAAACACACACACACAGAGATATATATATATACATACATATACATATATATTACATATATATATACTTACATATACATATATATTACATATATATACATACATAAATATATACATACACATATTTAAATTCATATCGAATTCAAATTTGATAACCGATATATTCTAAATTGGAAGGTTGGAATTCAATGAGAAATCACAAGGCATTCCATGAAGGACGTGGACTGCCACAATTTTAAGGACAATATTAAAAACCAAGAAGTTTCCAGTGGCATGGCAATAATGTCATCACCTAGAAACATGCAAAAGACTATTGTTTCCATTTTTGAAAGATACCCAAGTGAATATATATATATATATGTGTGTGTGTGTGTGTGTGTGTGTGTGTGTGTGTGTGTGTGTGTGTGTGTGTGTGTGTGTGTGTGCTTGTATATATATACATGTATGTAAATAAAAGAGAATACACACATACATGCATACATACATACATATATATATATGTATATATATTTGTACATATATATATATATTACATATATATATTTATATATATATATACATACATATACATATATACATACACATATTTAAATTCATATTGAATTCAAATTCAATAACCAATATACTCTAAATTAGAATGTTCAAAATCAATGAGAAATCACAAGGCATTCCACGAAGGATGTGGACTGCCACAATTTTAATGACAATATTAAAAACTAAGAAGTGGTTGATGACATGGCAATAATGTCATTGCCTATAAACATGCAAAAGATTGTTGTTTCCATTTTAGAAAGATACCTAAGTGAAAAAGTAGAGAGAAGAAATTTAGGATTCGAAAGGAAAAAGAAGAGGACGAACTCAAGACAGGGAAAAATATGAGGAAAAAATTCACCAAAGCTTAATTTGGAGGTAAATCAATCTACTTTTTTTTGTATAGACTTAGCTTTATTGCCATTATTGAAACAAGCTAGAAGTAATCCTTCCATTTTATCAAATTTTTTCATAGTACAATAAAATGTGAGCCATTATGTGTGCCATCAAAACTGATTGAACCTTTTCCACATATCTTAGCAAATGAATCATCACCAAACTTAACCAAACCACCTTCAAACTTTTTAAGCTTAACAAAATTAATTTTATCACTTGTGTGATTTGAGCATCCACTATCAATGATCTAGTTATTTTTCTCTTCCCTAGCATGAAGAGTAATCGACATTTCTCTTGTTCTTGAAATACTGTCCTTCATACATCTCTCAGAGTTAGTAGAATTAGTTCCAAAATTTAGAACCATGAACAAGCATTCATCATCTTAATCATTAGGGTAATTAGATTCATCATCAGATGTACTAGTATCTTCTCTAACATAGTAACTTTTCTTAATTGACTTGTCTTTATTCTCCTTAGGTCTATCTCTTAAAGCTTTAACATGAAATCTTGAAGCATAATGACCAATCTTTCCATAGTTAAAGGATTTGAAAGGTAACTTAGCTATGTATTTTCTAGTCCCCTTTTTAAATTTCCTTACAAAGTTTGCTTCCAACTCATCAAGTTCACCTAGATCAGATTCCTCATTCTTTTGTACTTTTCCAACTTTGACAAGAATCTCTTTCTTTGAATCACTTGAACCAAACTCTCTTAATTCAAAAGTAGTTAAAGTACCAAGCAACTAGTCTCTAGAGTAATTATTTAGATTTTGAAATTCCTCAATAGCAGAAACCTTATGAATATAGGATTTAGGAAAAGTCCTTAGTACCTTTTTTACTACCTAATCATAATCAAGGGTTCCACTAATACCTCTAATGGAATTGACAACTTTTTCTAATTTCTGCATGTAGCCAATAATATCTTCATCCTCTAACATCCATAGGTTTTGAAACTTGATCTTTAGGTTTGCATCTTAGCTTGGTTTACCTTGTCATCTCCTTCATTAATAATTTCCATTTTTTTCTAGATCTTGTTAGTAGTTTTAAGATTCATATCTTTCACAAGTTTAGTATTAGAAAGACCACTCAAAAGAGCGTACCTTTATTTCCCATTATTTTCATAGGCCTTGATCTCATCATTAGTGCTCAAACCATTTGTAGGCATAGTATATTTAGACTCAACAAACTTCCAAACCAAACCTTGGTGAAACAAGGAAACCTTCCATCTTGGTCTTATAGAATGCATAATTAGATCCATCAAACAAAGGAGCCTCCTTCTTGTGTGCCATCCCAGATCTACCTCAAGTGGTTAATATTTCCTCCAAAGAACCTTTCTCTGATACCAATTATTGAATGCATAAGACAATTAAGAGGGGGGTGAATCAGTTGTACATTAAAAACCTCTTTAACATTCAGATTTGCATTAGTCCTTAAACCCTTAACAACCACTTAAACCCTTATCATGCATTAGCAAAACACAAACATGAGAAACAATAATGCAAACACATGAGAACACCAAATTTACATGGAAAACCCAAGAAGGGAAAAACCATGGTGAGGATTAGCTCACAATATAAAGTAATTGCAACACTAAATACAATAGGCTCACTGCCTGAATGAAAAGAAGGGCTCACTTCCAAATTATAGAAAAGAAGAAAGAATAATGTTGCAATGAGAAATTTATCTCAAAGCAACAAAAAGATCCACCATAGTATCACTAGTACATTCGTAACCTCTCTAAATATTGTAGACACCTTCTCACTACTTCCAATAGTCAAAAACATTAAAGCTAGCATTGCATTTCACACTTTTGTACTTTACAACTCTACACTTCACATTATACACACCATTAAACATAATTCTCCATCAACTCAACACTTATTTATACCATCTTCAACCTTGAAAACAATCTCTAAGGCTAGCTATGCACCTAAACTATGCAAATTCAAATTAAGTTAGAATTAAGTGTTCTTGTGGTGGAAACAAAAGAAAGTGAACCACAACACATCTTAACTCGGACCCAAATACACACATACATGCAACTTCATGCTTTCACAAACACTGAAGTATTTTCACAATTAGTGTAAACATCCAAGGTCGGTTGAACCTATGTTAACACCACTAAAAAATTAAGTACATGCTTCCTTTGACCCAAAGATGAATCATAGAACACACACAAAACTTTAACATAATCTAGAATTCTCTATAAACACCCTAAAATTCAAAAATTTCCTTCGCAACAAATTTCACTTGAAGAACATACTCATCTTGTACACCCAATTAACCTTCCACATAGTGTGACACATGAATCTGGCCTTGCGGAGCACCAAACTTCAAACAACCTAGATAAAAGATAGATATGAGTAGTGTAAGCACACTTCTAGAACCACAATACTAGAAACCAAACTTGGGAGAAATGTGGAGCAAAACCATTTCTCCCAGACACCACTGCAATACATTGTTCACATATTGGGGAACACAACTTTCTCTACACAATGATCTAGAACTTGAAACTCTAGATATAACACCTCTGATCAACATATTCAAACCACATAAGTGGATCTTCAACCATGAAGAAATGCGGAGTAGAACAAGAACACTACTTTGCTATATCAAACACCTCTCCAACACATTGATTCTTTTATTCAAATTTTCTCAAAAGTACTTGGAAACCAAGCACCACAAATACATTATCATCATCTGGAACACCTTCAACTCAAACACACACATGCTCATCAAATAAACCCTAGAGGTTGACATCAATGACACTACTAATGAAAACATAATGCAACCAGTCAAAGCATCACCAAGGTTGAAATTAATGCAAAAACACCATAGATATGTTGACATCAATGACAATACAAACTATACATTCTTGCAACAGTCTTGTTGGCCACTATGTGACAATACGTGCCCCGGATTTGTCCTATGTAGACCCCCACCTCTACCCTAGAACTCTCGCATGTCAAAATAGTTTGGGATTTTATTGAGGAAAAACTCATAGTAGAGTTTCCTCAAAAAATATTGTGGCACCTCGTTGTTGTATGAAGGATGGTCAAAAACCATCCACCACCTTTTGCAAAAATTGTTCTTTATCCCTTGGTTGTTTCACCAATGGATAGGGAACCTATTGCTTATAAGATGTAAAGGTTGATTCATTTTAGGGTTTGTGAATAGTGCACACAAGTCAAATTTTGTAATTTTTCATCTTTAACTTGTTTATTTGATAATTTATCTATATAAAATCATCTAAACTCTTGTCTCTTCTCCAACCAACTAGTTATTTTCTTGCTAATTGAATCTAAATGTGATATTATTGATTCAAGTGATTGATTAAGTGTGGTTCTATGCGAGGTCATGCTTTCAGGATCTCTCAACCTTGCAATTAACTCCTCATTTTTTTTTCAATTTTCCCATTAAATTTTTGAGAAAATGTTTCTCAACCTTGTAATTATATGTGGTTTATTGTTGATAGGATGTATATATATTTATATATATGTTTCCTAATTTCCCCGAAAGGTGTATACAATGGCAGTACAAAGCAAAATGTGAGTGTGTTAATTTTTTTAGGAAACTTCCAGAATGGTCAACATACATTAAATAATGATATATTGTAAATCTAGGCCATTCATTATTAGGCTTTAGATCTAATGGAAGATATTTTGTTGGCATGTCTTGCCCTAGAATGTAACTCTATTTTATGAGAGCATTGTATTATGGCTACAGTAGAGAGACGGTGATGTATTCTGAGAGTCTAATAGTGGTCATGTTGTCTCTTGATCTCTAAGTGGTGATACTCCTATGAGAAGCTTGCTCTACAAGTATATTGTAATATTTGTGATTTACTAAATAATATTTTGGGTGACTTTTGGAGTGTGGGGTTTTTCTCCCAAAAAGGTTTTCCCCACATAAATCACTATGTTGTGGTATGCATGATATTTATGTTTATTTTTGTTTAAGTTTATATAAATGTTAAAGATCTGTAAAATTTTTGCATTATTCTCCTCTCAAGATTATTGTAGGAATTTTTTCCGCTACCTTACCTTCCTTACAAGTGGTATCAAAGCTTGATCACCTTTGGTTTCAGTTTTGGGTTGTTGGGTTTTTTGAACTAATCTAGATTTGAATTGGAGCTTTTGTAGAAGACACTTTGTGATCTTGTTGTAGGAATTTTCAAATGGAAAGTTCATCAAGGAGAATAGAGTTGGATATATTTTTTGGATTTATAATTTTGAGATGTGAAGCTAAAGATGGAGGATCTGTTGATAGATTGAGATTTGTGGAATGCTATTGATGATAATGTTTTAAGGCCTACAAATCCTACTCAATCTGCTCAATATGATGTTATGGACCGTAAAGCCAAGGGTCTAATTAGATTGTACTTGGAAGACTCTATTTTAATTAATGTCCATTAGGAGACCTTTTCATAGAAACTATGGAAGAAGCTTGGTGAGATGTATTAGGCCAAATCTTTAGTGACCAACATTTTCTTGAGGAAGAAGCTATATTCCTTGAGAATGGAAGAGGGTGGATGAATCACAGACCACCTAGAAGCATTCAATATGTTGGTGGCTCAATTGGCATTAGTTGTTGTCAAAATAGATGAGGAGAAATTTTAGATCTTGCTTTGTTCTTTGCTTGATTCATGGTATTCTCTTGTTATGGCTATTGGGAGTACTTTGTTATTGTTGTCACAGGGATTCTCACCCGATGCCAAGTTGAAAACTTAGAAATCCCATGCAATATGGGACTAATTTTAGGCTATGGGTATCCCATTGTGAAAGTAGACCTCCAAATTATGGGTTGGCTCCCCTTTGTATAACTTGAAAATATTAAAAATTTGACAAGGAAAGAGTAAGAAGGATATGCTTATAATTTGAAACCTATTAATAACAGGTGATACACCAAAGGTAAAACTTAAAGATACAACTAAAACTCACAAATCCTCTCAACAAATAAAGATTGTACTATCTCACAACGCAGCTACTCATGCCTACAAAAATGATTCTTATGAGAGGTTTAGTTTTCTAATGTTCATAAAAGGAAAACAATGGTGTTTTCACAATTTTGATACAACTAAATGATAAACACATTCACATACTTACACTATAACATGACACTCTTTTCATTAACTGTTAAAGGAATTTAATAAAAATAAAGGAAAACAAAATATTTTATCATTAAATTCACCATCAATATAGTAATCAAAGAAAAATTGAGGAGGAAACAAGCTTCTTTTATTGAAAAATAGGAGTTTTCTGCATCTCAAGACAAAATACTTAATAAAATAACTCTAAGTCTCATAACAAATGAGTTACAAATTGTGAATATACTGCTCCAACAGTCACCACACTCAGAACCCCCCAAAGAATGAGTGAAGAAGACTTATACAAAAGGATCCAAGAATTCAAAATTTGAATTTTGGCTCCAACTAGCTTGGTCAATAGTCAAACTGAAACTTCTCCTTCAAATTAGGCACAATGAGCTCCAAATTTAAAATACACCCAAAGGGTCGTGCATAACTAAAAATCCCTCAAAAGAAGGGTTGAAATTGCAAGAATCATGGAGTAAAATTCCTTAAAATCCTCCTTGACCCATACCCCATCCACTTGGCTCCTTAATTGAAGTTGAATTGATGATGAAGCCATCCAATTTACCTATTCTTCCTCCACAAGTTTGAAAATCTCTTCAACAATCTCCTTTTCTCATGCAAAGGTATTTAAAGATCAACTTATCCCCTTTTTGACTATGTTTTATCAACACATGTTCTTTATCTTGCATCAATAAATAACATTTATCAAAGTGATTTATAACTATATCACTTTAATAAAGTCTTACAATTTTTCAAATTAAATACATAAATAAAGTATTTGATTCAACTATGTTTTGGGAGTCAATAAAAAAGGGATATTTGATTTACAAATTGAAGATAAATGTATTTATATTTGCAATAAGAACATTATTTACTAAGTGATTGATTTAAATATCACTTAGCAAATAATATTTTACATTTTCAACTTGCAAAAAAAAATGGAAAACACATAATACCTACATAGCTATTATTTGAAGGAAAATGAATTTTAAACAAAGGAAAAAAGCCTAAGTAGTCAATCATATTAGGGTAAAAACAAAACCCTAACTCAAAATGATCATTCATTTACTCTTTTTTTCTTGTTGTTGTTTGAGCACCACCATGGAGAAGATAGGTTTTTTGGAATTCTTGAGCTCCAATCTTCATCAATCTTGTTGTCTCTAAGTGATCTTATGGAGGAAACCTCATGAAAATGCAAAGGTAAGTTATCTTCAAGCAGCAATTTAGGCGTTTTTCCTTCATTTTGAAAGCTTTACCAGCCTTCAAGGTCACAACCCCCATATCATTTCTAATGTTTCTATCTATTGTTGATTCCTTACTTCATCTTGGGCCACCATTGGAGATTTTTTGAAGCCTTTATCTATGGGTTTTGGATTATTTTCTTCAATAGAAAATGATGGGTAAGTATCTCACTATTCAAGCCTCACATTTTGATTTTAAAATATTTGCAAATACAAGCTTGATTCGAGCTTATTGTCACAAATTGAAAGAAAATTTTGGTTCCTTCAAGCATTTGTCTCTACCTTGCAGCCATGGATTGCATTTTTCCTATTTGGGTATTTGATTTTTCCTTGATACTGAAGCCTCATAGTGCCTTCATGGCCACTGCTACACTCATGATTCTGGGTATTCGCCATTTAGAATGTGCTTGGGGATTTCTTCATTTACAAACTGACGCTTCATGAATACACTCCTAGGTATTTATTTTTCATTTTACTATGTGTAAACTCCTTTATAAAAACCTTAATGATTATGAATCTTTAGGTCGTGGCTTCTTGATATTCTTTCCTTTGTTGAGATCCTGATTATGCATTAAATCATCTTCTTTATGGCATGACTTTCACTTACAAAATTGGCAGTCCTTTCATTTTCCCCATTGGGCATTATATTTCATAATGAGAAAGCATTGTACTTGTGTAACTCTATAAATGGTTCTTTAACTAAAAAAATTTATTGAAGCAACAAATTTGTCCATTGCTTATCCACATTCATTTGCTTTCTTGCATAAAAACCCTTCACCGTTGAGTGCAATTACTCACTATGGCTATCATATGTTGTTGGTGTTTATTAGCTTCAACCACCACATGAGGGCATTCATCACTCAAAGCACACACTGAAGGCTTGAAATAGGAAGTACATTCTGAACAATGAGGGAATTCTTTTCATAATGTCACCCTCGTCATTCTTTTGATATGGTAGGCCTATAGGTGCTTGTCTCTATCTTATCATGACTGTCCTGGGCATAAGGAATGTTGCCCTCGTTCCTCTGTTTACTGTTTTTTGTCTATTGTGAATGCTTCTATCTCCTTGGCACTAAAACTTGCTTTTGCTACTATACAAACTCATAGACATATACCACTGTCACTACCTTCATATTGGCCTTAGCTTCAAACTCAAACATTGTTGTTCTGAACAACATTTTGACAAAAATGGTTCTATGATCAAGTGTTTAATATTCTATGTTTCAAGTCACACACCTAGAATATGTGAACTTAATATGTATGCCTATTCACTATCATTCAATGACCATGTTGATATGATGACTTTTAACATTGCATTTCCCTCTTAAATAATCTCAATTGTGCTTGTTATTTGATAAAATCAGCATGTTGGGCTCCACCCTTGTGGGAGCCACATTTTACCCACATGTTGTAAACAGATGAAACAAAATAGCTATAGAAACATGACCTATGTCTGCACAATAAGCAAACATGTTTGAAAAATATGTGCATATGATGGATGTGTTTGATGATTCTCCTATGATTTTCTTGGACATCTATGATATTGTTGTTTATTTTAATGCACATGATCGATCAGATTATATGTTTATGGGAGGATGTGCATGAACTAAATTGTGATCTTTCATTGCTCTAACAAAAATTTATCTCTTAGATGCAGGAAACTAGGAGCAATGAGGAGATAGTTGGATACGAGGCAAGGACTAGAGATGAAAATGAGTTAGGACAACTTGACAATACTTGTCATTCAAGCAATGATGAGTCATCTTTCCTTAGATGTGCATTTACCTTTTGTTCATAAATGTATAATATTTTCTCTTATTTGTATTAGAAGAGTCAGTCTCATGGCTTGTGTGAGACATTATAGTTGTCAAACAGATTGCACCCGAATGCTTGAATATTGAAATTCAGCAATTTGTTGAAACATTGGTACTAATTCCAGGTTGTGGGTATCCTATAAGGAATTAGACCTCTAGATTCTAGGCTGGTTCCTATTTAATTTTTTGGTTAATTACTGAGTAATTTGCTGGAAAAGGGAGAAAGACTATTACTAAATGTATGTAAAACTGTAAATTGAAGGTGATGCACCTAACCGATGATGATTTGCAACTATGACTAACAATAAATTCTCAACACTCTAATCTGTACAACCTGATTGGATTCAGGGGCAGGGCTGCTAATTTTTGTTTTCCTACAAAAAGTGAACATTTAGCACATTTTCTGACATAAATATGAGCATCTTTGAAAAGATTTGGCCAATAATAACCCGCCTTCATAATTTTCAGAGCTGTAGTACGTGGTACAAAATGACCTCCAGCAGGTCCATCATGGAATTCTTCAAGAATTCTTTCAGTTTGATCTGGATAAATACACCTAAGAAAAACACCATTGAAATCCTTCTTATAAAAAACACCATTAATTTTTGCATAAGGAATTGCTTGTAACATGTAATATCTTCATTTAGACTTGTCTAAACCTTATGGGAAATCTCCAGTATGCAAGTAATGGATCATTTGATGAATCCAATCAGCTGGAACAGCTGAGACAACAAGTGCATCTTCATTATTTAGAATTATAGCAAATTTTTCACTATTGTTTTCTTCATTTTCTGCAAGCTGTTCGCATAGTCCTTTACCTCGAACAAGCTTGGTAACCTTTATGCTGACGTCATACTCCATGACTTTGGTTATCCATCCTGCTCGCTTATCATTAATGTCTTTATTCAGCAGAAACTCCTTGATTGTTGGGTGAGCTACCAATAGATTTATCTTATTATTAGATAGCATATGTTTGAATTTTTTCAAACTTCTCACTACAGCAAGTACATGCTTCTCAATGAATGAATATCTTGTTTCATAATCATGCAAGACTTGAATGAAGAAAGCTATGGGCTGCTCCATACCTTCATTATTTTGTTGATAGAGCATTGCGGAGATGGTATCCACTCCTCTAAATGTGTACAGTATGAAATCTTTATCAAAATCAGGATTTATAAGAGTAGGGGCTGCTGCAAGTGCCTCCTTAATCTGCTCAAAACTGTTCCTTCCTTCTTTTGACTAGTTGAATTGAATGTTTTTCTTCAGCATGGCTGTCAATGGCTGTAATAACGCTACAACATTAGGAATAAACCTCCTCACAAAGTTAATTCTGCCCAAAAATCTCTGCAAGCCCTTTTTGTGAGCGAGCAACGGTAAAGCTAGAATAGTTGCAATACGTTCTAGGTCAATAGAAATGCCATATTTTGAAACAATGTAACCCAGAAGCTTACCTTCGTGAACAATAGAAATACTCTTCTTTGGATTCAAAGAGATTCCATATTCTCTGCACCTCTCAAAAATCTGTCTAAAATGACTGAAATGATCATCAACATTACGTGAGAAAATAGTAACATCATCTAGGTAAACAAGAATAGATTTATTTATCAAACCTTGGAGAGCCATATTCATCGCTCTCTGAAAGGTGGCTCCTACATTTAACAGTCCAAATGAAATCTTCTTGTAAGCCATTGTACCCCACTTTGTGGTAAAGGCTATCTTATACTGATCTTCCTCCTTAACCAAGATTTGGTTGTAACCTGAATACCCATCCAGCAATGAAAACCTTTATGATCCTGAAACAACCTGTAATATTTGCTCTATTGAAGGCAGTGGATAGTGATCTTTGAGTGAAGCTCTGTTTAGATCATGAAAATCAACGCATAGCCTTATCTCTTTGCTCTTCTTTCTGATAGGCACCAAATTTGACACCCAAGAAGTGTGCTGATTGAAAATATTATACTACCTTTGATCAGCTTGTTTAATTATGTTTTCATCAGGTGTTCTAACTTTGGGTTTAGAGGCCTTTGCTTCTGTCTTACCGGTTTTGCATTGGGTTCGAGCTCAATTGTATGTTGAGCTAACTCGGGGTTGAAACCCTTCAAATCTCCATACTGCCAAGCGAAAATGTCACTGAATTCTTGACAAAGAAAAATAAAGGCTTGTTGTTTTGCCTTTGTGCAGACTTTACCAAGCTTAAGTAGCTTGTCCTTGAATATTTCTATTGACTCATAATGTTCCTGCTTCACTGTAATACCTGATTTATCACTTCTAACCTGATCATCAGTATTGAAGATGGATTCAAGGGTTGCCAAACCCTTTGGCAGCTTGTTAGTTTTAAGTTGTATAATCTGATCACCATATTGCTGATCAAATTTTCTCTGATTTTCAGCAGAAAACTTTGCTTCTTCCATCAGAAAATGAACTATTTTTTCATCACTATAAAAAATCTACCAACTTACATTATTATCAAGTACTGAAGGTCTGACAACTACCTTCACGTAATGTTGTACCTCCACTTTGTGAATTTCAGTTGGAATATCAAACTGTAACCCTAGAGCAGCAAGCTTATCAGCTTGCTTATTCTGAAGTCTGGGTACTAATTGCAGATTATATGCGTCAAACTCCTCAATTAAATCCCAAACACGATGTTTGTACAATTTCAGCAAATCATTCTTTGTTAAATTCATATTTCTAGTTCTTGATTTGCTATTAATTCTGAATCGCCAAACACCTGCAAGCACTTAATCTTATTTTTTTTGGCCCATTCTAAACCATGTATTAATGCTTCATATTTAGCAACATTATTAGAAAAACTAAAAGAAAATCTAAAAGCTGAATAATACCTATCTCCTTTTGATGAAATCAAAATAGTTCCTCCACCAACATCAATTTTACTCTTAGAACCATCAAAAAATAGCTTCCAAAGTTGATCAATTTGTTGTACTTGTTGTTTTTCTTCCTTGACTAGATTTGGAATAATTGCATCAGGTTATCGAATCATATAAATTCCCAAACCTACTTCATCTATGAGATTGAATAGATCAACCTCGTGATTCTCGGCTTCCCACTCATCTAGATTTATGTCAGGTATGCCTTCTATAGGTATAGTGGGGTTGAGGGTCATGGATTGATCCTCTTGATCATGAAAAGCTAGGTTTACATTTATGGGGTTTGGAACATAAGGTTCAATATGGTCTTTAGCTAATGATTCTAATTTAATCGTGACCCTAGTACCATACCTGGTCCTGAAAAACATATGTGACCGGTCTAATGATAGATAACAACCTAACTTTGTAGTGAAATCTCTAGATACACAAATGGAAAAATAAGGTGGGAGATCAATGATATATATGTCCTGTGAAATTTTAAAGTTGGGACAAGCATGCAATGTAAGAGGCAGATTTGTAATAACTCCTATAGACTTAACAGCTGTACCATCCAATTGAACTATCCCTTTTGACAATGGTTCATACTCAATTCCTAACTTGTTTACCAGCTATTTAGGCATGATTGAGTTGCTTGCTCCACTATTGATCATGCAGTTATGCACTATGTTCTCACCAATTATTAAGCTGACATAAAAAGGGTGTGGTTTTACCTCTTTGGCTGGTTGCTCCTTCTTTTGATCTGAACTGTTCGCAAGAACTCTTGGTTGTTCTGCATTTGCTTCGTCAGAAATTGATATCTTAACCAAAGCCTCCTGCAAACTTTCTTTTTGCCTAGGCAATCATAATGCATCTAACATGGTAATGCCAATAGTTGTCTTTTTCATATGTTCAACAATGTTGAAAGAAGAAACACCAACTTTTGACTGTACCTTTTGAACATTAGCGTCTGTTTGAGCTATTTGAGGTTGGAGCTGAACTTTAGGCTGCTCATTTGATGGTCCAACTTGCTGTCTTGGTAAAATATGAACATTCTAAACTGTTGAAGGTTGAACTTGCCCCTATTGGGCTGTAAAATCTTGATTTTTCTGGTGAACAGTAGGTTGTTTGTCTTTTTCTGCCTGTTGTTTATTAGGAACAACTTGCTGTCTTAGATCAAATGCTCTTTTCTTGGCCCTCGTATTGGCTGCAATAGAAGTGGCTGACTGATTTTGACTTTGCGCGTGATTGACTCCGTAAAATTTACTTCCTTGCCAGTTCATCATGGAAACATTAAGGTCATTCTATTGTGTTTGTTCACCCTGCTAATTATTGTCCTCTTTAGTTGTCTTTTAAGAAGTAGCATAACTATTTTACACCATTAGTGCTTGATTAATCACCTCGTTCATGCAAGTAGCCTGATTATGAGGCTAATTGCAGGGATAACACCATACATAATCTTGCGCTAAGTTGTTCTGTATTGGCATCAACTCCTTTGAAGAGCTAGTAGCAGCTCGGTTAAATGGTTGATTAAGCCTAAAGTTAAAATTCCTCTTCTGTCCCTAGTAATCAACTTGATAAGCAGGCCTGTTTGCTTGAAAGGATGATTGATTAGGCCTAAAATTTTGACCTTGCTAGTTTTTAAGACTTACCAAGTTGTTACTCACAGTTTGTAGTAACTTGGCCATTTGTTGTTGGTCATTTATTAGCTACTGTTGGGTATCTTTGAGACCTTGCAAATCAGAATTTGCTAGAACATTATTTTGTACTATTGTTTGGAATTCTAAAGCTGGAACAACAGGTATAGTGGGTATTGGAGGTACTTGAATGGGCATAAATGGCTGTACTTCTAGAAAAATTGGCATAGAGGGTCTTGGGGCAATTTTACCAGCTTGTATAAGGTTGTTTTCAGCTCTAATAGCGATGTCATATGTTGTTGGTAATGTTAACCCACCCATAGACTGTATCATTAATGCAATATTACTATACAATGATCTAAGGTAGTACAAAAAAGCATAGTCAGGAGTTAGCCTTACCGTTACTGGAATTCGATCCCATGTCCTTTGAAATCTAAAATTGAAGTCCATCATTTGTTCTTGTGGTGCTTTCTTTATAGTCATCATTTGCTCGACTAGAGATAAATGATCAGACTTGTCAGAAAATTGTTTGGTCAGCTTGTCTCCTAAATCATTCCATGTCGGGATGCTATTGACTGGTAAGCGATGAAACTACTGAAGCGTTTTCCCCTTGAATGATGCTGCTAATAACCTCAAAGCTAAGTTCTCCTAGATCACATGGTGAACTCCACATAGCGAGGCTACGTCTCTAATATGCTCAATGGGCATAGTCTGATCCTCACCAGTAAAGAAAGGTAGAATTTTGAGTGCTGATACTAGTATGTCATTATGTTGAGCCAGATCTAATGGGTTGCCCCCATTAAACAGAACAAAATCATGTGCTCTAGCCATTGGAGCTGCTGGTATTATGGGATTTGCAGTTTGTATAATCAATATAGGCTAAACCAGTACTCTGTAACTTGGTGAAACTGAGAAATAACTTGGCTGCCTTGTTAACGATCTGCCTCTCCTTCTTGATGTGTAAACTAATGGTTCTGCTCTTTTAAGAGGAGAAATTGATTGCTTTCTTGAAGGCTTACTAGTTGTTCGCTTGGATGTCCTTCCTATTATCTTTGGCGAAAACAGCTGCAAATACTCAAACGAAGAAGAACTTCATGTCTGAATTTTTCTCATAAGCTATTTGCACTTGATCTACTAGAAACTGAGAAATGGAGTCACCAAGTATATGAAAACAATCCTATGAAAGGCTGGAATAAACTGTTGTATATACCAAACAACAGCTTAAACTATAAAAATCTTGCTCTGAAAGGTGATATAGAGTCCCACCGGGTGTGCCAAAAACTGTTGTCAAACAGATTGCACCCGAATGCTTGAATATTGAAATTTAGCAATCTGTTGAAATATTGGTACTAATTCCAGGCTGTGGGTATCCTATAAGGAATTAGACCTCCAGATTCTAGACTAGTTCCTATTTAATTTTCTGGTTAATAACTGAGTAATTTGTTGGAAAAGGGAGAAAGACTATTACTAAATATATACAAAACTATAAATTAAAGGTGATGCACCTAACTGACGATGATTTTCAATTGACTCACAATAAACTTCTCAACACTCTAATCTACACAACTTGATTTAATAATTTAATCACTTGAATGATTTAAATAGAGGCTTTGACCTAATGCAATATTGAGGGAAAACGAGATTTTCACGACAAAATTGATTAGTCAATTTATAAGCATAGTGCATAACTAGTGAAATTAAACTAAATTGCATACAAACATATGAAAAAGACAGAAAAAAATTAGAGGTTTCAGAACTGAAACACAATAATTCTTCGATCAAATTCCTCACAAAAATGATGCTTGAAATCTAGAAGGAAAATTCTAAAGTATTGAAACTTAAAGGAATCTTCTGCAATAACACAATCTGAACCTGTAAAAAATACTGCTATATTAATCTTAAAAGTGATTCAGAGTCCCACTGGGCATGCCAAAAACTATTATCAATCAGATTGCACCCGAACGCTTGAATAGTTAAATTCAACAATCTGTTGAAACATGGAATGATTCTCAGGCCTATGGGTTGCCTAATTTTGAGAATCAATCTCCAGAGAGGGTTGGTTTCCTGATGAAGACCTAAAAACTAAGTAACTTGGCTGGGAAAGAGATAAAAAGCTTGCTTAAATTGAAATCCTAAAGCTACAAGAGGTGATTGCACCAAAATTTTGTGATTCTATTCGTTATCCTAAATCTATACTCTGCTGCAATAAAGTTCTATATTTCACAATTCAACTAAGATCATGAAATTTACCAATATTCCACATGAAGGTTTGAAATTTCAATGTTTGTAAAAGGAAAACTAGATTTTCACAAATACAAATGACTGAAATCTTTGTTAAAACACAACATGCAGCTTGAATTATATCATGAAATCTTCTTGTTTTTTAAAGCATTAATGAGATAAAACAAAGGATTCAAGATTAAATCATAGTGTTTAAATCAAATCATTTATGTGACAATAAAACTCAAGAAATATTGAGAAGGAAAAAATTATATCAAAAGCTCTATTACAATTCTTGAATGAAAAAATATTGAGTTACAATGCCTCACTGTTGTATGCGTAAGCAGGAAAAAAGAACCAGACTTGAAAAAGATAAACTTTTTCAATATATACAATATGAATGCACTTCAAAGTGCATGAATAAGCAACTGAAAGTCAATTTCAGTGTCAAAATGATAACCTCAAGGTAAAATCCAAGCAGAAGCAAAAATCCCTAAAAATAAGGTTCAAACTCATGCAAGAATGAGTGAACTCAATCTCAAACTAGCAGTCATAAAGCGTGCAACTGATATGTAACTCAAGCTGAACTGAAAATCTCTGAATGTGAGCCAAAAAATGTGAAAATATTCCTTGCTTTAATCAATTAACTCGTGATAACTCAAAATCCATTTATGCATGACAAACCTTCAGTTAATGATCGGTTATCTCAAACACAACCCAAACCCCACTCTTGTCTTTGATATTCTGCATGTTTAAAGTGAGGCTAAGTGTTTGAATAATATTAAAGTAATCAATAAATAATTACTTTAATATTGATGATATCTTTGCCTTATTATTTTTATTCGGTATTATGAATATTAAAGCAATTATACAACATTGTTTTTAATAGGTTCAGATTGTGTTATTGTAGAAGTTTCCTTTAAGTTTCAGTACTTTAGAATTTTCCTTCTAGATTTCAAGCATCGTTTTTGTGAGGAATTTGATCGAAGAATTAGTGTGTTTCAATTCTGAAACCTTTAATTTTTTCTGTCTTTTTCACATGTCTGTATGCAATTTAGTTTAAGTTCATTGGTTATGCATTGTGCTTATAAATTGATTAATCAATTTTGTCGTGAAAACCTTGTTTTCCCTCAATATTGCATTAGGTCAAAGCCTCTATTTAAATCATTCAAGTGATTAAATTATTAAATCTAGTTGTGTAGATTAGAGTGTTGAGAAGTTTATTGTGAGTCATAGTTGCAAATCATCATCGGTTAGGTGCATCACCTTCAATTTACAGTTTTGCATACATTTAGTAATAGTCTTTCTCCCTTTTCCAGCAAATTACTCAGTTATTAATCAGAAAATTAAATAGGAACCAGCCTAGAATCTGGAGGTCTAATTCCTTATAGGATAGCCACAGCCTGGAATTAGTACCAATGTTTCAACAGATTGTTGAATTTCAATATTCAAGCATTCGGGTGCAATCTGTTTGACAACAATTATACATTTACATTTATCTATAAAGACCATCTTTTGAAAAGATTTGTGCAATCTTTCTTGTATGTTATTTACATCTTCATAAATGCAGTATAATAGAATAGTCTTGTATTTTTCTTATGCACATGAATGTGAGGTATTAGAAAAATAAAATGTACCTGTCTTTCATTTGATATCATTTTAGCTCTACTTGTTTGAGCTAGTAGCAAAAATAGGTAACATTTATGGCGACTTCTGCTAAATATTTGCCTGCTAAACATCAAAACTAGTTGCCTAGGTTTTCCATTGGGCATAGATTCACTTAGCAAACTTAAAACAATTCTAAAACAACTCTTTTCAATGTTGTAACTCAGCAACATAACTCAAAACAGCTTGGAAACTTATTGAAAACAAAACTTTAGAAGGGAAACCACCTAAGTGTGCTTGCAAAGCACTTAGGGAAATGAAACTACATCTAATCTATTGTGCAACGACATTTATTTAACATCAAAACTTCTTGACATACCTTAAAATAAATGCTTGAGGTGAATCCCATTGACCAGAATTGGGTCCATATCACCATCTAGCTTGGATAGCTGGAAAGCATTATGTTTTTTACATTTAGAAATGATATAAGGCCCCACTCCAGAATGCATCAAATTTAGAGTGTTTTCTAGGCCTGCTTTTAAGTTCATCCCATTTGAGCACTATATCTCCTTCTTTGAAAGTTCTTGGGGATGCCCTTTTGTCGAAAGACCTCTTCATTTGAGTTTGATGTTGTTCTATCTTTCTCATGGCCTTAACTCTAGTTTCTTCTAGCTCAACCAACTGAGCTAGTATTACTATCATGGATCCTTCCTCTATCATGTCCAATTGATGAGCCATATCTAGTGCGAGCAATTTAAGTGAAATAGGAAGCCTAAGCATATACAAGCATAAAAGGTGAATGCTTAGTTGACCTTTTTGGGGTAATTCGATCATCCCACAATGCTAATTTTAATTGTGTATGCCAAGTTCTCTAGTTACCCTCCATGGTTTTCTTGATGATTATAATTAAGTTCTTATTTGTGGATTCTGCTTGGCCATTGCCTTGCAGATAGTAATTGGAGGATGTATTTAGATAAGTCCCATTCTTGATAGCCCAATCAGAATTATAACATCCATAAAAGCAAGGGAATTGTCTGAAATAATAGATTCTTGGATTCCAAATTTGGTAACTAGCTCTTCATAAAAATTCAGAGCAACAGACTCATTTTCCTCAAGTGTGACTGCTTCAGTCTACTTAGTAAACTAATATGTGGTTGTAAGAACCCACTTATGGCCAACACTATATGGAGGGTTTATGAAAGTAAGATTAGCTCAGCTAGTTGAGCTAGAAGAAACTAGAGCACAACCCTTTCAGTGTATTTCAAATTTGGAGCTCATTGAGCCTAATTTGAAGGAGAAGTTTCAGTTTGACTATTGACCAAGCTAGTTGGAGCCAAATTTCAAATTTTGAATTCTTGGATCCTTTTGTATAAGTCTTATTCTTTTCTCATTCTCTTGGGGGTTCTGAGTTTGGTGACTACTGGAGTAGTATATTCACACTTTGTAACTCATTTGTTATGATACTTAGAGTTATTTTATTAAGTATTTTGTCTTGAGATGTAAAAAACTCCTATTTTTCAATAAAAGAAGCTTGTTTCCTCATTTTTTCTTGGATTATTGTATTGATTGTGATTTTCATGATAAAATATTGTGTTTTCCTTTATTTTTATCAATTCCTTCAACAGTGAATGCAAAGAGTGTCATGTTATAGTGCAAGTCTATGAATGTATTTATCATTCTATTGTATCAAAACTATGAAAACATCATTGTTTTCCTTTTATGAACATTAGAAAACTAAACCTTTCATAAGAATCATTTTTGCAGGCATGAGTAGTTGAGTTGTGAGATGGTACCATCTTCATTTGTTGAGAGGATTTGTGAGTTTCAACTGTATCTTCAAGTTTTACCTTTGGTGTATCAGCTGTTAGTAATAGGTTTCAAATTATAAGCATATCCTTCTTACTCTTTCCCTATAAATTTTTTAATATTTTCAAGTTATACAAAGGGGATCCAACCCATAATCTGGAGGTCTACTTTCACAATAGGATACCCACAGCCTGAAAGTAATCCCATGTTGCACGAGATTTCTAAGTTTTCAACTTGGCATCAGGTACAAATCCTAGTGACAACAGTTATATTGAAGACTAAAGATGTGGTGGGTTCTTTGCTTTTTGAAGAAATGAGGAAGGTATCCAATATTGCTAAGGAGGCCTTAAATGTTAGTGGAAGACCTAAGGAAAAAGGCAAGAAATATGAGAAGCATGAAAAATCTAAGTCCAAGGGGAGATCTAAACCTCCTGGAAATTCCAAAGTTATTTGTTGGAACTGCAATACGCATGGGCATGTTTGTAAGGAATGCAAAGAAGAAAAGAAGAAGAAAAAGAAGAAAGTTGATTATGATTCTGAGTTAGAGAAGGAATATGGCAACACATTCATTGCAACTTTGGCAACTTGTGTAGGTAATGATGCATGGTTAATTGACTTAGGTGCATCATTCCATATGACCTTTAATAGAGATTGGCTTTATGAATATGAAGAATTTGATGGAGGTAATGTGTACTTGGGTGATGATTCTCATTTAAACATTGTTGGCCATCGTAAAGTCAAAATCAGATTTCCTTAGGGAAGAATAAAAAGGATCAATGGTGTGTTGCATATCCTTGGATTAGTACAATTTTTTTTATCTATGAGAAAACTAATAGATGCAGGTGTGCAAGTAGTATTTTCTGATGTAGGATGCAAGATGGTTAGAGATGCTATGGTGATTGCTAGAGGTGTCAGATATGGCACATTGTATAAGCTTGATGCATGCACTATTGAGTACAATAGTACCTTTTTGAAAAGCAAGTCTGTGGAAGAAGTGAGGGTTTCACCTTCAGTAGATGGTCATGGATTTTGGGTACTCAAGGGTGCTCTTTCTTTTGAAACAAAGTTACATGTAGAGAAAACTATTTTATAGCACCAGAGACTTGGCCACATTGGAGAAAAGGGTTTAAAGAACTTGAAAAATAAAAAACCTTGTTGAAGGTTTGTTTGATTGTAATCTTGAATTTGATTTCTGTGAGCATTGCATTTATGGAAAACAATACCACATTCAATTTTACTCGAGTTCTCATAAATCTTGTGGTGTATTGGATCTTATTCATTATGATGTGTTTGGTCTAGTAGATGTTCCTTCAATTGGTACATCCACATATTATGTTTCATTTATTGATGATTATAGTAGTATATGGGTATATTTTCTAAAGAGTAAATATGAAGTTTTTAGTTGATTTAAATAATTTAAAGCAATGGTTGAATTACAAAATGGAAAGAAAATAAAATTTTTGAGGACTGATAATGGTGGTGAATTTTTCTCTAATTATTTTGATAGATATTGTAAAGATTGTGGTATTCATAGACAAAAGAAAATTTTGTGTTCTCCATAATAGAATGGAGTTGCAGAAAGAAGGAACATGACACTGATGGACAAGGACAGGAGTATGTTTAGTGGTGCTAGCCTAGAACAAAGGTTTTGGGCTGAAGTTGTTGTCACTACTTGTTACCTGATTAACAAGTATCCTACATCAACTCTTGTTGATAAGAGGACTATAGAGGCATGGTCAGATTGCAAGTCTTCATTAAGACATCTTAGAGATTTTTTGTTGTGATTCATATGCACATGTTCCAAAGGAGAAGCGAACAAAGTTGGAGAACAAGGCTATGAAATGTATCTTCGTCGGATATAGCGATGGTGTGAAAGGATACAAGATTTGGGATCCTATTGCACATAAGGTAATATATAGTAGAAGTGTTATTTTTAGAGAAACTAAGCCTGCTTCTATTACATTGTATCCAAAACAAAGAAAACAAGATGTGATTCAATTTCCTTCTACACTTGAGAAAGTTGAATCAAGGCCCAATGATAGACAAGAAGTTGAGGAGAGATCGTCTAGCTTTGGATCTTCAAAAGATGAGGAAGAACCTCCAATTCAATTTTTTTGTAGGTCTACAAGGAATATACAACCACCTGAAAGGTATTCACTTGATAATTGTAGATGTATTTTTGCTTGAATACTAACTTGGATGAACCCAGATCTGTAGAAGAGGCACTAGGTATGAATGATGTAGAATCTTGGAAGATTGCTATGGATGAAGAAATGACATCTTTGAAAAAGAATGATACATGGGATCTCTTACCATTGCCTGAAGGACAAAAACCTATAGGTTGTAAATGGGTTTTCAAGAAAAATATTGGTTCAGATGGAAGTATTGATAAATACAAAGCAAGGTTGGTTGCGAAGGGTTACTCTCAAGTTGAGGGTGTTGATTATGGTGAGACATTTTTACCTGTTGCAAAAATGGCATCTATTAGATTTTTTCTTTCTATTGTTGTTGCTTATGATTTAGAGGTTGATAAAATGGATGTGAAAACTACTTTCCTTCATGGTGATTTGGAGGAGGATATTTATATGACACATCCAGAGAACTATGTGGTGAAATGTAAAAGTAAATTGGTTTGAAAATTGAAGAAATATTTGTATGGATTAAAAAAGATTCCTAGGATGTGGTACCAAAAATTTGATACATATGTGTTGAGTTTGAGATTTAAGCATTCTAAATCAAATTATTGTGTTTATTATAAAATTGATGGTAATTGTTTCCTATTTATTGTTGTTACCCAATTTTCACCTATGGGCTCAATCGGGCAAGACTCTATGTCTCAGGTGTTCATGAAGGCCAAATGGGGGCATTTTTTTTTTGCGCAGGATTAAATCATACATTTGATGCTAAGTCACAAACAGGTTTATTGGAAGGCATCCCTCAATCAGTTTTTGCACA
This sequence comes from Sequoia sempervirens, assembly GCA_007258455.2. Lineage (NCBI taxonomy): Eukaryota > Viridiplantae > Streptophyta > Pinopsida > Cupressales > Cupressaceae > Sequoia > Sequoia sempervirens. The sequence continues at coordinate 536,766,224 of VDFB02058242.1, forward strand.
AAACCCATTAGAGCAGAAAGTCAGCAAGACCCTCGTGTTGTCTTTCCAACTGATAGTGTGTGTTATTTGTTTAGATGCTCTGGTCGCTAGGACATTTGGGTCACCATGACTCTTTATGTGTTCCTTCGCGTGGGATGTCTCGCCGAAGGTAGCTCACAAGGTTGGCGTTGGGGAGATGTTTGTGTTTGCTGTGATGTCCCGGTGACCAAGCAGAAGTCTCGATGAGGGAAACATCTTCAACAGAATGTCTTCCCGAGAAGGGAGGTCTCAACGAAAGAGGGGCTAGCAAAGGGTAAAGTCTCACCGACAAGGTGGACTTTGGCCAAAGTGAAGCAGTGTCGGGGAAAGATTTGAGCCTAGCGAAGGGTCTCGCTGACCAAAGAATGTCTTCCCGACAAGAAAAGAGGCATCATCGCAAAGAAAGGAAGGGCCTTGCGGAGATGTCTTGCCGACCCAGCAGTGTTTCCCTGAAACGAAGTGAGCTCACCAAGAGTTGAAGCCTTTGCCATAGGGTCCCGCCGATCAAGCAAAGTCTCCCCGAAAGACGGTCTGCGCTCGCCAGGAGATGGAGGCTTCGATATAAGGTCTTGCCGACAGATGAAGGTCAGACCGAGAGTTATTCAAATTGGCATTGAGGAGAGGGGCTCACCTTCATTGTGACGTCTCGGCGACCAAATGAAGTCTCACCGAAATAGAATGCCCTTGCTAGGAAGTGGAGAGCTTGATATGAAGTCTTCCCGACCGATGGGAGTCACGCCGAAATGAATGAGCTCAGGGAGATAAGTTCGTGTTCGGCGTGAGGTCTTCCCGACTTGTCGGTGTCTCACCGAAAGAAGCAGAATGAGCTTGGGGGGAGGAAAGGATTGACATGAGCTCCTGCCGACTGATCATGGTCTCGTCGAAGGTTTATTCTTTCAGTATGACATCAATAAGCTCTTGCTGATATGGTTCACAAAGTGAGATCGGGGAGACTCGAAGAGGAAGTTTTATGTTTGGTATGATGTCCTTCTGATGGGATGAGGTCTTGCCAATGGTTTCAGGTATGCTGAGGTGACTTTTGCAGCTCGATATAACTCCCGCTGATAGCCCCAAGCTATGCCGATAACTACTATGTTGTATAATAGCATCAGTGAGACACTTTTAGTGTCTCACCGAGATACGATTCTGACGAAGAGCTTTTGACCGCTCAAAGTAGCTTGTGTGGCATCTGTTCAACCAATTAGGGGGAGCTACAGGTGGACCATTGGCAGCTTGACCGGTGCCAAGAAGATCAACAAAGTGAAAGCGACGTGGATCGACTCTGATCTCAGAAGCATTCAAAGCATCTCTGGTGGAAGCTCAAACATGGACACGAAGGCCAGAAGTAAATGCGTTTTGTTTCAAAAGATCTAAAGGCTTCTCCTAAGGGTGATCTTTCACACTGACATGGACACGGGGATACAACATTAACTTCATCTGAAAAGATCTAAGGGTAGATATTTTGAAAGTCAAATATTTTTTTAAGCCCTAAGGGGCCAACATCACTTTGTATATAGGGCATTTTTTTTGCCTCTTGGAAAGGAGTTCTCCTTATGCTTTTCTAAAGTTTTGTGACTTTTGCAGTCCTTTCTCAGATTAGCAGACTTTTGTAACTCACCTTGGATCATGTTATATAAAATTTACCTTGATTACCATTGATGATTCCATTTTCCTTCTGGTTCTTGTGAAGTATTGTGCGTTTTTAAGTGATTCATCAAGCTACTTAGTGAAATATTTCTTTTCCTTATGGCTTTGTTTCATGTTAGCATGCCTTTCTTTGCAAAAGGTAGTATCATGTAGGTTACAAACTGTGTTTATTCAATTGTACATAAGCTTTTAATTTATGAAAATCCATTTTTCCTTCTTGAAAGTGTGTGCATGTTGAACCTATTTGTATGCATAATTTGCAGAGTCTAGTTGTGCAGACCCATATCCATCCTCAGTATTCAAGTGTAATTTGAGTGTCTCATTGTTCCTATCATTTTGGTGTATCACCGTAGACTTTAATTTTCATTTTTTATGCATTCTCCTTCTCCCTTTTCTTTACAAGAGCAGTAGTTTAGGTAAGAACACAAAGGAAGCCAACCTTCTCTGGAGGTTCATTTCATCTTTAGGTGACCCACAGCCTTGAAATGATCCCATTTTTCTCTAGAAAGCTCAATTTTTATAACTTTGCATTGGGTGCATTTCTAGGAGATAACAGTTGCATTGCATGTTGATGATATGTTATTTATTGGTAGAGGGAAAGGTATGATTTCAAAATTGAAACCTCAATTGGCTACTAAGTTTGAAATGAAAGACCTTGGTGCAACTCAACACATTCTTGGGATGGAAATTAAAAGAGAAAGAGTGAACAAAAAGCTATGGCTTGGCCAAAGTAAGTATGTCAACTCAATTTTATAGAGGTTTGATATGCAGGATGTTAGACCATCGTGTGTTCCTGTTTTAGTTGGAACAAATTTATCTGTTTCAGATTGTCCAACATCTCCATTAGAGATGGAAGACATGAGAAGAGTTCCTTACCAAAGTGTAGTTGGAATTTTGATGTATGTTATGGTTTGTACTAGACCATACATTTCCCAAGAAGTGGGAGTTCTTTCCAGATATATGTCTAATCCTGGTAGAGTTCATTGGGATACAGTATTTGTGGGGTACCTCAGATTATTCCTTATGTTATCATATAATGTGATTGAAGATGAGATTTCCCTTGATATTCATGGTTATGTGGATTCAGACTGGGTGAGTGATGTTGATAGCAGAAAGTCCACCGGTGCTTATGTGTTTACTTTATTTGGTGGTGCAATTAGTTGGATGAGTAAGCGATAGGTTGTGGTGGCTTCTTCCACTATTGAAGCAGAGTAAATGGCAGCTACTCATGCTTGTAAAGAAGACATTTGGCTTAAGAGACTATGTTCAGATATTGGAATAAAACAAGGTGTTGTGAGAAATTATTGTGATAGTCAAAGTGCAATATGTCTAGCCAAGAACTTGACATTTCATGCCAGGACCAAGCACATTGATGTACAATATCATTTTGTTAGAGATATGGTCAAAGATGGCAGGGTGAAGCTGGTTAGGGTAGATACTTTGATGAATGTTGTTGATTCTTTAAATAAGCCTTTGAGCACAGAGAATTTCAAATGGTGTTAAGAGACTATGGGCCTTTCAGCCCCTAGAAATTAAAGAGACAATGTTTACACCCTCACATTACTCTTGTAAGGTGTTCAACAAGTGGTAGATTTGTTGGGAAAATGTGTCTCAACATTGAAAGTATATCCAGTTTATTGTTGATAGGATGTATATATGTGTGTGTGTGTGTTTCCTAGTTACACTAATAGGTGTATACAATGGTAGCATAGAGCGAAATGTGAGCGTGTTAAATTTTTCAGGAAATGTCTAGAATAGTTGGCATACATTAAATAATGATATATTGTAAATTTGGATCATTTGTTATTAGGTTTTAGATCTAATGGTGGATATTTTGTTGGCCTATCTTGCCCTCGAATGTAACCCTATTTTATGAGGGTGTTGTATTATGGTTGCAGTAGAGAGACGGTGATGTATTCTAAGAGTTTGATAGTGGTTGTGTTGTCTCTTGATCTCTGAGTGGTGATACTCTTGTGAGAAGCTTGCTCTGCAAATATATTGTAATCTTGGTGATTTACTAAATAATATACTGGGCGACTTTTGGCGTGTGGTATTTTTATCCCGAAAGGGTTTTCCCCACATAAATCACTGTGTCATGGTATGCATGATATTTATGTTTATTTTTGTTTAAGTTTTTGTAAACGTTAAAGATCTGTAAAAAATTTGCATTATTCTCCTCTCAAGATTAGTGTAGGAAGTTGTTCTGGTACCTTAGCTTCCTTACATAAAATTTTTTGAGTTCTAGGAGCATGATGAGGAATTGTTGGAGGTGTTTTTTGGGGTTGTTCTTTATGAGGTATTTTAGAATAATGTGAATTAGGATTTTGAGGAGGAATTTGAGGACTTGGAGGTGCATTAACATTTCCTCATATTTAAATAAATTTACATCAAAAAACATATTAAATCCACCTATTTAATACCAAATTCACACAAAAACCAAAATTACTTACTCCTTCGACCTCCTTAACGTCATAATGAAATTTTCAAGATGATTTGATGAAGAAATTGAGTGTTTTTGATCTTCTTAGAATATGAGTGTGTTATGCAGGGTTTGTAGGCTGCAAAGAAGGCTTTTAGCAAATGGGAGGAAATAATGAAATGAGGTTTTTTCATTTTTTGTTTAAATAGACCAAAATACGAGTGTGTTATAACATGCTCATTTTATTGTCTTGTAGTGACCAAGCTTGAGGCTTGGTCACTCCAAGCCATAATGTGCTCACATTTTGGATTTTTACAAATTTTAAAGTGGGGTGGCCATTTTTTGTCCCCCCATATTTTTGCACCCACCCTTTTATCTCCTCTCATTTTTTTAGTTAGGGGTGTATAAACACTACTAAATTCTTAATAAATTTATTGTAAAAACTTCCTAGACCATGAAATTATCTTACCTTAGTAACACTCTTTGGTGTAGCCCATTCAATGATAGACCTTACTTTCTCTAGGTCCATTCTAATACCATTAGCTAAGACAACAAGTCCTAGGTATACCAACTCCTTCACAAAACTACATTTAGAACTTTACGTTAATCAATAACTTCTCCTCCCTCAAATTGTCAAAAACTCTATGAAAAATGCATCAGGCTCTCTAAAGGCTTATTGAAAATCAAAATGTCATCCAAATAAACAATGGAAAAAAAATATTTCAATACCTCATTCATGAGCCACATGAATGTGCTTGGTGCATTGGTTAGCCCAAATGGCATAACCAACCACTCGTATAAACCATCCTTGGTCTTGAAGGTTGTATTTTGTTCATCTCCTTCTCTGATTTGGATCTAGTGACACTCTTTAGGTCAATCTGCGTGAAGTACTCAGATCCACTCAAGTAATCCATAATATCATCCATCCTTGGAAATGAGAATTTATACTTTATTTTGATCTTGTTAATGGCTCAAGAATCTATACATATTCTCCACTCTCCATATTTCTTTGTTGTTATTATTGTAGGTACTCCACAATGACTTAGACTCCCTTTGATTAGTCCATTCTTCAACAACTCCTAAACTTTTCACCTTTAGCTCCCCATTCTTTATTAGAGTCATTCTATGAGCTGCCTTATTTTGAAAACTAGATGTTGGTATCAAATCCATTTGGTGACTAATATTCCTAACTAGTGGTAACCCTTCAAGTACATTATCAACTACAATGTCTTGGAATTCTTCCAATAGGTATGAAACTTCTTCTAGTACTTATTCATCTTCTTCTTTGTTGACTCTAGGAATCAATGCAAATCATATATTCTTGTGCTTCATACCAAAAAACCTACCATAAATTAAAATAAAAATTACACTATTACATACCTTTTCCTCCACCTCCTTCAAGGGCTTCAACCTATGGTGAACTTCATCCTTCATCAAGGAATAGGTGTTAACATGGACATCATGTACTGCATGGCAATAAAAATACCATGGGCTCCCTAATAAAATATGGCTTGCAACTATATGTATGATTTCACATAATACCTCATCATGGTAGTTCCCAATCTTGAACTTTACTAAAATTTTCTCATTGAAGAAATTTTTATGGACCTTCTGCAACCATGTAACCCTATGCGAATGTGGATGCTTTATTCTCTCTAAATTCAACTTCCTAACCATCTCCTCTAAAACTAGACTATTTGTACTTCCAAAATCAATAATCACATCACAACACTTACCTCTTGATTTACACCTTGTTCAAAATAAAGTATTCCCTTGAATTGGTTCATTTTCTTCATTCAACAAGGCTCTCCTAATAATTTGAGTCTCTCCTCTCTCTACATCTTCAAAATGCTCAGATTTAACATCTTCATCAACATGTGTCACTTGTGCATCACCTTTAGGTCTTCTATTTATCCTTCCTTGATGTTGCAGAAACTCGCATGCTCAATTTTATTATCCAAATTAAAATAGGTTCCAATGAAGCTCCATATTCCAAGTCCTTATCTAGGCCTTCCTCTTCCCCTTTGTTCATTATTATCTCCTTTTCGGTTCTAACTAGTACTAGCTTCTTCATTCTTCTTTTGGTCTTCATTTCATCCTCTATAGGTTCTTCCACCAAGACCTCTTCCTATTTTTTCTTTCAGATCTTCTATATAGCTTCTCTTCTACCTTCAAGTCAAACCAATGAGCATCTTCTATGGTAGTCATTCTGACCAAACTTAGCTCCTCTTGAACACTTAGCTTGAACCATTTATATAGGGCTACCTTCTCCTTGTTGGCCTTTGAATGACATACTTTGATGATGACCTTGTAGAACTGTTTTGTGTATTATTTGATAGACTTTCTTGCTTCAAACCTTGCATATTCTTACACAACTCTAACTTGTAATCAACATGAATGTACTATCTCTTTAAATTTTTTACCATCTGATCTCATCTTGTTATTTTTTATTTTCCTCAATTTATTTCTAGTTGTACTTCCTTCCACAAAACATTAGCATGACCTTTTAGCTTTATTTTTAAAAATTTCACCCCCTCAGGATCTTCCACCTCCTCATACTCAAAGTACTCCATATCATTGATCCAATCATTCAAATTTTTTGGATAAATATTTCTAGAAAAGTAGGAACTTCAATCTTTGGCATTTTTCCAATATTAGAGAGGGTCTTCAATAATCTAACTTTCTCAGGATCTTCTAATGGTTGTTGTTGTTCTTCAAATTGTGATTCTTCTTCTTTAGATTCATCTTCACTTTCATCTCTTTTTCTTAGCTCAAACCCTCTACATAGATCCTCTTGAGGTGCTTAAAATTTTCTTTGCAGAGGTGTTGTATTACTTGTTGTGAGACCCAAGGAGGGTAATGCATACTCATAATATCTCACTTTAGGTCAGAGATTTCTTCACATTACTATACTTAAAATTGGGTTTTTGGGAGAGAAATTACAACTGGGACAATGTGGTTTAAAGTATTTGTGTATCATTGTTTGTCATGAATCCTAGGCCTTATTCAATACTGGCTCAACTTACTACAAGATATACTAATGAAACAATCAGTATCTTATCTAAGAGAGGAAAAGAGTTATGCTATGTAATAAATTGGTAATACAATATTAATTGAATTTTAGAAATTAATAGACCATTAGAATGTTACTTTGTAACACCCAACTCACTGTGTCTATAAAACATCACTTATTTAATCCTATATCATTTTCTTACAAACTCATGAGCTCATTTTAGCATTTAATCAGTTCATTAAACTGAAGCATAAAAAATATTCATACATTTTGTGCAAATGACAAAAAGACAAATGAAACTGCCATTAACACCCTCATTCATAACTTTGACAAAAAATATACAGGAGAGCAACATTTTGAAAATTAAGCTTCTTTTCCATTTTTGATATTGCCTTGTATAACCATATTTAAAATTCATATATAGTATAACTTTAGTCTTAAAATTTTGTGTGATATATTTACTATAATATCTATTCACATTCTATTTTGCTTATGGAGCATAGTACCTATTGTGACCGTATTTAGACTAAAAAAAATATGAAATGTCTCTTCTTTTAGCCATGAAACCCCCTTTATATAAGCAAGGGAGTGACAAGCACTCGACTGAATTACAATTTCATTTTCATTTGAGTTCATTTCAAAACCTAATTTCAGCTAACTCCTTGAAGAACTCCCTAGGTGGTTTCATAAGTAATCATTTGAAAATAGGGGAGGAAAAAAAGGAAAAAACATGTGTAAGACACCAGGAGTCATTGTCACAGCATTCATTGTTTGAAACAAAAAAAATTCAACCATATCTTTCGGAAGACCTACCCATTAGCAAGGGAAAGAAAAAGACAAACCATGGACACATGAAAACAAATACATCCTATACAACAACCATGGTGTCATCAAAAACTAAAACTAAGCAATAACCCTATTCGAAGTCGTTAGCATCCGAAAATGCCCCACCACTCCTGGTCCTTGTTGCAATTGGAGGGATCATTACCATGTCATCATCAAAGCTATTGTATGGCACTAGAGAACAAACATACTAGCCATATTCCAAGATTGTATCAACTTCAACATCTGAAGGAGTATCAAAAAGAACAATAAGAGAATTGTGTTTTCCTAGCCTGGTTTGGTAGCTTTTCTCCTTCTTTCTAGCCTTCTTCACTGGGAACGCCAGTTCCTTGCCTTTAAGCTTAGCAGCTTCTCTTGGAAGGGTCATATTCCTTAAGCGGTAAGTACTTTGCAAATTTGACTTCTTTTTATGTCCTCTAGCCCTCCTTTTTCCCTTAGCAATTTCAGGGGAAACCATGGCTTCCTACTAAGTTACCTCTTCATGGCACTTAGATATACTTAATCCACTAGACCTCCTAACATATTGAATTGTCACACCAGTTTTTCCCATTTTTTCATAGCTAGTAGAATGATAGTTATTTTTTTTTTATTCAACACCCATAGGAAAAACACCCCAATCCCAGTTATTACAACTAGTTCAAGCAATAAAAGTCCTAAGTAGACCAGAGAACTCAATTTCATACCAATCCACCTAGGATGAGAAAATTCTACTGCAAATAGACCAACCCTTTACACTTTTCCTAACACATATTGCAAACTGAAAAGATGGTGAGAATAATCATCAATCACCCTACATTAAATAGAAATTTTGAGCATGTAGAATTAATGATGTAGAACTCCTTGCATGAGCGAAGTGATGACTTATCAATTTGGCTCTAAATCTGGGTCATTCATCTTAGAGCAATTAAAATTTCATCTAAGGTGGCCATGAGCATCATTTTCTGACCATTATCAACTTGCTCCTTGAAAATAGCGATGCCATCTCAAACATTGACATGTTATTCTCTAACCTTGATTAATCATATGTGTCTTGAAAATTAGCATGTATTGCCAACCTAATCTGTGCTCTTAATTAATATCAGTGAAGTACATAAGGCCAATTTTTCTTAGAGAGAAACTTTCCTTGTACGCTTCATCACTAATTTTTACCAACCTTTGAGGTGCTATTTGTGATGAAGTTACTCATGCGATGATTCCAGTCTGTTGGATCATCCTACTTTAAAACTGTATCAATGGTCCTCCAGTTCTTTTTTTTATTCCCCTTTTGCTTTGCGCAAGGTCCCTAGGATCCTACCATGTTACCCCTTTTATTGATGGTCATCACTTGTCGCTGATTCACTTCATCATTGCTTGGCTCTATAAATCATGAAAATATTCCTGTGATGACCTTTAGCCCCTGATTCTATGGCTTGACCTCCAGTCACATTTGTCCCTTCATCATGCATCGCTAATTCAAACTTCGCACCTAGGATCCCATCATCGACGAGAGATATTGTGGAGGTACTAGATCTTGGACACATGCACCTACATAAAAAAAATGGCACAAAGGATATCACTCATAGGATTATATCAAATTAGCGAAAGAAAAGCCCCTTTTAGAAAGCATTCATCACTTATCGCTAATTTAGAAATTAAGTTCTGAAATGAATTTGCAATAAATGATAAGGCCTTCATTCATCGCTAATTCTCCTCATATATTATGCAAGCAATTAGCGATGAACGGTTTACAAAATTTATAGGGTTCATCACATATCGCTAATATTGCTAATGCGAGAATTACATTTTAAAACATATATGTGATCACATGGTACCATATCATATCGCTCATCGCTACTTCATGTATTTCTCTTTAATGGCCATCCGCAATGAGTGATAAGAACACAAGGCTAAGAACATCGCTCATCTCTATTACAAATTTGAAGGATAAAAATCCATTAGTGATGAGTGATATCAAAGGAAGACATTGTTCATTGCTCGTCACTAATTCAAGGTGTAGACCCATGAATAAATTAGTGATGAACGATATAGCTACAAGGGCCATCGGGACTTAAGTGGAAGTTTTTAGGCACGTGCTCATAAGTTGTTCTAAAAGAGGGTACTTCTCTAGGGTGACATGAGAAAAGTAGGCTAAAAACTTTGGAATCATGAGAAACAAAGGATGTAATGATTAAAAATATCCCTTTCCCTAACCCTATAGAGATAGGCGATTTAGATCTAGACATGAGAAGGGCCAGTCACATGATATGAAATTGAAAAGTTTTATTTTTTTTTGTGACCGACAATAGACATTAAACAACTAGCAGCAAAATAGAACACCAAGCAACTAAAAATAAACAAAACCCTAAATCTCATATAATCCTACATTAGATGTAACAAAGATTTGAGATAAAAATTCCTAGGGTTTTAATATGAGAACTTTAGATTTAGCAAAAATTTGAGAAGTGTCATCATAGGGATCTAAAACCCTCTCCCATTACAACATCATTTATTCCACTACCATGGTTTCTTTGTGGAGGCATTTTGATCACTTTTCCCACAACCAAAAGTCTTGGTGCAAATTGCTTCATGTTTGGCAATATGTTTACACACTCAAGAACTCTTGCTCTAGTACTACTTGATGAAGGGAAAAATTACACAACGCAAAACCACACAAATTTATCACATGAAAATATGAATATTATTTATTTGATTGAATGCATATTACATTATAGAAATTAGAAAACAAAAATAGAGGATGAATTCCTCATATAAGCTACAACACATTACGTCTTTTCCCTTGGTTTTTTAGAGCTTTCTATATTTGGACTCTTCAAATCCACCTTCAAAATTTCTCTCTCACCTTCCTCAAAACTTACCAGCTTCCCATCATTATCCCACTACCCATAAATGCTCAAAAAATGATCATGAATAACCCTTTGGCACCTTCATGCAAAATTTTAAAATTTGTAACTCCTGCCAAAAATATCCCAACTTTTGGGACCCATAAATTTTTATTGGGGAACCCTTTCAAGCCCCTTTATTTTAATTTTAGTGCTCAAATGTGATTTATGTGCTTAAATTTTGATTTATCCAATTTCCCCTATTGGCAGGGCCCTAAAACATCATTTGAAGCCTCAAAAAATAATTTTAAAGAATTTAACAAAAAATAAAATGAAAAATCTTTAATATCTTCTCACACAAACGGGGTTGGGGCCCTAGCTTGGTTGGCTAAATCTTTCCTGTAGCAGGAGGTTGGTCACAAGTTCTAGTCTCCCCCACCCCCGTGGTACCGGAGGGCGTGTCGCACCAGCGCCGCCGGTCACGTTAAAAAGTTTACCAGGCACACTACAGTTTATAGGGGGTCGTGCTACCCGATTCCTGTAGTTTAAAAAAAAAAAAATCTTCTCACACAAACCTAATTTTGACTTGAAACTCACCCACAATGTATAAAATTCAATTTTAGATCTTTGGGGAAAATTTCAAGTCCCTGCATGCTCATATGCAAACTTACTAAAAATAGAGATCTTGCTAAATTTAGCCCTTTATGAGAATTTGAAAGTTATAATCCATTCTTCAAAAAATTTCAAAGGAAGTGAGCTTCATGAACCAAACAAAAATTAGAATAAAATAATTTTTTTTTGTGATGCAAGGTTGCCCTTGTGCCATGGATGCTCCTGCATCAATTATAAGTTTTGTTAACTTCAATTTTTAAGATCACATTAAATAATCTATCATCAAGCACATTAAATTAAATATATTTCCATAAAATAAAACATAAATATCCATATGATGCAAGATCATCTAGGTTCACTTGTAATCTTGCTTCAGCCAAAAACATTTCCTTCCTTTGTTGTTTGTTTTCTTCATTATTTTTCTTGTAGGAGTTGGTGATCAAATTATGAACAGTTGTAGCTAGTTCATGGCCAAGTGATGATTTCATCTTGAATAAGGACAAAATGGGTGTTTACATTTCAAATTTGGTGAAGATTCAAAAAAAATTGAGTAAGTTGTGGAGTTGTTGAACTTTTTTCTACTACAGGATGTTGCAAAACTTTTGTTTTCTACAAGATGTTGCAGAACCTTTTCCAACTACAATATGTTGTACAAGTTTTTCCTACTACACGATATATCATGTTTACCTTTAATTTCTACCAATCTCCTTGACTACCTTATTTTTCTTTCAAGATGTGAAAAGGAGTCAAAAAATGATAAAATGACAGTTATAATGACTTACGAAGTGGATCAAGGGTGTCAATAAGTGCTCAACACATTTCCTAACATGCTAGAACATGGGGTGGTCATTCCAAATCATTCATGCATGCTATCTAAGTGGACTCCTATTCATTTTTTAATTATTCTTTGGAGAGTTGATCTAGAGATTTTTTTAAAAAAAACTATAAAGAGAGTTTTGGTTTGAATGTTTGAATGTTGTAAGGATTGAGAGTTAAGACATGGATGAAGGAATTTCAAAATACTAAGACATAATTTCATTCTATCATTGTTTTTCTCATGTTCTAATATTTTAATTTGCAAGCTAATAATCTTGACCTACATTAAGTGGTATTAGATCAAGTTAAAACTTGAAGATTGTTGAAGGTTGAACTCAAGGTCCTACAAATATTGTTTTAGGAAGAGTAAAGACTGAATAAATTCCAATTCATAGGATATGAGAAACATGGCACACAAGGGAAGAGGCATAAGATAAATCCCTTGAGCTAGAGATATGGCTATTGTAGAGATGCTAAGAGGAATCACAAAAATATTTGATGCTATGGAAAGAACACAACATAGAGGAGTACCTATAGAGGATGTGAGTGATAATGAGGAAGAATTCAATGAAGAAGAAGCAAAATGAGATGAGCACAAAAGGAGGTTTCTGAGTGCAATGACTAGAATTTCTAGAAAACCTCATGTAGACCCACCAACCTATAATGGTAACCTAATCCAAAAGAATTGATAGACTGGATTTCATAAATGGATAAGTATTTTGAGTTGGAATCTATTAAAAAACCTAAGATGGTAAATCTTGCATCTACAAGATTGAAGGGGCATGCATCTCTATTGTGGGATCATGTGCAAGTTGAGAGATAGAGAAAAGGAAAGGAGAAAATTAAAACCTAGGAGAGAATGGTCACTAAGTTAAAGGAAAAAATCATACTAGCAAACCACCAAAGCACCATGTTCAAGAATTTACAGAACCTAAAACAAAAAGAGAAGAGTGTGCAACATTACACAAAATATTTTTACAGGTTGAACATCAAAGATGGACACATTGAGGATGATGTTGAAAATGTCTCTAGTTATGTTAATGAATTACACTAGTATATCCAAGATGAGATTAGTTTGGTAATAATTACCATTGTAGAAGAATCCTATCAATTTGCATTGAAGGAAAAAGAAAATATCTCTAGAAGAAATAATAATTCTAGGGGAAGAGATAAATCCTCAAGAGGTAGAGGAAAACCCAAATCTTGGACATGGTTATTACAATAAGCAAGGAGAAGAAAGTAATTATCAAACTAGTACCCAAGGAGGTAGAGGAAGAGGTGATTACCCTAGAGGTAGAGGACTTAGTGGAACATGTTTCTAGTGTGGATAGGTTGGACATAGGGAATTTCAATTCCCTCAAGTACAATATAATAGTGGAAAAATGAAAGAAACAAGGGTTCATATTTCACAAGCTAAGGAGGAGTGTGTGGCTTCACCAAGATGTGGAGAAAAACTTGAAGATGGAGAACCCTTGATGTTGAGAAGAATTCTTCTAAAACCAAAGAGGAAATATATTTAGAACATGATGTAAGTCTAGAGGGAAATGTTGTAGATTCACTGTGGATAGTGGAAACACTGACTATTTAGTGTCAAGAGAAATGGCGGAGAAACTAAAGTTGAAGGGGTTGAAACACCCAACTCCCTACAAGTTTTCCTGGCTACAAAAGGGAAATTAGTTCATAAGTGAAAAATTCCTAGTTAATTTTCATATTGGGAATTATAAAGATGCGATAATGTGTGATGTTATGCCAATGGATGCATGCCATATCTTGTTAGGAAGACCTTAGTAGTATGATAGATAGGCCATTCCTGATGGAAAAACTAATTGTTATGAGATAAAGAAGGATGAAAGAGAATATGTTTTGAATTCCTTGAAGGATAAAGATGAGGAGGTAGATAAAACATGAGAAAGGAGAATGAATGTTTTTCTTTCTTACCTAAAGTTGCAGAGGTTAGGATAACAAAGAAAGGGGATGAAGTTCCCATTGAAGTCAAAGAAATTTTGGATGAATTCACAAAGATTTCGAAGAAGGAATTACCACCAATGAGGAGCATAAATCATTGCATCGACTCGATATTAGGTTCTATCCTACCAAATAGAGCTCCATATAAAAAGAAACCCATGGAGAATGAAGAGGTGAATGGACAAATGCAAGAGTTATTAGATAAGGGATTTATTAGAGAGATTCTCATTCAATGTGTTTTACTTGTTGCACTAGTATCAAATAAATATGGAGAGTGGAGAATGTGCACTAATTCAAGGGCTATAAATAAGATCACCATTAAGTATAGGTTTCCATTACCTCAGATGAATGAATTGTTGGAATATTTGAGTGGAGAAAAGTACTTCACTAAGATTAACTTGAAGAGTGGATATCATCAAATCATGATTAGAGAAGGAGATGAATGAAAAACTGTAGGAGTTAATGGTGAACTCCCAACACCCTAGGATAACTTGTAAGAAAACAATAACTTCCACAAAAGAGAAATGGAAAGAATATCATGCTATGATTATGGATGCAAGATTTTCAAATGGAATATGTGATGTACATATGAAGCCTTGCTTATAAAGGAAAATTGTGAGATAGGATTAGAGAAGATCTTAACATTTGTCTTAATATTGTATAATGAGACAACTACCTCAACAAATATTAAATGACCTAGGAAAAAAGAATTAAATAAATTCGTAGCTAGATAAGATATGATAAGATCTTATCTAAATAACTAAGACTTATAGAAAAAAACAACTAGGACCCAAGTGGACTTAACATGCAAATAGGACCCCACTAATAACTAGTTAGGAAAAACACCTATTTACACTAACACCCCCCTTAGGTGCAACTTAGGGAGTGTTGTTATGTAAATATGTAAGGATGGGTTTTGACTACAAGGTCATGTTAGGTACCCATGTATAAATGAAATCTCTTACAAATGGAGAAAACGAGAAAACCTAGTGGAACAAAACTCCCCCCCGAAAGAGATGAAAAAAATGCTCTCAATGAATAATGAGAAGAAAAAAAAACCCATACGAGGAAAAATACTCCCCCATAAGAGAGAAGAAGAGAGACCATGCAACCCCCCCTCAATCTAGTGTCTCCTACAAGGATGGTGGATACCCAACAATGAATAGTGAAAATGATCCAAGAGCATCAAACAACATTCCTCCCCGTAGGAAGAAACAAGACCAAGATGGTATGCAAGATGTATTCCCATTATAAAAAGGAAGATGTGGGAAGAAGAATTATGTGTGATGTCTCTGAACTATGCTCAAGTGTCTCCATGTTGATGCCAAAAGGTTTCACCCTCCTTGAACAAGTGTTCTAGGCCTCACTATTGAAGATGATAATCCAAAATCTCCTAGAAATAATTGTAGAACGTAATCCAAAAACAAAGATACCTCCTATGAAGATAAATAAGGCTCCTCCAAATGTTTTCCAAAAGAATCCACAATCATGTCAAACTATGAAGAATGATCATGTAGTTAATGAACAAGTGGCTCAAAGTTTTCCCTCACAACAACTAAAGAAGGAGCATATTCATCAAAGAGAATATGAATGCACTCAATTATGTCTCCCAAATCTAAAATGCAGGACTCACAAAAGAAACCCCCACTATTTATCAAGTACTCAACCTAGGTAGCCATTTTTGGAAGACAATGTTTGTCCTATTGCATTGAATCACAAAGAGCCAAAACTATGGAATCCCAAGAACCATCAAGTACAACAATAGATGAAGGAGATGGAATATTGACGCATGTCACAAGATCCTCAGAAAGAATACCAAGATTCAAATGACCATACTAAATATCCTCAAAAGTGTCCACATAAGATGCCTCAATGTGAACATTTATCAAATCATTAGGAGAAAAATGTGAGAAGGTTTAGACTCAAGATTGGTGATCAACCTCTCCAACTGTAACTATATCTCTACTATGCAAATCATAGATTGTGACAAAAATTTGGTGTGAACTCAACACTGTTGCCTACTCCACCATGTTTCGATAGATAGAAAGTATATTGGTTGACAATGAAGGAACACAAAGAACATCATTAAATGCCTTTCCATCCATGCCAATGGATCCCTTCCCACAAACACACATATATGTGTTATTAGCCATCAAGATGTGTGGTGATGAATTAGTATCAAATGAATAGAACATACTCTTTGATGAAGCCATGTGATGCATCATTTTTACCATACAATTTCTCAATAGTCTCCAAAGCCTCTTTAGGTATTTTTCATGATTTGACCTAAAATTATACATCAAATGAGACTAATGAACATATGCATCCAAGTGTTTTCTCACGATCAAGGTCCCATTTTGGAAATTCTTTAACATCAATAGGTTGAGGAATGGTTTCCTTTAGATAGCCAAGACAACCATGTCCCATGAGATAATTCCATACTAATTTTCTCCATGAAGCATAATTATATGGAGTTAGGAGTTCAATTTAAGATTTCCCCATTGTAAGAACACACAAGAAAAATTAATCAACCAACCAATACAAGATTACCCCCAAATTACTCAATCAAGAAACCCCCCAACAATATATGATCATGGCACTTTATCTTAGTGCAATTACAGGGTCACTTGCCAAAAACAGTGAAGTGGACTTGATCTTATTGCTCATAGATGCCAAATTTGGCCACAAGCTCAAAGTATTTTTGTTTAAATAAAATGAGATCAATTTGATCACTCCAATGCAAATTACACAGAAAATTATGCACTTACAAAAAAAAATTCACCCAAAAATGTTATCGTAGGAGCAAGAATGAAGCCCCAAAAGTTCCCAAAATGAGAACGACTTAGCAACACCTGTGATAATATATATTTTTTTGAAAAAACTATCCACCAAAATAAAAAATCAATTGCACATATGTGATGAGCATGCAATTCTACCCCAAATAAACAAATTTCTTCCAAAAATAAGTTTGTATGACTAAGTTATAGCCATTTGAAGTCATATTGCTAAAACAAAGCTTGTAATGGAGAGGGGGCCAAAAATCTTTTAAAGTTGCTAACATTAGTAGTTCACTAGGTTAAATTTGATGATCAGGAGGCTATTATGCTAGAATATGCCTCTAGCTATTGGAATATTCTTCTGATGGTGATAGAATAGGAAAAAAAACTATACCTTCACCAAAAATTCAATGAAAACATTGGTGGAATCTTAGTGGAATCACAATGAAATCAAAATATTCTATGGAATCTAATGATAGGAGGTGGTCGATGGTAGTAGACTGTTGTGGGGCTCGTGGTTGTAGGGCATGGTTTGTGATGGCACCACGTGGCACCCATAGGGATTTATTGCCTCTTTGTGGTACGTAAAGTACCCTACACACTTGCAAGGTATTGAAATAATATTTAAAACCAAAAATTACTTTTTCCAAACCTACAAAATTTTATCTACAAACCCACAATTATGTTGTGACTGTATGATTTTTCTAACACCTGCAATTATGATGGTTGTAGGAGGGTGATTTTTTTTCTCAAGCTTTGGGTGAAGTGCTTAGATTTTTGTGATTTGATAGTTGATATTAAGGTTTTTGGGCCTTTTAGACATGATGGTAAGGTCATATTTGGCACAAAGTCATTTAAAAATTCTGCGATCTCTCAAATCTAGTAACCTTCACCCAACTTGAAATCCTCGTGGATCTGACAAAATATAATAAAATTTGACAAAATGAAAGGAAAACTAAATTTCTCTTATTCCTTGGATTCAATGGTGAGGTCCTTGAAACCTCCAATCACACCCAAAAAAATGTTCAATCCAAAATGGGTCCCTCAAATCTAAGAAGTTTGCAACATTGAAGCTTTGATACAATGTAGGAGTTAATGGTGAACTCCCAACACCTTGGGATCACATGCATGACAAAAATAACTAAATGTCAGGAATATCATGATATGATTATACATGCAATATTTCCAAATTGAATATGTGATGTACATATGATTCCTTGCTTATAAATGCAAATTGTGAGATAGGATTAGACAAGATCTTGACATGTGTCTTATTCCTGTATAATGATACAACTACCTAACCATTTATTAAATGACCTAGGAAACAAGCATTAAATAAAATCCTAACTAAATAAGATATGAGAAAATATTATCTAGACAACTAAGACTTCTAGAAAAGGCAACTAGGTCCTAAGTGGACTTAACATGCAAATAGGACCCCACTAATAACTAGTTAGGAAAGACACCTATTTACACCAACAAAAACAACATTCAAGACAAAGGATAGGCTATATGAGTGGCTAGTGATATCATTTGGGCTGAAAAATGCACTTAGCACCTTCATGAGGTTGATGAATGAAGTATTAAAACCTTTCCTTGGAAAATATTCCTTGTTTATTTAAATGATATCTTAGTTTTCAGTAAAACAAAAGAGGAGCACTTGTTGCAAATTAAGACATTTTTTTAGAGGTTAAAGGAAGAAAATTTGCTTGTCAACTTAAAGAACTGTAGTTTTATGGAAAGAGAAATAGTTTATCTAGGTTTTGTTGTATCTAAGGAATGGCTAAAGATGGACCTACAAAAGTACAAGGAAATAGTATATTGGCCTTTTCCAGGTTTGTACGTAAAGCTCATAAGAAATTTCAATGGGATATGTGCACCTATCATAGAAATAATGAAGGGTGGTAGGAAAGAATTTTAGTGGACAATTACAGTAGAAAAGAGCTTTTAGCTATTGAATAAAATAGTAGTAAAATAGTCAATGTTGGAATTGCTAGACTTTAGTTAGGTGTTTTAGGTTGATTTTTATGCTAGTGGATATGTTATTGGAGGAGTTTCAACTCAAGAAGGAAGACCCATTACCTACTTCAGTGGGAAGTTAAATGAAGCAAAGATAAAATAATTAGTCTATGACCAAGAATTATATGTCATACTACATGCCTTAAAGAAGTGGAGGCATTACCTGTTGTATAAGGAATTTGTATTGTACACAGACCACCATGCCTTACAATTCATTAACGACTAAGGTAAATTAAACTAGAGACATATGAAATGGGTGGAGTTCTTACAAAGTTAATCTTTTGTCTTGAAACATAAAATTGGTAGGTAAAACAAGGTAATAGATGCAATTAGAAAAAATATGTTTGTTAATGATGAGGTAAGGGTCAATGTTGATGGTTTTGATGCAATGAAGGAGTTCTATATACATGATCCTAATTTAAATTAAGCATAGAAATCTAGTAGAATTTTAATAGAAAAGTATAATGATCCATGGTTGGAGTATTTCATACGAGATGACTTGTTGTTCAAAGGGTAGAAATTATGTATACCCAAGGGTTCAATAAGAGAAAACCTAATTAAAGAAAAGAATATAGGAGTTTTAAATGGAAAATTTGGAAAAGATAAGACATTGGCACACCTAAATGAAGGATATTATTGGCCTAAAATGAGTGTAGATGTGAAAAAATTGGTACAAAGTTGTAGAGTTTTCCAACATGCTAAAGGAGTAAGATAGAACACATGATTGTTTTGGTGATTGCTTATACTAGGGAGACTGTGGGAGCACATAAGTATGGATTTTTCCTTGGGGTTGCTTCAGACACAAAGAGGTAATGACTCATTTTTTGTCGTTGTAGATAGAGTTTCAAAGATAGTTCATTTCATATCATGTTGAAAAAAGTAATGATTCTTCCCACATAGCTACATTATTTCTCAAGGAGGTAGTGATGCTACATGGATTACCTAAGAGTATTGTATTAGATAGGGACACTAATTTTGTTGGACATTTTTGCAATACATTATGAAAGAAGATGGGCAGTGAGTTAGGGTTCATCTCAATCTATCATCCCCAAACTGATGGGAAGAGAAAGGTTGTGAATAAAAGTTTGGGAAACTTGTTGCGATTTTTGG
This sequence comes from Sequoia sempervirens, assembly GCA_007258455.2. Lineage (NCBI taxonomy): Eukaryota > Viridiplantae > Streptophyta > Pinopsida > Cupressales > Cupressaceae > Sequoia > Sequoia sempervirens. Next base: position 536,786,282 of record VDFB02058242.1, read on the forward strand.
TGGGAGACAAACCACATCAATGGGACCTTATCCTAGCACAAGCATAATTTTCTTACAACAACTCAATCAATAGAAGTGTGGGTAAGAGCCCATTCCAAATAGTTTATGGGTACAACCCTAGAGGTATTGATGAATTGAGGGATAGTGCAAATTTGAACAAGAAGAGTGTTGTCGTAGAGGATTTTTTTTGCATACATTCATGAGCTACATTAAGGAAACATATTAATCTCCATAGCCTCTGTTGGGAATAGGATGTCATTTAATTATGATCCTAAACATATTTCATGTATCTCCTAAGTCTTTGGAAAGTGTTCCCCAACACTAGGATTAGAAAGAGATTAAATTTGAATGAAATGAACATGTAAATTGAAATTTGTAATTATTCCTAAATGATAGGAACATGTGGGGACACCCAAGAAGAGCTCGTACAAAATAGGAGCACATGGGACACCCACATGGGAGGTGGGACCCACTTTGTTTTAGTTAACTGTTTGGAGAATTGATAACTTTTATGTAATGCATGTCTTGTTCCTACAAAATAGGGATTGATAATTACAATGTGTGGAGTGGCACTATCAGTTCAATATTAGTTTAGTTTATTTTAATTCAGTTAAGTTAAGTTCAACTTCGGTTTAGTTTCAGTTCAGTTCAGTTTAGCTATGGTTCAGTTATCTTCAGTTACATGTAGTTGACTTTAGTTGAATTGAGTTGCATGACTAATGACTTTAGTTGCATGATAAATAACAGGTTGATACTTTTAGTTAAGTGGTGATGATCAATCATGCATGATGTTTACATGAATTGATGGAGAGATATGTTTCAGTTAACTCAAATTGACTTGGACCCACCTTGGGCACCCAAGTTGGAATCTTTTAGTTAACACCTTTTGCATGAAAAGATATTTACAAGGCTCGGTTAATTGGGCCCATTCTTGGGAACCAAATTTGAGGAGAAGCTTACAAGATATCTTTGAAACCAACAATCAGTTAAGACTTCAGTTTGGGACACCCAAATTGATGAAGGACTTGGTTTGACATTTTTTTTCACGAAATAACTCTACTTGCACAAGAATGGCGTAGATATTTGTGAGGAGCTTTATCCTCTTGTAATTGTCAACTTTTTGGAGTTTACAATGTTCATAATTGTCTATTTAATTGTAGTAAGTTGAAGAGAGTTTCAAGAAAGGTTTTGCAGGTTGAGCTTGTGCATTTGTGAGGGTTTGAAGCATGGCATGAGATGTGTGGATTTATGCTTGGTCACATGGAATGCATGGATAGCTTGTGCTATAGAAAGTGTAACAAAGTTTATTTGCAGGTTGTGAAGAAGGATTGTTGAAGGCAAGGAAGCATATCAATCAAGGATTGATACAACATTATTGTAATCTTATTCTAAGGTTAAATAATACAAGCACTATTAATTCTGGTGGTGGAGTTTTTTCCCAAAAATATTTCTCCACGTATATGTTGTGTCACTTCTATCTTCTTGTCTCATTCTTCTACAATCTTCTGTCTCTTTCTACAATTGGTAAAATGAATCTAAACAGATTAATCATTTACAAAGAATTGTGACAAAGAAAACTTAATTAAATCTACAATCTCATAGGTTTACAAGTTTTAAGTTATAATTTTACCTTCAATTTTTTGACATTTGGTATCATAGCTAACAGTTGGATAGAATTTGGGACATCTTTCTCTTAAAATTTTGAAGGTTTTTGGCTGTAGTGAGAGCTTTTACTATTGAGTTATTACAGATTTGTAAAAGAAGTGTGTTTTATCTTTTTGGTTTAGAGCTTATGGTTTTCTTGACCTTTTGGGAGCTGTGTCGTTAACAACAATTTCTTTGATTGTGTTGAGGCCATGGATGATATTCATTTAGGAGATGGTTATCACAATGTCATGGATAGCTTGGTTACATGGTTTAGTGGGAGATTTTGACAGTGATGGTTTGATGTTTATCTTGTTGCCATGTATAGCTCGGTATCACAGTTCAATGGGAGCTTTGGTAGGATATGGTTATCTTCATGTGATTTAAAGAGGTTTTAACATCTTGTTTCATAGAGGACCCTTAGAGTCTTTGGTAAAGGTGTTATTGTTCTTCATTTAGAGAGGATGTAGTTCTTTTTTTGGTTTTGAGTATTAATCATTTCCTTGAAGCTTCATGATTATACAAGTTGCATTTGAAGTTGGCATGGATTGATTGGTGAGTGCTCAAGAGAGACTTGGGTTAGGCTACATATTTCTTATGTTAAGAGATATATGTTGGAATGATTACTTGTTATAAAAAAAATTCAAGAGTAAAGATCGAGGAGCCTACACTTGGAAATGGATGTGAATCCATCATAGACTTGATGAGAAGGTTATATTTATTGAAAGCCTATATTGCTTGGTGTTGTATGCACAAGAAAATCTTGTATCCCACTCTTGGTCTACTCAACAGCTAAAATGATCTAAGAGGTGTTTCCCACTTGATTAACAAATGAATTATTTATATGTATCTTGTCTTCTCTTATGCATTAGTCTTGAAAGTTAAGTTCTAAGGTATTATTGAGAAGTAGATGCATGATTTTATGTATTTCCGTTGTTCTCCTTATAATATTGAACTTGAGTTAGTTCTAAGGATTTTGGTAGGAGAGGTAGAGGAGATAGTTAGTGACTTTGGGAATATTCCCTTATGTTGTGGGAATGTTTGGCTAAGTTTGATTTACTTTCTGTAAGAGGTTTACATCTAAGTTCTTCCATGTTTCATTATAAGTTGAATGGTTATATGTTGATATCGTTTTAGTTTGGGAGTGTTGAAGGAGATCTCACTTTACATAGTTTGGCATATGTTAGTGTGGTATAAGAACATGGTTTGATTTGTAGGTTCTCTCTTTGTGGGAATTTTCGTCTTCTTCTTGAAGGTTCTTATTTTATGAGAGATGTATTTTGCATATCATTATATGCTTCTTTAACACTATGATAGAGGAGTTAACCACATCATCTATGTGAAGTGCTATAGGACTTGTTAATGTTGTGATCTTGTTTTTTGTTTTGACATTACTTGTGCAGTGGGAGTTCCAGAAGGTATATGTGTTTTGTATGAGAGGGGCACATCTCTTGGATTGGTTACACTTTACTATAGTGAGTTACTTCAGAGGTTTTTTATCACATGTCTATGTGTGTTGTTACCTTGGAGTCTTATTTTGTAGGATGGTGGATATGCAGGGACTTGTTTGCAGATTTAGGTTGTTATGTTTCAATAACATTCAAAGTTCTACCTATGATAGTTTGTTTACTCTAGTTTGTGGTATGGATAGTTTTGGATGAGCTAGCAACTTGCTATGGTTGCTATTCCAATTTGGTAAGAGTGTGTCAGTCACTCAGAGTCTTTTGTTATCATTTGAATTTGATGCTTGTGTTCATGTATAGACTGGTGCAGGTTTTAGTGATAGAAGAAATGGTTATAGAGACTTGGGAAAGGTATTGATTGAGAAAGTTGACACTTTGATCAATGTTGTAGATTATCTTACAAATAAGTTCTCTTGGTGCAGGAAGGCCATTGGCCTCAAGTCCTGTAACTGATTTATAATAATGATTCCTTGTTTAGAATAATTGCAATGTATAATGTCATGTGGGAGAATGTTGGGAATATGATGTTATTTAATTGCAGTCCTAAACATATTTCATGTATCTCCTAAGTCCTTGGAAAGTGTTCCCCAACACTAGGATTACAAATAGATTAAATTCGAATGAAATGAACATGTAAATTGACATTTGTAACTATTCCTAAATAATAGGAACATGTTGGGATGCCCAAGAAGAGCTCCTACAAAATAGGAGCACATGGGATGCCCACATGGGAGGTGGGACCCACCTTGTTTAATTTAACTATTTGGAGAATTGATATCTCTTATGTAATGCATGTCTTTTTCCTACAAAATAGGCATTGATAATTACAATGTGTGGAGTGGCACTATTAGTTCAGTATCAATTCAATTCAATTCAATTCAGTTATCTTCAGTTGCGTGTAGTTGACTTCAATTGACTTGAGTTGCATGACTAATAACTTCAGTTGCATGACAAATAACATGTTGATACTTTTAGTTAAGTGGGGACAATCAATCATGCATGATTTTTGCATGAATTGATGGAGAGATATGTTTCAGCTAACTTAGATTGACTTGGACCCACCTTGGGCGCCCAAGTTGGCATTGTTTAGTTAACACCTTTTGTATGAGAAGATATTTACAAGGCTCAGTTAAGTGGGCCCATTCTTGGGCACCAAATTTGAGGAGAATCTTACAAGATATCTTTGAAACCAACAATCAGTTAAGACTTCAGTTTGGGATGCCCAAATTGATGAAGGAATTGGTTTGACATTGTTTTTCATGGAATAACTCTACTTGCACAAGAATGGTGTAGATATTTGTGAGGAGCTTTAGCCTCTTGTAATTGTCAACTCTTTGGAGTTTAAAGTGTTCATAATTTTCTATTTAATTGCAACAAGTTGAAGAGTTTCAAGAAATATTTTGCAGTTGAGCTTGTGCATTTGTGAGGGTTTGAAGCATGGCATGGGATGAGTGGATTCATGCTTGGTCACATGGAATGCATGGATAGCTTGTGCTACAGAAGGTGTAAAATAGTTTATTTGTAGGTTGTGAAGAAGTATTGTTGAAGGCAAGGAATCATATCAATCAAGGATTGATACAATGTTACTGTAATCTTGTTTTAAGGTTAAATAATACAAGCACTATTGATTCTAGTGGTGGAGTTTTTTCCCGAAAGGGTTTCTCCACGTATATGTTGTGTCATTTCTATTTTCTTGTCTCATTCTTCTACAATATTCTATCTCTTTCTACAATTTTTAAAATGAATCTAAACAGATTAATCACTTACAAAGAATTGTGACAAAGAACACTTAATTAAATCTATAGTCTCATAGGTTTACAAGTTTTAAGCTACAATATTCCTTCAATTTTTTGACAACCTCAAATAACTAGAATATATTAGTAAGGTCCAACATCATCATATTCATCATAAATTGCATATCCAATATACTCAACATAATCACACCACTTAGCAAAATCATTCTTCATGGGAAGTAGATTCAATCTTCAATATTCTCAACAATTAATAACTTAGCAAATATACCAAATGGTATCTAAAAAGTATCATTAATATTAGTTAATGTAGGCTGAATAAGATCTACATCATTATTAGAAGAATGATGAGAAATAATATCACCATTATGAGTTGGAAAATTTTCATAATAAAAAATAGACTAAACTCTTTTATAAGGTTTGGTTAGTTAAAAATCAACCTTTGATCTCCATTTGGAATTATCTATCCAAATAAAATTTATATTCCTTGTAGACTTTGAAGGTGGATTTGGTAGATAACAATGTTTGGTAGTGTTGGCATAACAACTAGCACCTCTGGAGTAAGAGTTGGTACGGACAGCTATGCACACTACGCAATGAGTGCTCTTCAAATTAGGAGGGGAAGCTCCCTCATTGTGCTTTAAAAAAAATGCTTGTAAAGGGAAAAGTAATCTAAACTATCTCCTATCTTTTTGTCTCAGCTGTAGAGGTGCAAGGCTTTCATGAAAACTATATACGTTGCAGCTGAGTATTTTCTAGTTTTGCAGACTACTAACTACAACTAGGCTAATTACTTAAAATCTATCCAATTTCCTCAAGAAAATAGAGCATGAGGATATGGAGCAAGGATGACTATCTGATGATAAACAAGTATAGATTCTCAACTTGAAGGCAAGGTGGCACATCTATTAGCTCAATCTGAAACATTTTATTGGAAACAACAATATACGATAAACTAAGTACGGATTCTCAACTTGAAGGCAAGGTGGCACAACTATCAGCTCAATCCGAATAAGTTTATTAGTCACACACATCAAACGATAGCCAAGTACAGATTCTCTGCTTGAGGGCAAGGTGGCACAACTATCATCTCAATCTAAACAAGTTTATTGAATACAAAATAGATTTATCTAAGGAAAGAATTCACCATTATAATTGCATGAAACCCTATGTGGCATAACAATTCATCATAATAGTAAAAACGCATGAACAGATACAGAATGAGCAATATTGAAGGCAAGGTGGGCACACAATATATTTCTCGCTCGTGCAAAAGTTATGTACAAATGAGCAAAAGCTCTTATTTATAGACATCAAAAGGTGTAGGGAACCCTAAAATCACCTTGAGTCAACTACAGTCTTGCAATACATGCAAGATTTATTGCTAAGCCCTAATAAAGCAAACTATACAGTTAACTGGAAAACTACCATCAGTTAACCGAAACATCTAATCTAAAAATGGACAATTGTGCAAGCATGCACGTCCTTATTGAAAGCATGTTAACTGGAACACTACCATAAGTTAATGTAAACCCTAATATGTAACTCCAAGTAAATAAGGCTGATCTCAGAATAGATATGTATGAAACAAAATAGCGAGTTAACTTGAGAAGGTAACCTCAAGTTTAACTCATGTGTGTAATGTCTATCCTGAGAGGTGGGAACTAAAGTCTACTGAGTGCGACCTTGAGCAACCAATCCCTCAACGAGATCGTTAACTGCATCACTGTTTGGAGCTATGATGCTCTGCCGAAGTATGCTATGTCTGTACAGCATGTCCTCAGCAGCTATGATCTGAGACTGAAGTTCACCTCTGCTTCTCGTTGTTTCGTCAAACAATGCTGACATGATTGTAAGCTAAATAATGTTACAGCCAACGGCCTCCCCATTGAAAATGGTATGAATGAGTGCCTGGAGCTCTAACTAAACATCGGTAAGCTTGACGTAGGCACCACCCTCAATCTGATATCAGAACGGTAAGAGAGAAACTAAGGTCCTCACAAATTGGAGTACACTAGTAATGTGCTCTCTACTCTCAGCCAACTCTGATGCCAAAGTCTCCTCTATCTTTTCCTTGAAAACCAACTGTGTTTTCCAAGAGTAGATAGCCTCTTTGTCTTCTGCATCTATGACTCCATCATATGCCATACTTAGGTGAGCAATCATGATCTCATCCTGAGGTATACCAAATGCCAAGTCTTTCTCCTCATCTTGGAGACGTAGACGGAGTTCTCGTGCATCATACCATAACTGATACAACTCTGTGAGCATAGAACGGCCTCTGGAAACAAACTCCTCCTCCCATTCATCTAAAGGCTTGCCATATGCAACCAAGTGATTAAGTTGACCTTGCTCTGCTGGAGGCTCAAGCATCGGTGGGCGTGTGGTGGTGACATCTGACTTGTGTACAAGGCTAGAAATATACTGATGAAGTTGTCTGATTTCAGCCTTGAGGGCAGCCTTATCTTCTCTCTCTTTCAACATTCTATCCCTGGCACTATTTGTAGCAACCTGTAGGAGATCAACCTGAGTCTGGCGTGTGCTACGACAAAGTTTGACTGTGATAACCTCAAAATCCTAAGATTCTAACTCAGCCAAGCTCTTCCCCTATGGAGGTATAGTAGTCTCAACAACAATCTACATATCAGTGTTCCTCTGTACATGGACCATGTTCTTAACCCTCTTGTCTGGCGCATCCTGGTAAACCTGATCAAAATCTAAATGATTAAGAACATAGGATGGTTGTCTCCTCTTCCTTCCTAGCTGAACCTCGATCCAAGACTAGTGTCAGCTAATGCTATTGGAAGGGTTTGTACTAGCGACAAGAGGTTGTGACGAGAGTGAATATACAGAGGCACTACTGTGAGATGGTGAGTCCAAGTCTAATTCAATATAAATTGGGACTGGTGACTACTCTGGAACTATTGTAGGAACTGGAAGCTGAATCTCAGACACTAGTGGGCTCTGAACGATCCTCTGAACTGGCTCTGCAATAGGCTGAGTGACAGGCTCCCTGTGTGTGTTAATGGCAGGTGCCTTACCTTTTGAATTTTTAGGCGCTTGATTCTTCTTGGGAGGATTACTCCTCTTCTTTTGCTTGGGTTTTGACGAGGAAATTAGTGAAGGATCCACCACTGGCGGCTCTACTCTAGGAAAACTTACCCTCCTGGCCTTTTTTCTTTTGAGGTAAAGCATACTTTTCTAAATGACTCTAATTGACCTCTCCTTAACTACCGCGTATTCCTTGGCATACCAATCAACTGCTGGCAATGACAGTGTTTCAACCTGCTCCTTAAAGAACTGAGGAAGAACCTCTCCCTCATCATCTGATAAACCTCCCACATCTTCTACCAAGAAAACAAAAATCTGTGGGAGAGAGAAGTGGCCATAGCTACGTCTGCGAACCTCGAAGTCATCTATGCAATTGGCCCAATAGTCTTCCATAGAAGGCTTGTGAAATGTACCACCACTGAGGTGAGTTGTGTAATGACCGTAAAGATCATAGTCATGAGCCTCAACAAGATACTTGAGGTGATACCTCTCAAGCTCTTGTCCTATAGTCTTAGCATCAACAGCTAACTTGCACCAATACATACCAAACTGAAAAGGAAAATTGGTAGATAGTTTATGTTTGCAGCACAAAAGATGATGAACATCATGCAACTTCCTCAGGAACTCCATGAAAACTGTCTTATCTGAAGGATAACGTGGAAGCATAGCTGGATTTCCTATAAACCCGTCTACTCGGATGTAGGTGTATGTCGGGAACTGAATAAACCAATCTACCTAGCCATCCATCGATGCTCTAGCAACTACCGAGATACGAATGTGCAACTCCCGATCCAAATTCCTCACTATATAAGTCAGAAAAGCCTCATGAGCACGCTTGAAATGACGTTCAGCCTTAGTGAACTCAAGCTGATCATAATACTGATAGACCTTCTAAACACTGAGAATGCCCACGGTGTTTAGTCCTTAGAACTAACCCTGATAAGCGATCAAGTACACGAGATAAGAACACATGTGAAACTCATGAGCAATGAAGAAACCGATGATCTACTTGTGGATAATATCGTTGATGAAGGATGCCCAGTCATAATGCTCCTACCTAGATATGATGCGACCAATAATGTAATACATCCAAGGCTAGAAAGCATTAGCATGTGGCTGACCTGAGACATGACTCAAGAGTGTGATTAGAATCGCATATTCATCCTTGTATTCACCATGACCCACAATATTTGGAAATCTGTTCTTTGCTTGCTTTAACCATCTTTCTGCCATCTTATTCTGACACTTGTCCACATCAGCATTGAATGCCTGCTCGCACTGCTCGATGGAAATAACAGATTGTTCGAGTGTTGAGGTATGCCAAAACTCCTTTCAATTTCCAAAGGCTTGAGACTACAAATAACACGTCCATCGACTGACACTATCTCACGAGTAACAGAGTTGTAATGCTTAATACAAGACATCACGAACTCAATACAATGAACGGAGATAGGTATGGAAGCGGCCTCTAACAACCCAGACTGCTAAATGTTCTGAATAATCGATCCTCTGATCTTGACTGGATCCAAGACTGCTTCTAGCAACACCTTGTGAAAATTCGTCTCAACTGTCTTGATGAAGTCATGAGTGAGATCTGTTTTGGTCCTGTATTCGAACTGAGTGTATTGCATTCTGAAAAACTCCCTATGTTTTGACAAGATTTCTAGGGGCTAAAAAAAGCCTGCTGAGACCAAAAATAGCCTTTCGGAAGAGTTATTTTCGACGAAAATCTGAGATATGGGTTTTGTCCAGAAAAAGATTCTAAGACAACCCAGAATGTCAGAAATGCGAAAATATGACTTCTACTCGACTGTGCAACGAATTTTCAGCTGAGAAAATTACAAACTCAAGAATGGAGTTCTGAAGTTGAAAATTCCTAAAAATTCAAGCGCACGATTTTAACTTGAGGAAGTTGTATGAAAATGTTCCAGATGTTTGAACTTGTAGAATTTTCCAATTTCAGGAACATGCGAATTGAGATTTGAGAGAAAACTGAGAATCAAGGAGGAAAAAGACGTTTTTATTATGCTCTTCTTCAATGAAAATCGCCCTTGAATTCTTCAAATTGTTGATAATTGTGAACTTTAACCTGCAAAAGAATGTGTTTAAAGAAATCGCCCTTGAGAATTGATGAAGAAATTCGGCTTTGCCTGTGAAAATTGCCTTTTGCTTCAGAAATATGAATTTCTTTAGCTCTATGAATGATGAACAATGAAGATGGCGATTTGCTTAAATAAAGAAAATTCGCACCATCTTGTGAACTGCAAGATCAACACCCTGACTGAAATAGACGCCTTCCAATTGGACCCCCTTCAGTTTTACTCCCACTAACACTGAGTTCGAAATTTAAATAACCATAAAATAATCATTATGCAATTTGCAAAGGCGCCAATTATATAAATTTTCCATTTTAATGCCAAAATATGCAAAATAAATATTAAGAATTATTCAACTTCAGTTGACAAACTGAATGAAGCTTGAGGTTTCACTGTCAAACTTCACTGTTTTCAAAAAGTCATCATTTGAGCTCATAGGCATCCATTTACTCAAGATATTGCACTTTTTATTAACTTCCTATTTTATAGCTGACTTCACAATTACAACTGAACATCTTCAACACTGATTTCCCAGTGACCAAGCGATGCTGAGACAGAACTAGAGAATTCATTGGAAAGCCTCTTGAACAAGGAAGAAATGTCTGCTGGGAGTCATCACTGCAAAATCTATCATTTGACACCTCAAAAAATTGGGCACCCTTGATTAAATTTATTTTACGACACCAGACTTAGCTATTTTCCCAAACTTCCATTTGAAGCTTCAAACAGATGCTGACGACGAACGGTGAACCCTACTGATAGGCAACGAAACTCACTGCATGATTGGAGATATTCTGCATCCAACGAATATACGCAAGGCATCTGACAACTGCATTAAGGGCCTCAGAAGTGAAGGCGCCCTTGGTTGGAGAAGGCTCAAACACTGTTTTGACAAAAGTATAACTCTCAACCAGATGACCTACTTTGACCTCTGATATCTGGAGCTGGGGTGACCCGATTTGAACACTGTTTGTCTGAATGCGTAACTAGAAGGACCCACAAAAGATGTTTCTAGAGGTGACGAAGCAAGAAAACTGCTTCTAAGACCTCAAAAAGAAATGGGCGCTTTCCAAAACAAATTGTACAACTAGACAGCCATTTTTTGAGCTGTCTTCATTTTTCAGTATAGCACCAAAGACCTCGCTCGGACAAGCTTTTGCAAAATCGTGAAGGCTAATGGTTGGGCTCGTTGAATAGAAAAAGTGATTATGCTCAACTCCCGTGAAGACTTCGATGATGAACGACCTCATCTAACAAGCCAAAAAGCAAGGTGCCCTTGACCTATGGAAATACAATGAAAATCCTATGCCAGTCCACCCGTGAAATTACGTGCTTGATAGAAATGTCGTCACGACCTCTCAGAATCTCGGATTGATCGACAACTTGGTGCATCGAAAAGGCAGACTAGAGTATCACAAACGCCAGAAAGACTTTATCTGTGATCTCAACCATGTTAGGGGTCACTTGGAAGGGCGCCCTTGAGCTACAGGGGCATAGCTTATCATCTGGAGAAGTTCAGTGACATGAATTCACCTCAAAAGCTCATCTTTTGGCGTCAGCTGCTGGAACCTCGAACCTCGAATCACTGCGTTCAATAACTCGTTGGACAGGAAGACTGGTCGTGAAGAGGCAGAACACATAAAACATCATGAATGACAAGATATGACCCCCTTTTAAGAGGTGCGCCCTCAAGCTACAAGGGCGCAAAAGCTCAAAAAGGAGAAACTTTTACAATCTGCAACTTCAGGATCTTCAACTTCTGTCGCCTGTAACTAGAGCTTCAAGTCTTAGAAAGCTTCGTAGGTTAGCTCGTCAGATAGGCAAACCAATTTTGAAGAGATTGACTATATTTATGAGCACTTTCAACAAAATCTTGACCTTCAAAAAGAAGGGCACCCCTGGGCTACAGGGGCGCAACTTTGCTTTTCTCTGAAAAATCTCCATAAAATAATCACTGAAAACTTTGCCTTAGCCACTCAAACGATCATGCAAAAGTATAATTGTTGTCGTGAAACGGTCCTCTGTCATGAAATGCTTCGTTCGAAGCCTCTATTTCAGGTTCTGATAAATGAATGGTGCCTTTGACTGACAAAACAATGACAAAACTCCATGCTTGAAATTGCCCAAAAAACTATACTTGACATCATTTCATCAACGTTTAGACTCTTTTAAGCAAAATGCCTTGATGAAGCAAAAAAATTGGTTTTGGGTACAACATTAGGCTCCGTCTAGTGACCATGTCGAATACCTACGACATAGGAGAACCTAAGAATCTCAGTGTTAAGTAGACCAATGATTTACAATTGGGCATTGGAGTTAGGACTTTTCCCTAATCACCTAAAAACATTTGGAGTTACCTAAAAACCTAACCTAGAAATCACCTAAAACACGACAAAACATCACAGAATGGGGAAACATAAAACAACATAACGATAAAGCATAAAAAGTATTTACAATATTACTCCTCCCCTGGAGGGTTGAAGTGCTTAAGATACTGCCTACTATAAGGAAGCGGGAAGAGCCTTCCATCCTGATGCGAAAGAATATAAGTGTTCTCTCCTACGGAGTCATGGATCTAGAAGGGTCCTAACCATAAGGAATCAAATTTCCCATGCATTCCTTTTGGCTCGTGCCTTTTGTCCCACAAAAGGACTTGATCTCTGACTTTAAAGTCTCTGTGACAAGATTTCTTATCAAAAAGCCTCTTCACTCTTTCGTGATGATGAGTGATCTTATCAACAACCTCCATCCTCTCCTCTTGAAGTTTCATCAAAAGCAACATCTGCTTCTGAATAGGATCATTGAATTCTTCATCTTCTACTGCAGATGCCAGCTATAAAGCAGAAAGCTCCAAAGTAATGGGAAGAATAGCTTCTGTACCATACAAGAGTACGAAAGGTGAGGTGCCAATAGCTCTTTTGGGAGTTATACGATCAGCCCAAAGGGCGTCATATAACTTAGTATGCCAAGCTCGTTGATTTGACTCAACTAACTTGCATATGATTGCGACAATGTTCTTATTGGATGATTCGGCCTATCCATTACCCTGAGGTAATAATCCAACGAATGAGACAACATGATGTCGTGATCAAAACAAAAAACTTAAAATCTCCTCTGAGGATAAGCATGTTGCATTATCAGCCACGATTTTTTGAGGAATTCCGAAGCGAGAAATGATATTCTCCTTAAGGAAGTTACAAACCACTTCGGGCATAGCTCGCTTAGTAGGAACCGCCTCAACCCATTTTATAAAATAATTTGTTGCTGTAATGACATAAGAATTCCCCTTGTTGGAACTAGGATTGATAGGACCTATGAAATTGATACCCCATTGCTGAAAAGGAGCATCAATGATCACTAGCCTGAGTGGAAGAGATGCCAATTTGACTTTACCAGCAAACTGTTGACATAACTGACATTTGTAAACCCATTCATATGCATCACGGAACATAGTAGGCCAATAGTACTGTGCCCGCAAGATCTTGAATGCAGTGACCCTCAATGAAAAGTGTCCTACGCACGCTTGACTGTGAAATGCATCCAACAACTTCTACTACTGGTCTCTACCGACGCATAGAAGAAAATTTTCGTCAAGGCCACACTTGTACAAAACATTATTAACAAGCACAAAATTTTGTGCTTTCAATTTCAATGTTCTTTTCTGTTGTTTGTCCATGTGATGTGGACATTCACCATACATTGAATAATACCATAGAGGTGTGTACCATTCTTCCGCAGAATCAACAAGTAGGACCAAAGGAAGGTCCTCTTCAATTTCCTGTTTTGAATCAATTCCACCATTGCTTCAGAATTTATGATCTCCTTCTTCTGCCAATAACCAACAAAGACCTTGTCTGTGAACAAGCTTGGTTGGTTTAATCTCTAGATCATATTCTTGAACCCTTGCGACCCAATTCCCTCTTTTTGTGCCCATCTCTTGCTGAGTAAGCACACTTTTGACTGCTGGATCGGTGACATACACCGTTGTGTGAGAATTCAAAAGATAAAATCTGAAATTTTTGACAGCTCTGACGATAGTATAAGTGTTCTTCTCAATCTGGGAATAACACATCTTAGCATCTTTGAAATTAGCACTCATAAAAGCAATAGGAGATTCTCCCTCCTCGCTGAGCTTCTATGTCAGAATAGCAGACAGTGAATGTTCTGACGCATAACAGTAAAGGATAAAATCCTTCTGAAAGTCAGGCTGAACTAACACTGGTGCATTAGCAATAGCCTCTTTGATTTTAGTAAAGGCCTTCTTACCTTCTTCCGTCCATACAAAAATGGATGTCTTCTTCATCATTGCTGATATCTCCTTGGTCAGCTCTGAGAAATCAGGTACGAACCTTCAGATAAAGTTGACTTTACCGAAAAAGGGGTACACCTGCATTTTATTTGTGGGGAGAGACAGGTTTCGAATTGAATCTACCCGATTTGGATCTATTCTGGTACCTTCTTTGGAAACGATATGGCCAAGTAACTTGCCCTCTGTCACCGCAAAGATGGTCTTCTTCGGATTCAAAGATATTTTATGATACCTGCATCTCTCGAACACTTTCACGAGATGTGAAAAGTGATCACTCCGTTTATCTAAAAAAATGGTTAAGTCATCAAGATAGATGACTATGATCTTATTCCTAAGATCCCCAAAGGCTAAATCCATGGCTCTTTGAAAAGTAGAACCGGCATTGATAAGGCCGAAAGGCATCCTCTCATAAGCAAACGTTCCCCACGGCGTGGTGAAATCTATCTTGATTTGATCCTCCTCAGCCATTGCAATCTGATTGTAGCCAAAAAAACCATCAAGAAGCGATAACATTTCTGATCCGGTAACTATCTGCAATGTGTGATCCATGATAGGTAAGGGATAGTTGTCCTTTAAGGACGATTGATTCAAGTTCCTGAAATCAACACAAATTTTGATTTCTCCATTCTTCTTGTGCACAAGAACAATGTTTGACACCCAGGTGGAGTGATGAATAGGAAAAATTATCCTCAAATCCACCATCTTTTGAATTTTCGCATAGATAGTACTCTGAATTCGCAGGTTGTAATGTCTTTGTTTCTGCCTGAAAGGCTAAACATCAGACTTCAGTGAAATTGTATGAGACAATTCGATGGGTGTGAAGACCTTTAAATCTTCATATGACTAGGTTAAAACATCCTTATACTGCTTGAACAAGGCGATGAACCTTTTAGTCTCCTCCGGAGTACAACACTTGCCCAAATTCACAAACCGAGGCTTGTCTTCAATACCTATGTTGACTTGATTATACTCTGATGAAGTATTCACCCCTGACCTTTTCTAATCTTGGATGTAACGATCATGCCTGTCAAAAATATCCTCTAAGGATACAAAACCTTTGGGAATCTGATTTCCTTTCAACTGAATGATTCCAAATTCTGTAGCCTCAGAGTCTTTAGAAATTGACTCTTTGTAAGGAGTTGAACTCCCCTCAAAGAATAATTCTTTGTAGTTGTCTCCCATGAAGAGAAATTCTTCGATATCCTCATCATCATTGAAGACTTGCCAGTTGTCTGAATTATTAGGAACAGTTGGTCTGTAGATGAGTTCAATAGCAAATGAGTTCTGACGAAAGTCATAGTTTGGCATGAAAAGGGCTGCTGAAACAACAAGTGCATCAGCTTTGCTATTATTCATTCTTGAAATATATTTGATGTTGAATGCATCAAAAGAGTTGATTTCATTCCACACCCTCTGCCTATAGTTTTGGAGAAGATTCTTTCTTATTTGAAACTGCTCTCTGACCTGCTTAACGATCAGCTCTGCATCTCCTTCAACTTGAAGCAGCTTGATCCCCATATCCTTTATGTTTTTGAGACCTAATAAAAGTGCCTCATATTCAGTAGTATTGTTAGTGCAATCGAATTGCAACCTATATGAAAAAGGATATAAACGACCTTCGGGAGAGATAATCACTACTCCTGCTCCTGAGCCTGAAGTTGAACAACTGCCATCAAACTGCATCGTCCACATCTTAGATTCTTCATTTGACAATTTTGCGGAAAGTGCAAAATTCTGACAATCTTTTGTCACTTCGGACACCATAGCATATGTACCTGGACCCGTGTCTTGATATAACACTTGAACGTGTGGGTCCTAGGACTTCACCACTGTGAACTTTGATTTGGTTTCTGGCTCCAGCTTAAAAGTACCTTTCTTCAATGGAATTGTCGTGAATGACCAATCCATCTGTATTTCTCCTCCAAGATCTTTGCAAAAAATTCTACTAAGTAACATCCCATAGCTTGTAGGAATATCAGCCACTAGGATGGTCATCATGATCTTTTTCTCTGAACAGAACGCTAGCCTTACTTGCGCGTCTTTGAGTTGACCAACCAACGACACCGGCTTGGATTCAAGTGAATAACACTTTTACTGAGTGGGGGTGCACGAAAGTCCCAATGCATTCATAATTTGCAAAGGCATAACGTTGTCTGAAGCTCCACTATCAATTATACAACTGCTCAGCTTAAAACCTCCTATGTATAAAGATATATAAAAAGGCTTGGGCTTCTCTTCTGCAGGAATGGAGGATTGTAGTAATGTCGGCTAAACGACATTCTTTTTAAGAACATTCAAGATTCTATCCAGCTGTTTTGGATGATCTTGCAAGTACTCCAGTTGAGATATATGTACCTTTGTCTTCATCATAGAAGACACGATGTCAAAGCTTGTTGAAGACGTATCTAAAGTAGTTGGCAAGATGTTCTCTTGTGAAGGTTTGAGATTGGAAGTAGAAACTACTTCTTTTGCTTTTGTATTCAAATTCTGCTTTTCCTCTTCATCCTTCTGTGCCTTGAAATGCTGAGCACGTGTGAACACAGGTGAGGTGATATTTCGTGATTCACTGCAAGAGAAAAATGACAAGATTCTTCTTCTTCTTGATTAACGGGTTCTCTATCAAAGTATCCCGTTGCGGAGTCGCCATCAAACTCGTCTGTCTGTGAAGAGACAACATTTGAACTAGAAGGTATGAAGTCTAAACTAGGAGCGAAATCAGAAAATCCCATGAGCTGATTCATTCTCTGATTTTCTGGACAAGTAGCTCCGGTGTGCTCTGTTGAATCATGGAATGTGCAAAAGACTGTGGCCTTTTTAGCTTCATTATTTTGTCTCGGTTGTCCTTGCAGAAACTTAGACTTGTAATTATTGTATGGATGAAAGTTATTCCTCCTCGGCTGGTACTATTGTTGTGGTTGAAAAGGTGGTGTGGGCAAGGCTGGTTTCCCTTGAGGTGGTGACTGCCTCTTCAGCATCGTCACCTCGTTTGCTACCTTCTGTAGCAATGGATCAGTCGATGCTTGCACGAGCAACCTGATTGAATCATCTTTCATCTTGTCGGTGGTAATCATGTTATCTTCAAGCTTAATTGCTTCTTCCTGAAGGTGTTGTAGATCATCTTCTTCGCTTATCATCAGGAAAAAGGAAATTTCTAACGGTAATGCGTTGATGAAAGAGCTCATCAAAATCTCATCAGATGGATTCAAGGTGTGAGAAATCTGTGTAACAAGGGGGTTAAACCTTGCCACGAATTCCCTCATCAGTTCATGCTTCTCCATCTTTGAATTTGAGAGTTGTGCAAATAGTCTATGACTGTCCTCGGCAGGCTTGAATCTTGCCAAGAACTTCTCGCTCATGACTGCCCAACTAGTGATAATACCTGGCTCAAGATTATTGAACCAGTCTGTTGCATTGTTCTCAAGAGTTTCCACGAAAAGACATAGCAATGTCTTCATGCGCTACATACAAAATGGAACAAGCTGCCGTGAATGCTGATAGATGTTCATTTGGATGTTTGGAACCATCGCCATGAAATCTTGGGAAAAACTTGCGTGAACCTTTGGGTAGTTCATGATGTCCTGCTAAAGCCAACGGTCCAATATTGTCGCCCCAAGGCAAGGGGGCTAGACGTCTTGTGTTTCTTCCATTACGACCGTTGTGATTATCATTGTTATGATCGCCATTGTTACAATTACCCATCTCTATAGTTGGAGTGGGAATCTCTTCTTCAAAAATTTTTGATTCAGTAAACTGCTCAGGAGCTTCTTGGAAAACAGGATCAGGCTGGATGGGATGATGACCTCTCCTTCTTCTAATATAAACTCGGTACACTAGGATGCTTAATTCCATGAGGGAGGTGGCAGAATTGGTCTACCTGTTGAAAGATCTGCTTTCTCTTCTTCTTTGTCCAGAGCTGTAGCCGCGTTTCTCCACTGACTAGTAGATGTATGATTTTCAAAAATAAAAGTGTGCAAGCTACTGATAATATCTGACTGTTCTGCTTCGATGAAGACTAAATTTGGTTGTATAACAGGCGAAATTAGTGTTGGTTGTTGAACTGGAGTAGTAGGATGCCAGATAGTCATAACCATGCAAGGCCAAGCCTTGAGAAGTTTATGTGCCTCGTGCCCCATGGTGGGTGCCAAAAAACTATAGGTGTAACAACTAGCACCTCTAGAGTAAGTGTTGGTACAAATAGCTATGCACACTACGCAATGAGTGCTCTTCAAATTAGGAGGGGAAGCTCCCTCGTTGTGGTTTAACAAAAATGATTGTAAAGGGAAAATTAATCTAAACTATCTCTTGTCTTTTTGTCTTAGTTGTAGAGGTACAAGGCTTTCACGAAAACTATATACGTTGCAGCTGAGTATTTTTTGGTTTTGCAGACTACTAACTACAACTAGGCTAATTACTTAAAATCTATCCAATTTCCTCAAGAAAACAGAGCATGAGGAAATGGAGGATGACTATCTGACGATAAAAAAGTATAGATTCTCAACTTGAAGGCAAGGTGGCACAACTATCAGCTCAATTCGAATAAGTTTATTAGTCACACACATCAAACGATAACCAAGTACAGATTCTCTGCTTGAGGGAAAGGTGGCACAACTATCATCTCAATCTGAACAAGTTTATTGAATACAAAACAGATTTATCTAACTAAGGATAGAATTCACCATTATAATTGCATGAAACCCTATGTGGCATAACAATTCATCATAATAGTAAAAACGCATGAACAAATACAGAATGAGCAATATTAAAGGCAAGGTGGGCACAACATATATTTCTCTCTCATGCAAAATTTATGTACAAATGAGCAAAAGCTCTTATTTATAGACATCAAAAGGTGTAGGGAACCCTAAAATCACCTTGAGTCAACTACAGTTTTGCAATGCATGCACGATTTATTGCTAAGCCCTAATGAAGCAAACTATACAGTTAACTGGAAAACTACCATCAGTTAACTGAAACATCTAATCTAAAAATGGACAGTTGTGCAAGCATGGACGTCCTTATTGAAAGCATGTTAACTGGAACACTACCATCAGTTAACGTAAAAACTAATATGTAACTCCAAGTAAATACGGCTGATCTCAGAATAGATATGTATGAAACAAAACAAGTTAACTTGAGAAGGTAACCTCAAGTTTAACTCCTGTGTGTAATGTCTATCCTGAGAGGTGGGAACTGAAGTCTACTAAGTGCGACCTTGAGCAACCAATCCCTCAATGAGATCATTAATTGCATCACTGTCTGGAGCTATGACGCTCTGTCAAAGTATGCTATGTCTGTGCAGCATGTCCTCACCAGCTATGATCTGAGACTGAAGTTCTCCTCTACTTCTCGTTGCTTCGTCAAACAATGATGACATAACTGTAAGCTGACTAATCTTACAGCCAATGGTCTCCCCATTGAAAATGGTATGAATGAGTTCCTGGAGCTCTGGCTGAACATCGGTAAGCTTGACGTAGGCACCACCCTCAATCTGATATCGGCACGGTAAGTGAGAAACTAAGGTCCTCACAAACCAGAGTGCACTAGTAACGTGCTCTCTACTCTCAGCCAACTCTGATGCCAAAGTCTCCTCTATCTTTGCCTTGAAAACCAACTGTGTTTTCCAAGAGTAGATAGCCTCTCTGTCTTCTGCATCTGTGACTGCATCATATGCCATACTCAGGTGAGCAATCATGATCTCATCCTGAGTTCTACCAATCGGCAAGTCTTGCTCCTCATCTTGGAGATGTAGACGGAGTTCTCGTGCATCATACCGTAACTAATACAACTCTGTGAGCATAGAATAGCCTCTAGCAATGAACTCCTCCTCCCATTCATCCAAACGCTTGCCATATGCAACCAAGGGATTAAGTTGGACTTGCTCTGCTGGAGGCTCAAGCATTGGCGGGAGTGTGGCGGTGACATCTGACCTGTGTACAAGGCTAGAAATATACTGACGAAGCTATCTAATTTCAACCTTGAGGGCTGCCTTATCTTCTCCGTCTTTCAACATTCTATCCCTGGCACTGTTTGTAGCAACCTGTAGGAGATCAACCTGAGTCTGGCATGTGCTACGAACAAGGTTGACTATGATAACCTCAAAATCCTGAGATTCTAACTCAGCCAAGCTCTTCCCCTATGGAGGTATAGTAGTCTTGACAACAATCTCCATATCAGTGTTCCTCTATACGTGGACCATGTTCGTGACCCTCTTGTCTAGCGCATCCTGGTAAACCTAATCAAAATCTGAATGATTGAGAACATAGGATGGTTGTATCCTATTCCTTCCTAGCTGAACCTCCATCCAAGACTGGTCTCAGCTAATGCTACTGGAAGGGTCTGTACTAGTGACAGGAGGCTGTGACGAGAGTGAATATACAGAGGCACTACTGTGAGGTGGTGAGTCCAAGTCTAATTCAATATGAATTGGGACTGGTGACTGCTCTGGAACTGCTGTAGGAATTGGAAGCTAAATCTCAAACACTGGTGGGATCTGAACGGTCCTCTGAACTAGCTCTGCAATAGGCTGAGTGACAGGCTCCGTGTGTGTGTTAACGGCAGGCGCCTTACCTTTTGAATTGTTAGGCGCTTGATTCTTCTTGGGAGGATTACTCCTCTTCTTTTGCTTGGGTTTTGATGAGGAAGGTAGTGAAGGATCCACCACTGGCGGCTCTGCTCTAGGAAAACTTACCCTCGTGGCCTTTTTTCTGTCGAGGTAAAGTATACTGTTTTGAATGAATCTACTTGACCTCTCCTTAACTATTGCGTATTCCTTGGCATACCAATCAACTGCTAGCAACGGCTGTGTGTCAACCTGCTCCTTAAAGAACTGAGGATGAACCTCTCCCTCATCATCTGATAAACCTCCCACATCTTCTGCCAAGAAAACAAAAATCTGTGAGAGAGAGAAGCGGCCATAGCTACGTCTGCGAACCTCGAAGTCATCTACGCAATTGGCCCAATAGTCCTCCATAGAAGGCTTATGAAATGTGCGACCACCAAGGTGAGCTGTGTAATGACCATAAAGATCATAGTCATGAGCCTCAACAAGATAGTTGAGGTGATACCTCTCGAGCTCTTGTCCTGCAGTCTTAGCATCAACAGCTAAATTGCACCAATACATACCAAACTGAAAAGGAAAATTGGTAGATTGTTTATGTTTGCAGTGCAAAAGATGATGAACATCATGCAACTGCCTCAGGAACTCCATGAAAAATTTCTTATCCGAAGGATAACATGGAAGCATAGCTAGATTTCCTATAAACCCATATACTCAGATGTAGGTGTATGTCGGGAACTGAATAAACCAATCTGCCCAACCATCCATCGCTGCTCTAGCAACTGCCGAGATACAAATGTGCAACTCCCAGTCCAAATTCCTCACTATATTAGTTAGGAAAGCCTCATGAACACGCTTGAAATGACGTTCATCCTTAGTGAACTCAAGCTGATCATAATACTGATAGACCTTCTAAACACTGAGAATGCCCATGGTGTTTAGTCCTTGGAACTGACCCTGATAAGCGATCACGTACACGAGATAAGAAGACATGTGAAACTCATGAGCAATCAAGAAACCGATGATCTGCTTGTGGATAATATCGCTGATGAAGGATGCCCAGTCATAATGCTCCTGCCCAAATATGATGCGACCAATAATGTAATACATCCAAGGCTGGAAAGCATTAGCATGTGGCTGACCTGAGACACAACTGAAGAGTGTGATTAGAATCGCGTATTCATCCTTGTACTCACCACAACCCACAATATTTGGCAATTTGTTCTTTGTTCGCTTTAACCATCTTTCTGTCATCTTATTCTGACACTTGTCCACATCAGCATTGAATGCCTGCTCGCACTGCTGCATGGAAATAACAAGATTGTTCGAGTGTTGAGGTATGCCAAAACTCCTTTCAATGTCCAAAGGCTTGAGACTACAAATAACACGTCCATCGACTGACACTATCTCATGAGTAACAGAGTTGTAATGCTTAATACAAGACATCACGAACTTAATACAGTGAACAGAGATAGGTATGGAAGCAGCCTCTAACAACTCAGACTGCTAAATGTTATGAATAATCGAACCTCTGATCTTGACTGGATCCAAGACTGTTTCTGGCAACACCTTGTGAAGATTCGTCTCAACTGTCTTGATGAAGTCATGAGTGAGAACCATTTTGGTCTTGTATTCGAGCATAGTGTACTGCATTCTGAAAAACTCGCCTGTTGACTGTGAACTTAACTATGTTTTGACAAGATTTCTGGGGGCTAAAAATAGCCTGCTGAGACCAAAAATAGCCTTTCAGAAGAATTATTTTTGGTGAAAATCTGAGATATGGGTTTTGTCCAGAAAAAGATTCTAAGACAACCCAGAACGTCAGAAATGCGAAAATATGACTTCTACTCGACCGTGCAACGAATTTTCAGCTGAGAAAATTAGAAACTCAAGAATGGATGTTCTGAAGTTAAAAATTCCTAAAAATTCAAGCGCATGATTTTAACTCAAGGAAGTTGTACGAAAATGATCAAGATTTTTGAACTTGTTAAATTTGCCAATTTCAGGAACATGCGAATTGAGATTTTAGAGAAAACTGAGAATGAAGTAGGAAAAAGACATTTTCATTATGCTCTTCTTCAATGAAAATCGCCCTTGAATTCTTCAAATTGCTGATAATTGTGAACTTTAACCTGCAAAAGAATGTGTTTAAAGAAATCGCCCTTGAGAACTGATGAAGAAATTCGCCTTTGCCTGTGAAAATTGCCTTTTTCTTGAGAAATACAAATTTCTTTAGCTCTGGGAATGATGAACAATGAAGATGGTGATTTACTTAAATAAAGAAAATTCGCACCATCTTGTGAATTGCAAGATCAAAACCCTGACTGAAATAGACGCCTTCCAATTGGACCCCCTTCAGTTTTACTTCCACTAACACTGAGTTCAAAATTTAAATAATCATAAAATATTCATTATGCAATTTGCAAAGGCGCCAATTATAGAAATTTGCCATTTTAATGCCAAAATATGCAAAATAAATATTAAGAATTATTCAACTTCATTAAAAAACTGAATGAAGCTTTAGGTTTCACTGTCGAACTTCACTGTTTTCAAAAAGTCATCATTTGAGCTCATAGATGTCCATCTGCTCAAGATATTGCACTTTTTATTAACTTCCTATTTTATAGCTGACTTCACAGTTACAACTGAACATCTTCAACACTGATTTCCCAGTGAGCAAGCGATGCTGAGACTGAACTGGAGAATTCATTGGAAAGCCTGCTGAACAAGGAAGAAATGTCTGCTGGGAGTCATCACTGCAAAATCTATCATTTGACACCTCAAAAAATTGGGCACCCTTTATTAAATTGATTTTATGACACCAGACTTGCTATTTTCCCAAATTGCCATTTGAAGCTTCAAATGGCTGCTGACGACGAACGGTGAACCCTATTGACAGGCAACAAAGCTCACTGCATGACTGGAGATATTCTGCATCCAACGGATATACACAAGGCATTTGACAACTGCATTAAGGGCCTCAGAATTGAAGGCGCCCTCTACTTGAGAAGGCTCAAACACTGTTTTGACAAAAGTGTAACTCTCAACCAGATGACCTACTTTGACCTCTAATATCTAGAGCTGGGGTGACCCGATTTGAACACTGTCTGTCCGAACGCGTAACTAGAAGGACACACAAAAGATGTTTCTGGAGGTGACGAAGCAAGAAAACTGCTTCTAAGACCTCAAAAAGAAATGGGGGCTTTCCAAAACAGATTTTACGACCAGACTTAGCCATTTTTCGAGTTGTCTTCATTTTTCAGTATAGCACCAAAGACCTCGCTCGTACGAGCGTTTGTAAAATCGCGAAGGCTGATGGCTAGGCTCGTTGAATAGAAAAAGTGATTACGCTCAACTCCCGTCAAGACTTCGACGACGAACGACCTCATCTGACAAGCCAAAAAGCAAGGCACCCTTGACCTATGGAAATACAATGAAAATCCTATGCCAGTCCGCCCGTGAAATTACGTGCTTGATAGAAACGCCGTCATGACCTCTCGGAATGTCGGATTGATAGGCAACTTGGTGCATCGCGAAGGCAGACTAAAGTATCACAAATGGCAAGAAGACTTTATCTGCGATCTCAACCATCTCAGGGGTCTCTTGGAAGGGCGGCCCTGAGCTACAAGGGTGCAACTTATCATCTGGAGAAGTTCAGTGACATGAATTCACCTCAAAAGCCCATCTTCTGGCGTCAGCTGCTGGAGCCTCGAACCTCGGATCACTGTGTTCGATAACTCGTTGGATAGGCAGACTGGTCATGAAGAGGCAGAACACATCAAACATCATGAATGACAAGATATGACCCCCTTTTAAGAGGTGCACCCTCAAGCTACAGGGGCGGAAAAGCTCAAAAAGGAGAAACTTTTACAATCTGTAACTTCAGGATCTTCAACTTCTGTCGCCTGTAACTGGAGCTTCGAGTCTCAGAAAGCTTCGCAGGTTAGCTCGTTGGATAGGCAGACCAATTTTGAAGAGATTGACTATATTTATGAGCACTTTCAACAAAATCTTGACCTTCAAAAAGAAGGGCGCCCTTGGGCTATAGGGGCGCAACTTTGCTTTTCTCTGAAAAATATCCATAAAATAATCACTGAAAACTTTGCCTTAGCCACTGAAATGATCATGCAAAAGTATAATTGTTGTTGTGAAATGCTCCTTTGTCGTGAAATACTTCGTTCTGAGCCTCTGTTTCAGGTTCTGATCAATGAATGGTGCCTTTGACTGACAAAACACTGACAAAACTCCATGCTTGAAATTGCCCAAAAAACTATACTTGACATCATTTTAGCAACGTTTAGACTCTTTTAAGCAAAATTCCTTGATGAAGCAAAAAATTTGGTTTTGGGTACAACAGGTAGAATGCGTATGCAAACCACGTGATGTACAAGGGTGTAGATCAAAGCAATTATTAGAAAGAGGACCTTGATGTCCACAATGGGAACAAATTTGGATAGTATTTGACATAGGAAACATTGCTTTGGGTTAATTAATATTTTGAATTGCATAGGTATCACCAATAGGTGAAGAGTCAACATGACATTTATTCATATGCTCCCCTGATACAAATTTTATGGGTTTAGAATATTCTAGGACATAAGAGCCAAAAAATCCCTTAAGACCAAGATTGCATTTCCCTTATTTGGCTCATGTGATTCCCAAACTATCATAACGGGTTTTGATGATGTAATTTTTTTGACTCAATAGGTTTCTGATTTTGTGACTTTGGTTGATGGCATTTTTGGGTCACAAGTTTAGACACAAAATTTCTCTTCAAAGATATTTTATTTTACTTTCTTGTTGTGTTGAAGTGCTAGAAGAAAGTATATCCTACAAGTAACATCTTTCTTTTTTGGTTTAGCATTGGATGTGTGAATTTGTAACATATCTATCTCGTCATAGAAAAATATATTGAGTACACAACTAAATAAAGGTAGGTAGAAATTGCCTCCAACACTCAAATATTTGATTAGCTTCTTCTAAGCTATCAATATTAATCTGTAAAGATAAAATGCCATCTTCATCTAGAGTGGATCCCATGATACAATTTGTAGAAACAACTCGAAGAAAAATACTTAGCACTAGTTGGGTTCAACCAATAATTCTTATAAGTAAAAATAAGTTAACCTTTGCCCTAGAGCACATATAATCACATTATAACTCCAATAGAAATCTTATCAATTTAAACAACCTTATTTACCAATATTTCATAAAAATGTTAAAACAAAGACCTCCTTTATGTGCAAATTTTGCAAATAAATGATATATATTTTGATCTACAATGCATTAGCCCAAATATCCATTTTTATGGAAAAAGGAAATTGTGAGTTACCATGCAATCAAATTCTTTGGTTAATCATCAAGATGTCACATTACATACATTCTTCAATTAACATCAATATTAGCAAACATTGTCTGCAAATTTTGATTGCATTCAACATATTTGGTAGACCTTCAAACCAACCAATTTGATATTAGACAAAAATAAAAATAAAAAGAACTATGTACATTCTTGCATACTTTTTTTTGGGTTGATGTGGTCAAAAAGAAAGATGAATGCTTTGTAAGGGCCACAACAAGAAGACTAGTCAACAAAACAATTAACATAGTGATTGATTCACAACTTTCTATAGGGACATTAACAAAGATAATAAATTATCTTCATTGTGCTCAATATCCCTTTCTAGCTTTCATTCTCTCTCAACTTTCACACACAATTAGCTTCACACAAGATAAACAATCAACAAATGGAATGTTACATCTCTAGGCTTTGATACTGTTGTTAGGCATACGAAGGGAAAAATATAATATATTATTGCATATTAGTTGTACATTTTGAAGAAATGTTTACATCCTTATTTTATAAATGGTAGAACAATTTAACCGCCATAGCTATCTAAACTAGAAAATGTGTTACAACCGTGTTAACCCCTAATGATTAATGCATTAACACTTGATATACCTTTCCAAATTGGACCCTTGAATCTTGAATATTCATCGAAGTATTTAAGAATACTTGATTAGTGTTTTTATTATAATATTATTATTAAGTTGCCCTTAAAATTATAAATCACAAAGACCAACTTAAATAATGTTATTAATTATTTTAATCTGAAAAAGGAGACATGACATCATCCTCCTTTTCTTCCTCTTCCTCATCCTATTTTTCCTTCTCTCGTTCCTCTTTTTCTTTCTCTTCCCCTTCTTTTTCTTCTTATTCCCATTTCTCCTAATTGTTGGTATGTGGCAACTAATCATGTTATAATGTATACTCTTCATGTATCGTCGCTGAGGTTTGGGGCCGAGTTGTGCCCCAGGTGGGGGTTTGGGGGTGGTAGCCCCTAGGAAATTTTTTTTCCTATTTTTCGTGTTGTCACTGAAAAATGGAAAAATCACTGAAAAAGAAAAAATTGACTTTGTAAAACCCTAATTCTGGAAGCTTCGAAAAGGCTTGTTATAAGCGGTTGGGATGGCGGGTTGCAGTATGAAGGCGATTATTCGCAAGATTGTAATAATAAGTTTTGCACTGGATTATAAAATCATTGGATGGCTACGGTTTTGTGGATGTAGCCCGGATTGGGTGAACCACGTTAAATTCTCTGTGTTCATTTTTTTGTGTGTGTTTCATTTCTCTATTTTTTAATTAAATCCGCATTTAACTTGTTAGATATCTTCCTTCTAACCCTAACACTAATCTTCCTTATTTCCCTTGTCTTCCTCTTCTTCTTCATCAAATATCATATCTCTACTTATCACTAGCTTATTGCCTATCAAATTATACATGTATGTTTTATTTTCTAATCCATATCTAATGAAAATGCAAGCTATATGTCTTAGTGTATTTAATACCCCCTCCTTTATTAAATGTCATATTTTTGTTTATCACCTATTTCTTGCCTATCAGATTATATAACTTCTATATTTTATTTTTTGATTCATATCCAATGAAAATGCATTTTAAACATTTATCATATAACTTAGACATTTTTTCTTTTGGTATGTGTGTATAAGCAACACATGCAAACATCCTCAAATAATCAAAATTTCGATTAGTTCTAGACCATACTTGTTTGGTAGTCATAACTTTAATTGCTTTGGCATAAATTGTAATATGTATTACTTTTGCCTCAAAATTCTTTTCTTTTATCATACTCCTTGCTATCTTGACAAGTCATATTTTTCCTTTCAACAACTCCATTTTGTTGTGGAGTGTAAGAAGTAGTGAGCTCTCTTGATTCCATCACTTTTACAAAAATATAGAAATTGATTTGATTTGTAATCAACTCCATAATCTAACCTAATTATTTTGATATAGTTTACCACACTTTTTTTAAATCAACCTCTTAAATTCTACACAAAATCTAAATACTTTTGATTTTGAACCCACTTAATTGACCCAAGTTTTTCTAAGTAACCATCAATGAAGGTTAGAAAATACTTTGATTTGTTCAAACAAAGTGATTTCATAAAACCACACAAATATGTATGAATTACTCAAGATATTGATAAGCTCTTTAGGATTTACCAATTAGAAAGCTAGCTATATGTTGTTTCCCAACATACACTCTTTATTCTTTGTATTTTCACTAAAGACAATCCTTTAACCATTCTCATGTCGCTGGGTAAAACTAGACCACTAAAACTAAGATGCCTTTATCTTTGATGCCAAATTCTACTTTCATTAATTTCACTAGTCATTAATGGCTAGTTTTCTTGAGTGAAATAAAGAGAAAACATCATATCACCTATCATCTTTACTCTTACACCAACTGCACCTCTTTTTAATTTGTTTCCTATTATGCACTTATCTTCATAAAAAAACACTTTGATAATTGTATTTCAACATTTGCCCAACAAATAACAAATTAAGTGATGGAACAAATAGTGTTTCATTGATATGTTTTACTTCTCCCTTTTCAATTGTCACTACAATGGTACCCTTGCCTTTGGTTCCATAATACTAATTATATTTTGATACTACTCTCTATTAAGCTTCTCATCTAAATTGATAAATAATATTTTATTAGATGTGACATAGTTTACATATTTAGACTCGACTTAACAAGTCTAAAATTTTTGACTCCCCATATAGTCGACAGCCTAAAAACACTTTTTTTTTGCAAAATTTAATCACAAAATGTATCAAATGAGTCTAAAAACCATGAGGAAGTGTTTTCTATTAAATTTGATTGTTGAATACTATCACAAAATTCGAATTCAAATTCATGTTCAGCAACAACAAAATTCGAATGAAATTCCACAAAAAGAAACAATTTGAAAAAAAAATTTATTAAATTCACTTTATATAAATTTGATTTTTTTAAAAAAAATATAATATTATACATAAAATTATCAAAATGAACAATGTTGTGAATGGGCCCTTGGTCTACTAGTGAAGTTGAAAGGTTCAAAATGAACCCACCAGGGATCAAGTCTAGCTGAGTGCAAAGGCTCCGACACCGAAAAAGGGATGAGGTTAGAATCGTGCCTCGAGCGAATTTGACGGAATGGATTCCCCTCAGTCCTTAGCTCTTAGTCGAAGAGGTGGGTAGCAAAAAGGAATTTGTGAATGACCTCCATAAAAAAAAAAAAGATGTTATATTTATTTTATTTTGTTTCAATATTTTAATTTATATTTGTTAAATTTATATATTAATAATTATATTCTAAAATATTAGAATTTTAATTTAATAAATTTTAATATTAAAAAATTAAAAAAAAACAATAAAAAAAAAAAGTATAGCGGCATTTTATAAATAAAAAATGCCGACATTTATATGCCGGCAGCACTCTTTCCCGTTGCGGCTGCCCAGAACGATCCAGTCGACCGCCACGCGATGGAATTAATGGAAAATCCTTCGGCCCCGCCGTTTATACTGAGATTCAACAATCTCACTTACAGCGTTTCTACCAGAAAACGTCTCAGTAAGAACCGGTTGCAGGCCGCCGACCGGATCGAGAATTTGCAGCACCAAATCACCCCATACGCGCGTCGAAAATGGTGCAAAAACATGCCAATACTCGCGTGAAAAGGTTTTTCGCGATTACTCGGAGGGTTTTTCGCGAGTATGTTGCAAATAATCGGCGAGTAGTTTTTACCAAACAAGTGGGGAGTAAAGCGGAAAGTACTCGCCCGTTTTGTAGTATTCGTTCAGCCAGAAAACGGGCGAGTACTCGGCTACCCGGCGACTGATGTCATGTGAGAAGAACATTAAGAATCAATGTACCACACATCATCTTCATTTGCATTTGTATTGAAGTTGGAAATGAACAAAATTTGTTTATCTTCAACCGTATTAAGAACATTCTTTCTTTTTCCATTTCAACTTGTTTACTCCAACATTCTAAATTATAGTGTCCAAACTTATAGTCTTGGCTCTCTAAAACTAGAGAATGCGTCTGGTTCTTTTGGAATTGTCCAGGCCTACAATCACCACATAATTCCTACTCATGAATGCTAACTAGTTTGTATTTATTAATTCTTCATTGATTTGATTTGTATCTACTTCCCGAAAAATATCTAGTTTCATTATCTCCCTTGGTGTTTTATGCCACCTACTGCTTCATTCAGTGGAAATCCAACTCACATAAGAAATACAGCTCCTTAGATTCATGTAATGTTTTAATTGAGACGTGCTTCCAAGCCGAATGTCATATTAGGGATATCTGTGTCATTGAAGACAATGCATTCAATTTTAACAAACTGAAAAAGTGTCAATATGCTAGTTTGACAACAGTATGTTGTAAATACCGTTAAGCTTGATATGTGAGAACTTGTACAAGTCTGAAATGGATGTTTGTTTTACGTAGTTACATATAATTGCAACTGTACTAGTTTTGAATGACATCGGAATGTCAAGGGTAATCATTCAAATACTTATACCTGGATAGAGATTGACATGTGAGGAATTGTACAAGTTTGCAATGGATGTTTCTTTTACATAATTACGTATAATTGCAACTGTACTAGTCTTGCATGACATCTGAATATCAAGGGTAACCATGCAAAAACTTATACATGCATACATGGAAATATGTGGGTATAGATGCATTCAAAGACAAGCACAAGAATCTGTGCATCTTTGTTTTCACTAGGCAGTTCCATTCTATATTTTTTTAGCTACATGCTTTTTTGCAGTTCCATTTTCCAAAGTTGTCAACTCGTGGACATACATTGTATTAAATTCATTTTGTGTCTATGAAGTGTATGTGAAGCTAAAATCCTACAAAACCAAAAAATAAAGTGCTTTCAGTATGCACATTACTGCAGGAAGCAAACATGAAATTTTAAATCACTTGATGTTTCATATCATACTCACATATTGAGGAAAACTCATCCACAACATTCACCGATAAATTACTGCATAACAAACATCGACATATTATATAATATGATGAAGCACTAAATAGAAAAACTAGCAATTGTGTCCCTACTCTATTATATAATACAATGAAGCACTAAAGATAAAAACGTACTAAAGATAAAAACTAACAACTGTCCCCTACTCCCAAATTTTAAGATTAACTTGCATTATAGTCACTTGTAGATGTTGGATATCGTGGAGGTCAATTGTAGATATTGTATGGGAGTTTATATAATACAGCAATTGTATCCCTACTCCCAAAATTTGAAGATTAACTTGCATGATAATCATAGATGTGGGATACGGTGAAGGTCAATTGTAGATATTGTATTGGGGTTTATTTAATAAAATGATTCACAAAATATAAAAAACAGCAATTGTATCCCTACTCCAAACTTAAGTTGCATTATAATCACTTGTAGATGTGGGATACGGTGGATTTCAATTGTAGATATTGTATGGGAGTTTATGAATAAGGGTGCTTTTCCATTTCTTCTTAATATAGTCACTGCAAAATGCGGGGACATTAGCAGGGACAAGGTCTCCATATTGTTTCTTGAGTTCAATATTCATCGGCCATCTCCTAAAGCCTGGTGGATCATTGATGGAGTCATATCTTCATTTTCAGATCGGCCATCTCCTAAAGCCTGGCGGATCGTTGATGGAGCCATGTCTTCATTTTCAGGTAGCAAGATTTCTGTGCTTCTCCGCTGTGGTGCTAGTGCAATAGATGGCCTCGAGAAGCTTGAGAAGCCAAATGGTTGTTGTATTGCCAATCTGTGATGTAACCAGGGCGAGAAGCAACTGGAATTTCATCTATATCACCAGTCAGCATTGCTACTACTCGAGACATTGATGGGCGCATTGCAGGCAAAGCTTGTGTGCAAAGAAGGGCTACTGCAATTACTCTGAGGACTTCTTCTTCTATGTATGTTGGTCTTAGTTGAGGATCCATCAATTCCAGCAGTCTCTTTTGCTCATGCAGTTGCCAAGCCTATAATTTGACCAGTGGGTGGTGGTCATTAGTAATGACTACACTAGACTAAAATTAAAATTACTGCATAATTGAAGAAACTTTACTAAACTACTACATACCCATTCCAGAAGATAGACACTCTCTTCTGGCAAGCTTGTCTCTGTATTACCTCTTCCACTCACCACTTCTAAAGCAACAACACCGAAGCTGAAAACGTCAGCCTTTTCTGTGAGATGCCCTCGCATTGCATACTCTGGAGCCAGATATCCTCTTCAAACACAAACACTTTCCAATCAGATCATGCAAAAGTAGGCAGGGGAACTTCTACTGTTTTCAAAAGCTTCAACATGTACAGTAGTTTTATTAATCAGCCCCACAAAACAAAATTGTATTCATACATGTAAAAAAGAAAAGAAAGCATTTGTGAACAGATGAACAAGATTGAGACCAGGAAGAATATCTTCTTCACATCTGATCTTACAATACCAGAACATTATATTGTTAGTAAACAAGTATAAGGAAACTTC
This sequence comes from Sequoia sempervirens, assembly GCA_007258455.2. Lineage (NCBI taxonomy): Eukaryota > Viridiplantae > Streptophyta > Pinopsida > Cupressales > Cupressaceae > Sequoia > Sequoia sempervirens. The sequence continues at coordinate 536,819,019 of VDFB02058242.1, forward strand.
ATCTCTGATAGGTTTCGGAAAACTGAATTCTAATACTCAAGGTAATCTTACATTGTGCCAGCAAGTCTGGTACTGATATGAGTTTTGGTTTCATCAAATAGCTTAGCTAACCCAAAATCTGCAATCTTAGGGTTCAGAGAGTTATCCAACAGGATGTTACTGGCTTTGATGTCTCGATGCACTATTCGGACACTGGATTCCTCATGAAGATAAGCAAGCCCACGTGCAGTCCCAATGCAGATGTTGTGTCGAGCAGGCCAGTCCAGGTGGATTTCAGATCTTTTATTACCTGAGATTTAGCATACATGAAACTCATATATTTATTGCTATGTTGTGAATGAGTACAAAATAGCCCTTATAAATCAAGTTAAGTGTTGTGGCCATATATTGCTACCAAATAATGCCTGTGCAAGACTGTTGTTTTCCAGACATTCGTAGATCAAAATACGGTGTTCTCCTTCTACACAGCATCCATGCAATTTAACGAGGTTCCTATGTTGTACTGCAGATATTGCAGCTACTTCATTTATAAACTCACGCTTTCCTTGCTTAGATTCAGATGACAATTGCTTCACTGCCACTAATTTACCATCTGAAAGAATGCCCTGTTATAATGCCATAGTCGAGCACAACAAAAATCAGATAAATTCTTAAAGGAAAATTAAAGATAGAGTGAGATTTTTAATTGGCATGAAACATGAGAAAAAATTACTAGGAAACACAAATTATCAAGAGTGTTATGTGTGCTCAATAGAATTTATATGTGTACAGAAATCTCAAACAAGTAAATGCAAATACTGGAACGCACATTAACATACCTTATGAACAGTACCAAATCCTCCCTCACCCAACTTATTTTCTTCATGAAAGTCACTTGTTGCATTCTTCATATCAGCATAGCTGAAAATGTTTGGTTTTGTCTGGATTCCTTGAAGTGCTGATAAAGAAGCAAGATATGATGGGTATCAACACCGTTACCAAATTCCGCCAAATCAAAGTTAACCCGATTGGAAGAAAGATATAATTCATGTAATTTCACTTCCTAAAAGCTCTTGCAATTACCTTCTTGTTCCTGAACACGTGCTTCTAAGGACTTTCTGACTCTCCTCCGCCAGAAAATAATAAAAACAAGACATGTCAAAAAAGCAACCGTTACACCAAAAACAGTTCCAATCACTACTCCAGCCTTGCTTTCCTTTCGACGGTAGTTCGAAGGTGGAAGATTCGAAACAGTAGGAGTGAAGTCTATACACACAATAAAATTTTCAGCTTTAAAAATCTCTAGGGTTTCCAAAGCATTTAATGTTGTAAATTATGTAAATAAATTTGCAGGCAGCTGCTAAAGATTATATTTTACTAAAATATTGCTCGTTTTTATGCATTGTATTCATCCCCAACATAATTGTGTTTGTTTACGTCTTTAAATTTTAAAAAGAGAAAAGTCATGCCGTTTTTTTTACCAGGTGTAACACTTATGGCTGATATTAAAGGTCCATAGGTTCCTTGTTCTGTAATACAACATGTTCCTTTCCCAGTCCAGAAAAAATGGATTTCAAGGAAACTTTCAGTCACATTTGTCTTGAAGGATTGATCAACTGCTACAAACGAACCTCCTGCCTCCTTTTGGATGTTGAAATTCGTTAATACTTTACTCCCCTACAGCATCAGGGGACAAAAAGTTGTAGAACTGAGGTACTATACAGAGCTATTATTTACCAAATGAGAAAATAAAGAATCCAAATGAGATTGCAAGCATTATGATTGCCTTAATAATGTTTTTGATGTCATTCACACTTACCATTTGCAAAAAGCAAAGAACCATAAAAGGGAAATATGCAGAAAAAATCTCTACCCCCTCCCCCCATACAAAACGAGGAAATACGAGAACATTTTTTGAAGAGGAAATAGAAATCAAATCATTATAAAAGTAGGCTACACATACCTGAATAGAAACATCAAAAATGCGCTTTCCAAGACTCTTCCAGCCTTGTGTGCTTAGGATATCTATTTCAGCAAACTGTAGTTTTACGGTATATTGTCCATTTTCAAGCCCTAAACCATAGTACCTTAGTGAACTGGCAGATAGGCGTGCCGTTTGGTAGAGTTCTGTATCTAACGTATTTGTGAATTGAGATTGACTGGATTCTGTAAAACTATTTGCTGAATTGTCCAGAAAACTTCCAGTATTGCTGACTCCCCACTTTTGTGTATCACTCACATAAAATGAGGCAGCATCAAGTGTTTCGTTGTCCCTTTCATAATCAATTGCTTTCTGGGAAGTCTTTTGTGAGCCACCACAGTTTATTGCAAAGTGAGAATCTGAAAATTTAGAAGTCAAAACGTTAAATTAACAAATGTTTCAGCAATCTTTGGACAAGAAAACAAGACGTTACTGTTTCTTTCTTGTGAGGAAAAAACTTTATTACAGTAGTTACCAAACTAAACTAAATGCATCATTCATAGGAAGCAATAGCATCATTGCCATCCTTTTTTTAGTTCTACTTCTTCGTCAATCAGAAATGGTTGATTTTTATTTTGTTTCCCAGAAAGAACCGGTCAATTTCCTTGTACTATGTTCTTCTTCCTCCTATCCAATCCCTCTGGATTAAGAAAGAAGTTGCAGTAAAGAGGAAGATTCGAGGTGCATATTTACTTCTTTTTCCACAGAAAACTAACTACTTGATCCTTGTGGTCACAACTCTAGAGATTTTGGAAGTACTAAAGTCCTATTCAAGTCCTGCAAGTTTATCTTCTTGAAGGCTGTAGAAATGTGGAATATGACGCCTTTACACTAACATACCCTGTGTAAATCGTTGCTAGTAACTACGAAACCCATTTTGAGACACTGAAGTGCACTTCAAAGAGAATTCTCTGGATATTTTTGTTGTTCACTGGTTCCAGTAAGAAGCCAAATGAAGAGGTTAAGGAGGAAAATGACAAAATATAGAATAGCTTCAAATAAGAAGTGCTGAGAACCCCTTTTGATGAGCTGTAGAATCATTAGAAATTAAAAAGGACATGTCTATTATCGGGTTCTTCTACTCAGACATGACAAGTGAATTTGAAGAGCTTTACAGTTTTATGATGAATACTGAGGAAGAGAGTCCCTTGAACTGCCTCTGCATGCATAAATTCCAATATCAAGGAAGCATTTGGGAATGCCAGCAATCCATATCCTTTTCCTAGTTTTCAGTTGAAGCGACAGAAGAACTTTAGCACGTGTATAAGAGATTGAAATGAAAGACCACATAGAAGCAAACATATGCCTGTTCAGCTACAGTGACAGTTCATGATCTCTCCGTACTTCAACTTCAAATGGACCTTCGATGTCGGCTCAACAATAGTCTGGGCAGCCATCATCATTCTTCTTTCCCATAACTTCATCATTGATGACAGCACAATGTTTCAACTGTATGCCTGACAACTTCTTTGAAGCCTAATTCCAAATCTGTATAAGAATTCCAATCTGAGGGAGAATTCTGGAGCACAAAGATTTCAATCAAATAATATATTGTGCTACGGTTCTTCACAGATTTTTCATATCTTATATTATGGGAGGTTGTTATACCTCCTATAATCACTCTTTTACTTAGACAAGTTGTTCTAACAACTTGTAATACACTCCCATACAAGCAAATACAATAATATAATTTTGTACATATGATATTTTAATGTTCAAACTAACAAACCTAATAAAATTAATTTTATAATATTCCCACACTCCCCATATTACAGCATTCTCCAAATTGGGATAGGTGGACTAACAATACTTGAAAACCACATTCAGTAGTTTATCAAAAATATAAGGTAAGAGTAGGGACATACACATATACTGATGACAAAAAGTAGCGGAACTCGCCTCACTATGCTTCTTTAATAGGACTAATCATTCTGTACTTTTATCCAAGGATAGGGACAAACACTTCCATCCAAAGTCATACAATAAATTTGGATAGGGACAAACACATCTATCTAGCATAAAAGTTATGTATAGGGACACACTTCTACTCACAACAATTATGGTTGGGGACACACATCCAATCATAATTACCAACTTCTGTGATTAGGGACAAACACATCCAATCACTAACTCAACAAATGTGATTGTCATTCTAATCACAAATGATTTGAGACAATTACCGCTCTCACCTAGGAACCAATCTTGGCTTTAGTCATTTTGGCACAAATGATTTTGTCACTAAAACAATTTTGCAACCCTATCGCTAGTGATTGATGAGAGATTGCTGAATGTCCTCCAGCCTCTTGTGCCTCCATCCTCCAAGAGATTTGCTAGTTAACAAATTTGATTATGAGGCTAAATTTTAGAATGCCCCCCATGCTTTCGATTTTTCCCATAGCATAAAGGCGGTGTATCACCCGCTTTCCCTTGCTCACCATGGTCTTGTCTGGTAGCACATCATCTTGTATAATGGTATTTTTTTCCTAGTGTAATATATGGCGTTGGGTCCCTCAAGCTTCTTCCTAAAGCTTTCTTGATAGTTCATACTTTCATCAATCCAAAGGTACAAGTGCTCTAACCCTTTGAGGTGAGTTTGATAATATATTGTCCAGTGTGGGGTTGTAAAGTGTTGAGTCGATCTATTGAAGTAAACTATAATAGAGTTTCCAACACAATTCCTAGTACTACTAGAGGTGATGTGGCATACAAAGAGGTGAAAAATGAAGAATGGACATGTGCCTTTCTGTTGATGCGGAAAGAAGCCTTCTTTTGCTAAATCAAATAACAATTAGCAAACTTCAACTTTTCTTTTTTTTCACTCGACAACAACCTTCAATCTTCTTTTTGTAGTGGCCATACACTGTCACCTAAGAGATAAGTTAGTTGCTTTTGACATATGTCTTCCACAAAAAAATATGGTGTGCCTTATGCTTTTTATGCCTTCTATCTCCAGTGCGTCAAAGTTTTCTTCAAGCTTCCTTTGTTGACCACCTACACTAGAAAAAGAGAAAATTTGCCTTTTTAATATCACACACTACTCTTGTTCCATTTCATGGCTCTATGTAGCCTCTAATATGTTCCTAGCTTATTATTACACAACCTCCCTTCCTTCACATTGATTTTCCTCTTATTGCTTACAAATCAACACCCCCAAAACGTCTTAGAATGATGCCTCCCTCCTTCCTACTCAACAAAATCATTGAATCATCCTAAAAAAATAAAACAAAACTCTCTCATGCATAAAAACTGTCTTATCTTTCCTTCATACACCATAGTCTACCAAATCTCCCAGGAAAAAAAACATATTATGTTGAAACTACTTATTGGTCAATTTTTGTACTCTTTTGAGCGATTCTTCAAGCGCATTATTCAAAACATGAACTACATAGCCTTCATTGAGCAGTTGTAGAACCATGTGGCTTCCAATGAATTTAGCACCTCCAATAACCAATAATGAGAGGCAATTGAGGGCATCCACTATCTAAGATTTCTCTTCCAAATCCTTTTAAATGGTGTTAATCACGAAGTGATGTTGGCTTTGATACCATATAAGAATTCCAATCCGAGAGAATTTTGGAGCACAAAGATTTTAATCAAATAATATATTGTGGTACAATTCTTCAATTTTGCATATTTATAGGATTTTTCATATCCTATACTGTAGGAGGGTTGTTATACCTCTTATAACCACTCCTTTACTTAGTCAAGTTATTCTAACAACTTGTAATACAATTTTGTACAACCAAATACAATAATATATTTTTGCACACATAATATTCTAATGCTCAAACTAACAAACCATAACAAACCTAACAAACTTAATGATGTAATATTCCCAACAATTTGATCATTACCTCACTTCTATGAATGTTGGTGGTAACGATGAGTCGATTGAAGATTGTGAAATTGGGGGTTTCAACTCCATCATTCTTGTCCTCTTTCAAGTTGATCATCTTCATCTCTGCTCTTGTCATCGTCAATGACAACAGGTTTGTCTTGGGATGGGTTCTGGCCAGAGGTGTCTTGTCAAGTGGGTTGTTCATGTCTAAGGCAGACAAAGTATAGTAAAGAAACGTCTAAGCAATCACTACTAAAATTTGATAATTCACTATTTAGTTGGATATGAGGAATAACACATTTGTGATACTAAGGGAAATTCCCAAGAAACAGCTAGAAAATATGGCCTTGAAATGTTGGGTGGTAGCCATAATGTCTTAGAACATTTTTAAGATGTTTATGGGTACCCCCTAACATATTAGGACATATCTAAATGTTTTTTATTGGAAATGGTAAAATAGTGAAAATGGGACTCGCTATGACATCCTTTACAACAAATGGGTTATATATGTTGGAGATAATGACACCCGAATAATAAGATATATCTATACAAAAGACAAGGTGCTTGTTCACCCAACTATCTCTATACTTGCGAACAATTTTCTGATTTTGAGGAAGCCTATTTAACATAAAGTGAAATAAAAGCCTGTTTCTAATGAGTAGACAAAACTAAAATTGGCCAAACATATTGACTTCATTAAGGTGTCAAACCTAATTTTTCTTGGGATATTTTTGAAGGATGCATAGGAGGTTGTAGCAATTTTGTCACCGCTACTAGTGGTTCTTATTAGAATGTATTAGATTAATAATGTAATGAAGTGTATGTTTACACTTATTTGTTATAAATTAGGTGGTTAGGTATATGTCTTTAAATAAGGTTGTAGTTGTTGCAGCTCACTGATGAGCTTGTTGTACTATCATTAATATGGTTGTTGTAACATTAATGTGGTGGCTGTAATAGTAAATTTCTAAATCTATATAATGTTACTTGCTCTCCTTGAGGAGAAAGAATTGTTACTCATCTCATTTCCTTGTTCATTCTAACATTGGTATTAGAGTAGGTTGTTCATGCAAGGGAATCTAGGAAGAGAAGGTCACATGTCATTTGTGAAGGTTGTGATTATAGGCGGACGTCATAGGATTGTGGAAAAGCACAAGAGCTTCACAAGGAGCTAAATGGAAGGTTAAAATCATGGGTAGATTTTAAGGTCCTAAGAAGATCAACATTTGATCATAGACATAATGAAAGGGTAGAAAATAGCCATATTTTTGTAGAGCCGTGATCATGCTTGCATGTTTTCTAACTAGTTATCAAATTTGCAAGGGTCGTAGATAGGGAAAGTAGCAAGGTCACATGTCATTTGTGACGGTCATAATTGTGGGTTGACATTGCAGGACCATGGAAAGGCACAAGGGCTTCACAAAGAGCCAAATCACAAGCTGAAATCATGGGTAGAGTTTAAGGTCCTAAGAAGATCAACATTTGGTCATAGCCATGATGGAAGGGTAGAAAAATTGTAATATTTTTGTAGAGTTGTGACTGTTTTCTATGTAGTTATAAAATTTGCAAGGGTTGTAGATAGGGAAAGGAGGGTTGTAGGGGTTACAATTTTGTTTTCACCAAGGGAATGCAATATTTATTAGTTGTGTATTCTTCATCATCGCTATGTTCCAATGCCAAATTTGAATGTTACTCTGCCAATACAAACAAAAGAGGGTGATACGTGGGAGAATCAAGATGAAAATGAGGTGCAGGTTGTGCAGATGGAGGAGTAAAACTAACTATGTTTTTTGTATTGTGACTTTTGAATAGTAGGGTTAGGGCTTGCAAATTTTGTATATAGTTATTTGAATTTAGGGCTTTCATATCTGAATACGGGTGCTACAAATCAGAAATTTTGTCAATTGTAATAGAAGTGTGGTATCTGGCTATAAAGAGCCTTTAATACTGATAAATTTTGATCTGTAAAACCTATATTTATATATTATTAATATATGAGTTATTTGCTCTTTGCCTAAAAAAAAACCATTTATTAGTTGTGACCTCTACTAGTCACCTGAAGCTACAAAAAGCTACAGACATGAATCATAGTCGTTGGAGGCAAACGAAGTATTGTGCAAATAGTACAAATTCGTAGATATATTTGCAATTTTTAGTCATGTGACAATAATCATGATTTCCATCTTTTTACACGACTTTTATAGCCAAGGTGTCGCTACGACATGAGACTCCTAGTGTTCTCCTTGGGTATTTTTGTCTTAGCCCTAAGCTTGATTTCTAAGTAAAACTTGGAACTATGTCCAAGTGATAAAATTATTTTGAAGGGGTTCAAAAATTATTTGTAAACTTTGAGGTTTTCATAGTAAAATCTAAAGGGGGTTTCAAATTTGATAAAATTTGCAAAATTTAAGAATTAAGGTTTTGAGAAAATTTAAATTTTATGGGTCTATATTTAAAAAAGCAAAAAAAATCAATATCAAGTTGAAATTTTATAGGTCAAATCAAAGGGGTTCTTAGGGTTTGAATCTTGTTTCCTTGCTATTTCTAATGGTAATTATATTGAATTTAGTATTGCTAGAGGCGCAAAAAATCACTTGCAAAAATTATAATATCTAGAGTAACATGATACTCACGATTGTTGAGTATGGGATGTGCGATGGAATTATCCTAGGGATTGAAAGTAGGCCTAAAACCAACCCAAATTATTTTGAAAAATATCATTAGGAAGCCCTATTATTACTTGAGTAATCTTTGTTAAGTGATTTAATCCCCAAATTCCATAATATCATGTTTGCATTTACATTATGGAAAGATTGAAAAACAAGTATCAAGTCTTAGAGAAAAGAAAAATTATTTATATGAAGAATTTTTTGTTTTCCACTAATTCCCATGAGGGCAGATTTCTATTAGAGAAACTTCTAAAAATCAAACATCTTAGGCATCAACTCGCCACAATCAGCCAAACAAACAGACAAGGAAGATATTGTTGTTTTGATTATCAATAACCTACTACCCTCTTATGTGACTTTTCTAGAGTCTCTAAACCTATTAGCAGAAAGCTAGATTTTGGCCTTTGACAAGGGCAATTCATACTTGTTGCAAAAAGAATGACAACAAGAGAGATGAGTGAAGTTTCTTCTTAGAGTCCAAAAACATCACTTGTTGCATTGTCTCAGGGTACAAATTATAATCATGTTTCTTCCATTGCACAACCATGGAGAAAAGTATAGTGCTTCTATTGCTAGAAATTTGGGCATGTTAAAAATGATTGCAGAAAAAGAAAATATAATCTACCCCACAAGCAACAAAATGAAACTATTTTGGTGGATACTAATGAGTGTTATACCCAATCTGAAAGTCAATTTTCGTACTACTTGATACCCATTTTTTTTATCAATTGTGTATCAAATCTAGATTTGTAGCCATTTCTAATTGAGTGGCCATGGTGTCATGTCTTAGTCTAGTCTTTCAAACTAATATTTTTTGTGAATTGATCATAGTCATATATGGTTAGAGGTCAAGTTGACCTAGTTCTAGATGATATTGACTATGATTTAGAGAAATCAAAGAATGTATTGGAAAATACAAGAAAAGAAAATAAGTTTGAAGAGTATTATTTTTAAAGAAAATATATGATTCTTGAGTATAATTGCTTCTAAGGATATCAGGGTTTTCATCCCCAAATCCAAGATTGAATCCAAGAGGTCCTCTAGATCTTCCACATCAAGGATCTTCGTTCTTGAATGCACACTTCAAATTTCAAAGTTTAAAATAATGCAGATGAACAATGATGATGAATAATGAGCCTTGACTTCTCTTTTGTAGGTGCTTTGCTTTTGGACCCTCTATTTATTTTTCTTTTTCCTTTCAAGTATTTTAACAATAATTTTCAATTGCATCCAAGGGACCATTTTAAATTATATTTTAAATAAAGTATTAAAATGACTTTTGAAATAATATTTAAGTGGCCTTTTTTGAAAATGAGATAATTGTATAGACACCTAAAAATGACTAATGCATTTTCATCTATCATTTTATCATTATCCTCATCAATTCTTCTAACCATATTAATTAAATAATTTGTAATCATTTAATTAAGCTAATATCCCTTCTTTTCATTCATAAAAAATAAATTAATTATTTAATTATCTATATTTTCTATCATATCCATATTAATTAAATAATTTTAAATTATTTAATGAATTTATTAATTATCATTTTCCCTCCAACATTAATTAAAATAAAATTCAAATTATCTTTGGTTCACTATAAATAAATAATTTTCAAAAATTATTTAATTAGCTAACACTCCTCTTAACAATTAAATAAATTAAAATAATTTATTTAAATTTAAAATTTTCCCTCCAAATAAATAAAAAAAACTAAAATTTTATTTATTTTTCCAACTATCCTTATGAATTAAATAAATTCATTTAATTATTTCAACTATCCCACCTCATTTAATTCAAATTATATCTCATACCCTACTTCAATTTTTCTTATCCATTGATCTTTCTAGTTAATCACCACCATTGATCTATTGGTGTGAATTAAAGTCTTGTACCTAGTAATTTATCTTACTAGGGACTTAGGGGACTTATTCACATGATTAAATTTACTTAGGATATAAGATTCTTTCTAGAAGTCTTAGTTGGTTTTTCTAGAACTTATCTTATCTAACTTTTATGTTGATTCCTAGGTAGTTAGTTTGTTAGTCATCTCATGTCATAGGATTAAGACACATGTCACAATCATGTTCAATTTTATTCCTCACCTTGCCTATATAAGGAAAGTCATTGTACTCATATGTAATATACTTCATACCTCATCATCATTTTGATAAGTCTTAATATCAAGCAAGCTCATATTCTTGCATACTCTCTTGTAGAAGTTTTTTATTAATTTTGCAGGTGGTCTTAGGTATTGAGTTAATCTTCAACTCTTACATGGTATCAGAACAAAGCCTTGCAAAACCCTTCTTAGATTCGAGGGTTGAGCTATTGCTAGTGAAAGATTTTGGTTATTTTCACTAAGGTTGAGTGTGCTCTTCCCTTGCACCATATGGTGAACCTAGGAATCAAAAAAACTTAAAAGAATACCAAATTTAGAGTTTTTTCTTTGAGATTTTTTTATTGCAGGTTAATTTTGGTGCATGTTGGAGGTAATTTGAACTCACCATTGATTCCAAGGCATATGAGAAAGTCAATATTGACTTCTATATCATTAGAATCTAACATATTTTGCCAAATCTGCGAAGGTTTGAAGTTGGGAGGTGGTTACCAGATTTAGGAGGTAGCTGATTTTTAAGAGAACTTTACGAAAAAATTGACCTTGCCATTACATCTAGAAGGCCCAAAAACCCCCATTTTCATATTAAATACTTCATATTTTAAAGAAAACTTATTTTGGCAGTTTTAATTTTTTTTCGAGCGATTATCTTAAATTTGATGGCCAAATGATCGTCATATTAGATTGTGCTAAATTTGACGATTAAATAGCCATCATACCAATGCTCAACCTTTTCCACTAGCTTGTGGTCACATGGGGACCACCTGCCAGCCCTTAGGGGGTTCAATTTTGGCCCATGTCTTAATTGGGAAATTTTCTTAAAATCATCATAACTTTTCACACAGGTATCAAATTTTTAAAAATGAGATATTGTTGGAAAGTTGGTTTCAAGCACTTTCTAGTGGCATAGGTATTAAGGAGCTCTATCATGCACTTTTTCCATATTTAGATCTAGCTATTATGTATTCAGTATTTTGCATATTTTGCATTTTGACTAATTACTTAGACATCTTGACTCTTGGAGAGGTTCTATTAGTTTGGGAAGGCTTCATTTGTTGTATACATCATATTTGAGGGTTTCTAATTACTGTTGAAGGTTAATGTCTTTGTAATTTTGGATATTTATCATAGTTCATTATGGGGTTTTCATTTCATCCTTATTTGATTATGTTGCAAAGGGAAAACTATAGATGATGGAGAGATGACATCATAAAACATCTCTAATGGCTTCACTTGTTGCCACATTTGTATGATCTTGTTCCCCCTCTTGGTACTAATAGTAAGAAATTTGCTTGGAATTGCAAAAGGGATCATGTCTTATGAGTTATTGCTATGCATATTGATGATGAACCTTTGAATGCTATTGATCATTTTGAGTGTCCTCATACTCTTTGGACTAAAATTTGGGAGATCTATGGAGATCTTGATACTCACCCATTCCCAAATGATCTTGTTTCAAATTTTCTTGTGCCTCTTCATTTTTCAGACATGATACCCTATGATCATACTATTATGCGGGAGTTTGACATTTCAGAATGCTTTGAATCTTCAAATGAGGATTACGAGGGTTCTTCAGATGCTCCTTCTTCTCCATCAGAGATAATTGACGTACCTTCACCTTCAATGGTTCCTTGTGTAGAGTCATTGATTGAGGCTCCCATCTTTCCTGTTCAACAGGACCATTCATTTTTTGTTGATGATTCATTGAGAACTTCTAGCGATTCATTACAACAAGTATCTCATTGTCTTCCTAATTGAGATTCCTATTTATCAAACATTGCATCCTTGTTTTTGGAGTCTCACATTTCAAATTAGGACACATTTGAGGGATTATATCTCCTCTTTGATGATATTCATTGCACAACTATTGTCAAACAATCATTGTCTTTGGATCTTGTTCTACATCAGTTTCCACATAGTTCTAGTTTGTCACCTTCTTCTTTGATTGGAAATGTACTTGATTTGATTGTGAAATTTTCATCTACCTTGGGAAAAGAGACACATGAGAAGGTTTTAAAGATATCATCATCATACATCTTTATGCTTCTTAATTTCAATTACTATCCACAGTGGGAAGCATTCCAACATTTGTACTTGGTTTTGTTTCTTCCAAAAGGGAGACAAGTTGTTTGTTGACATTGGATCATGTTTTGTCTTCAGGCACTTACCATTTTTGCAAGCGATTATACATTGTGGGGGGCTACATAGTCTGTCTTTTTCCCTCTTATGGGGGGGTTTTATAATATATCTCGGTGATGGATGGTGTACTTGGGGGTATCATGAAGTCCTCCATCCTTCCTCACTTGATTGTTTCTTTTCTCTCTTTTGGAGAGGAGTTTTGTCCCATTGGGTTTTCTCCTTTTCTCCATTTGTGAGAGATTTCATTTGTATTTGTACATGGGTACCTAACATGGCCTAGTAGTGGAGACCCATCTTTGCATCTTTTTTGCATCATTTGCATAATAATCTTCTCCCTAAGTTGCACTTAACGGGGTGTTGGTGTGAACTAAAATCTTGTACCTAGTAATTTATTTTACTTGGGACTTAGGGGACTTATTCACATGATTAAGTTTACTTAGGATCTATAAGATTATTTCTAAAAGTCTTAGTTGGATTTTCTAGAACTTATCTTATCTTGCTTTTATGTTGATTCCTAGGTAGTTAGTTTGTTAGTCATCTCATGTCATAAGATTAAGACACATGTCACAATCATGTCCAATCCTATTTCTCACCTTGCCTATATAAGGAAGGTCATTGTATTCATATGTAATATACTTCATACCTCATCATCATTTTGATAGGTCTTAAATCAAGCAAACTCATATTCTTGCGTACTCTCTTATAGAGGGCTTTCATTATTTTTGCAGGTGGTATTAGGTATTAGGTATTGATCTAATCTTCAACCCTTACATGATCACATATCAAATGAAGCATATAAATAGAAGCCTTCATTCGTTCATCTCCCTTAGCTATAACTAGATGAGGAGCATAATTTTCATATCACAAGAGCTAGAGTATCATTATCAAGCAACCAAGGTCATTATCAAGCATTATAAAGATCTCCTATCTCCTATCTACTATCGTTGAAAAAATATCATTATCTTGGCTATCATACTATCATTGTGATGTCATGGTTATGTTATTTTGAAGATCGACCCACATATCAAGTGTTCAAGCTGCTATCAAAAAAACAATGGAGCAAATCAAAGTCCTTGCTATGGTATAATTATTTATTATTTCATTTTATGCATAGATTTTGAGTTTTATTGAGTGATTTTTGAGTGTGAATTTGGTACTTGCATTGCAGTGTTCCTATTTTTCATGATTCACATTTTCAGCATCCATATTTTGGCACACCCAGTGGGACCCACAACCCTATTTGATTTTTATTTTTGAAGGTTTTGCTAACCCCATCTTGTTGGTTTTTAGTTGTTTTATGAAAAAAATTGGAGCCGACTTTTGTAGGTTGAAAGAAAATCCCCAGTTTTAAAATATGTCATCATATCTTTCAAAGGGCAATGAATTTTTCTATAATTTTTTTACTAAAGGTTGGGGATCATTTTAGGAGGCTACACTTAAAAAAAAAACTTAGATCATTAAATATTTGGTGAGTTGTGGTCATTTTAGTTGTTTTCATAAATCTAGTTTTTAGGTCACAAATCAGCGAATTTTTTCAAATTTTTTAATATTTTTAGAAAGATCTTAGAAAATAAATAGGGTTCTATTCTTCATATTTTAATTTTTGAGTTCAAAACAATGATGAAATTATCAGATTTATGTTGACTAGGTTTTTTTCATAAATATGTTTTTTGGGGCACAATTTAAAGAACTTTTTATATATTTTTATATTTTGGAAAGCTCTTAGAATTTTAGTAGGGGTTTATTCTTTACAATTTTTATTTTAAGACCAAAAATATTGCAAAATAATCAAATCTAGTTGACTATGTGCAAAACAAAAAAATCTGAAATTGCAATCTTGTGATAAGCGAATCTTTTCTTTACATCTATTTTGCTGCATCATAACATTAATTTTTTATCTTTGCAAGAGTTCTATTATCATTTTTAAAATCATAAGGAATCCATTGGTGCTATCAGTTTTGTTTTAGAATATTTTGTTTGACATCTTTTCACACATTTTAAATTGGGCTTAAAATTTGCCATTCACATTTTAATTTAGGATCTAGAACAAATCATTATCTTTTAATCCCCAAGATCTACTTACGTATATTCTCCTCTTATGCCTTAGAATGATCTTGAAGATTAAAACTAAATGATCTCATTTTTCTTTTCTAGGCTTTTTTTTCGGTCTTTGTGTGCAAAGATTTAAAATTCAAAAGTGTTAAACAAAGCTATCTTGAAGCTCTTTGCATTTGGATCAAGGGTTTTCAGATTTGGCATTATAAATTAGGTATATATGTTCCAAGTTACCCTCTCTTTTTATATTTCAAATTCTCATAATTTTTTCAGTCCATTAAAAAATCATTGATTTCCTTAGGCTATAGTGTTTAGTGTGTTTTACTCACATTTGAAAGTGGGCTTAAAAATAATCTTTTACATTTGGATTTTGGATCTAAAATAAACCATTGTCTTTTAAATCCTAAAGATCTACTTACATATGCTCTCCTCTTGCATCTTAAGAAAATCTTGGGGATTAGAAATAATTAATTTTTTTCTTTGTTTAGGGGTCTGCCTGGTGATTTCATCATCCTAAGGGACGACCTCAACTTCCATGTTCCAATGGAGTATAAAGAGCGAGGGATGAATTGAAAAAAACATCTTTTGAAAGTGGAATCTTGTCAATCTAAGCTAAGTGTCTAAGAACTGTATACCTTAGAGAAGTGAAGGTGGAGAGTGGGTTATCTTTTCTTTTGTCTATTTGCAGTATTTACTTTCACCTACAGGTTAGGTCTCACATACCCTTGTTGTATATAGAGGATATGTATAGTTGAGCTTGTCAAGCCTACTTGAATTTTTTTCCATCTTTTCTTGTGGTATCTTGTGCCTACAAGGATAGGAAAATCCATTTGAATAGGCTTGTTCGTGTGTCTTGCATGTTTGAATGTTTAAAAAAACCTTCCCCACTTGAAACTAAAAGGGGACACAAACTCCAAATTGGACCATAGGAAAATTGTCTTTTGCATTATATATTTTTGTATTTTTAATCTTTGAACAAATTGTAAAAACTCAAAAATCACTAAAATCAAAGCAAAAAAAATCAAAAGAAAAAAAACAAGTCTATTGTCTTTATCTTCTTAGATTTAAAGTTTTTAACGTGCTTGATGTATCTTTTATGTTGAAAAGGTCAACATATATTTTTGGTACCTCTTACTAAAAGAAAGTGTCCAAAACAAAAACACATTGCTTATAAACCAATTTTCAAAACCATAACAATGCTTTTAATATATCTTGTAATGAAAATATCTTACATTATTTCATTAAATTTCAAAACTATTATCTTTGATAAAGGCTTGGAGGAGAATAAAACATTTTAGAGCTTGTTATATCATTATAAAAATTTATGAAAGGTTTAATCTAAATCTCCTATCTATTATCTCTATCATTATCAATCAATATTTGTTTGCTTGGATTCACAAGTCTAGTTCAAGTAGAATAATATCATTATCAATGAGTATCTGTTTGCATGGACTCATAAGTCTAGTTCAAGTAGAAATTATCAATTTTTATCTTGATCATTTTTCTTGGACTCATAAGCCTAGTTCAAATAAAATAATATCATTATCAATCAGTATCTGTTTGCTTGGACTCATAAGTCTAGTTCAAGTAAACATTGACAATCGTGATCTTTATCATTTTTCTTGTACTCACAAGTCTAGTTCAAGGAGAATAATATCATTATCTATCAATATTTGTTTTCTTGGACTCGTAAGTCTAGTTCAAGTGAATAATATCTTTATCATTTGATCTATTTTGGTTTTGTATAACAAGCATTAAATTGTTAGAAAGCAAATCATATCTTGTCCAAGGTCTTTACGTTTACATATGCCAATCACAAGATCATAATATAAGAAAAGAATGGAATCCCATCAAAATGAGTCAAACATCCCAACAAGCATGGGTGGTAGTCAATATGAACATGGAACAACCTCAAACTTAAGCATACTACATGTTCAAATCCTTTCTTTCAAGAAGATCTCAATCAAGACCCAACATTAGAAGAGCTACAAGAATTTGAAAAAGTCCCTAAAGCAATGAGAGTTTTAGAAGTTTTATTCAAGACAAATACCGATCACTATCTTCAATGCTAGTTCAACAAGGTGCCAACATACCCTCTAATCTTGACAATCCTATTCATAAAGAATAATATCTCATAACTTTCGCTATACCTCATGCCTTTGAAGAAACAGGTCAAATAAATACACTTGCCCTTAGCACAACCCAACATATTGTTCCCACCACAAAATCCACCACACATCATTAGATAAAGTGTTTTCCACTTTCACTTACACACCATCACCTCAACCTCAAACATCTAAAGTCCAATAACAACCATATAAAGAAACACATGATCACGTTATACCTAAACTATCCCATACCATTGCCCATTCCATTCCAAACATAGGTAACTCTAATATGAAAAATATGTTTTTTCCTCCAAATCAACCCCAAACAAGTTTTTCATATGAGACATCATTGCCTCAATCCTTCTCCATACTACAAAAACACATTCCCAAACACACACACCTAGTAAACACTACTTGCACCAAAGTCCACCTTCAACATACCTAATCAACAATATCTTTCACAAAATAAAAAAACCTCTTCCACAAAATTTCCCACCAATATACTCCCATTGACATCTATAAATGAGTTGGCAACACAAATTCAGAATCTACAACAAAAGATGGAAAACATGGAAATGGGCCACACCAAGAAGAGCTATACATTAAAATATATATGCACTTATCCCTTTGATAGGTCCCTATCCATGATCTCCTTTCCTCAAAACTTTGAAATGCTTAAGTTTGATAAATATAAAGGAAAAGGTGACCTATGTGAATATATAAGGGAGTTTTATATAGCTTGTCTTGAGGTTGCTCACAATGATACCTATTAATGCATCTCTTTCCTCATAATTTAGGAGGTCAAGCTATTGAATGGTTCTCCCATCTACCCCATGTAATCAAATCCTTTCATGAATTAGTTAAAAAGTTCATTGCACATTTTTCATATATCATTGAGCATGAGATCCCCATGACTGATCTATGTACTACAAAACAAAAAAAATGGAGAATCATTCATTGCCAAGCCTACAACGATGGAGAAATATGGAAAGTGAATTTCCCCATCCTATTCCCAAAACCAACTTGTCCACATATTTACCCAAGATCTAAATCAATAATTGGCCTTCCACTTACATGTCCAATATGCAGATACATTTGATGAGATCATAAAGAAGGGCATAACCATCAAGAAGGCTCTCATTGCTAAGGGTCTTGTGAAAATTTATAAGGAAAACAAGGATAACCCTTCAACATCTAATGATAAACCTAGACTTTGGGCTAAAAATAAGAAATTTTTTAATGATGGTATAGTAGATGCCAAAGCTATCCAAAACATACAACCACCATCCAACATACAATTATAGACAAACATACATCAAAATACTCGAGGTGTCACCATCCCTAGGAGACCACCTAAACAAAATAATGCTCCTAGAAGAAAATTTACTCCTTTATAGGAGTCCATTAAATTGGGCTTTTGAAAATTGGTCCAGGCTAAGCTTATCACATTACCAATAATCAAGAATTTTGAACCTCAAGTCAAACCCTCGTGGTTCAAAGAAAATGAATTTTATGAATATCATAGGGTCAAAGGTCATAAAACTGCCAATTGCATAAGACTAAAATATCTTATTCAGGATCTCATACACCAAGGTGAAATTACTATTTAAGATCTTCTCCCTTTATCCAATAATGATTTCAAGATATACATAAATCCAATCCCTGGCCATGGAAAAAGGAATACTTGCAACAACAGTGACAACTCTAGAAATGCCAATTATACTTGTGTTCCATATGAATAAACCATAGCTCGAGTAGAAAGAATCCCTTCCATTAAAAATTCAAGTCCTGGGTGCACAAACGTAACATGTAGGAGAAAAATAGCATCCAATGATCTTCCAAATCAAAATCAAAGTATCCTTTCCAATGAGCCCTTTCTATCTCAAGATCAAGATATCTTCCTTCTTCCCCTTCATAATCCCACTTCATCTCAAGACCTAATTATCTCTTGCATGTCACCTTAAGAGAAAGGTCTACTTTTTACTTCCATACCATTCTATGATCCCTCTCCAAATCAAAAGAAAAGCACCCCTTCTACCATATGTTCTAATTTACTTCCAAATAAAGACCAATGCACACCTTCCATCCCATTTAATGATCCTCTCACATCTCATGATCCTATACATTTCACTCTATGTTGTGATCCCCTCCCAAGTCAAAATCAAAATATCCTTTCATTTCATGATCCTGGTCCTCCACAATACCCCACTATCCATATCCAAACAATGCATATTGAAGAACTAACTAAATTGGCATTTAAACAAGCCTTTCCAAAACCCCCATCTATCCCTAAGTCATCCATTCCATCACATATCCCTAAACCTATCCAAAAACATTGTTCCTCCTTGCTTTGATCTTGATAATCCTATCCATATCCTTCATCATATATCCCTTATCCTATCCAATTCATCCCTCTACCCTTTCATCTTTGATCTTGATAAAATTGTGAGCAAAAATTATTCATGTATGCTTTGAGAAATGCAAAACCTTACTTCCTCTACAATCCATATCCTTTATGCACCATCCTTTCACCTCAAAAATCCTTTACTATTTTCTATCTATAATTGACTTTATTTGCATGGACTCACAAGGCTAGTTCAAGTAACCATATCTCTATCTTGATCCTTTTGCTTGAAAATCACAAGGCTAGTGTAGTTAACATATCTCTATCTCGATCCTCGTACTTGAACTTGCAAGGATAGTTCAACTAAACATATCTCTATCTTGATCTTTTTGCTTGAAACTTGCAAGGCTAGTTCAAGTAAACATATCTCTATCTTGATCTTTTTGCTTGAAACTCACAAGGCTAGTTCAACTAAACATATCTCTATCTTGATCTTTTTCCTTGAAATTCACAAGGATGGTTCAAGTAAACATATCTCTATCTTGATCTTTTTACTTGAAACTCACAGGGCTAGTTCAAGTAAAAATAAATCTATCTTCATATTTTTGTTTGAAACTCACAAGGCTAGTTCAAGCAAACATATCTCTATCTTGGTCTTTTTACTTGAAACTCACAGGGCTAGTTCAACTAAAAATCTCTACCTTCATATTTTTGCTTGAAACTCACAAGGCTAGTTCAAGCAAACATATCTCTATCTTGGTCTTTTTCCTTGAAACTCAATAGGCTAGTTCAAGTAATTGTCAGTATCTTTTGTTTCATCTATCTACCTAGATACCTATCATATCCACCTATCCATCTCATAATAAATGATCCTATACCCAACTAGTGGCACCTTGTCCTTGACATAGTCATTTGATTGGATCAACATCACTATTTTGAAGGTACAATTTACATATACACTACCTACACTTGACATTCAAACAAAAGAAAACTATGCATTACCTAAAACATCGAGTTTTCATGAAAATATTAAGCAAAAGACTACTACTAAACTAAGTAGATCTCGCCTACATAGTTTATTGCCTAACTATTAGAAATTAGGATCTTAGGATACTAATCATTATAAACAAGATATAAGATAAATAAAATGAGAATCATACAAACATAAAATTTACACATTACACAAGATATACATGGGGAAAACCCTTTCGAGTAAAAATCCCCATAAAGCATCATTTTATTAAAATAATTACAATAATGGTGTATTATAACATAGACCGAACCTGGCGGACACTTCTCCATACTTCCACATGGCCAATAATACCTCATGTGCATAGTGATAAAATATCAAAAATCTATATAGATCTCAAATGAGAGAGAACCTCCTTAAATATAGCAGAAAGGGTGGCATAATGCTTAAAGTGGTATTAGTCACACCTATTCAACAACTACCATTCATAAATAATTAATAATCTAATAGTTATTAGACTATAACCATTTCAAATGGGATATGCTTAATAAGAATATAATATATAAGGTGTTATAACACTATATTAGAACAATATATAAATGTTATAAGGGTATGACCCCTGATAACATTGTGTTTTAACACTCCCCCTTAATAAGGGCCATCACATGTCAATTTTCATAAAAGAAAAAATGAAGTACCCTAGTAACATAGGTCTTCTTTGATAGTGATAAATAGGGACACAAATATATGCCAAAATGAAAGCCATGTATTCTGAACTACATGAAAGTCATCTTGTCATAATTTATAATCCTAGTGTTTTAAAAATGATGCTATATATGAGGCCTTATAAATATTTTTATTGGAGCTCAGGTCTCCTAAAATTAGCCTCATCCTAGGTCCATTACATAGTGCCCGTAGGACTTAATACAATGATTTTACAAGTGGAAGATTTACAGCAAAGAATTTTAATAAATGCCTATAGGACTTATACATAAAATGCCTAATGGACTTGCTAATGCCTAGAGATCTTATGTTTTTCCTATTAGGACTTGCTTATGCCTGTTGGGACTTAAATATTCCCAAAGTACTTACTAATATCTAGAGGTCTTATGTTTTTCCTACTAGGATTTGTTTACTCCATAAAGACTTACATTTATACATAGAATGCCTAATTGACTTGCTAACATGCCTAGATGTCTTATGTTTTTCCTATTACGACTTGTTTATGCCAGAAGGACTTACATCTAGGATTTAGCCACTAGGTGGTGTCATTGACATGCACACTCCCCCTCAATGGCATCACCTTTGGCCAAACATTGATTTGATTTTGGAGAATTTGTACTGCACATAAGAATACTTTCTCTTGAATAGAATTGGAGAGAAATTTTATGGAATACTTGCACTTGAGTGAGGTGCCCATGATCTTCAATGTGTTTTTGTCTCTTTGGAAATGAGATTCTTTGGTAAGAGTAAAATATAACTCCACTTATCATATAGTAAAGTGGTACTTTTACAAGTATCCATTTGAAGCTCTTTCATAAATCTTCAATGCCACATTGATTCTTCAAGAGGTACTTTTTTATTCTAGGTTTTGATTTAAAAACCATAGAAGATAACTTTCTTAAAAGTATTACAGCATCCATGTAAGAGCACCTACAACATTTATTTTGAAGATATAATCTATGGTAGATTTCCTATAAATGAAATCACCAGCATAGTCAGTAACACAATGATTAGATAAATTTGATTCTTGGTGTAATAATAATAATAATAATAATATGCATTTGTCATCTTCTAATAAGCATATAGTATTCCTTATAAATAAAAAATAGTCTAATGATCATTATAAAAGAGATCATAAGATACTTTCATGAACATAAGTATGAATAATTTGTCATTTTTATTTCAAGGAAAAACAATCATTCTACTAATCATATAGTAGTGATCCATAAAAAAATAAGCAATGGGTGAGCTATCCTTTCCAAACTTGCTCCTCGAATAGTTTATAATAGCAACTCTTTATAAATTGTAGGTGTTTTTCACTCAATATATTTAGAGGATACCTTTTGATTCACCTTGTCATCCTTGTGTTTTAGCAAAAGGGAATGAATTTTTTCATTTTAATATACCAAGAATGATAATTATTGAAAGAAATAATGACCTCCTTAGATAGTTGTGAAGACCATCTATGTATTTTAAAGTCCAAATTATCCCATGGTATTATATTAAATTTGGTACATATAACATGTTGATACATGGTTATAAGTATGAGGCCAAACAAATCTTACTCTTATAGACTACCTA
Organism: Sequoia sempervirens; assembly: GCA_007258455.2. Taxonomy (NCBI): domain Eukaryota; kingdom Viridiplantae; phylum Streptophyta; class Pinopsida; order Cupressales; family Cupressaceae; genus Sequoia; species Sequoia sempervirens. Next base: position 536,841,525 of record VDFB02058242.1, read on the forward strand.
TAGCACAATCTTTTGAGTTGTGATCTAAATTATTGTCAAAAGCTCCTTATGAATAAACAAATAACACTGGAGACATTATCATATGTCTATGAGTAAACATAAGTAAATATTGATCAATACCTTGATAAAGCTTAAATATTTCCCTTGCAAGAGTATTTTTTTAAACATGCTCAAAACTAGTTTCTTGATCATTCCTCAAAGTCTTAATTTAGTTAATTATAAAAGGTTAACTAATTAGCCGCAGGTAAGATTTTGACCATTTATATGACAAGTGAGAGTCTCTAATAAACTCAAGGATGTTTATAACTCAATACTTACCCATATTACAAAGGGTGTGGATATTTGTAAGTTAGCCTTGAACTAAGTTAAAAAAATTATGAGTCTTGCATTGAAAAGAATCCACAAAAGTTTAACTTATAATTATTGGACCCAAAATGTAAGTATGAGTTCACAACTTTCATATATCCTCTAAAGATAATAACAAATTAATTTGAGACTGAGAAACTAAGATAATTAAGATGTACATTTGTATCTATGAGTAAATTCTAGAAGTATATATCCTCACTTTAGGAAAATACATGATGATTGATTTGAAAGTTGAGAGTTAGTGTTAATTTTTCTAAACTTTGGATTCTAGTGTTAATCTATATCATTTTCTTGGAGTCATAAATCTAGTTCAAGTAAATGATCTATCAAGACATTAACAAATGTATCTTTCCTATAATGGGCCCTATCTATCATTGAGCTTATCTTTTGGCAAGATATATCATGGTTGTTGATTTGTTTGTCAATTGGTCTTTTTCTTTTTGATTTATCTTTTTTTCTCATTCTTGTGCTTGCTTGACACCACCTTGATCTTTTCATATCTTAGTGTGCTTAGAGAAATTTACAATTGGCCATGATCATTGTTTTCATATGCTATGTTTATGGTGCATTCTTATAATACGACCATGGAAAATACTAGTCTTGTGTGTGTTGAGATAGCTTCTTGCATGCATAAAAAATCCTTTGCATACTAGGTTATTCATACCTTTTGTGCACCAGGGTCATTATGCTCCAAGTATTACTTCTGCACATATTCCAATAAGGTTTTTGTATGTCTTGTTTGCATATAAATAAACCTTTTTGTTTGCCATGTTTGTGGGGCATTCTTGTCATACGACCATGGCGAATATTTACCTTGTGTGTGTTGAGGAAGCTTCTCACATGGAAACACATCCTATCTATATCTAGTTATTCATACATTTTGTGCATTAGGATCATCATGCTCTAAGTCCTACTTTCTCACATAAATCCAACAAGATTTACGTATGTTTGATATGAGCAAGAACAACCCGTTTTTGTTTGCAAAGTCAAAAGTCCATGCAAAGGATACAAAGTCATCTTGGTTCCTTATAATTTGGTGCACAATATCCACTTGCTATATCAAAATAAGATCTCTTTACATTCTTTATAGCATAACCAAAGCACAAAGTATCTTTCCATTTTCATATTCACCCATCTTGCACATTTTTATCCATCTCATTTCCCATTTATAGGTTTCCTCTGATATTTGATCAATGGTCTAATTTTCATCATTGCATCTTGTTACATTCATTAATTTCCTACACATACCAATAAAGTCATAACATGCATATCATCATCATCATCATCATATCATCATTATCCTAGATCTAGCATATCCTTCCTATCAAAATTTTGAGTGAAAATTTATTCTTTTCCCAGCCAATCTCTCAAGGGGGCATCTTACCTTCATCCTCGGTCCATTGGGGCATATTGGGGTAAGTCACTAGCAAAAATTTTCATATCAATCTCATTTCTTTGAAACAATGCCATAAAACACATTGTCTCAAAGAGGGGCAAAATGTAGACACCTAAAAATGACTAATGCATTTTCATCTATCATTTTATCATTATCTTCATCAATTCTTTTATCGATATTAATTATCTAATTAAGCTAATATCCCCTCTTTTCATCCATAATATATTTAATTAAGTTAATTTTATTTAAAATTATCTTTCCCTCCAAAATAAATAAATAAAATTAATGTTTTATCTATTTCTCCATTTATCTTTATGAATTAAATAAATTCATTTAATTTTTTCAACTATCTCACTTCATTTAATTCAAATTTAGCTCCTACCCTATCTCATTTTTTCTTATCCATTGATTTTTCTAATTAATCTCCACCATTGATCAAAAATCAAATGAAGCATATAAATAGAAGCCTTCATTCATTCATCTTACCTAGCTAGAACTAGATCAAGAGCATAATTTTAATATCACAAGAGCTAGAGTATCATTATCAAGCAACCAAGGTCATTATCAAACAAGCTATCATTATCAAGCATTACCAAGCAAGGAAGTTATCAAGCAAGCTATCATTATCAAGCATTATCAAAATCTCATATCTCTTATCTACTATCTTTGAACAAATATCATTATCTTGGTTAACCTACTATCATTGTGCTATCCTGGTTATACTATTTTGAAGAGCAACCCACATATCAAGCATTTAAGCTACTCTAAAAAAAACGATGGAGCAAATCAAAGTCTTTGCTATGGTATAATTATTTATTATTTCATTTTGTGCATAGATCTTGAGTTTTATTGAGTGATTTTTGAATGTGAATTTGGTATTTGCATTCATTGTTCCTAAATTTCATGATTCAAATTTTCATCATCCACAAATTGAACCCACTTAAAATATTATTATTTTTATTTTGAAAAGGGGACATGATAGTGATTTTTCAAATAAGGTTGTTGTAGTTGTTGCAACTCATTAATGAGCTTGTTGTACTATCATTAATATGGTAATTGTAACATTAATTTGGTAGATGTAAATTTTTAAATCTATATAATGTTGCTCTCTCTCCTTGAGGAGAAAGCATTTTTCTCTCATTTCATTTCCTTGTTCATATTAACATATTTGAAGAAGGTTAATGGACAGAAAGACAATGATTTATATTAGGAAGCAATGATAGTGTGAAGGAGTCTATTAAAATTGAATATAAAAATAATGAGTCCAAGTACATGCCATTTTGGAATATCATTGAAAAGCAATGGAATATATAGCTACACAACATCTTCCATGTTATTAGATACCACCTTAATGATCTCTCACTTATGATGACCGTTTTGAGTCAATTCAAATGTAAAAAGGTCAAGAATTATCTATTTGAATTTATACCTTTTGCATAGATAAATTGACAATGATGCATGAAATCAAATAATTGAGCATATAATCTATAAAAAAACCCAAAGAGTGTGTTCACCCAACCATCTATATAGTTGCCAACAATTTTTTGACAGAGGAAGCCCATTTCATATAAGATAAACTAAAAGCCTATTTCGAATGAGTAGACAAGCAAAATATGCCAAACATAGACTTCATTGAGATAACAGACCTAATTTTTCTTGTGATCTTTTAGAAGGATGTGTAGGAGGTTGTAGCAATTTCCCAACCATTGGTAGTGGTTCTGAGGAAGGACAATGGAGAGAGATAATAGCGAGTTATAGTGCAAAGTGGTGATGATGTGGAGTCTACTAAAAGTGAATATAAAAATGATGTAAGTAGATGCCATTATGGAATATCATTGATAAGTGGTGGGATAGATAACTTTGTATTACCTTGCATGTTATCAGGTACCATCTAAACCCATCTTTCACTGATGATGATCATTCTCACTTTAGATATAAATGGTCAAGGATGATTTATTTGAATTTATTGATTTTCCACACATAAATTGATAATGATGCATGAAATCAAATAATTGAGCAAATATCTCTATACAAAATAAAAGGAACTTGTTCACTTGACTATCTCTATACTTGTCAACAATTTTCTAGCCTTTGGGAAGCCCATTTCTCATAAGATGAATCAAACACTTGTTTCTAATGGGTAGAAAAAAGTATACATGTAAAACATTTAACTTCATTGAGGTATGGGATCTAACTTTTCTTGGCATATTTTTGGAAGTATGTATAGAAGATAGTAGCAATTTCATAACCACTAGTAGTGGTTCTAATGATGGTTGATGGAGAGAAATGGTATTGATTTATATTATAAAATGATGATAGTGTGAATTAGTCTACTAAAATTTATCATTAAAGATGATGAGTCCGAGTACATGCCATTTTGGAATAATATTGATAAGTGGTAAAAAACATAGCTATATAGCATCTTGCATGTGAGGCATAGCTAATATTACTTTAGAGACTTTGGTTTGATTTTATTTTATTATATAGTTAATGTTGTTGGACATTGTTGATGTTTAGTTTCAACAAAAATAAATGTCAGATCATATATTTAATTGATGCTAGTAGAATTTAATGTTCATACTTAATGTTTTGGTTATAAATTTTCAAATGTACTAATGCTTCTAATAAGATGTTGTAGGTGGGTAGCCCAGGTTCCTTAAGTATTGGAGACAAAGTCTAAATGCTAAATGTTTATTATTGGTTTTTAATTTGGCCAAGGGAGTTTGATATTGGAGTGTAATTTGATTTTTATGTGAGATTATTTGTGAAGGGAAATGTGTTTTCATTCAAATTATCTATTTATTTTTATTTTTATTTAGATATTGTATTGAGGGGAATTGAAGAGTTGGGAGTTATTTTATTTTAAAGAGGGAAATTGAATGGTTGGGAGGAAGAGGAAATGAAAGTGTTGTAGAATTTTATAAAGAGATAAAATATGGTTTTTCCTAAAAAGTAATCAATTGATTATAAAATATAACTTCTAAAAAGATCTCAAAGGGTTATAAAAGCAAGTTGGGAGAAGTCATTTTCTCATTTTTGACATTATTGGTATTTGATATTTATTGGAAACTCTAATTGTGGAGTTGAGCAATTTTTTACAGCCCTAAGATGAAAACTCTAAGGTAAAGATTGGTTACGGAGAAGGGATTTCTCCCTAGCCAGTATTGGATGAATTCACACAAGATGAATGTTTGAGTTTGAAGAGTTGTGCTGAAAAGAGATATTTTCCAGTTGCGTGAAGATAAATTTATTGAGATTTGAAAGCAAATAATAAATTTGGGAGGAGTATGTTGGAGAATCTTTGCATATTTTATTAAGACAGAGTTGAGGTGCTTCATATAAGGGTTTAAACCCTTAAATTATTACAGCCGTCCCATGTTGAAAGCTGACTGTACCCTCTAGTGAGTGATATCAGCAGCTGGGTTCACTTTTGAAGCTAGGTGTGAGAAAAGGAAGGATAACCAATTCATGTTTGCTTTGTGTTGGGGTCTCAAAATCATAAGCGCTGCCATATAGGGTTGTTTCAGGCAGTTTGGAGGTGGAACAGTCATTTCATGAGGTTTACAGATGATTTCCATCTGGTCGCCCTATTTAATGCCTTCATTTATCTATTATGAGTATGCAACAATTTTGAGACAATCTATGATGGCCTTTCAGACTATACTATTGTTCACAGTTCTTTCTAAATGTCTACAGCAGCTGTTTAAAGTTCCACATCAGCATTTGATTTCAGTTTCAAGGGTTCAATCAGCAAACTTTAGTTGTTGAGAGTTTCGACAATTGTAACCATTCCACATTCAAGTCAATGCCAGCCCTTTGCTATTGGCATCAATACTATTGGTCTACAGAAAGAGTGGAAGTGTAGCAACAATAATAACTTCACTAAAAGGTGCAAAAACAGTCCACATTCAGCTCTCTGTTATTGTACAGCAGTGTCAGCAGCATATAAAGTCTTAATTCTGAATGTATATGTTGTCAAAGACCTGCCCATGCTGATGGTAGCGATCAGAAATAATATTTCCAGAATTCATCATCATTTGAAACGTTATATCTGTATTAATTTTCAGTCCCGACTACTTTATATTGCTCCAGTACTTGTATGATAACTGTTTGATTAAATGATTGTAAGCTGTTATAAGAATGCAAATTGTTTGCATGATTGTCTATGATCATCATTGCAAGTTGCAGCTGTTCCATGTTGTTAATCCCAGAAATATTGTTCAAATTGCTGTCCAACTAAGTGTTAGACGAAATGTCTATGAGCTGAAAGTGACAAATTAGCAAAATATTTTTGAATTTTTTTGAAAGAGCCATTACACTCTCCAACCACACCAAGTCCCTGTTAAGAGCCCCATTATTATGCTATGAATAATCTTTGAACTAGTCATAGATCACCTTTATCTATAAATCTGTGAGATTATAAATAAATTATAATGTAATTTGAAATTGTGTGTTCTCTTTTTTGTGTCAAATTCTTTACATAGTATCGGAGGAAGGACTTGAGTGACGGATATCTTATAAAAAACAACATAAACTAGGGTAAACAACCTTGTATGGCTTGGGAGTTTGTCTTATATATTTCATGTTGACAATAATGTTTGTTGTGAAATAGTGTGGAAGATGGATCTATCAAGCATACTTTAGAAAAGTAATCGAAGAAGAATTTTGATCTCCATCCAATAATTGGAATATAAGGTTTGCTCAAAGCCTCAAGTAAGTTTCTTAAGTAGAACAACAGTCCTAGCTAAACTGGGTTTATTTATAATGAGAAAAGAGATATAAAATCCGATGGCGTATAAAGCGTATCTTAGCTGGAGGATGGAATTGCTTGCAGTACCCAAGAGTTTTGTCAGCTTCATCCACAAGTGGACGGCTCTTCATCGGGACTTCGAGGATTAGTTACTATTATTATTCTTGAATCTTTGGATTTTTTTGGTTATAAGGGTTGCAAAATTTTCAGTATCTTTTTGAAAGGGAGCGTTGAGGCTGTCCATTATGATATTGGAAATAGATGCATGGACAAGCATACAATTAGAAATAGACTAACTTTTAGTTCAAACAAGGATTTATTTTTTATTTAGTTTTACTTGCTTTTAATATGTGCTATGTATGGACATACTTTAATTTAATTATAGACTAACATTCTTTATAAAAAACGTGAGATTAGGATATAAAAATTAAAAAATCAATGTATTTTGATTTTATCTTCATTATGATATTGGGAATAGATGCATGGACAAAGCATACAATTAGAAATAGACTGAATTTTAGTTCAAAAAGGGTTTAGACTTATTCTTAATTTAGTTTTACCTTTTTTAGCATGTGATATCTATGGACATACTTTAACCTAATTATAGATTCACGGTTTTTTATAAACAAGTGAGATTAGGACAAAAAAATTAGTGTATTTTGATTTTATCTTCCTTATATTTGCTTTACATTTTAAGACAGACAATATTCTAGGCTTGATACTATCTTTCCACATGCATTAAAAATCAAGTTTAATTGCTTACTAAGTGTCACATCGCTCATATGAGTGGGAAATGAAACAAAATAACAAGAATATGGGATGAGACAAACAAAAGGGAGACTAAAAGTTGAGAGGAAAGGGGCATCATATGAAGAGGACAAAAGGAGTCAAAAAAGCAGGCAAAGCTATGGACATCCTTCACTGCATTAAAGAAATCTATTCTCATGGAGTGCCATGAATGCAAGATATGCACAAAATCAATGTATTGAAAAGGCTTCATAAACTTTCAAGCAAATGCAATTCATAGGTGTAACAGTAAAAGCCAAACTCCACATCCTTTGATAGCACCCTCCCTGCCCGCACCGAAATGAGAGCTTTGAATATGCTATGTACATCCATCGAGGATAAAGATACAAAGGTAATTCTTCAAATAAGCTTGATAGTGGTAAGTAATCAACCTCAACCCTCCTTTTGATAATTTTAGGAACTATAATATTGTTTTCTCTAGGTGGAAAGAGAGTATGGAATGATTCTATCATCCTAACAAGTTGCTCAAGGTTAGTCTTTTTATAGAGATGTTGGTGGTACTCTTTATTCTTGTAGATATATATTGTAGTTTGGTATTGAAAAAATGGTGCTTTGCAACTAGTTTAGACTTCTAGATATGCATTGTTTTTTAAAGATGGTTATAAATACTATTCTTATAAAGAAAATTGCTAAGGTGGTTTACTAGTATGCAAGAACAGGGATAAACCATCACTTCCTTTTATGATGATTGTTTGAGATTTTTAAGAGGATAATATGTTCAACCATCATATAGAGTCTTTTTGTCATGTGGGTTCAAATCATATAGAGTGTGATCCTTCTTTTTTGCTCTTAGTTCAGTTTGGTAGAACGCAAGTATCCAAAACCTGATGTCATAGATTCAAATCCTACAGGACGATATTTTGTAAGTTTAACAATCCTCTTAGGGTTATGAAAATTAATTCACTCTTTAATAGCACCTTATTACAACAAGGATTGCCAACTAAACAAATTTATTCATAGAAAATATTAACATATTATTTTTCATGGCTTTCTTTACAATGAGACCTACACATACATTTATGAGGCTTTTGTCAAATAGTTCATGTGCCTACACCTGCCTTTATTTTCCTTGGGAATTGTTGTGAGAGTCCACATGCTTTGGGCATGCTTTCTCATTGAGCATTATGTATATTTGGGCAACATTTGCTGCTAGAAGTCTTCAGTTATGTTTATTTTGTTTCATATGATAGTGACTCTTGATCCAAACATTGTTGTAGGGCAAGATAATTCGAGAAATATACTCTTGAAATTTTCCTCAGTAATTAAACCAAAGTATGGATAATATCCTTGAATAACTCTTATATTAAATTAGAGAAATATTCTTATGAAGATTCAAAAAAATACTATATGATGTTGTGATATGATATCTTGCTTTGTGACAATGAACTAGATGATATCATTACATGTTATTGCAATGAATGGAGTATCTCATCTTTGTAAAACATTTCTAGGAAGACTTTGTATGCTAAATTGAGTTGATAGAGAATTAAGATTTTTTATTATGAATAAATGCTTCAAGAATTAGAGATCAAAATAAGTAAACAAATTTGGTAAATACATTTTAATGTGGCTTATAGAAAGATTTCCATCACTATCCATTAAAAGTGATAAGTGAATTATTATTGTAATGGTCAATGATAAGTATAGTACCCTTGAGTAAAATTGTTCATTTAAGATGCATGATTTTGAGTACATGAGTGTACCACTAATTAAACTTCGGGAATTAAACAAATTGAGGAAGATAGAACAATAGCTAGTTATGGAATCTTGAATTATTTCCCACGTGTACTTATTGTGAGATACCCACTAATGTATAACTCCATATTATATTCTTGCTATATAGTAACAATTATTACTAACCATTATGATCATATTAAATTATAAGTAGCAAGTGTGAATATTATATAGCCAGTAAGCTATACCATTATAAGAGTATTGGAGATCACCATATGGTAAATGAAATCAAAAGGTTAGGAATGTTATATTATTGTGTGTATATCTTAAATATATATTCATATGTTGATCCAATGGACATAATGTTGTTGACTATCTTAGGTGTGACTGAGTATTGTTCATGCATAAAGAAAGTTGATAATTATTGTTATTATTAATTAAAAGTTAAAGATCATTTTTATGTGGCCTTGTTGATGCATGTTGTGTTTCAATTAAGAAGGATGCCATACTATAATATGATTATGATATTTGATATCATTGAATCATATTATTTTAGAACAACATTTGGAACTATTTCAATGGTATCCCTAATTCTCACATTGTGATGATATTTTGACTACTACTGTTGTTTTCTCTAACATAGCTAGATTTATTTTATAATGGCTATGATGTATGTATAATTTCTATTTAGATTATCTTAACTTGGGAAGTGCCACATCTCATCCTAAGAGTTGAAATCATAACAAAACTACATTGGATTTAAATCCCATTTGGAAGCGGGTATGTAGGCAATCCTTGGGTGAAAGATGCCCCTGTGACTCAAGTCCGTAGGGGAGGGTTTCAGGGATAACTCCAAGGTTTGGGGTTCTTCTTAAACTTGACCATCTCTCCCTTTTTAGTATTCTTCAGTTTGACGTTAAATTTCCATTAGATGGTAGTAATTTAATCTTCCAATTAATATGTCCACACAATATAGGTTCGAGCTAATAAAAATATAGTCAGTTATCATCAAGCTTATCTACTTAGAGGTTTAGGGTTTCCTTTCCAAAATCTAATCCCACCTTGTATGAACTTTTAAAGTCACTGTCATTGGGGGTTTGTCTTGAGGTGAATGTGGGAGAATTCCTCGAAACTTATCCAAACTAAAACAAGTGGTCTTTGTGTGTTGAGCCCTATGGCCTTGTGTCATTGATCAATAGGGAGTATGTGAAGGCACAGGTTAGCCTCTAGACCTAGTGCAGTCTATTCTTCCAAAAAAATAAGGGCATGATAAACTTGGCCATCATTTGCATGTGAATGAGTATGGAAACCTACTAACTTGTATTTAATGATGATGTTGACTTAAGCCATTATGATTTGAGCATCTAAACAACTCTTAATATGTATGGATGGTTTGCTTGCTCTAATTATGTATTTGAATCTATGTTGACTTTAGTACTCAATACTTGGGATGGCCTTTGCCAACTACAAGCAATTAATGGTAAGTATTTTGTCTTTTTATGTTCGTTTGGTCGATAATTGTGTGCTAAGCCTTATAATTGGAATATACCAAAAATGCATCTACTCGGAAGTAGAATAATGTCTAATATTATATATGTGGATCTAATCTTATCTATTAAATAATATGTTTCCAAATAATAATTTATGTTTGTGTGCCAAGGGGCAGTTATTACATTAAGTTAGTTAGTAATTACAAATTTGCTGATAAAAAACAAGAACTTGTCTGTTTAGGTTGTTTTGTTTCTCCAGGGATCTAAAGTTATACGTTTTGATGTGTTTTCTCTTTCACTTTGTATTTGATTTCATTGAATTGTGGTATCTGCTCTAGCTTTTGTCTTTTGGTCCTTCGGTCATATGTCCTCCAAGGCCTGATTTAAAGTCTGATATTATCATCATATTTTCTATACTTCAGAACTTCAGCTTTCATAATATAATTTAGTTACTTCTAATATTAAAACCAACTCTGAAAAATAATATCTCCACCTGGTAGGTGTAAGGTCCTATTTACCTCCTAAATGCAGTTGGATATACTTAAAATAAAATAACTTGAATAACTAACAGCGTGGAATTACTCTATTACAAGGAAATGTCCGTTGGAGGCAAGCCAGTTTGCTCGAGGCAAGTCTGCAGTCAAGAACATTGCCATTGAATTGAATGTATGGTGCTTCTTCATGCTAGTTTAAAGGAACAGTATATATCGAGGAATATATTAAACAGATACAGGTTTAAGCTTTAACTGCGAAAATTTTGGATTCATAGACAATCTAACCCTACTATATAAGGTTAAAGAACAATGTAGCAATCTTCCTCATCTTTAATCTTAAATAAAATATGACAATATAGATGAATATTCTTACCCATTATTTGTATTGTTTATTTCCAAGTAATTTCCTACCAGATTTCTGCACATAGAGAAAATTAAATTTCATATGTTGCACAATGAATCTGATAGAAGAACCTTGTTGAATATGGCTCCCAACAATAGAGACATTTGCTCAACAAAAGGAGCTGCATCTTTACTCTTAAATCAATTACTAAAGAGCTTGAAAGTCTAACTAATGACGCGGTTTCAATAAAGCTATCCACTCCCTCTTGACTTACGCCTTTAAAGTTGTGCCATTGGACCAGGTTGGAAGAGTTCCTGAAAATCGATTGTAAGATGGATCTCTGGGGCATAGGACATCAATACTAAAGTAAGTCCAAATTACAGGCAAAAGTCAAAACTGAGATTTCAAAAAATAAAGAAACTCAGATAGTTTGAGATTTCTGCTTACATGAGCCCAATTTCTCTGTAAATAGAAAAAAAATCTCAGTACATTGATATTGACTCAGTGATTCAATTTTGAAACATAAAAATCAACAATTGCAAATAGAAATAGAAAAAAGCAGCAGATACATCTTCTATGAAAGCATAAAATATAAAAGAAAGGGTGTTTGACTGATCTTAATATATTGAAAACATGAGGGAAAGCTCCTACTGCAAAATAAAATGCTTTCATTGAAGGAAACAATTGCTATCAAAGGACTTAAATAGCTTCGTACCAATATTAGTTACTAATCTGTATATTAATGTAAATATTTGATACATCGTACGCTAGTTAGCTATATATCTAAAAAGAATTTATGATAATTTTCATACAAAGACAAGTTATTTCTATTGAAGGTTCTATTTATTTTTAAAATAAGTTATGGCAATTTTCCTACAAAAACAAGTTACTTCTATCTAAGGTTTATATGTTGTTTTGAACACATGTACCAGAACAACCTAATTTAGCTTACAATTTCCCATAACTAGAGAAGCTGACAGTTGAAAAATAAAGATGTAATTGAATGAACTAATGGCAGGAGCTTTTACAAACTCTAGCTAACAACAGAGCATCGATGAAATATGCCTTTTTAGGGTTCCTAGCAATTCCTGAAAAAAAGATTTGATTTTTCTGGCAATTCTGATTTTTTTTGGTTCCATCAATGCAAATTTATTTATTTATTTTTTTATTTGGGTTTCAAATAGAATATTCATAACATATGTCCAATCGAATCATTTGAATTTAAATAATATAAAATACTCATAACATTTGAAGGAAGAAATTATTTAAATTTAAATAATTTTCAATGAACCTAGAAGAGGCTGCGATATCCTCCTTCAACTCCTTGGACTGGTGTACTCCCCTTCATTCCTTGTTTTTCCTTGTCAACAGCTAGCGGCCAGGTTTCTCTGTAGACTGCAGCACTAAGGTGAATGAGGGGCACAACAGGTAGTGGTGGCTGGGTTAAAAAACACCACTTAAAACCTGCGATTCCTTTTCTGAACTTGCTGCGATCACTTTGGTGAAGGTTTCTCAAAAGTTGAAGGCTCGCGACTGAGATTAGAGGCAGCTGTGTAAAAAAACACAAACAAAATTTGCAAGTTTCCACATGCTTAACTCGCCACGTCACCTCCACAAGGCTATGAATCTTTTTTGTTTTTGTCTTTTGCAGTCTACCACTCCCCCATGTCACCTTCCACAAGCTTATAGATTCTTCTTTTCTTTTGTTTATTTCTGCCACATCACAGTTGAAGGATTGCTGCGATGGGAATTAGGAAGGGGGACGGTAGGAATTTGACATAGTGCGGCTACCTCAAAACACAAATTATAATTTCCACACCTGCAGCTGATTAATTCTTTGACTAACTCTTTATATATTTATATATATATTCTCTCCCACGCCTCTTCAACTTTTGAACATGTACAACCTGCCTCAAGAAGAGAAATATGGCACTACTAGAATAGGTGACCAGCAATAAAAAAATGATTATCTGATTTATTTAGAAACAACAATGCTTGCAAAATAAATAAAATATTATTTTTAAAATATTTTTGATCTACATAAACGTCTGATAATCTGTAATTCCTATAAGCTCAAGTTTGACCTCTGAATGAAGCCAATGAAGAGAATCGGAAGGTTTTTGTCTTGCGATTCCTGATAATCCAAGCAATTTTTGTCTTCAAGGAAAGATGTTGAATCAAAGCTCTATAACAAGGGTTTCTAGAAATTGATAGGGAAAGAACAAAGTAGTTGAGCATGTTCTAATAGTTGTTATAGCATTTGTTGATTTAATGCCCAATATTTTTAACAATATTGAACCAATAGTTGTGACTTTAAAGTTGTTAGTGTTGATGATAACTACCAATAATTGAATTGATCTAAAAAGCAACAAACCATATGATGCCACATCAGTGCATAAAACATGATTTAGTGCACAAGTATCGGTCTCATTTTTTTTTGGGACCTTTTTGGACACCTCGAAAAAAATCATGTTGATGTGGCATCATATTTGATGATGTGGCTCTGAAACCTTAGTTATAAGCAGGGGTATTGCCAAGCAAGCTGCTCTAAAAATTTGGGAATTTTTGGAAATTTCCGCGTAAGATTTTGAGAAGCGCAAAGTTAGGGTGCTCAACTGTAACGTGTCAACCTTTCAGTGCAGTAAAAATTTCTTATTTTTACATCATGTGAGCAAATAAACGTGCTAACAAGTCAGCAATAAAAAAATTCTTTCTTTTATTGAAAATATATGAAGAAGATGCCATATTATATTACAATAAAGATTATGTTACACCCCGATTGTATAGCTACTATTTACATAGGGTAAATTGATTGTAATGAGAATCCTGAAGATGAATAAAACATGTTCCTTGTTATCAATATGATTGTTCTTCCATTTGATGATTGTCTCATTTAATGTTACTTCTATTGATGTTATCCTTGATGAATGTTGCATGCAAAGCTATTGAGTAATGATTATTCTAACTTTTGAGATGTTTATATATACTGCTTATGTTGTGAACATATGACTTCTGAAAGCATGTGTCAGTGGATGCAAGTATATGAACCATTCCTCCAGGTAGAGGGGAAGTATCACTCGGGAGAGGAGCTTGGTTGGGTAACCGGTAAAGTAAACTATCTGAGCATACACACACTTCACCTTAGATTGAGTGAATTGAGTTAGTTTGTGTGGGTTATAGGTAAGTCATCCATAGCTTGTATGTTTGCATTAAGAGTCTTCTCTACTTTTGTATGCTTCCATGAGTGATGTTTATCTATGTACTTGTCTTGTGATATTATGATCATTATGATGGTAACGTAAATGGATGTAAGTGAATAGGAAGTGGACATATATACATGTATATAGTATATGTACGTATCCATATGTATATACATATCAATACAAGCGTATGTTGGTAGATGGATATGTTCATACGGATGCATCGATATGGTATACCTACACATACATGCACATAGAGGAATATATACAGACATATATATATATGTATATATGCACACATCATGTATTATGTAGATATTATTAATATCATTATTATTGCCTCTTGAATTTGCATATATATATATAATAAAATATATAATTGATATTTTCTATTCTTTAATGGAAATCGAATTATTTCTAGATCAATTAAATATTTATTATTATTCAAACTATGGAAATTGAATTATTTCCAAATCAATCGAATATTTATTATTCAACTATGGAAATCAAATTATTTTCAAATCAAATGAATAATTATCATTCAAACTACGGAAATCGAAATATTATGGAATAAAAATATTTCCTGAATCTTTATTGAACATTTGAATCGGAATTTAAAAGCAGCGCTTCAAAAGTTGCACGCCTAGGAAATACATGCAAGTGTAAATACATTGACCAAGTTTATGGCAGTAAACAATTCCAACATAGTTGGAAACTCTGTTGATTAAGCCTGGTAAAGAGGCTATGTGTTCATCATTTAGAAAATAAACTTTTCTCTGATATCTTCTAAATTTGCCATTTCTGAAGACTGGCACCACATCCGATAACTGTTTTTGTAGGTGTCGATTGGCACAATTTCACCATGTGCCTTTGACTTTGTCTTTCCAGTGCTAGCACAAAATGAAGGTCGACTCACCTTGTTGAAAACTAAGTAGGGAAGAGAAATCGCGCCACCTACTGGTTTGAATATTTCATATTACAGTGGTGGCAAACCACATGCCAAAATGTGAGGAAAAAGTTGGAGGCTGAGGCTCTATATATAGCCACCCCAACCTTCTTTGTTATCATTAAGGGATATCATCCATTATTATTCAATTTTCTCATTCATCATATGCAATTAGAAATCACTCATACGTATTTTGCATTTGTTGGAGTAACAACTAGCACCTCTGGAGTAAGAGTTGGTATAGACAACTATGCACACTACGCAATGAGTGCTCTTCAAATTAGGAGGGGAAGCTCCCTCGTTGTGCTTTAACAAAAATGCTGTAAAGGGAAAAGTAATCTAAACTATCTCCTATCTTTTTGTCTCAGCTATAGAGGTACAAGGCTTTCTCGAAAACTATATACGTTGCAGCTGAGTATTTTCTGGTTTCGCAGACTACTAACTACAACTAGGTTAATTATTTAAAATCTATCTAGTTTCCTCAAGAAAACAGAGCATGAGGAAAAGGAGCGGGGATGACTATCTGACGATAAACATGTATAGATTCTCAACTTGAAGGCAAGGTGGGCACATCTATCAGCTCAATCTAGACAAGTTTATTGGCAACAACACTTATACAATAAACTAAGTATGGATTTTCAACTTGAGGGCAAGGTGGCACAACTATCAGCTCAATCCAAATAAGTTTATTATTCACACACATCAAACGATAACCAAGTACAAATTCTCTACTTGAAGGCAAGGTGGCACAACTATCATCTCAATCTGAACAAGTTTATTGAACACAAAACAGATTTATCTAACTATGGAAAGAATTCACCATTATAATTGCATGAAACCCTATGTGGCATAACAATTCATCACAATAATAAAAACTCATGAACAAATACAGAATGAGCAATATTGAAGGCAAGGTGGGCACAACATATATTTCTCTCTCGTGCAAAAGTTATGTACAAATGAGCAAAAACTCTTATTTATAGACATCAAAAGGTGTAGGGAACCCTAAAATCACCTTGAGTCAACTACAGTCTTGCAATGCATGCAAGATTTATTGCTAAACCCTAATAAAGGAAACTATACAGTTAACTGGCAAACTACCCTCAGTTAACCGAAACATCTAACCTAAAAATGGACAATTGTGCAAACATGCACGTCCTTATTGAAAACAAGTTAACAGGAACACTACCCTCAGTTAACACAAACCCTAAATGTAACTCCAGGTAAATAAGGTTGATCTTAGAATAGATATGCATGAGACAAAATAGCGAGTTAACTTGAGAAGATAATGCCAAGTTTAATTCCTGTGTATAATGTCTATCCTGAGAGGTGGGAACTGAAGTCTACTGAGTGCGATCTAGAGTAACCAATCCCTCAACGAGATCGTTAGCTGCATCACTGTCTGGAGCTATGATGCTCTGCCGAAGTATGCTATGTCTATGCAACATGTCCTCACTAGCTGTGATCTGAGACTGAAGTTCTCCTCTGTTCCTCGTTGCTTCGTCAAACAAAGCTGACATGACTGTAAGCTGACTAATCTTACAGCTAACGGTCTCCCCATTGAAAATGGTATGAATGAGTGCTTGGAGCTCTTACTGAACATTGGTAAGCTCAATGTAGGCACCACCTTCAATCTGATATCAGCATGGTAAGCGAGAAACTAAGGTTCTCACAAACCGAAGTGCACTAGTAATGTGCTCTCTACTCTCAGCCAACTCTGACGCCAAAGTCTCCTCTATCTTTTCCTTGAAAACCAACTGTGTTTTCCAAGAGTAGATAGCCTCTTTGTCCTCTGCATCTGTAACTGCATCAAATGCCGTACTCAGGTGAGCAATCATAATCTCATCTCGGGGTCTACCAATCGCCAAGTCTTGCTCCTCATCCTAGAGACGTAGACGGAGTTCTCGTGCATTATACGCAACTGATATAACTCTGTGAGCATAGAATGGCCTCTAGCAACAAACTCCTCCTCCCATTCATCCAAATGCTTGCCATATGCAACCAAGTGATTAAGTTGCCCTTGCTCTGCTGGAGGCTCAAGCATCGGCGAGAGTGTGGCGGTGGCATCTGACCTATGTACAAGGCTAGAAATATACTGACGAAGCTGTCTGATTTCATCTTTGAGGGCTGCCTTATTCTCTCCATCTTTCAGCATTTTATCCTTTGCACTGTCTGTAGCAACTTGTAGGAGATCAACCTGAGTCTGGCGTGTGCTACGACCAAGGTTGACTGTGATAACCTCGAAATCCTGAGATTCCAACTTAGCCAAGCTCTTCCCCTGTGGAGGTATAGCAGTCTTGACAACAACCTCCATATCAGTATTCCTCTGTATGTGGACCATGTTCTTGACCCGATTGTTTGGCGCATCCTGGTAAATCTGATCAAAATTTGAATGATTAAGAACATAGGATGGCTGCCTCCTCTTCCTTCCAAGTTGAACCTCGATCCAAGATTGGGCTCGACTAATGCTACTGGAAGGGTTTGTACTAGCGATAGGAGGCTGCGACGAGAGTGAATATACATAGGCACTACTGTGAGATGGTGAGTCCAAGTCCAATTCAATATGAATCGGGGCTGGTGACTGCTCTGGAACTACTGTAGGAATTGGAAGCTAAACCTCAGGTACTGGTGAGCTTTGAACTGTCCTCTGAACTGGCTCTGCAATAGGCTGAGTGACAGGCTCTGTGTGCATGTTAACAGCAGGCGCCTTACCTTTTGAGTTGTTAGGCGCTTGATTCTTCTTGGGAGGATTACTCCTCTTCTTTTGCTTGGGTTTCGACGAGGAAGGTAGTGAAGGATCCACCACTGGCGGCTCTGCTCTAGGTAAACTTACCCTCCTGGTCTTCTTGCTGTCGAGGTAAAGTATACTGTTCTGAATGACTCTACTTGACCTCACCTTAACTGTTGCGTATTCCTTGGCATACCAATCAACTGCTAGCAACGGCTGTGTGTCAACCTGCTCTCTGAAGAATTGAGGAAGAACTTCTCCCTCATCATCTAATAAATCTCCCACATCTTCTGACAAGAAAACAAAAATCTGTGAGAGAGAGAAGCGGCCATAGCTATGTCTGCGAACCTCGAAGTCATCTACGCAATTGGCCCAATAGTCCTCCATAGAAGGCTTATGAAATGCGCGACCATCGAGGCGAGCTGTGTAATGACCGTAAAGATCATAATCACGAGCCTCAACAAGATACTTGAGGTGATATCTCTCGAGCTCTTGTCCTGCAGTCTTAGCATCAACAGCTGACTTGCACCAATACATACCAAACTGAAAAGGAAAATTGGCAGATAGTTTGTGTTTGCAACACAAAAGACGATGAACATCATGCAACTGCCTCAGGAACTCCATGAAAACTGTCTTATCTAAAGGATAACGTGGAAGCATAGCTGGATTTCCTATAAATCCATATACTCGGATGTAGGTGTATGTCGGGAACTGAATAAACCAATCTGCCCAACCATCCATCGCTGCCCTAGCAATTGCCGAGATACGAATGTGCAACTCTCGGTTGAAATTCCTCACTGTATAAGTCAGGAAAGCCTCATGAACACGCTTGAAATGACGTTCGGCCTTGGTGAACTCAAGCTAATCATAGTACTGATAGACTTTCTGAACATTGAAAATGCCCACGGTGTTTAGTCCTCGGAACTGACCCTGATAAGCGATCAAGTACACGAGATACGAACACATGTGAAACTCATGGGCAACCAAGAAACTAGTGATCTGCTTGTGGATAATATCACTAATGAAGGATGCCCAGTCATAATGCTCCTGCCCAAATATGATGTGACCAATAATGTAGTACATCCAAGGCTGGAAAGTATTAGCATGTGGCTGACTTGAGACACGATTCAAGAGTGTGATTAGAATCGCGTATTCATCCTTGTACTCACCACGACCCACGATGTTTGGCAATCTGTTCTTCGCTTGTTTTAACCATCTTTCTGCCATCTTATTCTGACACTTGTCCACATCAGCATTGAATGCCTGCTCACACTGCTCCATGGAAATAACAAGACTGTTCGAGTGTTGTGGTATGCCAAAACTCCTTTCAATATCCAAAGGCTTGAGACTGCAAATAACACGTCCATCAACTGACACTATCTCACAAGTGACAGAGTTGTAATGCTTAATGCAAGACATCACGAATTCAATACAATGAATGGAGATAGGTATGGAAGCGGCCTCTAACAACCTGGACTGTTGAATGTTCTGAATAATCGAACCTCCGATCTTAACTAGATCCAAGATTGCTTCTGGCAACACCTTGTGAAGATTTGTCTCAACTGTCTTGATGAAATCATGAGTGAGGACTGATTTGGTCCTGTATTCGAGCTGAGTGTACTGCATTATGAAAAATTCGCCTGTTGACTGTGAACTTGACTATGTTCTGACAAGATTTTTGAAAGCTAAAAATAGCCTGCCGAGGTTAAAAATAGCCTGTCGGAGAGTTATTTTCGGCGAAAAATCTGAGATATGGGTTTTGTCCAGAAAAAAATTCTAAGACAACCCAGAACGTCAGAAATGCGAAAATATGACTTCTACTCGACCGTGCAACGAATTTTCAGCTAAGAGAATTAGAAACTCAAGAACGAATGTTCTGAAGTTAAAAATTCTTAAAAATTCAAACGCACAATTTTAACTCGAGGAAGTTGTACAAAAATGATCCAGATGTTAAGACTTGTCAAATTTGCCAATTTCAGGAACATGTGAATTGGATTCTAAGATAAAACTGAGAATCAAGGAGGAAAAAGACATTTTTATTATGCTCTTCTTCAATGAAAGTCGCCCTTGAATTCTTCAATTGCTGATAAATGTGAACTAAAACCTGCAAAAGAATGTGATTAAAGAAATCGCCCTTGAGAATTGATGATGAAATTCGCCTTTGCTTGTGAAAATCACCTTTTGCTTGAGAAATAAGAATTTCTTTAGCTCTGTGAGTGATGAACAATGAAGATGGCGATTTGCTTAAATAAAGAAAATTCGCACCATCTTGTGAATTGCAAGATCAAAATCCTGACTGAAATAGACACCCTTCTAATTGGACCCCCTTCAGTTACACTGCCACTGACTCGGAGTTTGAAAATAAATAATAATAAAATAATATTTATCATGCACTTTGAAAACTCAGCATAAAAAGGGCGCCAATTATAGAAATTCGCCATTTTAATGCCAAAATATGCAAGAAAATATTAAATATTATTTGAATTCAGTTGACAAACCAAATAAAGCTTTAGGATCTACCAGCAGACTTCACTGATTTCAAAAAGTCATCATTTGAGCTCATAGGCATCCATTTTCTCAAGATATTGCGTTTTTTATTAACTCCCTACTTTGTAGCTAACCACAAAGTTACGATTGGCCATCTTTGACACTAATTTCCGGGTGACCAGATGATGCTGAGACTGAACTGGAGAATTCATCATAAAGCCTATTGAACAAGGAAGAA
Organism: Sequoia sempervirens; assembly: GCA_007258455.2. Lineage (NCBI taxonomy): Eukaryota > Viridiplantae > Streptophyta > Pinopsida > Cupressales > Cupressaceae > Sequoia > Sequoia sempervirens. The sequence continues at coordinate 536,862,444 of VDFB02058242.1, forward strand.
ATGTCTGTTGGGAGACATCACTACAAAATCCATCGTTTGACACCTCAAAAAATTAGGCGCCCTTGATTAAATTGCTTTTACGACACCAGACTCGGCCATTTCCCTGAACTGCCATCCGATGCTTCAAATGGTTGCCAGCGACGAACGGTGAACCCTGCTGACAGGCAACCAAGCTCACTGCGTGACTGAAGGTATTCCGCATCCAACGGATATATGCAAGGCATCTGATAACTGCATTAAGGGCCTCAGAAGTAAGTGCGCCTCTGGCCTGAGAAGGCTCAAACACTATTTTAACAAAAGTGCCACTCTTAACTAGATGACCAACTTTGACCTCAGATATCTGGAGCTGGGGTGACCCGATTCGAATGCTGTCTATCTCAACGCGTAACTAGAAGGACCCACAAGAGATGTTTCTGGAGGCAATGAAGTGAGAAAACTGCTTCTAAGACCTCAAAAAGAAATGGGCGCTTTCCAAAACAGATTTTACGACCAGACTTGGCCATTTTTCGAGTTGTCTTCGTTTTTCAGCATAGCACCAAAGACCTCACTCGTACGAGTGTTTGCAAAATCGTGAAGGCTGATGGCTGGGCTCGTTGGATAGCAAAAAAGATTACGCTCAACTCCCGTGAAGACTTCGACAATGAACAACCTCATCTGACAGGCCAAAAAGCAAGGCGCCTTTAGCCTATGGAAATACAATGAAAATCCTACGCTTGTCAGCCTGTGAAGTTATGTGCTTAGTAGAAACGCCATCATGACCTCTCGGAATGTCGGACTGATAGGCAACTCAGTGCGTCGCGAAGGCAGACTAAAGTAGCACACATGCCAGGAAGACTCCATCTGCAAATTTTGCCATCTGAAGGGTCATCTAGAAGGGCGCCCCTGAGCTACAAGGGCGCAATTCACCAACTGAAGAAGATCTTGTGACCTGAAATGACCTCAAAAGCTCATCTTTTGTCGTCAGCTGTTGAAAACTCGGACCTCGGATCACTGTGTTTAATAACTTTTTGGATAGGCAGACTGTTCACGAAGAGATTGACTACTCCAAACCTCAGGAAAACCAAGATTTGACCCCTCTTAAAGAGGTGCGCTGTCAAGCTACAGGGGCGCAAAAACTCAGAAAAGATGAGTTTTTACAAACTGCAACTTCAGGATCTCCAACTTCTGTCGCCCGTAACTGGAGCTTCGAGTGTTGGAAAGATTCACAGCTTAGCTTGTCGGATAGGCAGGCTAATTCTAAAGAAGTTGATTGAATTTATGAGCATTTTCAACAAAATCTTGACCTTCAAAAAGAAGGGTGCCCCTGGGCTACAGGGGCACAACTTTGCCTTTTCCTGAGAAATCTTCATAAAATATCCACTGAAAACTTCGCCTTAGTCATTGAAATGACCAAGCGAAAGCGTATTTGTTATCGTGGAATGCTCCTTCATCGTGAAATGCCTCGTTCTGAGCCTCCAGTTCAAGTTCTGACCACTGGATATTACCTTTGACTGACAAAACAATGACCAAACTCCATGCTTGAAATTGCCCAAAAACAATACTTGACATCATTTTACAAGATTTAGACTCTTTAAAACAAAATGCCTTGATGAAGCAAAAAATTTGGTTTTGGGTTCAACAACATTCATTCACAGTTTTGTGATTACCAGTCTATGTTGCTTGCCATATGCGTATATTTCTGAGTAGCATTATCTATAGTCATTCAACAGATTTTTGAGTGGCAATTGATACATACAATCTTCATATTTCTAAGTGACATTAGTATTCATCAGCTTTCATATTTCTGAGAGATTGTTTACATTGAAGTGAAACGTATTCTACCCAAGGAATACGTTACTTCTACTATTGTTTTCTAAGAAGCAAAAAAGGGGAAATCTTGTGAGGAAATTATCATCATTTGGAGAAACTAGAAACTAGATTGAGCTAGGAGTAAAGGCAGCTCTTTCTTCAATTGGGAAAAGTGTTCGCATGCATGGGAGATTCTTCTACTATTCTTTTATTAAGAATTCTATGCTGTTTGAAAAGTAGTTCTATTTGTGCATAGGAAGAATAAATGCTATCTTTTAGAAAAAGGAAAATGAAGCAATTATAGCTATATTTTACATGTTTGTAATAATCTCCATAATAGGAGAATGTTGTTTGCTTTAGATATTAATCTAATAGGCATGATTAAGTGCAAGAGTCATTGAGGCACACCAACTAAGTTATTAAGTTAACTAGGGAAGCTTGTATTTACTCCTAGGAGAGGTCATACAATATGGGAGAAGGTTTAGTATACTTATTTGTAAGTAGAATGTTTGAAGGTAGGTTATCTGGGATGACGGACTATCCATTAAAGGATATACCTAACTTGTGTAATTTACTTAGTAGACTAGATTGTCATAGGTTAGTCTGGGATGATAGATTATCCAGTGAAGGACCACACCTATGTGTAGTGTCAGATAGCCTTAAGTCAAATCGGCCCTGAGTAGTGTATGTGATAGATGACGCTCAGTCGTTTACTGAATTAAAACACTTTGGCCAAAGTAGTGCAATGTACGAGTATCCACTTAGATTGTGTGATGCTTGAGACTACACTGTCAGTTCATCGTGATCCTTTATGCATGCTAGTTCGGGATTGTGAAATAGCAAGTTCTAGTTATGTAGGACATAACACTATGCTCAGTTGGTTGTCGTTATCGGATACTCTACCAATCTCTTTGTTCAAAGGGAAGGTCCATCTACCGAATGGTAGATGTGCGGGGGACCACATTAAGAGTCTGTGGTTGGCGAAAAAGCGCCTGAGTGATGCTTCTCCTCCATAGTAGGTGACAAAAGACACCAAGATTTGAAAGGAAAGGAAACTGGACCGTCTTACTACCATTTGTTCAAAAGCTCCATGAGCTATGTATGTTTTATATGCTTTCTTACTTTGATGTTATCTTGAAAAGAAAAGGAATAAATGTTGAAATATGTTGTATCATGTTTATATAAGAAAAGAAATTTTTTATTGCAAGGGCATTTACTCGTTATCTTTACTTGTTGATGTAAAGTTAAGAAATTTTTACTTTACGTAAGGGTTAGGTTGTCACATGTGGTATCAGAGTTACCAAATTTAAACACTGGAACCTATGAGCCCGTCATGTTTTCCTTTTCCAACTATATAGGAGTAAATTTGCACCCCATTTGCAAATTCCCCTTTTGCCCTTCTCCACTTTAGAAAGCCAAGTTCGAAGGCTTAATTCCACTTTAGCCTGCTACCTTGGTTCCCCTTGGTGTCTATTTTAATCTTTGACAGAGGAATTTCTGTCTGGGACGCCCGCGCGGCATGCTTACGTCCATGACAAATTCCTGTGGCTAGAGCTACAAAGGCGTTACACTTCTCATTGGTAGTCGACTTGTAATGCCCTCTTCGGCTGACCAACCCGAATATGGCCATTATCTTCATTCTCTCCTTCAAATTCACTCCTTCAACAAGCATTTCATCTTCTAAGATTTCAACTCAACTCCTTCACACTCTCTTGCATTCACTTCAAGCACTTTTATCACTTTTGCACTACATAGCAACAACAACACTCCATCATTTTGGTAGAGCAAGTGTGGGACAACACTATTGCAGCAGAGGCTTGAGTACTCTCATTTTCTCCCCCATTAGCCTTGAGTGCTTTTGTTGGAGGTGGTAAGCTTTTCACTCCTCTCCTCTATCACTTGGTTAAGTAGCATTTTTACTGTTTGTAGTGTTTAGTGTTCTTTGCTTCATTTCCTTTCTTTATCATACTATTTCTCCATCATTGCAAACTTGGCTGTCCGTGGAGGTGGGAACACCAAAGCGGAGGTTTGACTGAGGCAGACCCCTTAGTAGCCCCAACCAAATTTCCCTCTTGCTTGTGTGTAGGTGTACGTGCTACTGGGAGCTAGTTGGCAAACGAATTCCTTTATGAGATTATTCTTGCCACCCTAACTCTTATTTATTTACTTTATCACATTAGAGCATACTTTGTCTACTTCATAACATTGTTCTGGCCCTTTGGAAATAGTTAGCTGGGTCGTTAGTTTGTTTTTTAGAGTTTGACCTTGTCTCTTTAGTCCTCTGGTTGTACGGACGCCAACACACTTGAGAGACACTAGTGCGTCGCGCTATCGTCCCGAGACCGCGCTTTCGTCCTCAGGCAGAGAGCTTCTTGAGGCGTAGTGTTGAACCCAAAAATCAGCTCACCTAGCCCCATTCTGTGTTTCGGGTTTGCAGAGTGATCGAAGGACCTTAAAATCCTCATCATTCTCATCCTGGATTTCCTAACTTCCCTTTTAGCTGAGGTAAGCTAGGGCAGCCTTCCACTCTTGGCCCTCCATGACCTAGGGCCTTGCACATGGTTGGTCCCCCTACCTTACATTTTGGTGAACTCGATGTGAACCATCTTGGTTTCGTTTTAGGATACTAAAAGACCCTTTCCTCGTATTCTAGGAGAGTTGTAGGTGTGAGCATTGTGGGGCTTTTCGCCTCGCAACCCAACCTGAGACCCCTAGCACGCGTAGTTGAAAGGTTCCAAAAGTATTGTGTGACGAAACCGTAGTTGGGTCACTGTCTTGTCCTGTCACCTTTTGGGGGCTCTGTGAAAGTATTGTCTAGTGTGCGTGATGGCTTCGTTCTTGCATCAACCTATCCCCTTTGTGCAACCTATGAACAATAATAATGGTATAACTTTCAATTCACAAGATCTGTCGATGGGTTTTAATAGGGAACCATCTCCTCTTTACATTCCTGCACGAATCAACGAAAACATCGTAGCTAGTGTTCTCGTTGATCCAACATCTCAAGTAAACATCATAACTGAGGAGATTATGCTTATCAACTTTTTACATAAAGATGGGTATGATGCACTTGTAAGTACCATTCACACACATGATGGACTTTCTGTACCTCCCTTGGGTAGTATTGTCCTGTCGGTTTTTGTTGGACCAAAATCTGTGAAGCTTTTCTCTTTAGGGTAAAGCTGGGTATCCCTTGGTTAGCGGCTATGAATGCCGTACCCTCATTCGTGCATAAATGCCTAAAATTTATCCATGAGGGTTTTGTGCATGTAATACATGACACCGATTATAGACCGTCGGTTGCTCGTGGTAGCTACTCCTTGGATTACTCCTGGCCTGCACCTATGGGTCCTCTTCCGCCTAGGAGGGAGCTTCTGTATCAAACTTATCAGAATTATAAGAGAGGGTGCTTGACGCCGAGAGTGAGATACCCACCTTTGCCCTATGCTATTTCACATAGGTCTTGCCTTAAAGATGACAGTGATGCCACCAAGGCACGTAGGAGAAAAGCAGAGAAGTAGTTTCAAGATCCTCCTTCCTCTTTCGTTGGTCAGTCTAACGCTTCCTCTTGCTCTGCTGCGGTGCCATCGGATTCCACCCCACGCTGGCGGAAGAATCTTACGGTGCTCGCTCGGTGAGAGTCTAAGCGTCCTACATTTGAACTCCCTGTGTTGCCTATAGAGCCTAGGCCCGTTCGGTATAATGGGAAGGAGGTCTCCCATAGAGAGTCCTCTATGTCTCGGCCTCGGTGGCCTCCTACTGTTCCTACTCCCAAGGTAGTGAATGGGAAGAGGCCTGCCGCTGAGGCTCTTGAGCCGACTCTTCCTGTTTGTTGGCATAACAATTAGCACCTCTGGAGTGCGCGTTGGTATGGACAGCTATGCACAGTGTGTAATGACTGCTCTTCAAATTAGGAGGGGAAGCTCCCTCATATGCTGATACACGTTAAAAAGTATAGTATTTTCTAAATCCTATCTTTTTGACTCAACTGGAAGAGGCACAAGGTTTAGGAAACCAAGAACGTTGTAGCTAAGGGTTTTCTTTGGTTTTGCAGATCTTAACTACAACTAAAACTAAAGCTTTTAATCTATCCAATCTCCTCAAGAAAATAGAGCATGAGGAAAAAAGAGAAGGAATGTTTTATATGACAAAATTTACAGCAAAACTTCCATTCAGGAGGGACCCCTATCCAAGGTGTAAGCTGATATGAAGTTTGTTAGGCACAACATCAAACAATAAGCTCAATTACTGAATTTCACAAGAGGAGGAACCCCTATCTGAGACGTAGATATGCAACAAGCTTATTAGAAACCACACATAAATGATAATTCTTCTTTCCAAATTTCCGAGGAGGAACCCCTATCTGAGGCGTAGATTGAAAGAACTATTAAACACAATAGAGAATACCCAACTAGGATAGCAAACTGCATTGGCGAAACACACATACAATAAACGATCAAACTAGCCATTATATTTAACTAAGATGAACAAATGCCATAATAATAACATTCAGGCAAGGTGGCACGACCATTTATTATCACGGTAAAAGCTCGTGAACAGATACAAAATAGCAATATTTCAGGCAAGGTGGCACAACATATATTACTATCACATGCAAAAGTTAATTACAAATGAGCAAAGAGCTCTTATTTATAGACATCAAAGGTGTAGGGAACCCTAAAATCACCTTGAGTCAACTACAGACTTGCAATCATGCAAGATTTTATTGCTAAACCCTAAATAAATGAAACTATACAGTCAACTGGAAAACTACCATCAGTTAACTGAGACAAACTAATCTAAATGGACAATGTGCAGCATGCACGTCCTTATTGATGCAAGTTAACTGGAAAACTACCATCAGTTAACGAAAATGAGAACCTAAATGAAAACTCCAACTGTACATAGGAAACTCCAAAATAGACATGCCATGAAATGTGACAGGGAGTTAACTTGAAAAGAGATGTCAAGTTTAACTCCTATGTCTAATGTCTATCTGGAAAGGGTGGGACGTCCTGATTTGGAGTTCACTGGTCACAATCTCGAGCAAGTAACCCCTCCACAAGGTTATTGACTGCATCACCATCTAGGGCATGATACTTCTCTGCCGTATAGTGTGTCTACGTAGCATCTCCTTACCGCCCATGATCTGACTTTGAAGTTCACCTCTGCTCTTATTTGCCTCATCAAATAATGTTGACATGCCAATGGAATCTCCATTGAAAATACCATGGATGAGCGTCTGCAACTTTGGCTGAACATTAGCAAGCTTGATGTACTCACCTCCCTCATGCTGATACTAGCAAGGCACTCGGGACATGAAAGTTCTCACGTACCGAAGTGCACTAGTCACGTGTTCTTTTCTCTCGACTAACTCTGAAGCCATTGTATCCTGTATTTTTGCCTTGAAGATTAATTGTGTCCTCCAAGCAAAAATAGCTTCCTTATCTTCTTCGTTAGTGACCGTGTCATATGCCATCCTCAGGTGAGCGATCATGATTTCATCTCTGGGTTTGTCTAATGCCAACTCTTGCTCTAAATCCTGGATAAGCAAACGGAGTTCGTGGGCGTTGTACCTCAACTGATATAACTCTGTGAGTACGAAGTGACCCCTTGTGACGAACTCTTCTTCCCAATCTCTCAGTTGCTTCCCATATACAACCAACTGATTAAGCTGAGTTTGTTTTGCTAGTAACTCAAGCATATGTGGGAGCAAGGAGGCGACATTCTTAGTGTTATGCATGAGGTTAGAGATATACTGACGAAGCTGCTAGATTTCAGCCTTAAGGGCTACCTTATCTTCTCCGTCCTTGATGACTCTATCCTTTATGCTATCTGTTGCAACTTCAAGGAAATCAACCTCTGCCTAGTGTGTGCTTCTACCAAGGTTGAATTTTATCACATCGAAGTCTTCAACTTCTATCTCGTTCAGGTTCTTGTCCTCTGGAGGTGCAGCAGTTTCTATGATGATCTCCTTATCAGTGTTCCTCTCTATATGAACCTGTTTCTTTATTCTCTTATCTGGTGTGTCCTGGTAGACATGATTGAAGTCTAAGAAGTATAGTTTGTAGGATGGCTGCCTCCTCTTCCTACCTAGCTAATTCTCAAGCCAAAACAAGTCTCGACTAATCTCACTGGAAGGGTTAGTGCTAGTCATAGGAATTTCTGTTGAGCGGGAGTGTGTAGAAGTATCACTTCGTGGTGGCGAGTCTCGATCCAAGTCAATGTGAATCGGAATTGGAGACTGCCATGGTGACGGTGATGGCAAAGGAGGCTGTACCTCTGGCTCTGACATGCTCTGAACTGTATTCATGGCTGGCTCCACACGTGTTTCTGTAACAAGTTCCTTCCCTCTTGAATTATCAAACACTTTATTTCCTTTAGGAGGCTTACTCCTTTTCTTTTGTTTTGGTTTTGACTTTGACAAGGACGGCAGTGAAGAATCCACTAGTGGCTGCTCTGTATTTGGCATGAATGCGCTCCTTGTCTTCTTGCTATCCAAGTAGAGTATACTATTCTGAATGACTCTCCTTGATCTCTCTTTGATAGATGAGTATTCCTTGGCAAACCAATCAACAGCTGGAAGTGTCTGCGTATCAACATATTCTCTAAAGAATTGAGGAAGTACATCCCCATCATCATTTGACAATCCTTCCACATCATTCGACATGAAGACAAAAATCTGTGAGAGGGTGAACCTACTGTAATTGCGCCTGCGCACCTCGAACTCGTCCTCGTAGTTGATCCAGTAATCCTCCATAGAAGACTTGTGGTATGAGCGACTGGCAAGGCATAATGAGTAATAACCCCAAGGATCATATGAGCGTGCGCCAACGAGGTACTTAAGATTAAGTGTCACTAACTCATGGCCTACAGCCTTGGCGTCAACTGCTGTTTTGCACTTGTAGATTCCCATTTGCAATGGAAAATTGGCAGCTGGCTTGCGCTTGTGGCACGAATGTGAATGAACATCATGTAATTGCCTCAAAAAATCCATGAAAACCATCTTATTTGAAGGATAACGAGGTAGCATGGCTAGGTTTCCTGTATATCCGTAGATGCGAATGTAGGTATAGGTAGGGAACTGAATGAACCAATCCGCCCACTCTGACATTACTGCTCTGGCAACCGTTGAGATACGAACATGTAATTCCCGATCTAGGTTCCTCACTGTGTATGCTAGAAACGCTTCTTGCACATGCTTGAAATGTCGTTTGGACTTTGTGAATTCAAGCTGATCGTAGTATTGATGAACTTTTTGTACACTGAGAATACCCATTGTGTTCAACCCTCTAAACTGACCCTAGAAAGCAATCAGATATACGAGGTACGAGCACATGTGAAACTCATGAGCAACCAAGAAACCGATTATTTGCTTGTGGAGCATGTCGCTAATGAAAGAGGCCCAGTTGTAGTGCTCTCACCTAGAAATAATTTGAAACACGATTAAGAAGGGTGATCAAAATCATGAATTCATCTCTGAACTCTCCGCGACCCACATTGTTTGGCAATTTATTTTCTTTTGTTTCAGCCACCTCACTACCATTTTGTTTTGACACTTGTCCCTATCAGTATAGAATGCCTTCTCACACTGATCCATGGTAATGACCAAACCGTTTGAATGCTGAGGAATTCCAAAACAGCTCTCAATGTCTTGCTGCTTGAGACTACAAATCACCCATCCATCTGTTGATTGAATTTCTTGGGTGGTAGAATTGTAATGCTTGATGCAATACATCACGAATTCTATGCAATGAACTGAAATAGGGAGTGAAGCCACCTCTAACAACCCAGATTCTTCAATGTTTTGAATTATTTCTTGATTTATTCTGATTGGATCCAAGATAGCCTCTAGAAGCGCCTTATGCAAATCTGTGTCAACCGTACTGATGAAGTCATGAATTAAGACTGACTTGGTCTTGAATTCTATTTTTGTGTACTGCATTTTGAAAAACTCCCCTGTTGACTGTGAACACAACTATATTTTGACAACTTTTCCCAAAAGCTGAAATGACTGCTGATGAGGCTAAAAATACCCTATCTGAGGGCAATTTTCATGAAAAATTCTGAGATGTGGGTTTTGTGCAAAAAAGATTCTAAGACAACCCACAACATCAAAATTGCGAAAAATGTTGTTTAGCTTGACATGCAAAGACTTTTCAGTCAAGAAAAGCAGGGGTTTTAGGGTTTTCGGAGTGCAATTTTTTCGAGAAAATTGAAACATGGGTTTTGTGCAGAAAATGATTCTAAGACAACCCACAACGTTAGAATTGCAAAAAAACACTGTTTTGAAAAATATTGACTTTTACTCAACCATGCAAAGGAATTTCCGAAAATAAAGCATGAGCTTCAAGAATTGAAGCTTCAAGGCAATTTTTCCTAAAAAATTCTAACAAATGGGTTTTGTAGAGGAAGTCATGCACAACAAACCCAAATGATCAAATTTGTCAAAAGTCGCCGAATTCTTGAACATGTGAAGAAAACCTAAGACGAGAACAGAAAAATTTAAGACAGAAGATAGAAGTTTTCAAGTTCTGCTTCTACAAAAATCACTATGCTTGTCTGAAGTTTGCTCATTATTCTGGACCTGTATCTTCAAGGAAACCTGAAAAATAATATTATGGCGCCTTTGAATGCTTGCTGATTTGAGAGAATTCACTTGCACCTCAACCTGTTGTGAGAGAAATGGACTCCATCTTGCAATAAATAAAGAAATTTGTGGGTTTATGGCACCAACTACAAGTAGAAACCCTGATCTGGAAAGAAATTATTTGATTAGACCTTGTGCAACAGAAACTAACTTGAAGTTTCAAAAATATCAAAATTTTAAAATATTCAGTTTAACTCAACATGCGAATTGCGATTGAGTCTCAAAATAGACGCCAATATTAAAATGTTGAAGAAATTCACCTTTAGCAAAATTAACTGTTGAAACTAAAAATTTAATATTATTTTATTGAGTTAACTAAAATCTTCCTCTTTGGATCAGCTTAGAATGTTTTACTGATTCCAAAAAGTCAAAGTTTGACTTTCCAGGCATCCCCCATCAATAGTTGAGATTTTTAGCTACCTATTTTACAGCTTGTTGAAAACATCACTACAGCCTCTGTTGAACTCTGATTTTTGGGTGCCCAATTGATCTTGGAGCTGAGCTGATATATCCACTACGTAGCCAGAACAACACTGATGAAATGTCTGCTGGGAGCTGCAAGTGCTAAAAACCATGTCTGGTGCCTCAAAACCAAAGTCGCCTTTGATTAAAATAATGTACATGACACTAGACAAACCATTTTCTTGATTTGCCATTTTGTGCTTCAAATTGCTGATGTCGGTGAATGATGACTCATGTCGACTGGATGTTGGATCTATCTCGTCCCTGGAAGAATTCTGCAAACAATGACTATATGTAGAGCATTTGAAAGTGAATTTAAGGCTCTCAAATGCAAGGGCACCCCTGGCTTGCAGAGGAGCAAAATGCATTTTAATAAATTGTAACTTTCAATTGAATGCTGTACTTTGACCCTTGCCACCAGGAGGTGGATTGCTCTGATGCGCACGTCGTTGATCTCATCGCAAAGCTAGAAGAACTTGGAAGAGATGTTCTTGGGAGTGACAGAGTGAGAAATCTGCTTCTAAGACCTCCAATAGAAGGGCGCCTTTTCCAAGGGAGTATGTAAATTTCATACTTGGCTATTTTTCTACTTGTTTACATTCTTCAACACTTTCCACAATTCTTTATTCATAGGTGTTTGACAAATCCTACGGGTTGACAGTTGGATTTGATGAATAGCTAGAAGGATTTTGCACAAGTCTCGCGAAGACGACGACTACCAAAAACCTCATCTAGTTGGCCAAAAGACTAGGCGCCCCTGGCCTGTAGAGGTACTGCTTGATATTTCACTTTTATTTTCCCTCCATTTTAGATACTCACTGGAACCACTATCACGGTCACTCAACACTTCTGACAATCTTGTGATCGGATGCATCGCAGAGCTGGGCTGAATTAGAAAAGATCCCCCGGAAATGGAAACTGCAAATTCAATCATCTAAGGGGTCTAATTCAAGGGCACCCCTAGGCTATAGGGGCGCAGAAACTGCAAATTTGACTGCCTCTGTGATATGTAAATTCCTTGTAACTTCTGCTTGCACCTTCAATTGTTGGAGTTCTGAAAATCAGATGAACTTGTTTGATAGCTTGTCGGAAAGCTGAAAGAAAACTGAAGAGATTGAATGTATTTGCAACCAGAAAACACTATATCTGAGCCTCCAAATTGAAGGGCTCCCCTGGACTACAGGGGCGTAGATTTGCTCTAGACTTGATAATTTCCTCCATTTCGCACTCTGCGAACATTGTGTTTCCTACTAAGTTAACCATGTAGAATAACTACTGTTGTTGACGCATGTGCGTGACTGTATTTCACCATTTTCACATGTACAGACACTGTAAAGTTGATTTGCACGTTGATTACGCAAGCGTCTCCCACGTTACAAGGTGAAATATTTCCAGACTTGGAATATTTTTTGCAATTTTCACCATTGAAAAATCCCCTCCATTGTGAAGCATCTTTTTCAACATCTTTCATCATAGAATGTTTTGCTTTGGGTTTCAGGATTAGATTTTGACACCTGGTACTGGCCAACTACCATTGACGACCTCAGAGGTCCTAACTTTTCTCCTGAAAAAGTGAAAACTACCCACCAGGCTTAAACTAACTTTTAACTGAAACTTACTTCACCACTGTGATCGCGATGTGAAATAAGCCAATCAAAATTAATTTCAGCTAATTCTGACAAGTTTTTATTTTTAGGGTTTTTCCCAAAAATAGGGGTTTGGAAACCCTAATTTTCAAAATTTTCAAATTTTGCTAGTATCTTCCTAACATCACACTGACCAAAAGCCCATACTTGTCTTGCCCAAAAATTGAGTTTTGACATCATTTTAACAAGGTTTAGAGTCTTTAGACCATTTTAAGCAAAATGCCTTAATGAAGCAAAAAATTTGGTTTGGGTACAACACTGTTGCTTCTCAACCTATTCCTCCTGCTCCTGTACAAGATTCCGCCCCTCTACTGGAGATGGATGTAGTGGATGTTCCCATGGTCAAGTAGGAGCCCTCTGTTCCTTTGCAACCTTCAGCCTCTAGTTCCAAGAGTCGTAGAAACTACCTTGCACGCGAGCGCAAGCACCAACAAAAGACTCTTCTAGCTGAGCAGACTGTCTCACAGAGGAATGATGAAGTTACGATTGCCCCTACTTCAAGGCTTCCTACAGCATCCTCCTCTCTCCTGCCCTCTATTTCTCTTCAGTCTAGTTCTGCATTGCTTCTGGCTTCCGCTGCGAGTGCGAATGCGGTTGACCCCAAGGGGGTGCAAGTGTTCATCACTCCTTCGGTGGAGCTGCCTTTGCTGATGTCCATTCTAGATGTCCTGCCTTTCTCAAGACCCATAGATATGACAAACACTTCGGTGGTGTCTACTACAGTTTTCTCCTCCTCTTCCTCTGCACCTCTTGCCTCATCTGTGGGGAGCTTGCATCCCCAGACAAAGCAGAAGGTGGAGGGTAGTTCCTCCTATCGTGAGGAACGAAAGAGGAGCCCACCTTCTTCACAAGGTGGTCCTATGCTGACTTGTTCCGTCCTAGTGACGGAACCAGTCTCGGCTTCCCCTGAGTTTGTCACCACTCCTGAGTCGTTTGGCAAGCCTAGCGGTGAATCTTGGGTGTAGCCTGCCTTGTCCATTGAGGTTAAACATGGCACTCCTGTAATGTGCATGTTTAACTCCATGGATGAAGTTTCGGCCTTGTCAACGATCTTTGCAAAATCGCTGATCTTAGCTCCACAAGAGCTCGACAGAGAGGACCTTATGGGGCCCTCTTCCTTGGTCCTTGTTGCGGGAGGGTCGGAAGCTCCTCCCCTTAACATTACACCACTGCAGGATCGTCCTCCTTCCCCCTACGATGATCTAGATTGGGAAGCGGATGACCTCTTGGTCGATCAATGCTAGGGGAGGCCCTTTTCTTGATCTTTAGATTAGGTGTGTGTGTGTGTTGTGATGTGATTCCTCTGTGATTGTGCTTTGTGTGCCTAGATGACCCTCGTCACCCTTATTGGTGCTTGGACATAGGCGTGGTTTTTGTATCATAAACCTTCTTCTATTTGTATTAATCTCTCTTCCATGTTTGTGTTTGATTTTCGGTAAATTGGGGACAATGCAAAGCGTTGGGGGCATTTAGGCTCCCCTTCCATGTTGACCCAATTTTTTGTTTTTACTTTGTCTTCTCGTGCATTCTTCACATGGCCTGATATAGTAGGGGGTTGATGAGAATTCATTTTATATACTATATATATATATATATATTTATGAGTAGTTCTGACCCCGAAATATTAGGCTACCCCTGTGCCCTTTCTTTATGTTTTTCTCTTTTGCTTTCTCTTTATCTTTGCTTGAGTTGTCCCTTTCATGTGTGACAATGCCACTTCTTTAGCACTTTGATTCTAAGAAAATGCATTCGTTAACAAGGAATCTTTTCTTGAAGATCCTTACAAACATTCATTTTTCAAAGACAACATTCAAAACAAGGGATCCTTTTGAAAGAATTTGAAAATTCTCCTTCGAAGTAGGAATCGCTTTGATCTTCCCTTCGCGTGGGGGCATATTCTTCCTTTTGAATTCCTTGATGAAGTGATTCCTTGATAACGAATCTATTCGAGAAAGATGCATCCCTTTCAAACTATGCGTCCCTTGAGTGGACCCCTTCTTCATGCCAGGGTTCCCAAGGGACCCCTTTGAAAGTTTTCCAACTTGTTGACGGTCCGTGTGACTGTCCGTTTACTTGCCTGCATTGCCACTTCCTGACCCGCTCCATCTGAGGATAAACATGTCGCCGCTTTTGACTCTACGGAGTTCGCCTTCCTAGGTTTCCTCCATGTGAGAGATCTTGTGGGATACCTCCCTGTAGGTTTGAGAACCTATAAGGCGCTTCCTCCATCTAAGAGATCTTGGGGGTCGCTCCCCTATAGGTCTGCAGGTCTGTAGGGCACTTTCTTGGGTATTCTTCATGTGAGAGTTCTTGGAGGGTACCTTCCTTGCAGATTTGCGAGTCTGTAAGGCACTTCCTTGGGTTCCTTCATGTGAGAGATCTTGGGGGACGCCTTCTTGCAGATCTGCGGGTGTGTAAGGCGCTTTGTCTCGGTTTCCATCATGTGAGAGATCTTGGAGGACACCTTCCTTGCAGGCCTGAGAGCCTGTGAGGCGCTTGCTTCTCGGGGCTTCTTCAATGTGAGAGATCTTGGGGGTTGCCTCCTTGTACGTTTGTGGGCCTGGAAGACGCTTTCATTCTTCAGCTTCATAGTTCTGCGAAACTATGAAGTCCTTTGCTTGCCCTGCACCTTCAAGTTTGTCAGATCGTGGTCTGCTTCCTCGACGGTTCAGATATACTTTTCTAACTCTACTACTTCTTCGATCTACTTTACTGAGCACTCATCAGTAATCGTGCTTGCTAAAGTGGGGGAAAAATGTATAGGAGTAAATTTGCAACCCATTTGCAAATTTCCCTTTTGCCCTTCTCCACTTTAGAAAACCAAGTTTAGAGGCTTAATTCCACTTTAGCCCATTGCTTTGGTTCCACTTGGCTCCTGTTTTAAGTGTCGATAGATGAATTTTTGTCTGGGACGCCCATGCGGCATGCAGACGTCCACACGACCCGCTTACGTCCTTGGCAGATTCCTGCAACTGGAGCTACAGAGGTGTTACACTTCTCATTGGTAGTCAACTTGTAATGCCCTCTTCAGCCGACTGAACCAAATATGACCGTTTTCTTCATTCTCTCCTTCAAATTCACTCCTTCAACAAGCATTTGATCTTCTAAGCTTTCAACTCAACTCCTTCACACTCTCTTGCATTCACTTCAAGCACTTTTAGCAGCACTTTTGCATTCAATAGCAGCAACAACACTCCATCATTTCGATAGAGCAAGTGTGGGACATCATTGCAGCAGAGGCTCGAGTACTCTCATTTTCTCCCCCATTGGCCTTGAGTGCTTTTGGTGGAGGTGGTAAGCTTTCCACTCCTCTCCTCTATCACTTGGTTGAGTAGCATTTTTACTATTTTGTAGTGTTTAGTGTTCTTTGCTTCATTTCCTTTATTTATTGTACTATTTCTCCATCGTTGCAAACTTGGTTGTCCGTGGAGGTGGGAACACCAAAGCGGGGGTCTGATTGATTCAGACCCCTTAATAGCCCCAACCAAATTTCCCTCTTGTTTGTGTGTAGGTGTACGTGCTATTGGGAGCTAGCTGGCGAATGAATTCCTTTGTGAGATTATTCTTGCCACCCTAACTCTTATTTATTTGTTTTATCACATTAGAGCATACTTTGTCTACTTCATAACATTGTTTTGGCCCTTTGGAAATAGTTAGCTGGGCCATTAGTCTGTTTTCTAGAGTTTGACCTTGTCTCTTCAGTCCTTTGGTTGTACGGATGCGAGCACACTTGAGAGATGCCAACGCGCTGTGTTGTCATCCCGGGACCGCGCTTTCATCCTCAGGTAGAGAGATTCTTGGGGCGTAGTGTTGAACATGAAAACCAGCTCGCCTAGCCCCGTTTTGAGTTTCGGGTCTGCAGAGTGATCGAAGGACCTTAAAATCCTCATCGTTTTCTTCCCGCATTTCCTAACTTCCCTTTTAGCTAAGGTAAGCTAGGGCAGCCATCCACTCTTGGCCCTCCGTGACCTGGGGCCTTGCACGTGGTTGGTCCCCCTACCGTACACCAACATTATCTAATGTTGTGAAAACTTCTTGTGTCAGGATGGTACGTATCAGATTAACGGCTCAGAAGTCTATAGTCGGAAATGAACGTTACCTTAGGGCCAAGAAGGAAAAAGAGGCCATCATTAGAACCATTGAAGGAGCCAACTATGATAATACTATCTGGTTGAGTGATACTGAAACTTTTAGCCATGCTCTTTCTTGGATCGGCGAGACGAAGAGGAAGATGAAGATGGAGACTGTGTTCAATCATCTACCCACCATCTCACCGGAAAAGTCAGAATCACTACCACTGTCCAAGGACATGCTTTCTGAAGAAAGTGCTAGTCCTGCACTCATTTTTAGGAATCCTAGGGTTCTACCATTGGCCGAAGTAATATCAATTTCTTCGAGTAAAGAGTCTAAGAGTTATACACCAAGGACACTGCCAGTTGAGAAAGGGTCTCATGAACAAATGTCTGCGAAGAATGTAGACATTGTTGATGAACACCAAAATGACATTACTTCTTGCAATTATGTATCAAATGATAAATTCGAGGGATATTATCCTTTCTAGGATAGATACGAACAGATTAGAGATGGAGAGAAAGAAAGAGAACAACAATACTCTCAGTCTATAGGTTACACACCTTTAAGATATGTATCCGAGAGAGAATCCGATAGATACTCTCCCCTTGACTATTTGAATAGTCGATCAATGTAACTGATAGGATATTGAAATCCACTTGTTATAAATAAAACTTAGTTTTATTAAAAGAAGTGTATGCCTAAACTTGTATGGAATTCTTGTGTTCATATGAATGTGTATTTTTATGCTTTGCAAAAGATAATTAATAGTATAATTAATCTAACATGGATAAAACATTCAGGTTTAAATCAATCTTATAATCATGGTAAAAACGTATGAGAGGATGCGAAATAACCTCGGTACAAGTCACAAAGATGCACAAGGAACCACCGGTGTGGAAGCAAGGCTCGATCTGATATTGGCGAGGTTGACTAATCTGGAAGAAGAAAGAGACAAAGATAGATTAGAAAAAGTACCCGTCAACAACCTAGAAGGAGAAAGTTCATACCATGGGCGAGGCAAAAACCATGACCATGAGGAGAAATCACCAACAACCTCTGTGGAAAGAAACAAAAAGATTGTGTCTACCTAACTATAGAGGGATATGAAGAAAATAATCCCACCAAAGTTCGGCGGTAGTGCCAGAGGAGATGAAGCCGAAGTATGGCTCGTGCAAATGGAGAAATACTTTGAAATAAGAAATTATGATGAAATTACCAAGGCATCATTGGGTGCATATCAATTAGTAGGTGAAGCCTCTAGCTGGTGGATGAACAAAAAGTTGGAACTGTGCATAAACTCATGGAAATTAACCTGGAAAGAATTTGTGGAAATCTTCCACAAGAGATGGTTACCTCAACTATATTATGACCAAAAACTCTCAAATTTCCAAAGGCTAGTGCAAGGAAATATGACAGTCCATGAATATTGGGAGAAGTTCACCCAACTTCTGTGATATGTCCCAATCTATCACAAGGATGAGCATTTCCGAATCAGGAAATTCATAATGGGACTGAACAGCCGGATTGGAGGTGAAGTGGACATGCATGGTCCGACCACAATGGACCTGTTGATGTGTTTTTCGTGACCACACCAACGCAGAATAAAGTCGCCAACGGCTACCCTATCCTCTCTTGATCAAAGTATCCAGCATGCTAAGATTGCAAGAAAGTTCATGCGTTCAACTCCAAGGTTCTTTCAGTGCGAATAAGATCAGTTGGCTCAATGTGATTTGCTGGTATTTCAAGGGGACTTACAGAATTGTTCAGCAACAGAGGAAGGGGTTTCCACAATTCGACATAATTTATCAATGAAGCACGGGTTCCTATTCTAACCAGAAAGTACTGAATTGAAATGGCGTAAGGTTTGGAGAGTCTAAATCTATTCTAAGGTGTGGGACATGGCAATCAATTCTCACAAGCTTCAACCAGGCTCTGCTTTGCCTCGCTTCGGACAGCCTCCACAGAACCGGTGCAATCTTCAAAGGAGTAGCTCAAGGTGTTCAGATCACAACTTAGCATGAAAATACCATCACAACGATGCATATAAACATACAAATCATGATCGAAGTTAAGTACATGATATTCTAGTTGACCACACAAGGCGCATTCACCATCAGCGAACACACTAGTGGTATGGATAGATGAAGTTTGCTCAAATTGAAGAGCACATTCCACAATTACTATCTACTGCTTGCATGAAATGAAACTTATTCTACTTTAAGTCACTACTCGAATTAGAAGGACGAAGAAACCTTGCTAGCTACTCACAACAAAAGACGAAATTCATCATCAATGAAAATTCTTTTTATTGGGAGAGTGTTCACAACAATTTCTTACAAAGTTTTAAGGAAAAACTTTCCTTCTTCAACTACTCTATCAATCTATAATAAGCTACTTCTAATTTGTCCCTCTATTCTAACTTCTACTCTAATTCTACTATCTCATGAATGTACAAATGAAGGGGGACTCCCCTTTTTATAGTTGGCCAAGTCCAACGGACGGCTTAGATTACAATCGGCTGGATGGCCCAGATCATGCCACCTCAGCCCTAAACAAGATTCGCCCTAAAAACTGTCACAAAGAGTGGGGCAATAAATGAGCAATAAATGGCCACCATCCTTCTAGAAGATTCCCGTCTGTAGGCGCGTTCACATTGTTCTCGATCTTCTTTCTTGATGTTGTTCTTCAACTTCTTCTTTGACACTTGAGTTATACTGAGTTTCAATACTTAGCCACTTTTCGCAACTTTTCTTCCTTCGAGGTTGAAATGTATTCGTGGAGTACTTGCTTCATCTTCCTAGGTCATCACCGCTTGGTCTCGACATTCCTCCTGCAAAACAAGCAAGGAGAAGAGTATTAGAACACTTCATAATATAAATCCATCCCACTTACCTGACTTTCACGCTTTAACCTCCAAGGGTTCATCGCCTTCTCTAGCCAACTTCGCGCTCAAATTCTTCATACCTTAGCCAAATTTCCAACCTATCTTGTATTCTGCCTGGACATACTTCACTCTACCATTTCATCCAACTCAGACTCGAGAAGAAATCCTTTCATCAGGAACTCGATCAAAAATCATCTAGGCGATCACTTTCAAATTCATTTGCCAAGGCATTTTATCTTCAACAACATCATTTATTCCTTGCCTTAGAAAATTTTTCAAATTTCCCTTAGGAAATTCATCAACCCAGTGCCCATCAAAAATATTCACCCTGAAGGCCTCGACAAAGTGTAGAAGACTTTAAAATCCATTCCTCATCGACAATCTTCAATACCCAAAAGAAAATTTCTCTCAGAACGCATCAAATTCATGGGTATGCAACGAACGGGTTCATTTAATTCTTTGAATTTTGAACCTTAGAAAATTAATTTTCAACAAAATTTAATCCATTTCTTCAACTCCAGGCGCATTTCCTTGCTCTGACTTGAAGTTTCTCGTTGACCCTATGCAGCTGGCATCATTTGACTTCATCTCCAGCAATTTTGTTTGCATCTTAAGAAAATTTGATCACTCTCCATTAGACTTAGGCATTTTTCTAAGGAAGAACATTTTGTGCCTTAGAAAAATTTAAGTGACTTAGCATTTTGAAATTTTGCCTCAGGAAATTTTTATTTTTTTTTATTTTTTTATCTTCAATCACCTTGCCTGTGAGGAAAATTTGATTTCAACTCACTCAGAAATTTTTTTTCTTTTGAATGTCTTGGGCACATTCTACCTTTCATGAGGAATAAATATCTTCTTTAAAACCCAACGCCTAGCATATTTTCCCATTCTCACCTTAGGTGCACTTCACTTGAAGAGGATATTTCACATCCACGCCTTGAGATATTTCATCTTTATTCATGTCACTATGGGCGCATTTAGCACCTAGCAACACTTTATTTCACCACCTTGGGCGTACTTAGGGAGTCATGCTGACATTTTCCACCACTTAAAATAGTTTTCAAGGCCTCCTAGGCTTAGGCACAAATGCCATGTCTTACTTCAAGTCTACACTTAGAAAAATATTCAAACCTTTTCATCAACCCCTTAGGTGCATATGGAAGCCCTCACTTCAAATTTTCTACACTTAGCATACTTTTCAGCCTTTCCACAAGTCAAAGGCACATTCAAAGGGGGGGGCTTTAAATTTCCACGCCTTGGAATATTATCACATCCACTAACCTTGCATGGGCGCATTCAAAGGGTCTCAATGCCACTTGTCTATTTCTTCATGCACACGCCTTGTCTTTTGCTTTGACTCTTCCTCTTTGCATGGGCACATATAGTGCTTCCATTTTAAAACATTTTCAGTTTCTAAAGCAAGGCGCACTTGGAGGGACCTGCTTTCATTTTAAATGACTTAGAATATTTTCTGGTTGATATTTCCATGAGGGGCGCATTTGGAGGTGTGAGGTTTGAATTTGCAGTACTTAAAATATTTTTAGCTCATCCTTGAAGTAGGGGCGCATTTTAGACCCTATGCTTTCAATTTTAAACACTTAGCAAATTTTCCAACTCCAACTTAAGCTTGCTAGGGCGTATTTGACAAGGCCTACTCCCATTTTTCCATACTTAGAGAAATTTTTTCACTCCTTGCTTGGGTGCATTTTGCTTGTCAAGCTTCCACTTTGTGTCAACACTTAGAAAATTTTCAAGTGTCCTTCCCTTCATCTTGGGCGCATTTAGGCCCTCATGCTTTTAATTTTCAACCGCTTAGAACTTTTTTAATTCACTCCTCAGGCTGGGCGCATTTTAGCCATAGAGCTTCCAGTTTGGAAACTTAGACAAATTTTCAACTCTTCAATGCTCAGGGGCGCAAATCACAGGGGGAGCTTCGAATTTCAATGAATTAGGAAAATTTTAAATTCTCCCTTCAAAGAGGGGCACATTTGGGGTATCCTGCTTCAAGTTTTAACTTAGGCAAATTTTTGAACTCTTCAAGCTTAGGCGCATTTGACCCATGGAACTTTCAGTTTTAATGCCTTAGGAACCTTTTTTATCATCCTCCTTCAAGCCAGGCGCACATGTGTCATGGAGCTTTCAATTTGAAGTGGCTTAGGCGAATTTTCAAGTCTTGAACCTCAAGGGCGCAAAATCTACCCTGAGCTTCCAATTTTAATACTTAGTAAATTTTTCACCAATTTATTTTCTCAAGTCTGGGCGCATTTGCCATGGGGAGCATCAAATTTTCCATACTTAGAAGATTTTGATTCATTTTCAAAGTGAGGCGCATTTCCCTAGGCAAGCTTCCATTTTTATATGCCTTAGCAAAGTTTTCATTCATCTTCAGCTTTTAAGGCGGATTTTGATGCTGGACTTGAAAATTTATCAGTTTTAGCGAATTTCTTGCCCTTTGCCATATTTAGGGTGATTTTCCTTTGTTAACCCTAATTTTCCCTGACTTTCTATTTTTAGAAAGTTCCTTGAATTTCGTGCTCTCAACTGACTTCTGACCCTTGAAAGGCTTGATTTTTGCCCTGTTTTGAACTTCGTGGTGTGATTGTGTTGTTGATGCCTAATATTTGCCTGTACCTGCTATTTTTAGCAACTTGCTAAAAATAGCAACTGCTCAAAAAGTCTTCAAATTTCATGTACCGATTGCCTGAAGTGTGGTGATCATAGCTGGATGCTACCTTTGCACGACTGTCCTTTCCTCCCTTGATTTTAGGAAACCCTAATTCCTCTGTACCAACCTGCTAAAAATAGTAAGTGTCCGATTTTTCATTCTCTGCAACTCCGTTTGTCTTGAAATTCGCGCCAAGGGGTCCTCATCACATGTTTAACCTTGTTCTTGCTGAGATTTTGTGAAGACCTACCATTTATAGCTACTTCTGAAGTGACTTACTATTTATAGTAAGTGCTTATTTTGAGACTTCCCAAGCTCCGTTTGACTTGAAATTTGAACAGCGTGCTCCTTGTTGGTGAACTTGCCTGTCCGCGCTGGCGCCTGAGATTGACTTTCTATTTATAGCCTGCGTCGAGAATGCCTTACTAAAAATAGTAAGCACTTCGATTGTCTTCAAATTTTGCCAGCAGACTCCTCGGAAGATGCTGATCATGGTGGATACTTCCGTTTTGGACATTTTGATGCCTGATTCCTCATTTTTAGTTCTCAAGCTCGAAACCCTAATTTTCTTGCATGTTCCTCAAATGAGCTCTGTTTGGCCTCGTTTCTATTGCATGTAGATCAGTTCGTGGTTCTGAAGTGCTGGGCAGTTGCTAGAGTGGTATTTACTAAAAATAGAAAGTGGTTGAAAAGTGACTGACCGATTA
Source organism: Sequoia sempervirens (assembly GCA_007258455.2). Classification (NCBI taxonomy): domain Eukaryota; kingdom Viridiplantae; phylum Streptophyta; class Pinopsida; order Cupressales; family Cupressaceae; genus Sequoia; species Sequoia sempervirens. The sequence continues at coordinate 536,885,320 of VDFB02058242.1, forward strand.
CTGGATGAATTTGCATGTCACACTGCCTGAAGGATCTTGAAAAACCCAGAAAAACCCAGAAAAATCATTAACATGCAAGTACTGGCTAAAAATAGTAAGTTTCTGAAAAGTGACTAGTTCCACTTGCATGTTACTGTTGATGTGTTTATCGTGACCGCACCAACGCAGAATAAAGTCGCCAACGGCTTCCCTATCCTCTCTTGATCAAAGTATTCCGCACGCTAAGATTGCAAGAAAGTTCGTGCGTTCAACTCCAAGGTTCCTTTAGTGCGAATAGGCTCAGTTTGGCTTGATGTGATTTGCTGGTATTTCAAGGGGACTTACGGAATTGTTCAGCAGCGGAGAAGGAATTCAAACGCTCGAAAGATTTGTCTATGAAGTTCTTGTTTCCTAAACTACCTTGAAAGTACTGAATTTAGAATGCAAGGTTTAGAGAGCTCTAATCTACTCTAAGGCGTGGACATGGCGATCAATTCTCACAAGCTTCAACCGGACTTCGCTTTGCCTCGCTTCAGACAGCTTCCACAGAGTCGGTGCAATCTTCAAAGGAGTAGCTCAAGGTGTTCAAATCACAACTTAGCATGAAAATACCATCACGACGACGCATATAAACATACAAATCATGATCGAAGTTAAGTACATGATATTCCAGTTGACCACACAAGGCGCGTTCACCATCAGCGAACACACTAGTGGTATGGATATACGAAGTTTGTTCAAATTGAAGACCACATTCCACAATTACTATCTACTGCTTGCATGTAATGAAACTTATTCTACTTTAAGTCACTACTTGAATCAGAAGAACGAAGAAACCTTGCTAGCTACTCACAACAAAGACGAAGTTCACCATCAATGAAAAACTCTTTTATTGAGAGAGTGTTCACAACAATTTCTTACAAAGTTTTCAAAGGGAAAACTTTCCCTCTTCTTCAAACTACACTATCAATCTATACTAAGTTACTTCTAACTTGTCTCTCTATTCTAACTTCTACTCTAATTCTACTGTCTAATGAATTGTTTTCTGAAGGTACAAATGAGGGGGACTCCCCCTTTTATAGATGGCCAAGTCCAACGGACGGCTCAGATTAAAATCGGCTGGATGGCCCAGATCGTGCCACCTCAGCCCTAAACAAGATTTGCCCTAAAAACCGCCATAAAGGAGAGTGGGGTAATAAATGAGCCATAATGTCGAGCATCTTCTAGAAGATTCCCGTTTGTAGGTGCGTTCACACTGTTCTCGATCTTCGCTCTCAGCCAATTCTATTGATCGCTTGGAGGAGGGTAAAAGAATCCCTAAGATCGCCTCCTCAGATAATAAAGTTTGATAGAATCTGGAGTTTAGTTGCCCTTGATCTTCTTCTTGACGTTGTTCTTCAATTTTTCTCAAGCCTCCATTCTTGGATCACCATCTTGAGTTTTGAAAACATTTCATCTTTGTCACTTGAGCCCCAACACTTAGCCACTTTTCTTGCAACTTTCTTCCTTCGAGGTTGAAATATCATCGTGCTTCACCACTTCAAGTCATCGTGCTCTGGCTTCAACATTCCTCCTGCAAATCAAGCGAGGAGAAGAGTATTAGAACATCTCATAATGTAATTTTAACTTACATGATTCATGTTCTGATCTCCAAGCGTTCATTGTCAACTTCGTGTTCAAGTTCATGCCTTAGACAAACTTCATCTTTGAGAAATTCATTTCACTACCTGGGGCTCCGATACTCAATTTCGTTCAACTCTGGCTCTGGAAGACTATCTTCACGAAGGATTTAAGCAACTTCACCTAGGCAGTTCATTTCAAATTCATCGTATGGAGGATTTTACCTTGAGAACACATTTTCTTCACACTTGCCTTAGAAAATTTTAAAATTTCCCTTAGGAAAATTCATCAACCTGGTGCCCATCAAAAATATTCACCTCAGAATCCTCGACAAGCTATGGAAGACCTTAAAATCAACTCCTCATCGATAAACTTCGATACCCAGAAGAAAATTTCCTTCAGAACGCGACGAACTCATGGGTGCACAATGAACGGGTTCATTTTATTTTTCTGAATTTTGAACCTTAGAAAATTATTTCCCTGTGAAACTTAAATTCGTTCTTTGCATCTATGAACATCCCGTTGCTCTGACTTGAAAATATTTTTAAATTCATCCTGCAATGCCAGCATCTTCATCTTCGACAAATTTCACTCATCACAGGAAATTTTTATCACCTCTCCAGACTTAGGCATTTTTCTAAGGGAGAACATTTTGTGCCTTAGAAAAAAATTTGATCACCTTGAAAATTTTGCCATGGTGAGAAAATTTTATTGACTTCACTTAGAAGATCTTCCTTGAAAGCACATCATACTTAGCGTATTTTATTTTTTTATTGCCTAACATATCATATTCATCACCCCTTGAGCACATTTCTCATTTCAAGAAGATATTTTCATTTAAAAATTTCAACGCCTAGGATATTATTTTTATCACATGGCAATATTCTCCATTTAAATTTCCATCACCTTGCCTCCCCTTTACATCTTAGGCGCACTTCATGTACCATGGAGAACATCCTCAACGCCTTAGTAATACTTCAATGCCTTAGCAATTTTCAACACCACCTCGCGGGCTTAGCATTTCTAACGCCCAAGCAATATTTACCTCCCCTCTACCTTACACCTTGCATGGCGCACTTCACACCTTTCAAAGAATATTAGCCACGCCTAGCAACGTTTATCAACACCTTGCACTTGGCGCATTTCACTTGCTGAGGTGGACTTGGTTCCAACGCCTAAGGCAACATTCTCTATTATTTCCTAGCATACTCATTCTTTATTTACCACTTTTCACTCCACATTCACCCCTTTACATGGCGCATATCACATAGGCTGCTTTTAATTTCGGCTTTTAATATTCCTTCTAACCTCTTCTCCTTTCCAGGCGCAAATGATAGGCTGGGCTCTCACTTTTCCACGCCTTTGAATATTCTTCAAGCATTCCTCCTCTTCTAGGCGCATTTGAGGGCTTGGACTTTCATTTTAAATGACTTAGAATATTTCTTATCCCTCCACAAGTCAAAGGCGCAGTCAACATGGGAAGCTTTCAGTTTTAAGACTCAGAAAAATGCTGATGTGTTCTCTTCTTCAAGGCGTGGTTGAGGTGCTCCACTCCAGATCTGAAAAAAAATTTGAGCCCCTCTCTTCTACCTGTGTCTTTATTTAAATGCCTTTGCCTGGGCGCATATCATATGTGTGGTTCTATAGGCGTTTCTTTCAACATTACACCCACCTTCAGCCATGGCGCAAATGGAAAGATCTACTTTCAATTGAGACACTTAGAAAATGTTCAATCACCTTCTCCCTCTCAAGGCGCAAATGATAGGTTGGGATTTCAATTTTAACACTCCAAGTTTAAGGGCAAATATCCACGTGTGAAGTTCCAGCTTTCAATTTTTTTGTGACTTAGGAAAACTTTATCATCCAACACCCTCAGAGAGGGGCGCATTTGGGAGGAGCAGCTTTCATTTTTACCATGGGCGCATTTCTCATGTGTGAACTTTCAGTTCCATGCCTTAGGCGGATTTTTTACTCCAGCATCCTTGGGCGCAAATGACATGGTCTACTTCCATTTCCTTCGCCTTAGTCAAGTTTCAAGCCACTATCCTCTAGGGCGCAAATGACATAAGGAACTTTTAGTTTCGACACCTTTTAAACCTTTGACTTTGGTGGGCGCATTTGAGGTACCCTGCTTCCAATTTTATCACTTAGTAGAATTTTTATACCCCTCCTCAAAGCTAGGCGCACATTATACCTTGGCCTTCCAATTTTGAACACTTAAACAATTTTCTAACCTCCTTAGAAGTCAAGGCGCAAAACAAGGGTCAAGCTTCAAATTTGAAGTATTTAGAGAATTTTCAAGGTCTTCAGCTTCAAGGGCGCCTTTGACATGCTGAGATTCAAATTTGGAATACTTAGGAAAATTTTAAACTCCCTTATCTTCTCAAGCTTGGGCGCATTTCTCCAGGCAAGCTTCCATTTTTACCATGGCTTCTCAGAGTTTTCATCCATCTTCAGCTTCTTATAGCAAGTTCTGGTGCCGGACTTGAAAAATTATCAAACTTGACGTGTTTCGTGCCCTTTGCCAAATTTAGGGTGATTTTCTCCCGCTAACCCTAATTTGCCCTAACTTTCTATTTTTAGAAAGTTCTCCTCACTCTGTGCTTCGAACTAATTCCTGACTCCGAAAAACCTGATTTTTGCCTTGTTTTGAACTTCGAGGTGTGATTGTGCTGTCGGGGCTTGATGTCTGCATGCACCTGCTATTTTTAGCAACTTACTAAAAATAGCAATTGCTCAAAATGTCTTCAAATTTTGCGTGCCGATTGCCTGAAGGGCACTGATTGTGACTGAACGCCGCTTTTGCTTAACTTTTGTGTTCTGCCCTCGAATTTAGGAAACCCTAATTTCTCTGCCCAAGCCTGCTAAAAATAGCAATTATCTGATTCTTCAGCCTCTGCAACTCCGTTTGATTTGAAATTCGCACCAAGGGGTATTTATTACTTGCTTAACCCGTTCATACTGAAATTTCGCAATGACCTACTATTTAAAGCTACTCCTGAAGTGACTTACTATTTATAGTAAGTGTTTGTTTCTGAGGCTTCCCTATCTCCGTTTGACTTGAAATTTGGACAGTGCGCTTCATGTTGGTGAATTTGACCGTCTATGCTGACGCCGAGATCAACTTTCTATTTATAGCCTGCGCCGAAAATACCTTACTAAAAATAGCAGGTTCTCCGATTGCCTTCAAATTTTTCCAGCAGATTCTCGAAAGGATGTTGATCATGATGGATACCTCAGTTTTGAATATTTTGACCTCTGATTCCTCATTTTTAGCGCTAAAGCTCGAAACCCTAATTTTGTGCATGTTGCTCAGATGAGCTCCGTTTGTCCTCGTTTCAGTTGCATGGTGGTCAGTTTGTAGTTCTGAAGTGCTGAGCTGCTGCCTAATTGGTACCTGCTAAAAATAGAAAGCGGCCCGAAAAGTGACCGACCGGCTGCCGGATGATCTTGCATGTCATACTGCCCGAAAAATCTTGAAAAACCCAGAAAAACCCAGAAAAATCCTCAACATGCAAGCACTGGCTAAAAATAGCAAGTTCCTGAAAAGTCACCGGTTCCCTTTGCATGTTACACTGTTGCGAAGCTCTTGGAAAACCTAGAAAGAAAATGCCGACATGCGCCGAAAACGTCTGCATGCAAACCCTAATATCGGCCTCCGAAGGCCGAGTGCTGAAAGTTGTCGTCCAGCTTTGCATGTCATATCACTGCGAAGGTCTCAAAAAACCCACAAAGAATCTCCAGACATGCGTTGAAAAACTCTGCCTCTAAGCCCTAAAAATTGCCTCCGAAGGCAGAACTGCTAAAAATAGCAAGTTGTCCATTTTAGTTCAAATTTAACCTGTGAGTAGCCTGATGTGCTCTGGATGCAGTGTGACTATCGAAATCTCAAAAATGCTGAAGGATTGCCCGTAATTGCACACTTACTAAATTAGTAAGTTGCCAGAATTCGATGAAATTTCTGTGGAAACCTACTGGAAGCATACTAATAACCATGTTAAGCTCAATTTGCAATTTAATCACCTCATTTGACTTCAGGTTGGCTAGAAAATTCAAAACCCTAATTTTTTGGACTTGGCCAAAATTTCAAGTTTAAACTCAATGACGGGCAGAATCCCGGAAAGACAGACAGTAGAAAAGAGAGA
>VDFB02058242.1:536891163-536937800 GCA_007258455.2 Sequoia sempervirens
TAATTTCACACTTACTAAAAATAGTAAGTACCTCAGAACTTGATGAAAATCTGCTGGAGACCTGCTGGAAGCACACTGATAACAACGTTAATCTCAATTTTCAATTTATCGACTTCATTCGACCTTGGACTGACCAAGAAAGATGAAACCCTAATTTTCAGATTTGGCCAAAATTTCACGTTTAAATTCACTGACGGGCGCAACCCCCGAAAGCAAACCAGAGAAAAGAGACAGACAGAGAGAAAGAGAGAGAGAAACCAAAGCCAAAAGACCGAAATGGAGCAAAAATTAGGGGTCCCCATTTTGAATGGGGCGATGTTGTGAAAAAGGTCACAACACTATTCAAAGCTTCAAGGGCAAGAAATTTGACAAAAAGAAAATAGAGTCTAGTTTATGATGCATAATTGATGTGTCTCATGAATGATCTTATTTGTCAATATCTAATTATTCTGAACTATATGTTGTGTTAGGGACTTGAGTTTTAATAATTTTACAGGAGAGTTTCCTACTTCACTTCAAAATTTGAGCTCTTTGAATTTCCTGTAAGTAACTTTCCTTGAAAAACTATATTTATTCAAATCATAGGTATATTCACAAGTATGTGCATTCCAAAATCACCTTACTAATCTCATTATGGTTATTGATAGAGTGGAACAGTTTGAACACAACTCATATTGCACCGATTGCAGGTTTCTTGGAAATAATAATCTGTCTGGGAGGCTTCCTTTGCAAATGAATTCAAATCTTACATACATGTAACATCTCTCTCTCTCTCTCTCTCTCAAATGCACCAAGATATGTGCATGGATACCTGACATGTAAATAAATGCATATAATATGCATGTGCACATGGTCTCTCTCTCTCTCTCTCTTTCTCTTTCAAATGCACCAAGATATGCGCATGGATACCTGACTTGTAAATTAGTGCATATAATATGCATGCATGCTCTCTCTCTCTCTCTCACACACACACACATACACACACAAATGCACATGAATACCTGACATACTCGTAAATCAGTGCATGTAATATGTATGCATTTTCTCATTGACTAACTGATGCACATGTCTCAAGATGCTTACACATAAGTAAAATTTAATATGCATTGGAATGCCCCTACCACAAGAAGACCAATAATGGTATTTTAAGAGAAGTACCATAGGCATCTGTGTAATGTTATATCTTTGTTGGGGGCAAAACAGGTTGGTCTGATGGTTGGTTACTACTTGAACTTCAGTTGAAGGATATAATACATGCACTCAAAACAACATAAGCTCCAACAGCATGGCTAAGTATATCCAAGAAACTTGACCTAACTGCCAACAGAGTTTATTCGAAATTAGTCCTTTATAGTGTTACTTTTCTCATCGTGGGAGCAGTCTCCTCTAAATTACTCTCCTTTCAGGGCCATTTACGTTGTTTTTTGCAAGGTGAAAACATTAAATGCATGTGAACATTACAAAAAGGGCAGTCTGGTATGAAAATTATAGACACCAATATAAATTAATATTGTAGATAGCCAGTATTTTTTGTGAAATCAGAGAAAAAATCTTAAATTCTGGTTATTAAAAACCCAAGTAACACAAATTACATGCTCCTCCAAAAAGAACCATACCTACTTACAAAAATCAAACATACTAAGAACAAGATTTTAATAGGGAGGGCAGAAAACAGTGCAGAATGAAAATCTTTGCTCTGCATTGCCCTTAATTCCATCTCCAAATCTTTGTTAATGTAAAATTCTGTCTTTTTTGTAAAGACCAGGAGGCATATTTCACTGATTGAACAAGGAGGGTTCATCAGATTGTATGTGTGAAGTAGAAGTTCAGCTGCAGTACTGCATAAATTGTTTCCTTCACAGACTACCTTTAATGTTGAATCTGTTTAAGCATGATGGATTTATCTATAAAACTAATAGTCATGAACTGTAGTAGGGAATCTTAGATCAAACCTATTGATTTGACTGTGATTTTCTCCACTAATTTTGGAACCTTTGCTGCAGTACATTACACCTCATGTCAATATTGTTGTACCCCAAATTAAAACTTTTGCTACACTTAGGCATTTTGAAGAAATGAGTAAAAGTCTTGTCAAAATTGTCAAAAAAGGTCAAAATTTGGGTTTGCATGTCTTGCATGAGGGGTAAAAACTTGAAATTTCCAAAATCTGACGATCTGGGTCTGCTCAGAGCGACCAAGTCTACAAAACCCAGATTTTAGTTTTTCAACCCTACTTTTTAGGAAAATTAATTTTGATTGGCTCAAAATACTTCCTCATCAGGCTGGTGCAGTCAGAATCACGAAAAGATCAATTTTGCCCTAGTGGGTCTATTCTACTTTTTTAGAAGCATTTCAGGAGCTTTGAAGTCATTAATGGAGGTGAGTCAGCTGCCAGGTGACAAATTCAAACATTCAAGCACTGAGCAGAAGGTGAGAAATGATGAACGTGCATGCAAAATGAGAGAATGGAAGAAGGAAGCTGTGAAAGTTGAAAAATGCAAAATTTTGGCTAAGTCTGGAGTCTCTAGGCGCTCCAGCTCAGTCTAAGTGCCCAAACACTCATGCCTTAGAAAAATTTTCATCTCAGGCGAGCAAAGCTAAGGCAAGCACGAGGAACGAAGGAAGAAGTTGAAATTTGCAAAATAAAAACTAAACGAAAGAATGGAAGAAGGAAGCTGTGAAAGTTGAAAAATGCAAAATTTTGGCTAAGTCTGGAGACTCCAAGCGCCCCAGCTCAATCTAGGCGCCCAAACACTCATGCCTTAGAAAATTTTTCATCTCAGGTGAGCAGAGCTAAGGAAAGCACGAGGAATGAAGGAAGAAGTTGAAATTTGCAAAATAAAAACTAACTCTACCATCCATGGGCGCCCTAGAAGGAGATAGGCGCCCAACTTTTCAGGGCATCAGATGGTGAAATCAAGGTTTGTACTCCCAAGCAATGTTGTTCAAAATCTTCTCAACTCTACAGTGAATCTAACAACACATTCATCAGATCACCCAGCCAGCCTGAATCATAGATCGAACGGAGAGGTCACAACCAAAAGACAAAATGCAAACCATGAAAAATTCAAAAAATATTCTAAGTCTAGGAACTTTGGGCGCCCAACCTTTTGAGAGGTCTAATCCAACAATTAGGGTTTGCAGATGTGCTCAATCTCTTTAGGGTCCTGTGAGCTTCACAAAGGATGTCTTCGTCAGATCGTCAAACTTGTCAATCACTAGCAAATCCAAATCAAGCTGAAGGTATAAAATGAAGGTTCAAGTTTGAAGAATGAAAATCGAGCAAAAAATGGCTAAGTTTGGAGGAGTTCAGCGCCCCAGGACAAGATAGGTGCCCAAACTTTTGAGGGCCTTTATGGAAGAATTTGCAATTGACACCTTCAGCATGACTTCCTTAGATTTGAAGCATCTTTCCAATGAAACAATCAGCACGTTCGTTAGAGTTGGCAGTCATCAAATATCGAAGGCGGAACAGAGGGAGAAAACATGAGCAAAATGACAGAAAATGAAAGCAAGGTGAAAAACACAGAATAAATTCTAACTCTGGTGAAGTTGGGCACCCCAACTAGCCAGGGGCGTCCAAGGATTTGAGGCCTCAAATGTAGCTTTCAGGAGACATCACTCCTAGGAGACCCCTTCAGAATCAGTCAGGCTATCCAGTGAATCCGACAGTCAAAACTCCTAGAATCATAAATTCATCAGAAGATCAAAGGGAAATGAAGAGAACTTGAAGAATGAAAAAATGGCTAACACTGGGAAAGTTGGGCACCCTAGAAGAAGATGGGCTCCCATGATTTTGAAGGTCAAAACGAAGTCTTTAGCCAAAGTTGCCTCTAGAACAATCTTGCCACATTCGATCAAGCTCCGTGAAGGATCATTCAACTCATCTATAGGATCAATCTGGGGCTAGAAATCAAATTCAAAATGGGGTCCAAAATTGAGAAAAAGTTGAAAAACTCAGGAAAATGTCTGATGAAGATAAGCGCCTCCAGCCTTAGCCAAAATTTTCAAATTTCAAAATTTCATGGAGAAGAAAAATGTCTAAGTCCAATGCACAAGCCCAAGCTAGCGTTTGAGGAGTGAAAGAAAAACAAGCAGATTTTCTCATCCTCAAACTTATTTAAGGCGTCCTTCTCTTTCATTTTTCATGTTTTCTTGCAGGTGGCGTCCAAGTCAGAGAGGAGCAGAACTAAAGAATTTTTCTTTTCAGGATTCAAGAACCATAGCTTGTTGATTTTTCAAAAGTTCTTCATAAATTTCAGACCATCAAACAAAAGAGCATGCTTTTTCATGCTTTTTTCATCAAGAACATCAAATTTTTAAAGGAGGTCAAAGTTTTCAATTTTCAGCAATTTGGGTCATCTTAGCTCATGACTCTGAACAATTTTTGAAGAAATTTTTCAAGTTGCAGCAGCTACTTTTTCATGCATGTCAAGGGAATCATCAAAATTTTCAAAATTTGATCATCTAGGTCCTTTTAAAACATTCTTCTGAAGAAAACCTAGATAACAACTTTTTCAAGAAAAAATTCAGATTCTAGGGTTTGCTTCTTTTTCAATCAGTCCTTGGTATTTTTCAAATATGATCAAATGGGTTTATCTCAAATTTGTTTTTGAATAAAACCTAGATGCCAACTTTTTTTTGTGAAAAATTGAAGAAATTATGGTTTGCTTCTTTTTCAGTCTACACACAAAATTATCAAAAACGGATGATCTAGGTCTTCTTGTAATAAAATTCTGAACAAAACCCATATCTCAAAAAAAATTCAAAAAATTTGTCCGTTTGAAGAAAGAAAAATCAGAAATCTAAATTTAGAAAGTGTGCAAAACTTGTTTGAATATAGTCAAGCTTACAGGCAATCTTCAAGGTTTTTAGAATGGAATACACTCCCAATGAGTACAAGACCAAGTCTAACTATATCACGACTTCATCAAAACAAATTTGAAACCATAGTTGCAAAACTCGCCAAATGCAAAAACTCGCCAAGCCCGGAAAATATGGTACGGAAAAAACTCGGCAAAAGTTCGGAAAAAACTCGGCAACTTAAAAAATTGCTTAAACTTCATTAAAATCACATTTTTTTTGCAAAATTCAATGATAAGATGCATCCAATGAGTCAATAAAATGAGAACATAGAAGAAACAAGCTGAGTCTAGTTATATTTGATTGATTTGAAAGAAAATTAGATACAAAATCGCATCCCCATGTGGAATGCTCAATACGCTGATAGTATACTAATAGTTTGAAACAAAATGAAAATAGCAAATTGTTTTTGTAAAACTGAAAGTAAATACAACATTAATATATTTCAGCTTTTACAAATTCACATCTTCCTCTTCCCATGTCTAGTATTTCTCAGTGTTCTCACTACGGGAGCGGCTGTAGTTGTAGGCATCTGCTGTGGCTCCTCAACCTCCATCCTGGATGCAGAGGCTACTACCGGTGGCTCTGGCACTGCCAATGACTCCTCCTCAGGATCATCCTCAATGTCATCCAATGAGAATGCAAATCCACCCTCGTCCTCCATTGCTTGTCGCTCAAAGTCATAAATCTCATTGTCAGAAAACAATGGAGGTTGCTCATCTTGCCCTATCCAATCATTGTATGGATCTATCTCATCCAAATCAATTGGATCATCTGATATCTCCTTAACTTGTTTTTTGCGCAGCCGAAGATTATATTGCACATACACAAGGTCATTCAGGCGTTTCTGAGCTAGTTTGTTCCTTTTCTTTGTGTGGATGGCCTCAAACAAGCTCCAATTGCGCTCACAATTGGAAGAGCTACAAGGCTGCGATAAGACACGGAGGGCAAATTGCTGGAGATGTGGGGTATTTCCACCCCAATTTGACCACCAAACATCTACAAAAAACAAATTAAGAGTTAGAAGAGAACCTAGAAACTTAGAAAGGAAAGTCAAAACTCAAAAGTTGAAATTTGAAAACATATTTTATCAAATTATCAATATTTGTAACTTGTAAATTTCAAAATTTATACCTGGTGGTTGATTGTGTATTGCTCTCTTTGCTAGCTCTAAAGAGAAGAGTTCACCCCTTTTTTCTCTATAACTTTGGATTTCATTAACAACAAGGTCTCCTGCATCAAGGTTAGGTGACATTCTCTGAATGCACTTCATGAGTCCCTCCATAACCTCTCCAGTAGGATCTGAGTAGGTGCTTGAATGGAAGAAATGAGGGTTCAAGAAGTAGCCTGCTGCATGGATGGGTTGGTGGAGTTGATGGTTCCACCTCCTGTCAATAATCTCCCAAATGGGATCAAATTTGAGGCTGTCCCCTTTATAATAATTTTTTATAGCCTCCTTGGCCCTATCCATGGCCTCATAAAGATATCCCATTGGGATTTTATCCCCATCCACCAAGCGGAGCACTCTAACCAAGGGCTCTGAAAGCTACAAATTACAATATAAAAATGCAAAAAGATTAGAGTTTCAAATTTACAATGAAAGACATCAAAAAATTTATTCAATTTGAATTCAAATTCAAAGTTTTGAAATTGAAGTTACCTTCACAATCTCTGCAGCCTTTTTTGCAAATTCAGCATCAAACACAATTCTTGACACGTTATCTCCATCCGGCTTCTTTGAATAGGTTGAGTCATCCCATGATTTACTCACAAACATTTGTTTTAAAGCCGTCAAAGAACCAAGAATGCTTTGCAACGTTAAGAAGATCGTTGCAAACCTTGTGACACCTGGCCTCACCAATTCTTTCCCATGGGTGTGCTCCCTCATCAAGCGAAGAACCCAAGGGTGATTGTAGATATATTTAGTGATTCTCCTCGCGTCCTCTACAATTGGTGTGACCCAATCTAGTTTTCCTATGTCCTCCAAAAGAAGGTCAAGGACATGAGCTGCACATGGTGTCCAAAAAATTGAGGGGTGTTTATCTTGGAGAAGTCTTCCTGCTGCCACATATGCTGCTGCATTATCAGTTATGATTTGCACAACATTTGCTATCCCCACCTCCATGCAAACTCCCTCCAACATCTTAGCCAAATTTTCTGCACTTTTTACAATGTGGGAGGCATCAACTGATTTTAAAAACACCACCTCTTCTTTGCATGCAACCAAAAAATTAATGATGGTACGGTTTTTTCCATCCGTCCACCCATCAGAAAGAATAGAGCAGCCATATTTTTGCCATTTTTCTTTTTGCTCCTCTACTGCTGCCCTTGCCCTTTCAGTTGCATTAGTAAGCAACCTACAAGTACAAAGTGAAATTAAGTACACAATTTTAATTTGTAAACAAAAAAATAGCTTAAATTCATCATAAATTAAACTTAAAAAACATAAATTAAATAACATAAACTAACCTCCCACTCAAGTCCGTGCGAGAAGGCGCCTTGTAGCCTTTTCCTGCAACTGTCAATGCGGTGACCAAATTGTGCCAGTAAGGAGAACTCGCCACATTGAAAGCAATATTGTTAAAATACCAAAAATCTGCACAAGCAATGTCTGCTTGCTCATGCACCTCCCTATTCCATCCAGTCGCCTCTAAGGAAGGTTGTGCACCAGTTGTGTTTCTAGGCACAAAAAAACTATCCAACCGTGTCGGTGTAGGTCCTGTAGCTACCCTTGCCCCTGGTGCTCTACTAGAGGAAGATGAAGGGATGGAGGTTGAGGTGCCAATGGGTTGCCTTGACCTTCGCACACGTGGGCCACGAAGAGAGCCCACTATCTCCTGAATCTCCTGAGTAACATCATAATCATCATCTGACTCAACTGGAACACCTTGAGAAGAGGCAATGGTTGCTTGCATTGCTGCTCTTGCCATCTCTCTTTTCATTTTTTTTTCTTCTGCAGCTGAAAGTATGGCATTCATTTGTCTTTTTATTTCCTCTGTTGTATGAGGACATTCCTTAGCATCACGTTGAGGGATGCCTGCAAGGTGGTACTTGAGGCGATTGATGCCCCCACGATATACTTTTTTACATGGAATGCAATATACTGTGCCAGGTATGGGTCCTAGATAAGCATACTTCCAAGCAGGATCTCTAGCTCCTGGAGGACGTTTACCTACAAAGTCCGCAGGCACGGATGGGGCAGAGCCTGAGGCAGAAGTGGGTTCAGAAGCCATTATCAATTAATTATTAACCTACACAAAGTGAAAGTCATAGCACAACTTGTTAGTTTTTGATAGAAAATTTAAAAACAAACTAAATTAGATTAAATCAAGAGAGATTACTTTAAGTTTAAATTACTAAAAATCTATCACTAGATTCTAAATCTAAACATTTTCATAACAAAAAAATTGGATTTAAAAATAAAAAATAAAAACTAGGGTTTCAAAAAAATGTGAAAAAATGTAAAAAATATGAAAATGACTTCAAACTAGTAAAAAATTAAGCTAATCTAAGATTGTAAGCATGTTATTCAACAAAAAAGAGGATTCAATCATTCAAAACAAAAAAAAAATAACTAGGGTTTAAAGAAAATTTAAAAAAAATGAAAAAATCAGCAAAATATGTTAAAAAATCAGAAAAAATCATTAAAAAATCTTGTTTTGATGAATCTAAATCTTGTTTTGATGAATCTAAATGCATTTAAATCATTTTCACACTACAATCAAATGATTTTTAAACATAGAACCAACAAGAATGAAGAATTTTTTAAAAAAGAAGAAAGAACAAGAAAAATGAGAAACCCTACCTGGAAATCCAATTTGCCTTCTAAATTCGATGTAAATGCCCTTCAAATCTTGTCTTTTGGATGCAAAATCACTGCAAATGAGTGCACAATGCCTTGGAGAGGTTTTTTGCTGAGTGTGAGAAGAGAGTGAATGAAAAAAGACAACTTAAAATTGCTTTTTAGCGGCTGCTTGGGCGTTCTAACTGTCGCGCGGGTTTTTCTAGAAAACTCGCCGTACTTTCTGGAAAAACTCGCCAAAAGTACGGCGAGGTTTTCCAGAAAGTACGGGCGAGTTTTCTGGCGTACAAGTGCCTGAAAAACTCGCCCCCTGGAAAAACTCGCGAGTTTTTCACTACTCGCCGGGTTTTGTGCGAGTCTTGCAACTATGGCTGAAACTGACTTGCATCACATCAAGCCGGTTTTCAACTTACGTGCTTTAGAAGATGCAAGTAACACTGTAATTAGAAACCTAGGGCACTCTGGACTTCTCGCAGCAGCATCAATTCCTATTTCAGTGCAAAGTCTAGAATTCGTAATTGCTTGCATCAAGCATTACAATCCGGCGACACGGGAGATTCAGTCAACAGATGGCAGAGTGATTTGCAACTTGAAACCAAACATGATTGAAAAATGCTTCTCAATACCACCCTGGGCTGAAGTGTAACTATTTCTAAGGAAGAATGTGAAAGGATATGGGATATGCACAAAGAGAAATACAGCAAGAAGATTGCACAAAAGTGGATGAAAAGAAAAGATGACTCTGCCAAAGAACATTGGGCGAGGGGAATTCAAAGATGAGATTGCTATAATCATGACCTTGCTCAATAGGATCACTGGCCAAGAGGATGCTACAAAATTCCAGTCCTAGATGTTCTATGTTATACCTCACATCATGAAGAAGACAGAGTTCTATGATTGGGCAACCTTAATCAGTGATAGCCTCCATCAGCAAATAATTGAATACTTCCAAATTCACGAGTTCCACATGGTCTCCTACCTAGTCTACCTAGTGGCCTTTCCAAGGTCAATTCAGAGGGTTGAATACTGAAGGATCTCTGAACGTACATGTCTACAACTACTACCCTCGGTTGGAGTTCACAAAGTCATTACACCATTACAAGAGGGTAAATGAGGCCTTCATGATGCACACAATGCGAGACCTGGATAATGACTTGCACGTCCGTATTTCATCAACTGCCAAGGTAGCAATGGTGGAGTGGGAAGATTGGTTTATTCAATTTCCTACCTTCACCTACCTCAGAGTCTACGACTTTTCTAGTGCTCCGCTCATGTTTCTGAGGTACCCATCAGATGAAGTTGTTTTCATGGAATTCCTAAGGCAAGTACGTGATGTCGACACCATCTTGCGGAATAGAAAGAAGCCCGCCTTCATTTTTCCATTTCAGTTGGGAATTTACACATGCAGATTAGGAGCGGATGCTAAGTCCATGGGTGATGAGTTGGCTAAACTTGGTCTCAAGCCATAGAGTGAGAGACAATCATATAAACCTCATAGTGTCTTCGCAACCTGACTTGAGAAGAACTATGCTCATGTGCCCGCTCTTGAAGATTTTTGGGCCAATTGCAGAGATGAGTTTGAGGTGCGGAGGCGTAGTTACAGTAGGCTCACTCTCCATCAAATGAAAGACTGCTTGCTAGAGGATATTGAGGAATTATCAAATGATGATGGAGATGTACTTCTCCCATTGTACACTCAAAAATGAATTGAAGAATAGTCTCTTCCACAAGTCAATTGAGCCAACAAAGAGTCCCTCTCAGATGAAGAAAGGACAAGTCAAGTCCTTGAACACAACAAGGTTTTCTTAGTCCTCAAGAGGAAGAAATCCATTCCAGCAGCAAAGCCGCCAAGAATACAGTCATCACTTCCCTCTTCTTCTGGAGCACAACCAAAGATGAAAGGTGTAAGTCAGCCTCAAGAGGGTGTAAAGGGCAGCAGGTCAACAAAGAATGCAAGAAGAAGGCTGGACTTCTCAAATATAATCATATAGGAGCAGCCAACAGCTGAAGCAGAAGCTCCTCTAGAAGAGTCTGTGCCTCAAAAAGAAACAGTAGACATGCCTTTGACACATGATTGTACACCATTGCCAAGGTCTTCACCAATTCACATTGATATAGAAGATGAAGAAGATGGAGTTGCAGGTGAACCTCCCAGGGAAGTTAGTAGAGATACCACATCTTGGCTTGAGAGCTCCCTGGGAAAGAAAAGAAGAAGACCTTCATATTAGTTGAATTTTGATGACCTTGACAACATTTATCAAGAAGCACCTAAGAAGAAAGCAAAGAAATAGGTTCATTTTGAGAGAAACCCTGATGGTGAGATGATCATGGAGACGGCTATACCTCCTGAAGATAGAAACAGAGATGAAGTGGATGTAGATGGCTCCGTAATGGTTAAGGCCAATCTTGGAAAGAGCACCAGGCATGCAGATGTTAGTTTGTTCAAAGTTGCATCAGAAACTCTTCAAGAAAGAGTGCTAAAAGATGGAGAAGATAAGGCAGCCCTCAAGGCTGAAATCCGGCAACTCAGACTATACATTTCTAACCTTGTTCATGGAACTTCACAGGCCACTTAGTTGCTGCCCCAGGTTCTAGAGACACCGGCTAATCATCAACAGTTGAGGCAGCTGGTAATATGTGGGAAACAAACACAAGAATGGATTGAAGGATTCATCATCAGAGGTAAAGAAATCTTGGCACAGATGTTTCAGCTAAAGGATAATGCTCATAACTTATGTCAAGGGATCCAAGGATTTGAACAAACAATGACAAAGGTGAAACCTAGGCACGAAATCATCATTGTAGATTTGGATATAGCTTATGGCTCAATGGTTTCAAGAGAACACAAGAAACAAATCCTTGCATGGAAAGGACGTCACATCTTCAAGGTGAGAACCTATGAGAGGATATCTGAAGAGTTCGTTGCATATAGGCAAAGGGTGGTTGAGGCTCTTTTGTTCATAAATGAGTTTTTTGTGGAAATACCTTCTCGGTATTGCCATGATGATGGTACCTACGTTGGACTTGACGAAGTGCAAGCCCAATTTCAGAGTGTTGTTTGTGGCAGTGATGGCGGCATGAGTCAGCAAGGTTCGAGAAAGTGGCCAATGAGGTCGAAAATTTCTTGAGATTGATTGCAGAGGGCGAAGATATCCTAGAAAAGTGAAACTTTGCTATTGATAGTATTGATGCACTTGACAGAGACACAGTTTCCAGCTTTTTGGTGGATGTGATCGAGATTTAAAGCAACAATCATCTAGAAGCTTTCTTTCTATTCTCGTCCTAATTCTTATCTACTCTTTGAAGAAGAGAAAGAAGATAAAATGTAATAGTTGGCATTTGTGACGACCTAACTGATACGTGAAATAATAATTTCATAATTTAACAACAATAAGTAAAGACAATGCCATTTCAATAAAAAAATTCTTTTCAATTTCAAAACATGATATAATATATTGTAACTTTTAAACTATTTCTTTTCAAAAGAAATATACAAAGTAATAAAGCACAAGATACATACATAGCTCATAAGCTTTAGCACAAATAGAAGTAAGAAGGTCCAGGAGTTCGTCCTTTCAAATCTTGGTACATCGGCCGCTTGTTGTGGAGGAGAAACATCACTTGGGCATTTTTTTGCCAACCACGGACTTATAATACGGTTCCCTGCACATCTATCGTTCGATAGATGGCCCTCCCTTCGAAGAAGAGATTGGTAGAGTATCCTTTAACAATTACCAACTGAGTATAGTGTTGTGTCCTACACAACTAGAAACTTGCTATTTCACAATCTCGATCTAGTATAAGGATCACAATGAACTGACAGTGTAGTCTCAACTAACTCACATCTATGTGGAAGTTGTACATATCACTACTTTGGCCAAAGTATTCTCATCCAATATTTCGAGTGAAGGTCATCTATCATAAACACTACTCATGGTCAATTTGACTTAGGGCTTCCTTACTCTACGCATAGGTTTTTCCCTTCAATGGGTGAATTCGTCACCCCAGACATCCTACAATCATACTAACCTACTAGAAATGAAACAGCATAGTAATTAATCACAAAATCCCCTCCTATTCGGGAAATCTTTATCCTAGGAGTACTCAAGCTTATCCAAGTTAACATAATAACTTAAGCTTAAAAGACCTTACTTGACCACTGTCTTCATTTCGATCCTAATATATATTAACTAGTAAAACCTTATTCTCCTCATATGGAGTTCATTCAATTAATGCAATCACACCAGTATGCACCTTCTACCCTTCTTTATCTAGAATGCCTTGTTTATACTTTTCGTAGTAAAAATACATCCTTTAAACTCTAAACATCATATTCCCTAGATGCAAGCTATTATGTTGAATATTGAACATACAACAGAAGTTCAAGAACATATACCTATTTAAGCACAAATATTAAACATATCTTTTAAACTAAGTGAGAATTAAAAGTGCATTGGATAGTAGAAGAATATCCCATGCCTGGATTAAAGCTTTTCTCCAACGATGATGGATTGGTCTGTTCTTGCAGCACTTCCAGACCACTAGCAATCCCTCAACCAAGACTCAGTTTCATTCTCAAAAATTGAACTCTTAACTATAGATATACAGCTGATAAATGAATTCAGCTTCATACTGTGAACTCAAAAAATGTGATGATAATGAATAGGAAATGACACTCAAAGATATGATGAATTCTACTCTCAGAATTTGATGCGTATTTCCCAGTAACAAAGAATGATTTGTTTCGGAAAATATACTCCAAATTGTAATCCTTCTCACTCATAAAATATCCACTAAAACGTTGAATATACAGTCTGTTATTGGTCATAGCTGTATTGTGATAGAACTCATGTATTTTAATAACAGTGGCTTGGTAATTCCTCTGTTCTCAGCTCACAATATGAATACTCAAAAAATAGAAACTCTCTCAGAAATCAGAAACTAATTCGAATTCCCAGAAGCATAGAAATGCACACTTGCAGAAAGAGGGATTTCGAATTCTAAGATGGTGTGTTTGAAGAATGGACTGGGCAGCCTTTTATATAGCCTCAACCCAGCGTACCTCCACTTCCAATGGTGTGCAAACTGCCAAAACTACAAGTTGGAAAGCTTCTAAAGAGAAATGTGGTGAAAATATGAGGCAAATCGTCCTCATTTGATGATAGAAAGCCAAGAATAAATCAAACTGCACATGGTGAAATTCCTTAGTTCGACACCTCCTAGGCGTACTCAGATTTCATGCTATTTTCATATTTTTCTGTTTGATGATTCATTTGTGATGAATAGGTCAAGATTTCATTGTTGCCATTATGCCGAATTCAATGGAAAGGAAGACACATCTGCCTGGGTCTTTGAGAGTCCTAAAAATGAAGTTCTCCATTCTTCCCATGTGCGATTTGTTCTTCAGTGTAGCTTTTATTTTTTTCACTTTCAAATGTTTAATAAAGTCCCCAATGAAATATTTCCTCTTCCTAAATGTTTTTATCGATTCCAACTTTTATTTCTAATTAAGTAATATTATATATATATATATATATATATATATATTGATTTACATTTATACATTTATACACATTTACATATTTATTTGGTAAATACGTATATTGCGAGCTAGTCAGCATACTTTCAATATACATACCTATGTATATGTGTATATATGTGTATATGTAAATTCCAAGGCAATATTAAAATAATATTATTAATATCCACAAATAATAGGTAGTGTGTATGTATATACATGTATATCCTAGTATATTTCACAGTGTACACGTATTTGTATGCATACCATATCAACACATACGTATGGGCATATCCATTTGCTGATCATACGTCTGTATCGATATGTATATACATATGGATACGTGTACATACTATATACATGTATACACATACCCACTCAACCTATTCACTTATGTTCATTCACATTTCCCCCACAATGATCAAAGCAGAGTAAGTCAAATAGACAAATAAACATCACTCACAAAGCACAAAGAAGTAAAAAAAACTCCTAAAGCCTAAGGATGACTTATCAAGACCAACTTAACTAACTTGGTTCCTCAAAATCTATAATGACGTGTGTGTATGCTCAATTGGTTCTCGTTACTATTTACCTGACCAAGCTCCTCCCCGAATGATGTTTCTTCTCTGTCTAGAGGAATGGTCCTCATACCTACACATAATGACATGGCAACGGAAGTCATATGTTCACAAGAAGGAAATATACATAAAACATCTCAAAAGTTAGAATAAGCATATTTCATCAACTTGTATGCAACATTCATCTAAGTTTACATCAATAGAAGTAACAATCAAATGAGATCATCATTTAAATAGAACACAATCATATTGATAACAAGAACAACATGTTTTATTCATCACATTGATTCAACGGTTACAATCATTTACCCTACGAAATAGTAGCTATACAATCGGGGTGTAACAACATTTCCTGTTTTTTCTGCTTTCTTATGTGGTTAGATGTTATCTTTTTTTTAGTTTTAGAAATAAAGCTTGCATGTTGAGAAAACCCTAGTTGTAAAAGCAAGGAGATTTTAGGGTTCCCTACTCCTCTTCTTGTCTATAAATAAGAGCAGCCTTGCTCATTTATTTTTAACCGTGCTTGTGATAACAAATTGTTGAGCCTATTTTTCCTGCAAGTTGTTGTTGTGTAGTTGCTATTCACTTTGTGTAAGAACAATTTTCCAAGTCTCTTTTAGCTGCAAGTTCTTGTTCAGTGCATGTGTCTTGTGTAATCTTTTGTTCCAAATAATTGAGAAATAAAGTCTTGTGCCTATTTTGCCCTGATATAATGTCTTAAGTTTCTGTTTATTGTGTTATGCTTATATAATATTTAATTTTAGCTTGCATTGAAAGTAAGTAGATGTATGTTGGAAGGAGAGTTCATCTAAGTATTTTGTCAGAGAATCAAACTTTTTCCATTTCTAATTCTCTTGCTTTGCATTTACTTGAGAAATTAGAAACGTCATTAGCGTAGGTTAGTCGTAGTTGAAGTTCTAAAACAAAAAATCTCAGCTACGATGCTTGAGTTTTATAAACCTTGTGCTCTTAGCTGAACCACAAAGATAGGAAAATTAGTTTTAATTTAATTTCTTAAGCAACATCAGCGAAGAGGGAGCTTCCCCTCGTAATTTGAAGAGTAGTTTATCTGTGCATAGCTGTCTGTTTCTAATTCGCATTCTAGAGGTGTGAATTAAAACGCCAACAGTTTTTTGGCACCCGTTGTGGGGCACAAGGCATAAAACCTCAAAGAAAGCTTGTGCTTTATGTCACAGGAAAGACTCTCTGGCGTCCTACTGCTCTAGTTCAACAGCCTAATCTGACACCTCCAGTTATCTAGCTGAATTTCCAGATAATTGAAGGAGAGCAATCAGACATCATCAGCAGCCTGAGGAGTTTCATCTTTGAGGAGACCCCTGCTCAATGGAGAAACACTGCTACTATTCTAGACAAAGAGGAAGAGAAAGTCAATATTGCAGCCGGAAGGCCTGTCTTGCCACCTCCTACGTGGGTTTAGACAATCCTGACTTACAAAGTCTATACAAGGAGGAGAACAAGAACAAATCCTCTCTTTCAAGAAGATGCTAATTCTACAAATCCTTTCCTTCCGCAAACATGCCCTACAAAAGTTGGAGAGCCTTCTAATGTAGTTCCTGAGTTCAACACTGTACTTGAAGTCAAAGAAGAAGAATTTGAAGTCAATCAAGAAGAACCTGCAATCCAACCAGAAGCGATGGGTGATAACAATAACAACAACAATAATAACAATTGCAATCGGAGAAGAGGACCCCCACTGCCTTGGGGTGATCAAATCAGACCTTTGGCCTTGGCAGCAAATCATGAATTGCCTAAGGGGTCAAGAAAGCACTTTCCACGGTTCCAAGGTGATAGAAGTCAACATCCTGATGATCATCTTTCAGCTTTCGTAACGGCTTGTGCCGTTCTACATGTGGCTCACGAAGACATTGTTGTACATCTCTTTGTTGAGACTCTTGTGGGAGCTGTTGTTGAATGGTTCAATCACCTAAAGTTGGGTTGCATAACCAACTGGGATACTATGACCGGAAAATTTCTTGCAAGATCCAAGCCAGCTAAAGATAGCCACTAGTTGTTCGCTCAACTTTCAAATTCAAAGAAAGAAGATAACGAACCAATGAGGGAGTTTCTAGCAAGGTTTAATTGCCTAGTCACTCGTCTCTCGTATACATTCAATCCATCACCTGAGATCTTGTTGAGCAGTTTTGTCAATGCTCTTCCATCTGAGATAGCCTTTTTCCTCAAATCGGCTAATGAGACAGAACTAGAGAATGCACAACAATGTGCCATAGAAATTGAAGACAATATGATCACTTCTGGAAAGATCAAGGGAGATGTTATTAGGCCTTTGGTTCAAAGCTTTGTAGATCCATTACTTCAAAAAGTTGCCAATGAAATGACTATTCTCAAGAGGCAATTACCTATCCAGCTTGCACCACTCACGTTGCCTGCACCGCAGCCATATCAAGCACCACAACAACCATGTCAACCTCAGCAATTGTACCAGTCGAGGAGAAATAACTTTCAGCCTTAAAACAATTATAGGCCACAAGGGCCAGCTCCACCAAGGCAAGCAGGTGATAATACACAAAATGTTGTGTTTTGTTCCTTTCATGATACCGATGAACATACTAGCTACACGTGCCCTGAAAACGTCAGAATGAATTTTACATCAAGTAAAGATAACGAGTAAATGCTATTGCAATAAAAAATTTATTTTCTTATATAAACATGATACAACATATTTCAACATTTATTCCTTTTCTTTTCAAGAAAACATCAGAGTAAGAAAGCATATAAATACATACATAGCTCATGGAGCTTTTGAAAAAATAGTAGTAAGACAGTCCAAGTTCCTTTCCTTTCAAATCTTGGTGTCTTCGTTGCTTACTGTGGAGGAGAAGCATCACTCGGGTGCTTTTCCGCCAACCACAAACTCTTAATGCAGTCCCCTGCACATCTACCATTCAGTAGATGGCCCTTCCCTTTGAACAAAGAGATTGGTAGAGTATCCGATAACGACAACCAACTGAGCATAGTGTTGTGTCCTATATAACTAGAACTTGTTATTTCACAATCACAAACTAGCATGCATAAAGGATCACGGTGAATTGATAGTGTAGTACACAATCTAAGTGGACACTCGTACATTGCACTACTTTGGCCAAAGTGTTCTAATTCAATAAATGACTGAGAGTCATCTATCACATACACTACTCAGGGCCGATTTGACTTAAGGCTATCTTACACTATGCATAGGTGTGGTCCTTCACTGGATAATCTATCATCCCAGACTAACCTACAACAATCTAGTCTACTAAGTAAATTACACAAGTTAGGTATATCCTTCAATGGATAGTCTGTCATCCCAGATAACCTACCTTCAAACATTCTACTTACAAATAAGTATACTAAACCTTCTCCCATATTGTATGACTTCTCCTAGGAATAAACACAAGCTTCCTTAGTTAACTTAATAACTTAGCTAGTGTACCTCAATGACTCTTGCACTTAATCAAGCCTATTAGATTAATATCTAAAACAAACAAAATTCTCCTATTATGGAGATTATTACAAACATGTAAAACATAGCTAGAATTGCTTCATTTTACTTTTTTCTAAAAGACAAACATTTTTTCTTCCCATGCACAAATAGAAATACTTTTCAAACAACATAGAAGTCTTAATAAAAGAATGGTAGAAGAATATCCCATGCTTGTGAACGCTTTTCTTAATTGAAGAAAGAGCTGCCTTTACTTCTAGCTCAATCTAGTTTCTAGTTTCTCCAAATGATGATAATTTCCTCACAAGATTTTCCCTTTTTCACTTCTCAGAAAGCAATAGTAGAACTAATGTATTCCTTGGGTAGAATACGTTTCACTTCAATGTAAACAATCTCTCAGAAATATGAAAGCTGATGAATACTAATGTCACTCAAAAATATGAAGATTGTCTGTATCAATTGCCACTTAGAAATCTATTGAATGACTGTAGATAATGTTACTCAGAAATATACGCATATGGAAAATAGCATAGACTGGTAATCACAAAACTGTGAGTGAAAGCAGAATACGTATGAGTGATTTCTAATTGCATATGATGAATGAGAACAATGAATAATAATGGATGATATTCCTGAATGATAACTAAGAAGGTTGGGGCGGCTATATATAGAGCCTCAGCCTCCAATGTTTTCCTCACATTTTGGCATGTGGTTTTGTAATGTCCCCATTTTGGCCATACGCTCTTCATTTGGATATAGCCTATTTCTAAAAATCCGTAGGCTATGCCGAGGCGGAAAATTAGGGTTTCCTCTTTTAGATATGACTCAGTTGGCATTCATAGGATGTTGTGCAGACTTACTATTTATAGCAATTTGCTATTTTTAGCAAGTCTATCTTTTGGTAGTATCTGTCTAACAGCAGTTCAATCCTTTGTAGTTCAGTGTTCAGTTTGGCTTTCTGTTGTTTTGTTGTGAACTTACTATTTATAGCAGTTGGCTATTTTTAGTAAGTCTAATTTTGGCAGTGGCATCATCGACGGTTCAGCTAAAGTCATCTTGCTATCCATCAGTTTCAGTATTGGCATTGGTTTTGGTTATCTCCATGAACTGAGTTTTTATACTTAGTCAATTTCATGTTTCTCAGTTGTACCCCACACCTAGGAGTAATAAATTCATGTTGTTTTAAAAGAGGGGCCATTAAGGGGGTCAATTATGCAGTTAATGATTTATTAAATGCTTTATTGTCGCAAAGTGAAGTTGGACGCCTAAAGGAGGTTGAGTAATATTTTATTATTTCAAAAAAGTAAAATGCAAAAAGGTGGCGTCCCTTTTGGAAGTTGAAGTGATTCAAATTCTTGGAATTTGAAGAGTTCTTGTTGCTTCATTTGCCAACTGAAGCTTATATATTGTTGTTGTTTGAAGAGCTGATTATGTTATGTTTTGGAAAGCAAAGTTATGCTGCTGGTTTGAAATCCAGAATTCGGCTAAGGGAAAGCTTAGCAAGTTTACTCCATTCTTCGGGCCTGAAACTATGGTTCCCTCGATGGTCTATTGTGAGTGTGCTTCATCCAGAAATACATATTGAGCATTATTGTGGAGTTTTGGTGAGATATTTCCAGTTTTCATGTTGCTGGTTATTATTTGGCTGAAGTGCTGGTTATTATTTGGCTGAAAGAGATTTTTATATACAAATTTGTGTGTGATTTAGTTTTCATTCTGGGTGTTGGTCCTATCAATTCCTTGACTATTGGCAACCCCTTTGGGAGAGTTTCAAAATTTTTAATGAAGTGTAGATTTTTATCTAAAGAAATCGCCCCCTTTGGAGGCCATACCACTTGCAGAGGGCTTTGGAGTTGGAACAAAAATTATCTAATGAGTTTTGATGCAGATTTTGTATGGTGAATTGGGTGCCTACCTTCTAGACAGCCATTGCATTTCGTTTCAATCAATTCGGAGGTATATCGATAAAGTTGTGAGCATTTGTTTAGTTTTTCTAATTGTTGATAGACATTTCTAGATTGCAGATTTATATATCAGATTGTTATAGTTTTCTAATTTTGGCTTCTAGCATCATTATTTGAGAGGTCTTTCATTGAAGAGACCATCCATTAATTGTATATTGTAATGATGGTAAAAACACTTTAAAATTGCAGTTATTTTTCATTGTAAAATTGAAAACAGCAGTACTGTTTCAGTTCTTCAATTTGCTGCATTTTCTTGTAATTAATTCACATCATTGTAACCCCTAGATGGTTTACCGCTAGTGTGGATAAAGAACATTCTAGAAGCTTATCTCTCTTATTTGTAGCTATTTCTATTCATTGTAAAGCTAGTTAGTAGTACTAACAGCTATTTTATTTTATTGCTGCAATTTATACTTGATTACACTCCCACAATTGAGTGGTTGAGTTTTAAAATAAACATCTTTCTTGTTTGTAAATTCCCCCCACGAAATAAGTGGAAGAGAGGATTTAATGGTTGGCTTGCTGCCTTAATAATGTAATAATCTCACCCACTAAATAAGTGGAGTATTCCCACTACTTGTGGATGCCTGCATTAGTAGATGAATTGTACTTTTAGTTCAGTTTATACCTAATGATCCTCTGACCATATGCTATCACCTCGCCTGCTGATGTGTTTTTCGTGACTTCACCAACGCAGAATAAAGTTTCCCAACGGATACCTTATCCTCTCTTCATCAAAGTATTCCGCATGCTAGGATTGCAAGAAAGTTCATGTGTTCAACTCCAAGGTTCTTTTAGTGCGAATAGGCTCAGTTGGCTCAATGTGATTTGCTAGTATTTCAAGGGGACTAACGGAATTGTTCAGTAGCGGAGAAAGGAATTCATATGCTCGAAAGATTTGTCTATGAAGTTCTCGTTTCCTGAACTAACTTGAAAGTACTGAATTTAAAATGCAGGGTTTAGAGAGCTCTAATCTACTCTAAGGCGTGGACATGGCGATCAATTCTCACAAGCTTCAACCAGGCTCTACTTTGTCTCGCTTCGGACAGCCTCCACAGAACCGGTGCAATCTTCAAAGGAGTAGCTCAAGGTGTTCAGATCACAACTTAGCATGAAAATACCATCACAACGACGCATACAAACATACAAATCATGATCGAAGTTAAGTACATGATATTCCAGTTGACCACACAAGGCGCATTCACCATCAGCGAACACACTAGTGGTATGGATAGACGAAGTTTGCTCAAATTGAAGACCACATTCCACAATTACTATCATCATTGCATGAAATGAAACTTATTTCTACTTTAATCACTACTTGAATTAGAAGGACGAAGAAACCTTGCTAGCTACTCACAACAAAAGACGAAATTCATCATCAATGAAAATTCTTTTTATTGGGAGAGTGTTCACAACAATTTCTTACAAAGTTTTAAGGAAAAACTTTCCTTCTTCTTCAACTACTCTATTAATCTATACTAAGCTACTTCTAATTTTTCTCTCTATTCTAACTTCTACTCTAATTCTAATGTCTCATGAATGTACAAATGAATGGGGACTCCCCCTTTTATAGTTGGCCAAGTCCAACGGACGGCTCAGATTACAATCGACTGGATGGCCCAGATTGTGCCACCTCAGCCCTAAACAAGATTCGCCCTAAAAACCGCCACCAAGAGGAGTGGGGTAATAAATGAGCCATTAATGGCCATCATCCTTCTAGAAGATTCCAGCCTTGAAACACGTTCACACTGTTCCTGATTTTTCGCGTTCAGCCAATTATGTTGATCGCTTGGAGGAGGGAAAAAGAGTCTCAAAGATTGCCTCCTTAGATAATAAAATTTGGTAGAATCTGGAGTTCAACTGCTCTTGATCTTCTTCTTGACGTTGTTCTTCAACTTTGCTCGAGCTTCCATTCTTTGTCACTTGAGTTATACTAAGCCTCAACACTTAGCCATTTTCTTGCAACTTTCTTCCTTCGAGGTTGAGATGTCGTCTTGAATCACTTGCTTCATCACTCTAAGTCATCACCGTTTGGTCTCGACGTTCCTCCTGCAAAACAAGCAAGGAGAAGAGCATTAGAACACTTCATAATATAAATTCAACTTACTTACCAGGATTTTCACGCTCTAACTTCCAAGGGTTCATTGTCTTCACTAGCCAACTTCGCGTTCAAATTCTTCATGCCTTAGCCAAATTTCCAACCCATCTTGCATTCTGCTCGGCGCACTTCACTCTGACATTTCATCCAACACTGGCTTGAGCAAAATGTTTCCATCGGGAACTTGATCAAAAATCATCTAGGCAATCATTTTCAAATTCATCCGCCAAGGCATTCTTAGCACATTTAATCCCTTGCCTTAGAAATTTTTTAAATTTTCCCTTAGGAAAATTCATCAATTCTGTGCCCATCAAAAATCTTTATCCTAAAAGCCTCAACGAACTATGGAAGACTTTAAAACCCTCTCCTTGTCGAAGATCTTAAATACCCAGAAGAAAATTTTCCTCATAACGCATCAAATTCATGGGTATGCAATGAACGGGTTCATTTAATTTTTCTTGAATTTCAAACCTTAGAAAAATAATTTCTCATCAAATTTATTTCATTTCTTCAACTCTGGGCGCATTTCCCTGCTCAACTTTGAAAAAAAATTTATTGACCCTGTGCAGCTGGCATCCTCCGACTTCATCTTCGACAATTTTGCTCGCATCTTGAGAAATTTCACCACCTCAGAGTCTAGGCGCATTTTCTAGAGGAAGAAAATATTTTGCCTTAGGGAAATTTCAGATCACCTTGTACTTTGAAAATTTTCCTTAGAATTTTTTTTTTTATATCCAACTCAATCAACTTTGCCTTGCACTTGGCGCATTTATCTTGTCATGAAGGATGTCTTAAATTTCAACGCCTTAGGATATTTTATCTTTACCAACTTCAAGATGGGCGCATATGACATTCTGTGGTTCCAATTTGAAGATTTGGCCAGATCCAAAATTATTTTAGAAAATTTCAAACTCTTCCCATGGCGTGGCTGTGATATTTAATTTCAGATCTGGAAAAAAAAGTCGAGCTTTCTTCTCCTCTCCCAGGCGCAAATTATTGGTGGAGGTTTCAATCTTGAAAATTTGATAACAATTTTATTTTTCAAGCTTGGGCGCATATACCACTTGGAGCTTAGAGGCGCAAATGCTGGGTTGTTCTTTCATTCTTCCACGCCTTGGAAACTTTGCTCACATTCTCCTTGGAGTAGGGCGCATACAAGGTGTTCTACTTCCAGTTTCATGACTTAGAAAAATTCTGATGTATCCCCTTCTTCTTCCAGGCGCAAATGACACAGGGAGCTTCATTCAACTTAATCAACCCTTTTTTTACCCTGGGCGCATATAACCCATAGAGCATCAAATTCGTGCTTTAGTCAAACTTTGAGCCTCTAACTTCAGGGGCACATATCATATATGGAGCTTCCAATTTTATCATTCAGAGGCGCATTTCATAGGAGAGGCTTCCAGTTTCATCACCCAGGCGCAAATCACATGGGCAACTTTCATTTTAATGCCATAGTCAAAAATTTCCTCTTTCATGCTTTTGAGTGGGCGCATATGGAAGTGGCCTCTTTTAATTGGGGCGCATTTGACATGTAAAGCTTTTAATTTCAATACTTAGTCGAATTTTCCATGCTTGGGCAAGCTTTAAACTCTTCATCCAAAGTGGGGCGCAAATGACCCATGTAGCTGTTAGTTTTCGGACTTAGGATATTTTTCAAATTTCATTCTCCTCCTTCATGGGCGCATATGATACCTCGAACTTTCACTTTCAACACTTGGGCGCATATGAAGGTCCCTTCTTCAAATTTGAAACACTTGAAGATTTTTTATTTTTTTTAGTGCCTTCTTCTCCTTAGGCGCAAAAGGGGACTTGAGCTTCCAACTTTACACTTGGAAAAATTTCTTCATGGCCTCCTCCAATTCAAGGGCGCATTTTACCCATGGAGCCTCAAATTTTCATGACTTAGAAATTTTTAGGGTCAACTCTTCACCTAAGGCGCATTTGAGGCCTTCTACTTCCAATTTAGCAGACTTAGTCAAATTTCCATTACCTCCTCCTCCTCAAGGCGCATTTTGACCCCAGAGCTTCCAATTTTCATACTTGGGAGAATTTTTTATAAGCTCTCTTCCCTCAAGGGCGCATTTGGAGGCATGAGCTTCCAATTTTTTACACTTAGAAAATTTCCAAGTGACTCCTTTTACCTAGGCGCATATGAGGGTGTCTCCTTCTAATTTGCAGCACTTTAGAAATCTTCAAGATCTTCTCCAAGTTTGGGGGCGCATTCAAGAGGGTGAACACTTAATTTTCAAATACTTAGAAAATTTCTACTTTCATCCTCTCTCCAAGGGCGCATTTCACCATAGGAGCTTCCAATTTGTAGCACTTAGAAGATTTTCAACCAGTCTTTGGCTTTTGAAGGCATTTTTCACTAGCTGGACTTGAAAATTTATCAATTTCAGTGAATTTTGTGTTCTTCACCTGATTTAGGGTGATCCGATCATGCTAACCCTAATTCGCCCTGACTTTCTATTTTTAGAAAGTTCCTTGAATTTTGCGCCTTGAACTGACTTATGACTCCAGAAAGCCTAATTTTCGCTCTGTTCTGAATTTCAACTGATTCGTGCTGTTGATGCCTGATGCCTGTCTGCACCTGCTATTTTTAGCAACCTGCTAAAAATAGAAATTGCTCAGAAAGTCTTCGAATTTCATGTATTAAATGCCTGAAGTGTGGTGATCGTAGCTGGATGCTACTCTTGCGCGACTGCCCTGTTCTGCCCTTGATTTTAGGAAACCCTAATTTCTCTGCCCGGCCTGCTAAAAATAGCAAATGTTTGATTTTTCATCCTCTGCAACTCCGTCTGTCTTGAAATTCACGCCAAGGATCCCTCATCACATGTTTGACTTGTACCTGCTGAGATTTGATGTTGGCCTGCTATTTATAGCTGCTTCTGAAGTGACTTACTATTTATAGTAAGTGCTTGTTTCTGAGACTTCCTTAGCTCTATTTGACTCGAAATTTGGACAGCGTGCTCCTTGTTGGTAAACTTGCCTGTTTGCACCGGCGTTTGAGATCGACTTTCTATTTATAGCTTGCGTCGAAAACACCCTACTAAAAATAGCAAGTGCTCCGATTGCCTTCAAATTTTGCCAGCAGACCCCCTAAAGGACACTGATCATGGTGGATACTTCAGTTTTGGACATTTTGTCATCTGATTCCTCATTTTTAGCCCTGAAGCTCGAAACCCTAATTTTCTTGCATGTTCTTCAAATGAGCTCCGTTTGACCTCGTTTCAGTTGCATGATGATTAGTTTGCAGTTCTGAAGTGCTGGGCAGTTGCTTGAGTGATACCTGCTAAAAATAGAAAGTGGCTGAAAAGTGACCGACTGGTTGCTGGATGATTTTGCATGTCACACTCCGAAAAATCTTGAAAAACCCAGAAAAACCCAGAAAAATCTTCAACATGCAAGCATTGGCTAAAAATAGCAAGTTTCAGAAAAGTGATCAGTTCCACTTGCATGTTACATCGTTGTGAAGGTCTTGGAAAACCCAGAAGGAATATGCTGACATGCGCTGAGAAAATCTGCATGTAAACCCTAATATCGGCCTCCGAAGGCTAAATGCTGAAAGTCGTTATCCCACTTTGCATGTTATACCATCGCGAAGGTCTCTGAAAACCCAGAAGGAAAATGCAGACATGCGTTGAAAAACTCTGCATCTAGGCCCTGAAATTCACTCTGGAAGCTGAACTGCTAAAAATAGTAAGTTGTCTATTTCAGCTCAAATTTTGCACATGAGCAGCTTGATATGTCCTGAATGTAGTGTGACTGTCGGAATTTCAAGAGCGCCGACGGAATGCCCTAAATTTCATACTTACTAAAAATAGTAAGTTACCAAAATCTGATGAAAATTTGCTGAGAGCTTGCTGGAAGCATACTGACAACAACGTTAGTCTCTATTTTCAATACTTTATTCGACCTCAAATTGGCTGGAAAGATGGAAACCCTAATTCTCAGACTTGGCCAAAAGTTCACGTTAAGGTTCAACGGCGGGCCCATCCTAAAAAGACAGACAGCAGAAAGAGAGACAACAACAGAACAAACCAAAAGCAAAGCCAAAAGTTCAACAGCAAAGCCAAAATTAGGGGGTCCCCATTTGCAATGGGGCGATGTGTGAAAAAGGTCACAACATCGCCCACATTGGGATCTTGGTGAACATTCTTAGTTAGAGTTACTTTCCATGCTGATTTGCATTTGGAGTTAATGCTAATCAGTGGTTTGATGCTGGTTTGTGTGTCTAATTTTGGGAAAAAGTGTTGAAGGGGAATATTTCAGGTTTTCCACCACTGTAATATGAAATATTCAAACCAATAGGTGGTGCGATTTCTCTTCCCTACTTAGTTTTCAACAAGGTGAGTTGGCCTTCATTTTGTGCCAGCACTGGAAAGACAAATTCAAAGGCACATGGTAAAATTGTGCCAATTGACACCTACAGAAACAGTTATCAGATGTGACGCCGATCTTCAGAAATGGCAGATTTAGAAGATATCAGAGAAAAGGTCATTTTGTAAATGATGAACATAGAGCCTCTTTACTAGGCTTAATCGATAGAGTTTCCAACTGCGTTGGAATTGTTTACTGCCATAAACTTGGTCAACGTATTTACACTTGCATGTATTTCCCAGGCGCGCAACTTCTCAAGTGTTGCTTTTAAATTTTGATTCAAATGTTCAATAAAGATTCAGGAAATATTTCGATTTCCATAGTTTGAATGATAATTATTCATTTGATTTGGAAATAATTTGATTTCCATAGTTGAATAATAAATATTCAATTGATTTGGAAATAATTTGATTTCCATAGTTTGAATAATAATAAATATTCAATTGATTTGAAAATAATTCGATTTCCATTGAAGAATAGAAAATATCAATTATATATTTTATTATATATATATATATATATAGTTTTAAATATATTAAACATATATATATATGTTTGTATATATTCCTCTATGTGCACGTATGTGTAGGTATACCATAGCAATGCATCCATATGAGCATATTCATCTGCCAACATACGCGTGTATCGATATGTATATACATATGGATACATGCATATACTATATACATGTATATATGTCCACTTCCTATTCATTTACATCCATTTACGTTACCATCATAATGATCGTAATATCACAAGACAAGTACATAGATAAACATCACTCATGGAAGCATACAAAAGTAGACAAGACTCCTGATGCAAACATACAAGCTACGTGTTGTACCCCAAATTAAAATTTTTGCTACACTTAGGCATTTTGAAGAAATGAGTAAAAGTCTTCTCAAATCTGTCAAAAAGGTCAAAATTGGGGTTTGCATGTCTTGAATGGGGGGAAAAAACTCAAAATTTTCAAAATCTGACGATCTGGGTCTGCTCAGAGCAACCAATTCTACAAAACCCAGATCTTAGTTTTTCATCCCTATTTTTTAGGAAAACTGCTACTTTTAGAAATTTTCTAAAAATAATTAACTTTTTTCTGGGTTTTTTTGGGTTTCTTTTAAAACATATACTAGCAAAACTTTCTAAAAATAGAAAGTTTCTCTATTAGGGTTCAAACTGGTTTTGATGGACTTGAAATACTTCCTCATCAGGTTGATGCAGTTAGAATCACAAAAAGATCAGTTTTGCCCTAGTGGGTCTAATTTGCTTTTTCAATTTTAGAAAGCATTTCGGGAGCTTCAAAAGTCATCAATGGAGGTTAGTCAAATGCAACACTCAAGCACTGAACAAAAGATGGAATGGTGAACATGCACGAAGAATGAAGAAGGAAGAAAAATCTATAGAAAAATGACCAAGTCTGCTAGCCATGGGCGCCCCAAAAGGAGATAGGCACCTAGCTTTTTGAGGGGTTAGATGGATGAATTAGAGTTTGTGCTTCTAGGCAATGTTTTTCATTTTTCTCTCAACTCTGCAGTGAGTCCGGTAGCGCAGCCAACGGAGCAACCAGTCACCCAGAAATCAGGATCAAATGGAGAGGTTTCAAACAGAAGACAAAAAGCAAATCATGAAAATCACTGAAATTTGTCTAAGTCTGGGAACTTTGGGCGCCCCAGGTGTCCAAGGGAACCCAGTCTTTTGAGAGGCCTAACTCAATAGTTAGGGCTGCAGATGGGATCAATCTCTTCAGGATTCAATCAGCTTCGCAACGGATGTCTCTATCAAATCATCAAACTTGTCAATCTCCAGCAAATCCAGATCAAAGCTGAAGGTATGGAATGAAGGATCAAGTTTGAAGATGAAATCAAGCAAAAAATGTCCAAGTCTAGAGGAGTTGGGCACCCTAGAAGGAGATAGGCGCCCTTGATTTTGAGGGCTTAAACAGATGAATTTTCCAATGAAGCCTCGAGTGTCACTTCTTCAGATTTGAACATGCTTTCTAATGAGACCATCAGCGCGTCAATCAGAGTTGGCAATCATCAAAGGAAGAAGGCTGAACAAAGGGTTTGACAAGAGCTGAATATCAAAAATCAAAAGCAAGATGAAAAATCAAGAAAATATTTTAAGTATGGTAAAGTTGGGCGCCTCCAGCCAAGAAGGGCGCCCAAACTTTTGACCCTTGAGATGCAGCTTTCGGCAGACATGACTCCCAGAAGACCCCTCTCAGAATCCTCTCGGCTCTGCAACAAGCCCAACCATCAGTCCATCAGACGCCCAAATCATCCGAAATTGCAAGATCATTGAAAGAGAGGAGAAACTTGAAGATGTGAAAAAAAGTTTCTAAGTCTGGTGAACATAGGCGCCCAAGATTTTGAAGCCTAAAATAATGGATTTTACGGTTGTGACCACCAAGATCAACTCGTCAGATTCAGCCAAGCTATCCAACGAAGCAGTCAGCCAACCAATCTGATTAGTGTAGCTCCTGGAATCGAGATTTCAACAGAAGATCAAAGGGAAACATGAACTTGAAAATTATAGAAAAATGGCTAACACTGGTTGAGATGGGCATCCCTGTATAGGATAGGCTCCTATGACTCTGAAGGTTCTAACGAAGTTTTTAGCTGAAGATGCCTCCAAGATGATCTTCTCAGATTCGATCATGCTTCGCAATGAATCATTCAACTCGATCATTGGATCAATCTGGAAGCCGGAGATGAGGATCGAAGCAAGGTTTCAAAGTTGAGAAAAGTTGAAATACTCAGAAAAATGGTTAAGTCTGGGAGAAGTTGGTGCCTCTAGCCAAGAAGGGTGCGCAAAATACCATGCCTTAGTCAAAATTTTCAAAATTTCAAAATTGCAAGATGATGAATGTTCAACTTCGATGAACAGGCTGATTTTAGGGGTTTGAAGATAAAAGCAAAAAGAAAGTAGGGTTTTTCTCAAGCCTTGAGCTTATTTAAGAGGCTTTTATCATTCAAATTTCATTATTCTTTGCAGGTGGCGTCCAAGTTGAAGAGGAGCAGCAACTTTGAAGTTTTTATTTCAAAATTCAAGAGTTCAAGGTTGCTGATTTTTAAGAAGTTCTCCATTAATTTTCAGACCAGCAACATAAGACCTTGCTTTTTCATGCTTTTTTTCATTCAGAACATCAAATTTTGAAGGAGAAGGTCATAGATTTCAATTTTCAGCCATCTGGGTCTCTTCATCTCATCTTTCTGAAGAAATTTTGAAGAAATTTTTCAAGTTGCAGCAGCTGCTTTTTCCTTGCATGTCAGTGAAATCATCAAAATTTTCAAATTTTGATCATTTGGGTCCCCTTGAAATGTCCTTCTGAAGAAAACCCAGATCACAATTTTTTTGAGAAAATTTTTAGATTCTAGGGTTTGCTGCTTTATTCTAGGGTTTGCTGCTTTTTCAATCAGCATTCAATATTTTGCAAATCTGATCTACTAGGTACATTTCTAATGTGTTTCTGAACAAAACCCAGATGCCAACTTTTTTAGTCAAAACTCAATATTTTCAAAAACGGTCGATCTGGGTTGTCTTGTAATGAAATTCTAAACAAAACCCATATCTCAGAAAAAATTTCAAAAAATTTTGTCCATTTGAAGAAAAAAGTAGCATTCTAAATTTAGAAAGTGTGCAGAATTTGTCTGAATATAGGAAAGTTTACAGGCAATCTTCTAGTTTTAAAGAGTGGAATACACTCCCAACGATTTCAAGGTCAACTCAGTACTCTATCACGATTTCATCAAAATAGTAGAGACTGACTTGCATCACATCAAGCCAGTGTTTGATCTACGTGCTTTGGAGGATGCAGGAAACAATGTAATCAAAAACCTAGGTCACTCTGGACTTCTTGTAGCAGCATCCATTCCCATTTCAGTGCAGAGTCTGGAATTTGTAATTGCTTGCATCAAGTATTACAATCCGGTGACAAGGGAGATTCATTCAATAGATGGCAGATTGATTTGCAGTTTGAAACCTGACATGACTGAGAAATGCTTCTCAATTCCACCATGGGCTGAGAGTGTGACTATCTCAAGGGAAGAATGTAAGAGAATATGGGATATGAATAAGGACAAGTACAACAAGAAAATAGCACAAAAGTGGATGAAATAAAAGCATAGGACTTTTCCAAAGACCATCAAGCGAGGGGAGTTCAAGATGAGATTGCTATCATGATCACCTTGCTGAACAGGGTTACAAGACAAGAAGATGCTACAAAGTTTCAACCCTGGATGTTCTACGTGATACCTCACATCATGAAGAAGACTGAGTTCTATGATTGGGCAGCCTTGATCAATGATAGCCTTCATCAGCAAATAACAGAATACTTCCAGATTCATGAATTCCACATGGTCTCCTACCTAGTATACCTAGTGGCCTTCGAAGGTCAATTCGAAGGGTTGAACACTGAGGGGTCCTTGAGTGTGCAACATGTCTACAACTACTATCCTCAATTGGAATTCATGAAGTCACTGCATCATTACAAAAGAGTGAACGAGGCTTTCTTGATGTTCACAATACGAGACCTAGACAATGAGTTGCACGTTTGCATTTCATCAACTGCCAGGGCAGCAATAGCATACTAGGCAGACTGGTTTATACAGTTTCCTACATTCACCTATCTCAGAGTCTATGGCTTCTCTGGTGCTCCACTTATGTTGCCAAGGTACCCATCAGATGAGGTGCTGTTCATGGAATTCCTAAGGCAGGCTCATGATGTTCACACAGTCTTGAGGAATAGAAAGAAACCCACTCTCAGTTTTCCACTCAGGCTAGGAATCTATACATACAGATCAGCAGCAGAACCTAAGTCCATGGGATATGAGTTAGCAAAACTTGGTCTCAAGCCTTACAGTGAGAGACAATCCTACGACCCTCATGTCATCTTTGTTGCCCGACTTGAGAAAAACTATGATCACATACCTGCTCTCGAGGATTTTTGGGCTAACTACAGGGATGAGTTCGAGGTGCAGAGGCATAGTTATAGCAGGCTCACTCTTCATCAAATGAAAGACTACTTGTCAAAGGATATTGAAGGTTTATCAAATAATGATGAAGATGTTCTCCTATGTACTCTCGAGAAGCAAATAGAAGACAGCCCCTTCCATAGGTCAATTGGGCTAATAAAGAAACCCTCTCAGTTGAAGAAAAGACAAAACAAGTTCTTGAGCATAGCAAAGTCTTCCTAGTTCTCAAGAGGAAGAACTCCATTCCACTAGCAGAGCCGCCAAGGGTCATGTCATCACTTCCCTCTTCCTCCGGAACACGAACAAAGGGAAAAGGTGTTAGCCAATCACAAGAAGGTGTCAAGGGCAGCAGGTCAACTAAGAACGTAAGGAGAAGGTTGGACTTCTAAAACATCATCATACAGTAGCAGCCAATACCTGAACCAAAAGCTCCTCCAGAAGAGTCCATACCTTAGAAAGAAAAAGAAGATGTGCCTGTGATACAAGAACCTACACCTTTGCCAAGGTCCTCGCCAATTCACATTGATATAGAGGATGAAGAAGATGAAGAAGTTGCAATTGAACCTCCCAAGGAAGTTAGAAGAGATACAACATCTTGGCTTGAGAGCTCCATGGGAAGGAAGAGAAGAAGACCCTCATATCAGGTGAATTTTGATGACCTTGATAACATCTATTAGGAAGCAACTAAGAAGAAAGCGAAGAAGCAAATTCATTTTGAAAGGAATCTTGAAGGTGAAATGATCATGGAGATGGCTACACCTCCTGAAGATAAAAACAAAGATGAGGCGGATATAGATGACTTCATGATGGTGAAGGCCAATCTTGGCAAGAGCACCAGGCATGTAGATGTTAGCTTGTTCAAAGTTGTATCCGAGAGTCTTCAAGAAAGAGTGCTCAAAAATGGAGAAGACAAGGCAGCCCTCAAGGCTGAAATACGACAGCTCAGGCTTTACATTTCTAACCTTGTTCATGGCACTTCATAGGCCACACAGTTGCTGCCCCAGGTTTTAGAGACTCCGGCTGATCATCATCAGTTGAGACAACTGGTAATATGTGGAAAGAAAACTCAGGAATGGATTGAAGGGTTCATTGTCAGAGGAAAGGAAATCTTAGTGCAAGTGTTTCAGTTAAGGAATAATGCTCATGACTTACGTGAAGGCCTGCAAGGGTTAGAGCAATCAATGGCAGAAGTAAAGCCAAGGCATGAAATCATCATTGCAGATCTAGATACAGCCTATGGCTCAATAGTTTCCAAAGAACACGAGAGGCAAATTCTTGCATGGAAAGAGCATCATATCTTCAAGGTGAGAACCTATGAGAGGATAGCCGAGGAGTTTGTTGCATACAGGTAGAGGGTGGTTGAGGCTTTTCTGTTCATCAACAAGTTCATCACAGAGATCCCTGCTCGATGTCGTCATGAGGATGGTTCCTATGTCACACTTGATGAAGTGCAAGCCCAATTTCAGAGTGTTGTTCATAGCAGTGATGGTGGCTTGAGTAAGATATCCATGATGTCAGCAAAGTTTAAAAAAGCGGCCAATGAGGTCGAAGATTTCCTAAGATCAATTGCAGATGGTGAAGATATCTTGGAAAAGCAAAACTTTGCTATTGATAGCATTGATGCACCAAACAGAGACACAGTCTCCAACTTTCTAGCGGATGTGATTGAGATTTAAAGCAGCTTTCTTCTAGAAGCTTTCTTTCCGCTTTCTTTCTATTCTTGGAACAATTCTTATCTATTCTTTGGAGAAGAGAAAGATGATAAAATGTAATAGTTGGCACTTCCTGCTTTTCCTGCTTTCTTAGGTGTTAGATGTTATCTTCTTCTAGATTTAGAAATAAAGCTTGCTTGTTGAGCAATCCTTGGATTGTAAAAGCAAGGAGATTTTAGGGTTCCCTACTCCTTTGCTTGCCTATACATAAGAGCAGTCTTGCTCATTTATTTCGAAACCATAACCATACTAGTGATAACAAATTGTTGAGCCTCTTTTTCCTTCAAGTTGTCTTGTAGTTGCAGTTCACTTTGTGTAAGAACAAGTTTGCAAGTCTCTTTTAGATGCAAGTTCTTGTTCCTTGCATGTGTTTAGTGTAATCTTTGTTCCAGAAGTTTGAGAAATAAAGTCATGAGCCTCTTTTCCCTTGATATAATGTCTCAAGTTTCCATATATTGTGTTATGCTTATATGATCTTAAATTTCAGCTTGCATTGAAAGTTAGTAGATGTATGTTGGAAGGAGAGTTTATCTAAGTATGTTTATTGTGTTATGCTTATGTGATCTTAATTTCAGCTTACATTGAAAGTAAGTAGGTGTATGTTGAGAAAGAGTTTATTTAAGCACTTTGTCAGAGAATCAAACTTTGTTCATTTCTAATTCTCTTGCTCTGCGTATTACTTGAGAAATTAGAAACGTCTTTAGCGTAGGTTAGTCGTAGTTGGAATTCTTAATCAAAAAATATCATCTGCGATGCTTGAGTTTTATAACCTTGTGCTCTTAGTTGAACAAGAATATAGGAAAATTAGATTTAATTTACTTTCTTTCGCAACATCAGCAAGAGGGAGCTTCCCCTCCTAATTTGAAGAGAAGTTTATCTGTGCATAGTTGTCTGTTTCAAATCCGCATTCTAGAGGTGCAAATTTAAACACCAACACTACAGATGACTTACCTTTAACCCACACAAACTGACTTAGTTCACTCAATCTAAGGTGAAGTGTGTGTATGCTCAGATAGTTTACTTTACCGGTTACCCAACCAAGCTCCTCTCCCGAGTGATACTTCCCCTCCGCCTGGAGAAATGGTTCATATTCCTACATCCACTAACACACGCTTTCGAAAGTTATATGTTCACAACATAAGCAGTATATATAAACATCTCAAAAGATAGAATAATCATTACTCAATAACTTTGCATGCAACATTCATCAAGGATAACATCAATAGAAGTAACATTAAATGAGACAATCATTAAATGGAAACACTCATATTGATAACAAGGAACAACATGTTTTATTCATTTTCATGATTCTCATTACAATCAATTTACCCTATGTAAATAGTAGCTATACAATTAGGGTGTAACATACTCCCCCCCTTCTGATTCATCGTCCTCGATGACTTAAGGTATTATTCAAAGCATAAAAACATTAACACTACATTTATTCTTCATTCTTGAAGGCTTCAAGAATGTTTGGAAACTTCTTCTGAATTTCGCATAATCTTCCCAAGTAGCCTAGTCTTCTGCGTACTAGTCCCACAGGACTTTGCACTGCGATACATCTCTATTTCGTAAGCAAAGCTTACGCGTTTCTAGCACCTTGACGGGCTCGAGAGTTACTACTCCTGGATTCCTTATCTGTAAAGCAATCCAATCAATAACATGATTATCACCTGGTATATACTTTTTAAGATAGGACACATGGAAGACATTATGCATTTTGGCAAGAGTTGGTGGTAGAGCAATTCGATAGGCTATGGGGTTCACTTCTTCAAGAACCTGAAAGGGTCCAACATAATGTGGGGCTAACTTGGAAGACTTTCTAAAATTAATGGAGCTTTTTTTGAGGCTTTACTCTCAAAAGTACTTTGTCACCTACAGCAAAATTACGGGGCACTCTCTTAGCATCGGCATAACTTTTTTGTCAACTGTTAGCTTCTGCTAACCTTTACTTAATAACTTTTACTTGCTCATCCATTTCTGCCAACATTTCCAGTCCAAGACTTACTCGATCTTCAAGTTTATCCCAACTTATAGGAGTTCAACACTTTCAACCATACAAGGATTCAAAAGGAGCCATCTTAATTGTTGAATGGTATGCATTATTGTAAGCAAATTTGACTAAGGGTAAATAATCTTCCCATTTAAATTGTTGATCCATGCAATACACCATAAGTAGGTCCTCATTACTTGATTTACCCTTTCGGTTTTCCCATCTGTTTTTGGATGATATGTTGAGCTAATATTTAATTGAGTCCCTAGTGCAGAAAACAATGTTTGTCAAAACCTAGAAGTGATTCTTGCATCCCTATCAGAAATAATCTTTTTAGGTATACCATGCAATCTAAACACTTCCGGCACAAACTTCCTCGCTATGACTGGTGCTCCATTAGTTAGGTTCCTTGGTATAAAGTGCGCCACTTTATTCAACTTATCTACTACCACTAGTATGGCATTGTGCTTATTCCTAGACATAGGCAATCCTTGCACAAAATCCATACTTGTCACTTGCCATCTCCATTCTAGTATGTCGTGTGGGTATAGCAATCCGTATAGCAATCCCATTGGATGGTGATGCTCAGCCTTCACCCTTTGACACTCTAAGCACCCGGCCACAAAACTAGCAGCATCTCCTTTCATTCCTTTCTAGAAGTATAATGGCTTTACATTAGCCATCATTTTTGTCACTCCTGGATGTTCGAAATATGGTGCTTCGTGTATTTCCTTCCACACTAGATTTTTCAATTCTTTCACATCAAGTACATACATTCTGCCCCTATACCTATGTAATCCACTAGGTCCAAATTGGAAACCATCATACCTTGAATCTTGAGGATTATCCATGAGTGCTTGTTTAACTTGTAAGTAGTACTCATCCTCTTCGCATTTTTAGAGTACTTGTTCTTTGAAATCAGTGTGAATTGCTACTATTGAAGCAATGTGACATCTCCGACTTAATGCATCGGCAACCCGATTTTCTTTTCCCTTGATGTAGCTGATATTAAAGTCATAGTTAGCTATCAATTCTAACCATCTCCTCTACCTAGCATTTAGATTTGGTTGAGTAAAAAGGTACCTTAATCCATTATGGTCAGTCTTTAACTCAAAGGGTTTCCCTAGCAAAAAGTGCATCCACATTCACAATGCGTGAACTACAGCTGCCAACTCTAAATCATGCAAAGCATAATTCATCTCATATGGCTTCAACTTCCTGGATTCATATGCAATCACTTGTTCATCTTGCATTAGCACACCTCCTAACCCTTCTCCGCATGCATTAGTGATAATCGTGAATCTTCCTTCAGGATCTAGTACCTTTAGGATTGGTGAGGTGGTTAGTTTCTCTTTGAGTAGGTCAAACACTTCTTGACACTTCATTCCATTCAAACCTTTTGCCTTTCTTTTGCAATGAAGTTATAGGAAAAGAAATCTTAGAAAAAATTTCCACAAACTTCCTATAATATCCTACCAAGCCCATAAAACTTCTCGCTTCCAACACGTTTTTGGGTATAGGCCATTGAATAATTGTTGTGATCTTTGTTGGATCCACTGCAATTCCTTCTACTGAAATCACATGACCCAAATAATGTACCTTCCTTGGCAGAATGTACACTTGGACAGTTTACCATATAGCTTGTGCTCTCTTAAGCGTTGTAAAACCATTTCTAAGTGCTTGCAGTGTTCTTCCTCGTTTCTACAGTAAATTAAGATGTCATCTAGAAAGACTAGTACAAACTTGTCTAGATAATCTCTAAACACACTATTCATAAGATTCATGAATGATGCTGGTGCATTTGTTAGACCAAATGGTAAAATAGTGAACTCATGTCCATATTGAGTTCTAAATGCAGTCTTAAAGATATCTTCATCTTTAACCCTTAATTGATGGTATCCAAACCTCAAATCTATTTTTGAAAACATAGCTGCACCTCTCATCTGATCAAATAGATAGTCAATGTGTGGCAACAAATACTTATTCTTAACCATAGCTTTGTTAAGCATATGATAGTCGATGCACAACCACAATGTTCCATCCTTTTTGACAAAGATAACAGGCGCTCCCCAAGGTGATACACTTGGTCTAATTAATCCCTTGGACAACAATTCATCCAATTGTGTCTTGAGTTCCATTAGTTCTATAGTGGTCATCCTATAGGGTACCTTGGATATGGGTTCAGATCCGGGAACTATATCTATAGAGAAATCAAATACTCTCTTAAGAGGTAGTCCAGGTACCTCATTAGGAAACACATCTGAAAATTTCCTTAAAACTGGGTACTTCTCCATATCTGATTTTTCCGTTTTGTCAATTTCTCCATCTTCAATCTCTTGTAGACTCTGG
This sequence comes from Sequoia sempervirens, assembly GCA_007258455.2. Classification (NCBI taxonomy): domain Eukaryota; kingdom Viridiplantae; phylum Streptophyta; class Pinopsida; order Cupressales; family Cupressaceae; genus Sequoia; species Sequoia sempervirens. The sequence continues at coordinate 536,928,860 of VDFB02058242.1, forward strand.
TACTCAGGATCTTCAAGATTTTCAATCTTTACAACAAAAAGTTTACATCCTTTCTTTTTAGCTTTCATAAGTTTCATTGCTGAAATTTGTTGAACCTTTACCTCTCTAGGTATTCCTTGTAATTTTACTTGATTTCCATAGTCATCTAGACACTTAACAGTCTTGGCATGACAATCTACTATGGCTCTATGCTTCCATAACCAATTCATCCCTAGGATAACATCATATGATCCTAGTGGTGCGATGTAAAGGTTGACTTCAGTGGTAAAATTGGGTAGCTCTATCCTAGCCTCAAAAAGACATTGATCCACCTTAGCTCTTGTACTGTTTGCATATTCAATATTCCCTGACATTGCCATGTGCCCTGCCTTCCTAGATAATTTGTTTGCTATTCTAGGGGAAATGAAATTTTTAGTAGCACCATTGTCAATAAGAATAGGAATAGGCAAGCCAAACAGAGTACCTGGTGTTTCGATCGGTGTTATTTGGAAATCAGCTTGTCTATCATCTACATCAGCGTGTATCCTCTGCTGAAACATGGCCTACTAAGTGGGTAAAGAGTTGCCATATGATTAGGAGTTAGAAGTTTTGTTAGAGCACTCACTTGCATAGTGATTACCTTTACATATAAAACATCCTGCTCTAGGTCCTCTTTTCTCCATGGTTTCCTCAGTCTTATTAGCACCTTCACTAGCTCTGCTAGTGTCTCCATAACTTGAATTGTTTCTTTTCCGATCTCTCTTGAATTCTTTTCCATTGAAGCGAAATCTTTTCCCCTTTTTCTTTGTTGCATCTTGTACAAATTCTTCCTTCTTAGGGGCAATCTTGTTGGGAACTTCAGTATCTCTCTTTTGTTCTTTTCTTTCATACCGGTTGGAACCTTCCTTAAGCTTTTGTTCTTGCTTAATGGCTTTTTCATAAACCAGGTCCATTGTGGTCGGACCATGCATGTCCACTTCACCTCCAATCCGGCTGTTCAGTCCCATTATGAATTTCCTGATTCGGAAATGCTCATCCTTGTGATAGATTGGGACATATCACAGAAGTTGGGTGAACTTCTCCCAATATTCATGGACTGTCATATTTCCTTGCACTAGCCTTTGGAAATTTGAGAGTTTTTGGTCATAATATAGTTGAGGTAACCATCTCTTGTGGAAGATTTCCACAAATTCTTTCCAGGTTAATTTCCATGAGTTTATGCACAGTTCCAACTTTTTGTTCATCCACCAGCTAGAGGCTTCACCTACTAATTGATATGCACCCAATGATGCCTTGGTAATTTCATCATAATTTCTTATTTCAAAGTATTTCTCCATTTGCACGAGCCATACTTCGGCTTCATCTCCTCTGGCACTACCGCCGAACTTTGGTGGGATTATTTTCTTCATATCCCTCTATAGTTAGGTAGACACAATCTTTTTGTTTCTTTCCACAGAGGTTGTTGGTGATTTCTCCTCATGGTCATGGTTTTTGCCTCGCCCATGGTATGAACTTTCTCCTTCTAGGTTGTTGACGGGTACTTTTTCTAATCTATCTTTGTCTCTTTCTTCTTCCAGATTAGTCAACCTCGCCAATATCAGATCGAGCCTTGCTTCCACACCGGTGGTTCCTTGTGCATCTTTGTGACTTGTACCGAGGTTATTTCGCATCCTCTCATACGTTTTTACCATGATTATAAGATTGATTTAAACCTGAATGTTTTATCCATGTTAGATTAATTATACTATTAATTATCTTTTGCAAAGCATAAAAATACACATTCATATGAACACAAGAATTCCATACAAGTTTAGGCATACACTTCTTTTAATAAAACTAAGTTTTATTTATAACAAGTGGATTTCAATATCCTATCAGTTACATTGATCGACTATTCAAATAGTCAAGGGGAGAGTATCTATCGGATTCTCTCTCGGATACATATCTTAAAGGTGTGTAACCTATAGACTGAGAGTATTGTTGTTCTCTTTCTTTCTCTCCATCTCTAATCTGTTCGTATCTATCCTAGAAAGGATAATATCCCTCGAATTTATCATTTGATACATAATTGCAAGAAGTAATGTCATTTTGGTGTTCATCAACAATGTCTACATTCTTCGCAGACATTTGTTCATGAGACCCTTTCTCAACTGGCAGTGTCCTTGGTGTATAACTCTTAGACTCTTTACTCGAAGAAATTGATATTACTTCGGCCAATGGTAGAACCCTAGGATTCCTAAAAATGAGTGCAGGACTAGCACTTTCTTCAGAAAGCATGTCCTTGGACAGTGGTAGTGATTCTGACTTTTCCGGTGAGATGGTGGGTAGATGATTGAACACAGTCTCCATCTTCATCTTCCTCTTCGTCTCGCCGATCCAAGAAAGAGCATGGCTAAAAGTTTCAGTATCACTCAACCAGATAGTATTATCATAGTTGGCTCCTTCAATGGTTCTAATGATGGCCTCTTTTTCCTTCTTGGCCCTAAGGTAACGTTCATTTCCGACTATAGACTTCTGAGCCGTTAATCTGATACGTACCATCCTGACACAAGAAGTTTTCACAACATTAGATAATGTTGGTGTACGGTAGGGGGACCAACCACGTGCAAGGCCCCAGGTCACGGAGGGCCAAGAGTGGATGGCTGCCCTAGCTTACCTTAGCTAAAAGGGAAGTTAGGAAATGCGGGAAGAAAACGATGAGGATTTTAAGGTCCTTCGATCACTCTGCAGACCCGAAACTCAAAACGGGGCTAGGCGAGCTGGTTTTCATGTTCAACACTACGCCCCAAGAATCTCTCTACCTGAGGATGAAAGCGCGGTCCCGGGATGACAACACAGCGCGTTGGCATCTCTCAAGTGTGCTCGCATCCGTACAACCAAAGGACTGAAGAGACAAGGTCAAACTCTAGAAAACAGACTAATGGCCCAGCTAACTATTTCCAAAGGGCCAAAACAATGTTATGAAGTAGACAAAGTATGCTCTAATGTGATAAAACAAATAAATAAGAGTTAGGGTGGCAAGAATAATCTCACAAAGGAATTCATTCGCCAGCTAGCTCCCAATAGCACGTACACCTACACACAAACAAGAGGGAAATTTGGTTGGGGCTATTAAGGGGTCTGAATCAATCAGACCCCCGCTTTGGTGTTCCCACCTCCACGGACAACCAAGTTTGCAACGATGGAGAAATAGTACAATAAATAAAGGAAATGAAGCAAAGAACACTAAACACTACAAAATAGTAAAAATGCTACTCAACCAAGTGATAGAGGAGAGGAGTGGAAAGCTTACCACCTCCACCAAAAGCACTCAAGGCCAATGGGGGAGAAAATGAGAGTACTCGAGCCTCTGCTGCAATGATGTCCCACACTTGCTCTATCGAAATGATGGAGTGTTGTTGCTGCTATTGAATGCAAAAGTGCTGCTAAAAGTGCTTGAAGTGAATGCAAGAGAGTGTGAAGGAGTTGAGTTGAAAGCTTAGAAGATCAAATGCTTGTTGAAGGAGTGAATTTGAAGGAGAGAATGAAGAAAACGGTCATATTTGGTTCAGTCGGCTGAAGAGGGCATTACAAGTTGACTACCAATGAGAAGTGTAACACCTCTGTAGCTCCAGTTGCAGGAATCTGCCAAGGACGTAAGCGGGTCGTGTGGACGTCTGCATGCCGCATGGGCGTCCCAGACAAAAATTCATCTATCGACACTTAAAACAGGAGCCAAGTGGAACCAAAGCAATGGGCTAAAGTGGAATTAAGCCTCTAAACTTGGTTTTCTAAAGTGGAGAAGGGCAAAAGGGAAATTTGCAAATGGGTTGCAAATTTACTCCTATACATTTTTCCCCCACTTTAGCAAGCACGATTACTGATGAGTGCTCAGTAAAGTAGATCGAAGAAGTAGTAGAGTTAGAAAAGTATATCTGAACCGTCGAGGAAGCAGACCACGATCTGACAAACTTGAAGGTGCAGGGCAAGCAAAGGACTTCATAGTTTCGCAGAACTATGAAGCTGAAGAATGAAAGCGTCTTCCAGGCCCACAAACGTACAAGGAGGCAACCCCCAAGATCTCTCACATTGAAGAAGCCCCGAGAAGCAAGCGCCTCACAGGCTCTCAGGCCTGCAAGGAAGGTGTCCTCCAAGATCTCTCACATGATGGAAACCGAGACAAAGCGCCTTACACACCCGCAGATCTGCAAGAAGGCGTCCCCCAAGATCTCTCACATGAAGGAACCCAAGGAAGTGCCTTACAGACTCGCAAATCTGCAAGGAAGGTACCCTCCAAGAACTCTCACATGAAGAATACCCAAGAAAGTGCCCCATGCACTGCTGCACTCCATAGGGGAGCAACCCCCAAGATCTCTTTAGGTGGGAAGAAGCTCTTATATTCTCGCATTCAGGGAGGTATCCCCAAGATCTCTCATGCACATGAGGAAACTGTGACATGAACTCCAGAGTCGAAAAGCTGGCACACTATCCTCGGGATGGAGCATGTCGTATGTGGCCATGCGTGCAACCTGACACACGATCACAACAAGTTGGAAAATCCTTCAGGCGGGGTCCCTGGGAACCCCGGTATTTAGCAACCACCAAGTGGACGATAGTTTGCGCGGCGATCTTCGGCTGATTCGTTATCAAGGAATCACTTCATCAAGGAATTCAAAAGGAAGAATATGCCCCCACGCGAAGGGAAGATCAAAGCGATTCCTACTTCGAAGGAGAATTTTCAAATTCTTTCAAAAGGATCCCTTGTTTTGAATGTTGTCTTTGAAAAATGAATGTTTGTAAGGATCTTCAAGAAAAGATTCCTTGTTAACGAATGCATTTTCTTAGAATCAAAGTGCTAAAGAAGTGGCATTGTCACACATGAAAGGGACAACTCAAGCAAAGATAAAGAGAAAGCAAAAGAGAAAAACATAAAGAAAGGGCACAGGGGTAGCCTAATATTTCGGGGTCAGAACTACTCATAAATATATATATATATATATAGTATATAAAATGAATTCTCATCAACCCCCTACTATATCAGGCCATGTGAAGAATGCACGAGAAGACAAAGTAAAAACAAAAAATTGGGTCAACATGGAAGGGGAGCCTAAATGCCCCCAACGCTTTGCATTGTCCCCAATTTACCGAAAATCAAACACAAACATGGAAGAGAGATTAATACAAATAGAAGAAGGTTTATGATACAAAAACCACGCCTATGTCCAAGCACCAATAAGGGTGACGAGGGTCATCTAGGCACACAAAGCACAATCACAGAGGAATCACATCACAACACACACACACACCTAATCTAAAGATCAAGAAAAGGGCCTCCCCTAGCATTGATCGACCAAGAGGTCATCCGCTTCCCAATCTAGATCATCGTAGGGGGAAGGAGGACGATCCTGCAGTGGTGTAATGTTAAGGGGAGGAGCTTCCGACCCTCCCGCAACAAGGACCAAGGAAGAGGGCCCCATAAGGTCCTCTCTGTCGAGCTCTTGTGGAGCTAAGATCAGCGATTTTGCAAAGATCGTTGACAAGGCCGAAACTTCATCCATGGAGTTAAACATGCACATTACAGGAGTGCCATGTTTAACCTCAATGGACAAGGCAGGCTACACCCAAGATTCACCGCTAGGCTTGCCAAACGACTCAGGAGTGGTGACAAACTCAGGGGAAGCCGAGACTGGTTCCGTCACTAGGACGGAACAAGTCAGCATAGGACCACCTTGTGAAGAAGGTGGGCTCCTCTTTCGTTCCTCACGATAGGAGGAACTACCCTCCACCTTCTGCTTTGTCTGGGGATGCAAGCTCCCCACAGATGAGGCAAGAGGTGCAGAGGAAGAGGAGGAGAAAACTGTAGTAGACACCACCGAAGTGTTTGTCATATCTATGGGTCTTGAGAAAGGCAGGACATCTAGAATGGACATCAGCAAAGGCAGCTCCACCGAAGGAGTGATGAACACTTGCACCCCCTTGGGGTCAACCGCATTCGCACTCGCAGCGGAAGCCAGAAGCAATGCAGAACTAGACTGAAGAGAAATAGAGGGCAGGAGAGAGGAGGATGCTGTAGGAAGCCTTGAAGTAGGGGCAATCGTAACTTCATCATTCCTCTGTGAGACAGTCTGCTCAGCTAGAAGAGTCTTTTGTTGGTGCTTGCGCTCGCGTGCAAGGTAGTTTCTACGACTCTTGGAACTAGAGGCTGAAGGTTGCAAAGGAACAGAGGGCTCCTACTTGACCATGGGAACATCCACTACATCCATCTCCAGTAGAGGGGCGGAATCTTGTACAGGAGCAGGAGGAATAGGTTGAGAAGCAACAGTGTTGTACCCAAACCAAATTTTTTGCTTCATTAAGGCATTTTGCTTAAAATGGTCTAAAGACTCTAAACCTTGTTAAAATGATGTCAAAACTCAATTTTTGGGCAAGACAAGTATGGGCTTTTGGTCAGTGTGATGTTAGGAAGATACTAGCAAAATTTGAAAATTTTGAAAATTAGGGTTTCCAAACCCCTATTTTTGGGAAAAACCCTAAAAATAAAAACTTGTCAGAATTAGCTGAAATTAATTTTGATTGGCTTATTTCACATCGCGATCACAGTGGTGAAGTAAGTTTCAGTTAAAAGTTAGTTTAAGCCTGGTGGGTAGTTTTCACTTTTTCAGGAGAAAAGTTAGGACCTCTGAGGTCGTCAATGGTAGTTGGCCAGTACCAGGTGTCAAAATCTAATCCTGAAACCCAAAGCAAAACATTCTATGATGAAAGATGTTGAAAAAGATGCTTCACAATGGAGGGGATTTTTCAATGGTGAAAATTGCAAAAAATATTCCAAGTCTGGAAATATTTCACCTTGTAACGTGGGAGACGCTTGCGTAATCAACGTGCAAATCAACTTTACAGTGTCTGTACATGTGAAAATGGTGAAATACAGTCACGCACATGCGTCAACAACAGTAGTTATTCTACATGGTTAACTTAGTAGGAAACACAATGTTCGCAGAGTGCGAAATGGAGGAAATTATCAAGTCTAGAGCAAATCTACGCCCCTGTAGTCCAGGGGAGCCCTTCAATTTGGAGGCTCAGATATAGTGTTTTCTGGTTGCAAATACATTCAATCTCTTCAGTTTTCTTTCAGCTTTCCGACAAGCTATCAAACAAGTTCATCTGATTTTCAGAACTCCAACAATTGAAGGTGCAAGCAGAAGTTACAAGGAATTTACATATCACAGAGGCAGTCAAATTTGCAGTTTCTGCGCCCCTATAGCCTAGGGGTGCCCTTGAATTAGACCCCTTAGATGATTGAATTTGCAGTTTCCATTTCCGGGGGATCTTTTCTAATTCAGCCCAGCTCTGCGATGCATCCGATCACAAGATTGTCAGAAGTGTTGAGTGACCGTGATAGTGGTTCCAGTGAGTATCTAAAATGGAGGGAAAATAAAAGTGAAATATCAAGCAGTACCTCTACAGGCCAGGGGCGCCTAGTCTTTTGGCCAACTAGATGAGGTTTTTGGTAGTCGTCGTCTTCGCGAGACTTGTGCAAAATCCTTCTAGCTATTCATCAAATCCAACTGTCAACCCGTAGGATTTGTCAAACACCTATGAATAAAGAATTGTGGAAAGTGTTGAAGAATGTAAACAAGTAGAAAAATAGCCAAGTATGAAATTTACATACTCCCTTGGAAAAGGCGCCCTTCTATTGGAGGTCTTAGAAGCAGATTTCTCACTCTGTCACTCCCAAGAACATCTCTTCCAAGTTCTTCTAGCTTTGCGATGAGATCAACGACGTGCGCATCAGAGCAATCCACCTCCTGGTGGCAAGGGTCAAAGTACAGCATTCAATTGAAAGTTACAATTTATTAAAATGCATTTTGCTCCTCTGCAAGCCAGGGGTGCCCTTGCATTTGAGAGCCTTAAATTCACTTTCAAATGCTCTACATATAGTCATTGTTTGCAGAATTCTTCCAGGGACGAGATAGATCCAACATCCAGTCGACATGAGTCATCATTCACCGACATCAGCAATTTGAAGCACAAAATGGCAAATCAAGAAAATGGTTTGTCTAGTGTCATGTACATTATTTTAATCAAAGGCGACTTTGGTTTTGAGGCACCAGACATGGTTTTTAGCACTTGCAGCTCCCAGCAGACATTTCATCAGTGTTGTTCTGGCTACGTAGTGGATATATCAGCTCAGCTCCAAGATCAATTGGGCACCCAAAAATCAGAGTTCAACAGAGGCTGTAGTGATGTTTTCAACAAGCTGTAAAATAGGTAGCTAAAAATCTCAACTATTGATGGGGGATGCCTGGAAAGTCAAACTTTGACTTTTTGGAATCAGTAAAACATTCTAAGCTGATCCAAAGAGGAAGATTTTAGTTAACTCAATAAAATAATATTAAATTTTTAGTTTCAACAGTTAATTTTGCTAAAGGTGAATTTCTTCAACATTTTAATATTGGCGTCTATTTTGAGACTCAATCGCAATTCGCATGTTGAGTTAAACTGAATATTTTAAAATTTTGATATTTTTGAAACTTCAAGTTAGTTTCTGTTGCACAAGGTCTAATCAAATAATTTCTTTCCAGATCAGGGTTTCTACTTGTAGTTGGTGCCATAAACCCACAAATTTCTTTATTTATTGCAAGATGGAGTCCATTTCTCTCACAACAGGTTGAGGTGCAAGTGAATTCTCTCAAATCAGCAAGCATTCAAAGGCGCCATAATATTATTTTTCAGGTTTCCTTGAAGATACAGGTCCAGAATAATGAGCAAACTTCAGACAAGCATAGTGATTTTTGTAGAAGCAGAACTTGAAAACTTCTATCTTCTGTCTTAAATTTTTCTGTTCTCGTCTTAGGTTTTCTTCACATGTTCAAGAATTCGGCGACTTTTGACAAATTTGATCATTTGGGTTTGTTGTGCATGACTTCCTCTACAAAACCCATTTGTTAGAATTTTTTAGGAAAAATTGCCTTGAAGCTTCAAT
>VDFB02058242.1:536937900-536955397 GCA_007258455.2 Sequoia sempervirens
ACTAGCGCCTTGTGTTCTCGTTTCAACCTGCTTGTATTTTCCTTCTTTCTTGAACAATCTATCGCGGGGCAAGGAAGGGTACATCACACTCCTCAACAATCGAGCACGGTAGGCGTCCCAAATCGAAGTGAAGTGACACGCTAATTCTCGGTGCTTCATTACGGTCACACTCAACTCGTGGAACAGCAACGTGAAGAGTGCGAGAGCCATCCTCCTCAGTGGAGATCTTCGAAAATTTTCTAGCTTTCTTCTTTTGTGGAGGTGCACTGATCCGGTTCAAGAATTCCTCCATCTCAACTGCTGGATCAATCTCCTCACTCGGGCTTCTTCTCATTCTATCTTTAAGCCAATCGGGCACCTCATATAGTATATCGAAGGGCTGCTGCTCCTGTGCCTCGACTTCCCTAACCTGTTCAACCTCTTCCTCATTCTGGCGAGGTTCAATGTCCTCAAGTGGCTGAGTGTCACCTGACATTATATCATCATCATTGCCATCATTCATGGCCGCCTCTAATTCCTGCTGAAATCGAGGGTCAGTAATTGTCCCCTCATCATCATGTTGATCGATCCTAACAGGTACATTGGCACTCTGGCCAATTGACTCCCTCCGTGGAGGTTGAATATCATCCTGTATCTCCGGTACCTGATTCGCTGCAATCCTCTGATCAGCAAACAAAGACACCTCCTGTACGCTTGGAGAACGTGTCTCCAAGGGTGTTGCCACTGTGACCCGTGGAGGCTCTGGCTGAACTAATTCTTTCTTTCTGGACTCTGGCCCTCTTGTGATTTGTTTCTTTCTTCCTGTGGTGGGCGTCCTGTGATCTCCCATCAAGTTGTAAGTCAAGGCAATTGACCTACTTTTCAATCTGTTCACCCGTCTGTCAACCCATGCCCTAGTGAAAGTCATAACTGGGATGGAAAGAGTGTCTAAATCAGCAACCTCGGGCTCTGACCAATCTATAGGCGGAAGTGGAGTATCCCGAACAGCTGCATAGTCTGGATGGACTACATCCATATCCTCATTAACCTGGTCCGGAACTGGAACTACCTCACACTCCCTGATCAGAGTAATCGGCAACCCAGAGAACTTTCTCTTCCTTATTTCAATTTCATCAACTGCATCAGCCCAATAATCCTCAATGGTGGCCTTATGTTTGAACTCCTCCGACAGAACCCAATTGATGTTATGGTGTGGGTCGTAGTGCTGTCGGCTTGTATGATATGAAAAGTGATAAAACTGAAGTTCACTCTCAGCTTCCCTAGCTGCCTGTATCGAAGGACACACCTCATCCGAGTTGCCCATCACAATTGGAAACTCTATCCCCCCTTTCTTCTTCTTCTTTTGGATTTTGTCAAAGGCTAGCAACTGTCTAGATATCTCTAGCATTATTATTCTATCTGTTGGTACTTAGGCAGCCTATATGGGTATGAAGAAAATCCTTGCAGCCTAATGTATGAAAATCTCGGAAATTGTATAAACCAGCACCCATACCTTTCAATTAGCTCCTGGGCATCTCTAGAGATTCTGTGATGTAACCTCTCCTGAAGCAGCCTTGTGATGTACATGGTGAATGAATCGTTGACACGTTTGTAGTGGGTTGTACTTGACAGGTGCAACTGTGGACACGCATCATGGATTTTGAACTGATGAGAGCCGCATCCAACAGGCTCTTTGTAAGAGATCCCCATTGCTTCGTCATTCGTGCCAACATGTAAATAAGGTAGGAGCTCATGTAAAACGTTTTAGTTCTCCTCAAGTTCAGGAGCTGCTCATGTATACTATCGCTGATCATCTCAGCCCAATTGACATAATCCTTTCCCTCTAACACCAGGTTGATGTAATAAAACATCCAAGGCTCGAAAATGTAGGACTGTGGGCAACCACCAACCCTGCTCAGCAACATGATAAGATCACAGTATTCTTGTTTCAGGTCCTCTGCTATGATCTGCTTTGGCAACTTCGCACGAGATGGCTTAGGAGTGCTCATCCAGTGGGTGTTAATTGTGTCCATGCACCTCTCGAATGTGGAAGCATACATCCGCTCAGCCCGTTCCCTGGACTTGTAAATCATGTTCCTGTGCACCGGGATCCCGAAAGCTTCACCAATGGCTGCCGGAGTGAGATTGGCAAGCACTTGGCCATCTGGTGTCATGATCGACCGGTGTTCCTTCTCGTAGCAGTTGGCGCACTCCATCATCAGCTCCGAACATTGTATAGCTGGCGGAAAACCAGCAGCTGCATATAATCCACTTCGGACGATGTTGTGCGAAGTGACCGAAGCCCGATGACTTCCAATCCCAAACAGCCTGTTCTTGAATGTTTCCAGGTTGACAGAGCCCAGGTTCGTATCCATCAACTTGCCCAGCTTTGAAATAAACTTCGTCTCCGGCATGAATGTTTTGTTGAGCTTCTTGATCACAGCCTGTCTCGAGGCGCCATTGTCCTTTCCGGTTGTCCTCGCTTCAGCCATCTGCAACATAACAAACATTCATCAGCAATTAAATTTAATAAAACGATACATGATATAGGGGCTGCAGTTGAATTCTAGAAGCTGCAATATCTTTCGTGTTTGCAAACCTCAGCTTCTTCTCTTGAATAAATTCGAATTCCAACACTTAGAACAGATTTCTAAGTGAACCTTGGGGGCTTCACTTCACAATCAGCAATCAACAAATTGAACTTCAACTATTTCGTATCAGCAATCATCAATTTTAGTTTCTATGTCTTTACACTTCAAACCAGCAATCTTGCAAGTCCGTACTTCTAAAGTTCTCAGTGTTTCCTTACTATTTCAACTCAATACAAGGCGTCCTTTTCAACTGGCAATTTCGACCAAACTCAATCAAATCAGACTTCAAACTTCAACACTAGCAAGGCCGTACTTTTCAAGCTCTCAGCAATGGCGCACCTCTTTAAGCAACTCTTTAGCAACTAGCCACTTCCTTAATCAGCAAGGACGCCCTCAAATACTTCAGCAAATACTTCTCAGCAACTCAAGGCGTACCTTCCTTAACTGCAAGTTTGATCAACTCTCAAGTGCGCCTCTTCAGCAAGCTCAATTCCTCAACAAAACTCGAACATTCAGATTTTAAACTCTCCAAGCAACAGTTCACTGCAATGCCTCACTCTCAGAGCAAATTCGCCTTCTTAAGTTGTGAAAATGAGTGAACTTCTCCATTTTATAGCTAAAATTCGAATTCTGGAAGAAGTTAATTTTAGCCAGTGCCATTAAACTCCACTACTCCACTTCAAGAATTCGAATTTTCCCTCTCTGGTGCTTCTGACACTTGTCTCCAGTCGTCGGGAATATTATTCTTCTAGAAACTTGACTTTGACTGGCGTTTTGGATTTTACTTTTGAAAATTAAATTTAAATTCACCATTTTTGAATCCACCAGCCGGGCTCTGTTACTGGAAATCGAATTTTTAACTTCATCATCTGCCCTGGAAAATTCATCTTCGAGGAATTTAATCACAATTATCTAGGCAACTCTCTTCAGATTCATCGTTCGAAGAAAATTCACTTTGAAAACACATTTTACTCAGTTTTTCCTTAGAAAATTTAAAATTCTCCCTTAGGAAAATTCACAATTCAAGCACTGATTAAATTCCTCACGGAAAAGGTGTCGGCGAAGCTCAGAAGACTTGGAAATCCGTTCATCATCGCAAATGTTCAGTACCCAGAAGCAAATTTTCTTCAGAATGCCTCGAATCCATGGGTACCCAACGAACGGGTTCATTTAAATTTTCAATTTTGAACCTCAAAAAATATTATATTATTTCCATCATTTAAATTCGTTCTTCGCCTGTGATCACTCTGTGTTGCTCTGACTTCTTGAAAAATTTGAATCACCTTGCAATATCATCGTCTCTGGCTTCATCACTGGGAAAAGTTGTTCGTGCTCCGGAAAATTTATCACCCTAACCTCAAGGCATATTTTCTAAGGGAAAATAATTTTGCCTTAGAAAATATTCAAATCATCTCTTGCATTTTGAGAACTTGCCTTAGAGAAATTTTGATTGCCAGTGGAGAGGAATTTTGGTCAACTTCATTTAGAAATTTTACATTCATCAAGCACGCCTTGCACATTTTACCTTCACTTCATCCCGTATCACTTCACACTTAGGAAAAAATTCATTAAAAGTCCAACGCCTTAGAGAATTTTCAACACTTAGCAAATATTTTATTTTCTTCCCCTGAGGCGCCTAGCATACTTCATTTTATTCTCAACGCCTTGAAATGCCTTTGAAAAAAAAATTCCAACACCTTATAACTCCCTTACTCTAGGCGCATACTTCACTTAGCATTTTATTTTCAACGCCATGAAATATATTCTAACATATTCCAACTCCTTATAACTCTCTTACTCTAGGCGCCTAGCACACTTGGGAAAATTTAAAAATCACGCCAAACACCTTGCCTTTACCACCCTTGGTGCATTCTTAGTGTAGAGGAGGATAACGTCCACCTTTCACCACTTCTCACCACGTTTTGGTAAACTTTTCACCTTAATTACCACCTTTAATTACCTTTTACATTGAAACATGGGCGCATTTCCTTGTAGGAGGAGGATGAAACTTGCCACCACGCCTTGTGACCCTTCAACTTCCAATTTTTTGTCTTGACATGCATGATTTGGGCGCATTTTACCCCCTAAGGAGGACGAGTTTGCAAGTTGGGCGCATTTTGCATGTGATGAAGGATAGAAACTTTGACTTTGTTGACCCTCTCCCCTTGAGCGCATTTTGATGTGTGTGAAGGATGAAACTTCTTCCAACGTTCTTGGGTGACTTTTCACCTTCCAAAATTTTGTCTTGACATGGCCCAGTTTGGGCGCATTTTGGCCTTGGAGAAGGATGAACAATCTTTGACCACTTTGACTCCTTTGTACTTTGGGCGCATTTTGCCCTGGGTGGTGGATGAACGCATTTGGATGAGGGTGGCGGATTTCCCATACTTAGAAACTTTTTCAACTTTTTCCTCTTTCATTTTGGGCGCATTTGGACCCCTGAGCAGGATGAAATTTCGTTGACTTTCTTTGACTTCTGGTGCCTTGGGCGCATTTTGACCCCTGAGCAGGATGAACTCACATTTTCAAAAAAATTTCCTACGCCTCTAGCTGAGATGGGCGCATTTTCCTATGCCTGCTGGACGAGACTCCAGACTTAGGCAAATTTTCATCATCTTTTGCCAGCATCGTGCCCTGCTATTTATAGTAAGTTCTCTGAATTTGCGCCTCTGAAGCTCGGATCAACTTGAAATTTCAAACACAGCTTCCTCATAACCCTATCAATCTGTCGGCACTGCCACTTTTAGTCACCCTGCTATTTATAGCCTGTTGTTTGAAGGTGGCTTACTATAAATAGTAAGCTCTCGTTTCTGATAGCTCCCAAGCTCCGATCGAGTTGAAACTTGAATGAGGCGATCCTCACCACGTGACTTTGTTGGCGATCTGGCGCATGCAACTGATTTACTATTTTTAGCACGTTTCCAATTTGACTTAATATAAATAGTAAGTGCTCCATTTGACTTGAAATTTCACCAGCAGATAGCTTGAAGAACGCTGATCGGGTGGTTTACACCGGATTTTGAAGATTTTGACTTTTGATGCCTATTTTTAGGCTCCGGCTGGAAACCCTAATCTGTATTGCATGCGTATCAAAAGATCTTCGTTTGCTCTCGTTCTGCGGCACTGCGATCAGCTCGTGAATCTGAACTGCTGGGAGGCGGTTGCCGGGGCGCTAAAAATAGCAAGTTCCCTCTGAGTGAGAATCCTCGTTTGCATGTCACACCATCGCGAAGCTCTCAGAAAACCCATCGGGAATCGACATGCAAAAGAAACCTCGACATGCAAACCCTAAAAATAGCCTCGGAAGGCTGAATCCTGAAAGTGGTCATCTCGACTTGCATGCTACATCATCGCGAAGGTCTCGAAAAACCCAGAAGGAATATCCAGACATGCAAAGAAAATCTCTGCATCTGGACCCTGAAATTAGCCCTGGAAGCCGGACTGCTAAAAATAGTAAGTTGTCTGTTTTTGCTCAAATTTGGTATGCAAGCAATCTGATATACTCTGAATGCCGTGTGATGATCGGAATCTCAAAATAGCTGACAAATTGCCTTGAATTTCACACTTACTAAAAATAGTAAGTATCTTAGAATCTGATGAAAATTGGCTGGAAGCCCGCTGGAAACATGCTGACAACAACATTAAGTTCAATTTTCAATTTTCTCACTTTATCTGACCTTGAATTGACCAGGAACGACGAAACCCTAATTTTAGACTTGGCCAATATTCCGCGTTTAAGCTCAATGACGGACACAACCCCTCGAAAGGCAGACACCAGAAAAGAGACAGAGCGAGAGAGAGGAGAAAACCCAAGCCAAAAGACCGGAACGGAGCAAAAATTAGGGGGGTCCCCATCTTGAATGGGGCGATGTGTGAAAAGGTCACAACAGGAAGGGGCTGCTCTTCTATTCGCTTCCGAGAGTACATGGGGAGAAGAACATCTTCATCATTATTTGATAAACCTTCAATATCCTTTGACAAGTAGTCTTTCATTTGATGAAGAGTGAGCCTGCTATAACTATGCCTCTGCACCTCGAACTCATCCCTGTAGTTAGCCCAAAAATCCTCGAGAGCAGGTATGTGATCATAGTTTTTCTCAAGTCGGGCAACAAAGATGACATGAGGGTCGTAGGATTGTCTCTCACTGTAAGGCTTGAGACCAAGTTTTGCTAACTCATATCCCATGGACTTAGGTTCTGCTGCTGATCTGTATGTATAGATTCCTAGCCTGAGTGGAAAACTGAGAGTGGGTTTCTTTCTATTCCTCAAGACTGTGTGAACATCATGAGCCTGCCTTAGGAATTCCATGAACAGCACCTCATCTGATGGGTACCTTGGCAACATAAGTGGAGCACCAGAGAAGCCATAGACTCTGAGATAGGTGAATGTAGGAAACTGTATAAACCAGTCTGCCTAGTATGCTATTGCTGCCCTGGCAGTTGATGAAATGCAAACGTGCAACTCATTGTCTAGGTCTCGTATTGTGAACATCAAGAAAGCCTCGTTCACTCTTTTGTAATGATGCAGTGACTTCATGAATTCCAATTGAGGATAGTAGTTGTAGACATGTTGCACACTCAAGGACCCCTCAGTGTTCAACCCTTCGAATTGACCTTCGAAGGCCACTAGGTATACTAGGTAGGAGACCATGTGGAATTCATGAATCTGGAAGTATTCTGTTATTTGCTGATGAAGGCTATCATTGATCAAGGCTGCCCAATCATAGAACTCAGTCTTCTTCATGATGTGAGGTATCACGTAGAACATCCAGGGTTGAAACTTTGTAGCATCTTCTTGTCTTGTAACCCTGTTCAGCAAGGTGATCATGATAGCAATCTCATCTTGAACTCCCCTCGCTTGATGGTCTTTGGAAAAGTCCTATGCTTTTATTTCATCCACTTTTGTGCTATTTTCTTGTTGTACTTGTCCTTATTCATATCCCATATTCTCTTACATTCTTCCCTTGAGATAGTCACACTCTCAGCCCATGGTGGAATTGAGAAGCATTTCTCAGTCATGTCAGGTTTCAAACTGCAAATCAATCTGCCATCTATTGAATGAATCTCCCTTGTCACCGGATTGTAATACTTGATGCAAGCAATTACAAATTCCAGACTCTGCACTGAAATGGGAATGGATGCTGCTACAAGAAGTCCAGAGTGACCTAGGTTTTTGATTACATTGTTTCCTGCATCCTCCAAAGCACGTAGATCAAACACTGGCTTGATGTGATGCAAGTCAGTCTCTACTATTTTGATGAAATCGTGATAGAGTACTGAGTTGACCTTGAAATCGTTGGGAGTGTATTCCACTCTTTAAAACTAGAAGATTGCCTGTAAACTTTCCTATATTCAGACAAATTCTGCACACTTTCTAAATTTAGAATGCTACTTTTTTCTTCAAATGGACAAAATTTTTTGAAATTTTTTCTGAGATATGGGTTTTGTTTAGAATTTCATTACAAGACAACCCAGATCGACCGTTTTTGAAAATATTGAGTTTTGACTAAAAAAGTTGGCATCTGGGTTTTGTTCAGAAACACATTAGAAATGTACCTAGTAGATCAGATTTGCAAAATATTGAATGCTGATTGAAAAAGCAGCAAACCCTAGAATAAAGCAGCAAACCCTAGAATCTAAAAATTTTCTCAAAAAAATTGTGATCTGGGTTTTCTTCAGAAGGACATTTCAAGGGGACCCAAATGATCAAAATTTGAAAATTTTGATGATTTCACTGACATGCAAGGAAAAAGCAGCTGCTGCAACTTGAAAAATTTCTTCAAAATTTCTTCAGAAAGATGAGATGAAGAGACCCAGATGGCTGAAAATTGAAATCTATGACCTTCTCCTTCAAAATTTGATGTTCTGAATGAAAAAAAGCATGAAAAAGCAAGGTCTTATGTTGCTGGTCTGAAAATTAATGGAGAACTTCTTAAAAATCAGCAACCTTGAACTCTTGAATTTTGAAATAAAAACTTCAAAGTTGCTGCTCCTCTTCAACTTGGACGCCACCTGCAAAGAATAATGAAATTTGAATGATAAAAGCCTCTTAAATAAGCTCAAGGCTTGAGAAAAACCCTACTTTCTTTTTGCTTTTATCTTCAAACCCCTAAAATCAGCCTGTTCATCGAAGTTGAACATTCATCATCTTGCAATTTTGAAATTTTGAAAATTTTGACTAAGGCATGGTATTTTGCGCACCCTTCTTGGCTAGAGGCACCAACTTCTCCCAGACTTAACCATTTTTCTGAGTATTTCAACTTTTCTCAACTTTGAAACCTTGCTTCGATCCTCATCTCCGGCTTCCAGATTGATCCAATGATCGAGTTGAATGATTCATTGCGAAGCATGATCGAATCTGAGAAGATCATCTTGGAGGCATCTTCAGCTAAAAACTTCGTTAGAACCTTCAGAGTCATAGGAGCCTATCCTATACAGGGATGCCCATCTCAACCAGTGTTAGCCATTTTTCTATAATTTTCAAGTTCATGTTTCCCTTTGATCTTCTGTTGAAATCTCGATTCCAGGAGCTACACTAATCAGATTGGTTGGCTGACTGCTTCGTTGGATAGCTTGGCTGAATCTGACGAGTTGATCTTGGTGGTCACAACCGTAAAATCCATTATTTTAGGCTTCAAAATCTTGGGCGCCTATGTTCACCAGACTTAGAAACTTTTTTTCACATCTTCAAGTTTCTCCTCTCTTTCAATGATCTTGCAATTTCGGATGATTTGGGCGTCTGATGGACTGATGGTTGGGCTTGTTGCAGAGCCGAGAGGATTCTGAGAGGGGTCTTCTGGGAGTCATGTCTGCCGAAAGCTGCATCTCAAGGGTCAAAAGTTTGGGCGCCCTTCTTGGCTGGAGGCGCCCAACTTTACCATACTTAAAATATTTTCTTGATTTTTCATCTTGCTTTTGATTTTTGATATTCAGCTCTTGTCAAACCCTTTGTTCAGCCTTCTTCCTTTGATGATTGCCAACTCTGATTGACGCGCTGATGGTCTCATTAGAAAGCATGTTCAAATCTGAAGAAGTGACACTCGAGGCTTCATTGGAAAATTCATCTGTTTAAGCCCTCAAAATCAAGGGCGCCTATCTCCTTCTAGGGTGCCCAACTCCTCTAGACTTGGACATTTTTTGCTTGATTTCATCTTCAAACTTGATCCTTCATTCCATACCTTCAGCTTTGATCTGGATTTGCTGGAGATTGACAAGTTTGATGATTTGATAGAGACATCCGTTGCGAAGCTGATTGAATCCTGAAGAGATTGATCCCATCTGCAGCCCTAACTATTGAGTTAGGCCTCTCAAAAGACTGGGTTCCCTTGGACACCTGGGGCGCCCAAAGTTCCCAGACTTAGACAAATTTCAGTGATTTTCATGATTTGCTTTTTGTCTTCTGTTTGAAACCTCTCCATTTGATCCTGATTTCTGGGTGACTGGTTGCTCCGTTGGCTGCGCTACCGGACTCACTGCAGAGTTGAGAGAAAAATGAAAAACATTGCCTAGAAGCACAAACTCTAATTCATCCATCTAACCCCTCAAAAAGCTAGGTGCCTATCTCCTTTTGGGGCGCCCATGGCTAGCAGACTTGGTCATTTTTCTATAGATTTTTCTTCCTTCTTCATTCTTCGTGCATGTTCACCATTCCATCTTTTGTTCAGTGCTTGAGTGTTGCATTTGACTAACCTCCATTGATGACTTTTGAAGCTCCCGAAATGCTTTCTAAAATTGAAAAAGCAAATTAGACCCACTAGGGCAAAACTGATCTTTTTGTGATTCTAACTGCATCAACCTGATGAGGAAGTATTTCAAGTCCATCAAAACCAGTTTGAACCCTAATAGAGAAACTTTCTATTTTTAGAAAGTTTTGCTAGTATATGTTTTAAAAGAAACCCAAAAAAACCCAGAAAAAAGTTAATTATTTTTAGAAAATTTCTAAAAGTAGCAGTTTTCCTAAAAAATAGGGATGAAAAACTAAGATCTGGGTTTTGTAGAATTGGTTGCTCTGAGCAGACCCAGATCGTCAGATTTTGAAAATTTTGAGTTTTTTCCCCCCATTCAAGACATGCAAACCCCAATTTTGACCTTTTTGACAGATTTGAGAAGACTTTTACTCATTTCTTCAAAATGCCTAAGTGTAGCAAAAATTTTAATTTGGGGTACAACACGTAGCTTGTATGTTTGCATCAGGAGTCTTGTCTACTTTTGTATGCTTCCATGAGTGATGTTTATCTATGTACTTGTCTTGTGATATTACGATCATTATGATGGTAACGTAAATGGATGTAAATGAATAGGAAGTGGACATATATACATGTATATAGTATATGCATGTATCCATATGTATATACATATCGATACACGCGTATGTTGGCAGATGAATATGCTCATATGGATGCATTGCTATGGTATACCTACACATACGTGCACATAGAGGAATATATACAAACATATATATATATGTTTAATATATTTAAAACTATATATATATATATATATAATAAAATATATAATTGATATTTTCTATTCTTCAATGGAAATCGAATTATTTTCAAATCAATTGAATATTTATTATTATTCAAACTATGGAAATCAAATTATTTCCAAATCAATTGAATATTTATTATTCAACTATGGAAATCAAATTATTTCCAAATCAAATGAATAATTATCATTCAAACTATGGAAATCGAAATATTTCCTGAATCTTTATTGAACATTTGAATCAAAATTTAAAAGCAACACTTGAGAAGTTGCGCGCCTGGGAAATACATGCAAGTGTAAATACGTTGACCAAGTTTATGGCAGTAAACAATTCCAACGCAGTTGGAAACTCTATCGATTAAGCCTAGTAAAGAGGCTCTATGTTCATCATTTACAAAATGACCTTTTCTCTGATATCTTCTAAATCTGCCATTTCTGAAGATCGGCGTCACATCTGATAACTGTTTCTGTAGGTGTCAATTGGCACAATTTTACCATGTGCCTTTGAATTTGTCTTTCCAGTGCTGGCACAAAATGAAGGCCAACTCACCTTGTTGAAAACTAAGTAGGGAAGAGAAATCGCACCACCTATTGGTTTGAATATTTCATATTACAGTGGTGGAAAACCTGAAATATTCCCCTTCAACACTTTTTCCCAAAATTAGACACACAAACCAGCATCAAACCACTGATTAGCATTAACTCCAAATGCAAATCAGCATGGAAAGTAACTCTAACTAAGAATGTTCACCAAGATCCCAATGTGGGCGATGTTGTGACCTTTTTCACACATCGCCCCATTGCAAATGGGGACCCCCTAATTTTGGCTTTGCTGTTGAACTTTTGGCTTTGCTTTTGGTTTGTTCTGTTGTTGTCTCTCTTTCTGCTGTCTGTCTTTTTAGGATGGGCCCGCCGTTGAACCTTAACGTGAACTTTTGGCCAAGTCTGAGAATTAGGGTTTCCATCTTTCCAGCCAATTTGAGGTCGAATAAAGTATTGAAAATAGAGACTAACGTTGTTGTCAGTATGCTTCCAGCAAGCTCTCAGCAAATTTTCATCAGATTTTGGTAACTTACTATTTTTAGTAAGTATGAAATTTAGGGCATTCCGTCGGCGCTCTTGAAATTCCGACAGTCACACTACATTCAGGACATATCAAGCTGCTCATGTGCAAAATTTGAGCTGAAATAGACAACTTACTATTTTTAGCAGTTCAGCTTCCAGAGTGAATTTCAGGGCCTAGATGCAGAGTTTTTCAACGCATGTCTGCATTTTCCTTCTGGGTTTTCAGAGACCTTCGCGATGGTATAACATGCAAAGTGGGATAACGACTTTCAGCATTTAGCCTTCGGAGGCCGATATTAGGGTTTACATGCAGATTTTCTCAGCGCATGTCAGCATATTCCTTCTGGGTTTTCCAAGACCTTCACAACGATGTAACATGCAAGTGGAACTGATCACTTTTCTGAAACTTGCTATTTTTAGCCAATGCTTGCATGTTGAAGATTTTTCTGGGTTTTTCTGGGTTTTTCAAGATTTTTCGGAGTGTGACATGCAAAATCATCCAGCAACCAGTCGGTCACTTTTCAGCCACTTTCTATTTTTAGCAGGTATCACTCAAGCAACTGCCCAGCACTTCAGAACTGCAAACTAATCATCATGCAACTGAAACGAGGTCAAACGGAGCTCATTTGAAGAACATGCAAGAAAATTAGGGTTTCGAGCTTCAGGGCTAAAAATGAGGAATCAGATGACAAAATGTCCAAAACTGAAGTATCCACCATGATCAGTGTCCTTTAGGGGGTCTGCTGGCAAAATTTGAAGGCAATCGGAGCACTTGCTATTTTTAGTAGGGTGTTTTCGACGCAAGCTATAAATAGAAAGTCGATCTCAAACGCCGGTGCAAACAGGCAAGTTTACCAACAAGGAGCACGCTGTCCAAATTTCGAGTCAAATAGAGCTAAGGAAGTCTCAGAAACAAGCACTTACTATAAATAGTAAGTCACTTCAGAAGCAGCTATAAATAGCAGGCCAACATCAAATCTCAGCAGGTACAAGTCAAACATGTGATGAGGGATCCTTGGCGTGAATTTCAAGACAGACGGAGTTGCAGAGGATGAAAAATCAAACATTTGCTATTTTTAGCAGGCCGGGCAGAGAAATTAGGGTTTCCTAAAATCAAGGGCAGAACAGGGCAGTCGCGCAAGAGTAGCATCCAGCTACGATCACCACACTTCAGGCATTTAATACATGAAATTCGAAGACTTTCTGAGCAATTTCTATTTTTAGCAGGTTGCTAAAAATAGCAGGTGCAGACAGGCATCAGGCATCAACAGCACGAATCAGTTGAAATTCAGAACAGAGCGAAAATTAGGCTTTCTGGAGTCATAAGTCAGTTCAAGGCGCAAAATTCAAGGAACTTTCTAAAAATAGAAAGTCAGGGCGAATTAGGGTTAGCATGATCGGATCACCCTAAATCAGGTGAAGAACACAAAATTCACTGAAATTGATAAATTTTCAAGTCCAGCTAGTGAAAAATGCCTTCAAAAGCCAAAGACTGGTTGAAAATCTTCTAAGTGCTACAAATTGGAAGCTCCTATGGTGAAATGCGCCCTTGGAGAGAGGATGAAAGTAGAAATTTTCTAAGTATTTGAAAATTAAGTGTTCACCCTCTTGAATGCGCCCCCAAACTTGGAGAAGATCTTGAAGATTTCTAAAGTGCTGCAAATTAGAAGGAGACACCCTCATATGCGCCTAGGTAAAAGGAGTCACTTGGAAATTTTCTAAGTGTAAAAAATTGGAAGCTCATGCCTCCAAATGCGCCCTTGAGGGAAGAGAGCTTATAAAAAATTCTCCCAAGTATGAAAATTGGAAGCTCTGGGGTCAAAATGCGCCTTGAGGAGGAGGAGGTAATGGAAATTTGACTAAGTCTGCTAAATTGGAAGTAGAAGGCCTCAAATGCGCCTTAGGTGAAGAGTTGACCCTAAAAATTTCTAAGTCATGAAAATTTGAGGCTCCATGGGTAAAATGCGCCCTTGAATTGGAGGAGGCCATGAAGAAATTTTTCCAAGTGTAAAGTTGGAAGCTCAAGTCCCCTTTTGCGCCTAAGGAGAAGAAGGCACTAAAAAAAATAAAAAATCTTCAAGTGTTTCAAATTTGAAGAAGGGACCTTCATATGCGCCCAAGTGTTGAAAGTGAAAGTTCGAGGTATCATATGCGCCCATGAAGGAGGAGAATGAAATTTGAAAAATATCCTAAGTCCGAAAACTAACAGCTACATGGGTCATTTGCGCCCCACTTTGGATGAAGAGTTTAAAGCTTGCCCAAGCATGGAAAATTCGACTAAGTATTGAAATTAAAAGCTTTACATGTCAAATGCGCCCCAATTAAAAGAGGCCACTTCCATATGCGCCCACTCAAAAGCATGAAAGAGGAAATTTTTGACTATGGCATTAAAATGAAAGTTGCCCATGTGATTTGCGCCTGGGTGATGAAACTGGAAGCCTCTCCTATGAAATGCGCCTCTGAATGATAAAATTGGAAGCTCCATATATGATATGTGCCCCTGAAGTTAGAGGCTCAAAGTTTGACTAAAGCACGAATTTGATGCTCTATGGGTTATATGCGCCCAGGGTAAAAAAAGGGTTGATTAAGTTGAATGAAGCTCCCTGTGTCATTTGCGCCTGGAAGAAGAAGGGGATACATCAGAATTTTTCTAAGTCATGAAACTGGAAGTAGAACACCTTGTATGCGCCCTACTCCAAGGAGAATGTGAGCAAAGTTTCCAAGGCGTGGAAGAATGAAAGAACAACCCAGCATTTGCGCCTCTAAGCTCCAAGTGGTATATGCGCCCAAGCTTGAAAAATAAAATTGTTATCAAATTTTCAAGATTGAAACCTCCACCAATAATTTGCGCCTGGGAGAGGAGAAGAAAGCTCGACTTTTTTTTCCAGATCTGAAATTAAATATCACAGCCACGCCATGGGAAGAGTTTGAAATTTTCTAAAATAATTTTGGATCTGGCCAAATCTTCAAATTGGAACCACAGAATGTCATATGCGCCCATCTTGAAGTTGGTAAAGATAAAATATCCTAAGGCGTTGAAATTTAAGACATCCTTCATGACAAGATAAATGCGCCAAGTGCAAGGCAAAGTTGATTGAGTTGGATATAAAAAAAAAAATTCTAAGGAAAATTTTCAAAGTACAAGGTGATCTGAAATTTCCCTAAGGCAAAATATTTTCTTCCTCTAGAAAATGCGCCTAGACTCTGAGGTGGTGAAATTTCTCAAGATGCGAGCAAAATTGTCGAAGATGAAGTCGGAGGATGCCAGCTGCACAGGGTCAATAAATTTTTTTTCAAAGTTGAGCAGGGAAATGCGCCCAGAGTTGAAGAAATGAAATAAATTTGATGAGAAATTATTTTTCTAAGGTTTGAAATTCAAGAAAAATTAAATGAACCCGTTCATTGCATACCCATGAATTTGATGCGTTATGAGGAAAATTTTCTTCTGGGTATTTAAGATCTTCGACAAGGAGAGGGTTTTAAAGTCTTCCATAGTTCGTTGAGGCTTTTAGGATAAAGATTTTTGATGGGCACAGAATTGATGAATTTTCCTAAGGGAAAATTTAAAAAATTTCTAAGGCAAGGGATTAAATGTGCTAAGAATGCCTTGGCGGATGAATTTGAAAATGATTGCCTAGATGATTTTTGATCAAGTTCCCGATGGAAACATTTTGCTCAAGCCAGTGTTGGATGAAATGTCAGAGTGAAGTGCGCCGAGCAGAATGCAAGATGGGTTGGAAATTTGGCTAAGGCATGAAGAATTTGAACGCGAAGTTGGCTAGTGAAGACAATGAACCCTTGGAAGTTAGAGCGTGAAAATCCTGGTAAGTAAGTTGAATTTATATTATGAAGTGTTCTAATGCTCTTCTCCTTGCTTGTTTTGCAGGAGGAACGTCGAGACCAAACGGTGATGACTTAGAGTGATGAAGCAAGTGATTCAAGACGACATCTCAACCTCGAAGGAAGAAAGTTGCAAGAAAATGGCTAAGTGTTGAGGCTTAGTATAACTCAAGTGACAAAGAATGGAAGCTCGAGCAAAGTTGAAGAACAACGTCAAGAAGAAGATCAAGAGCAGTTGAACTCCAGATTCTACCAAATTTTATTATCTAAGGAGGCAATCTTTGAGACTCTTTTTCCCTCCTCCAAGCGATCAACATAATTGGCTGAACGCGAAAAATCAGGAACAGTGTGAACGTGTTTCAAGGCTGGAATCTTCTAGAAGGATGATGGCCATTAATGGCTCATTTATTACCCCACTCCTCTTGGTGGCGGTTTTTAGGGCGAATCTTGTTTAGGGCTGAGGTGGCACAATCTGGGCCATCCAGTCGATTGTAATCTGAGCCGTCCGTTGGACTTGGCCAACTATAAAAGGGGGAGTCCCCATTCATTTGTACATTCATGAGACATTAGAATTAGAGTAGAAGTTAGAATAGAGAGAAAAATTAGAAGTAGCTTAGTATAGATTAATAGAGTAGTTGAAGAAGAAGGAAAGTTTTTCCTTAAAACTTTGTAAGAAATTGTTGTGAACACTCTCCCAATAAAAAGAATTTTCATTGATGATGAATTTCGTCTTTTGTTGTGAGTAGCTAGCAAGGTTTCTTCGTCCTTCTAATTCAAGTAGTGATTAAAGTAGAAATAGTTCATTTCATGCAATGATAGATAGTAATTGTGGAATGTGGTCTTCAATTTGAGCAAACTTCGTCTATCCATACCACTAGTGTGTTCGCTGATGGTGAATGCGCCTTGTGTGGTCAACTGGAATATCATGTACTTAACTTCGATCATGATTTGTATGTTTGTATGCGTCGTTGTGATGGTATTTTCATGCTAAGTTGTGATCTGAACACCTTGAGCTACTCCTTTGAAGATTGCACCGGTTCTGTGGAGGCTGTCCGAAGCGAGACAAAGTAGAGCCTGGTTGAAGCTTGTGAGAATTGATCGCCATGTCCACGCCTTAGAGTAGATTAGAGCTCTCTAAACCCTGCATTTTAAATTCAGTACTTTCAAGTTAGTTCAGGAAACGAGAACTTCATAGACAAATCTTTCGAGCATATGAATTCCTTTCTCCGCTACTGAACAATTCCGTTAGTCCCCTTGAAATACTAGCAAATCACATTGAGCCAACTGAGCCTATTCGCACTAAAAGAACCTTGGAGTTGAACACATGAACTTTCTTGCAATCCTAGCATGCGGAATACTTTGATGAAGAGAGGATAAGGTATCCGTTGGGAAACTTTATTCTGCGTTGGTGAAGTCACGAAAAACACATCAGCAGGCGAGGTGATAGCATATGGTCAGAGGATCATTAGGTATAAACTGAACTAAAAGTACAATTCATCTACTAATGCAGGCATCCACAAGTAGTGGGAATACTCC
>VDFB02058242.1:536955497-536992837 GCA_007258455.2 Sequoia sempervirens
GAGATTGTTGTGTAAAACTTTCATAATAAAAGATCTTTTCATTGATGGTGAAATTCGTCTTTGTTATGGATAGTTAGCGAGGTTTCTTCATCCCTTCGACTTCAAGTAGTGTAATTTCATGCAAGTAGATAGTAATAATGGAACGTGGTGTTTGACCTAAGCAAGCTTCTCTTATCCATACCACTAGCGGGCTCACTGATGGTGTGTTCGCCTTGTGTGGTCAACTGGAAATGTTGTGGACTTAACTTCAATCATAGTTTGAATGTTGGTATGCGTCGTTGTGATGGTATCTTCATGTCAAGCGGTGGTTCGAATATCTTTAGTCACCTCCTTTGAAGATTGCACCGACTCCGTGGAAGTTGTCCGAGGCGAGGCAAAGCGAAGTTTGGTTGAAGTTTGCTGAAGTTGAGCTCCATATCCCGCACTTAGACTAAATTTAAACTCTCTAAACCCTGCAACCACTTTACATTCTACACATTTCTGGTTAGAATAGGAAACCCGTGCTTTATTGATAAATCTGTTGAATTGTGAAAACCCCTTCCTCCGCTGCTGAACAATTCCGTAAGTCCCCTTGAAATACCAGCAAATCACATCGCGCCAACTGGGGGTATTCTATTGCATGAAGGAACCTTGGAGTTGAATGTATGATCTATCTTGCAATCTTAGCATGCGGGAAACTTTGTTCAAGAGAGGATAGAGTATCTGTTGGGAAACTTTACTCTGTGTTAGTGCGGTCACAAAAGTCACATCAACAAGGCTGAGCACTGAAAGTTGTTGTCCTGTCTTGCATGTCATATCACCGCGAAGGTCTCGAAAAACCTAGAAAGAATCCTCAGATATGCATCTGAAAATTTAACATGCGAACCCTGAAAATGGACCTGGAAGGCAGGACTGCTAAAAAAAAGCAAGTTGTCTGTTTCAACTCAAATTTTGCCAGTGATGAGTTCAAAGTGCTCATAATGCAATGTAGCCGTCTATATGTGAAAATCTCGAGAAAAAAAACCCTAAATTGACACTTACTAAAAATAGAAAATTGGCAAAGTTCAGTGAAAATTCAGAGGGAGCCTGCTTGAAGCATCCTAATAGCAGTGCTAAGCTCAGAGATTGGCCAACCAACTCAATTTGACCTCAAAGCAGTCTAAAGAATGTGAACCCTAATTCACTAGAAAACGCTCCAAACTTGGCCAAAATTCAAACCTAGGTCAAATGGTAAGTACACTACCAGACGGAAAGAATAGACCGAGAGAGACAAACCGAAAGACCCAAGCCAAAAGACTCGAATGAAGCAAAAATTAAGGGGATCCCCACTTTGAATGGGGTGATGTGTGAAAAGGTCACAACAAGGTCCACATGCAAAAGAATCTTCGGAAAAAAGCACAGTGCTTAAAAAATGGAAGCAGCGGGACAATTTTCTCGAAAAATTCTGGAACATGGGTTTTGCTGCTGATGCTCTGTTGAATGAACCCAAATGATCAGATTCTGAAAATTATGCCGTTACTTTGACATGCGAGAGAAAACCTAAGACAAGGATAGAAGAATTTTAGAGATAGAAAATAGAAGTTATTATTCTGCCTCTGAAAATGATGCCTATGCCTTGAATGAGATTTGATGAAGTCTAAAATGCATGCACTTGAATGATGAAGTCTGGAAAATAAATCCTCTAAACAATTTGGACCTGGCATTATGAAGAACCCTAAAAAATGTTAGCTGTAGCACCTTCGGATCTTCCTTGAATGAGAAAATAAGTGTTTTGTTTCTAGTTGTGATGAGAATAATGGACTCCCAAATGCCTTAATAAATAAAATTTATTAATTAAGGTGTCAACTTTGCATGCAAATTCCTAAATTGGGCACCACAATATTATTGGACCTCAGATTTAGTTAACTGAATGAAGTAAACCCTAATTTCGGTGCCACCCAACATGCAAAAATAATTTTTCCATTTGCAAGCAAAAATTAAGTCCTATTGAAGTCAACTTGAGAAGAGTAACTGAAGTTTTAATATTATTTTAATTCAGTTAACTAACTCCTCCATTTTGGGGGGGGCCATGCACTTCAGTTCAAAAGTCAAAGTTTGACTTGGGTGTCATCTTTCTAGACTTACCCAATTTCTTGAAAATTTCAATTTGCAAACGTCACCAAAGCCTATGTTTGATCATTGATTCTGATTGATTGATGTATCTAGTAGAATGGCTGAAAGTTTCATTGAAGAGCAAGATCAAAACTGACAAGGAGCTCCTTGAGGCTGCAAACCCTAATTCTAAATTTTGAGGCCTCAAAATTATGGGTGCCCCTGGCCTCCAGGGACAATTTTTACCTTTAGACTTAGTTAATTTTAATGCATTTTCATCATTTTCAACTAAATTTTGACCTCACTTCATCTTGCATTCTTCGGCACTTGGAAAAACTTCAGAGCTGGCTGACAAGCTCACTATGGAGCTAGCTCAATTTTGAACATGAAATCTTGGAGAACACTTTTCATAAAAACATCATCTAGTAGCTGAAAAACATGGGTGCCCTTGGCCTCCAGGGGCACTTTTCCTCCTAGACTTAACCATTTTTCAAACTAGCTGATAATCCACTCAAACTTTGACTGCAAGCTACGGACTTGTCCTTTGACCCGGCTGAGGTATGCAACGGAAAACTGGAAACATCACGGACAGGATGAGCATTTGAGCTGACCCAAACAACTACATTTGAAGGTCCAAAACCTTGGGCGCCCCTGGCCTCCAAGGGAGCTTTTACTCTTTTCTGGCATTTTGACCATGATTAAAACCTTATGTTTGACTCCTAATTTTGGCTGTTTAACAACTCAGATTAACCTGCTGTCGGATTCGTTGCAAAGCCTGATCAAGTCTGAGACAAACATCGTGGGTATCATTTTCTCAAAAAGTTTCATCTAGTACCTCAAAAAGATGGGCACCACTGGCTTCCACGGGCGCTTTTCTGCTCCAGTGTTAGTCAAATTTTCACTGTTCACCTCCCTCATTCTACATTCAATCTCCAGTTTCAGGTACTAGGAAAATCTTCTGGACTGGCTAGTAGGCTCATCGCGAAGTTGACAGTATTCCGGAGAACTCTTCTTGGAAGTGACAAATCCCGAAAGGTTGATCTAGGCCTCTGAAATCTAGGGTGCCCCTAGCCTCTAGGGGTTTTTTTATTTCCAGAGTTAGAATAATTTTGATGATTTTCACCTTGATGAAAATCCCCTCTATGATGAAGCATCATTTTGAACATATCTCGCCATAGAATCTTTGTTAGAGCATTTTAAACTTAGATTTTGGCACCTAGTATCTAGCCATCTACCATTAATGACCTCAAAGGTCCTAACTTTTCTCCTGAAAAAGTGAAAACAACCCACCAGACTTAAACTGACTTTATTCTGATTCTGACTTCACCACTTTGATCATGAAGTGAAATAAGCCAAT
Source organism: Sequoia sempervirens (assembly GCA_007258455.2). Lineage (NCBI taxonomy): Eukaryota > Viridiplantae > Streptophyta > Pinopsida > Cupressales > Cupressaceae > Sequoia > Sequoia sempervirens. Next base: position 536,958,925 of record VDFB02058242.1, read on the forward strand.
CAAAATAATTTTCATCCAATTCTAACAAGAATCTATTTTTAGGGTTTCTGCTTAAAAATAGGGGTCCAGAAACCCTTATTTTCAATTTTTTAAAATTTTACCAGTATCTTCCAGACATCAAACTAACTAAAAGTCCATACTTGATTTTCCCAAAAACTGAGTTTTGATGACACTTTTACAAGGTTTAGACCATTTTAAGCAAAATGCCTTAATGAAGCAAAATTTTTGGTTTGGGTACAACATTAGGCTCTGTCTGGTGAGCATGTCGGATACTTACAGCATAGGAGAACCAGGAAGCTCTAAGTTTTTGTAGACCAGTATTTTATCAGTTGGGCATCGGAGTGAGGACTTTTTCCTAATCACCTAATACTTTGGAGTTTTTCCTAATCACCTAAAAACAAAACTACCTAAGAAATCACCTAAAACATGACGAAACTTCACAAAACGGGGAAACACATTATTACATAATGAAAAAGCATAAATAAAAATTACTTAAAGAAAATTCACTCCACCCTTGAAGGAATGAAGTGCTTTGGATATTGTCCACTGCATGGCAACAAGAAGAGCCTCCCATTGATGCCATTTCTGCCTGAAAGGCTTTACTTCTCTTTTAATGGGCATTGCGGGAGGCAATCCTTCTGGAATGAAGATTCTAAGGTATTCATATATCCAAGCAAAGATACTTTGACAAAAGTCAGAATATGATGCAAATGGGAAAGTTGATACCCCTAAGGCATTAGTTATCTTGTAGTCCATCCTCGAGATGTTGATTTCTTCAAACCAACAGATTGATTTCCAAGCTCAATTTCTGTAATGTCGTAGGTGATCTTTTCTGACCTGAAAATATCCTTTGACCAGCTCATCGATCAGCTCTACATCACCTTTAAGACATAGGAGTTTGATTCCCATTTCTTCGGCATCTTTGAGGCCTAACAAAAGTACCTCTCTTTCAACTTCAATGAATTCCAATTGCAAACAACATGCAATTGGGTACGACTATGCTTTAGGGGAGATGATCATTTCCCCTACTTCTGAACTTGTATTTAAACAACCTCCATCAAACTATATTGTCCATAACTTTATATCCTTTGTCAGTCTCTTTTTAGAGCAAGCAATGTTTTGGTCTTCAGTTTCTATCTTTGACAGAGACACAATTACCAAGACTCGTTTCAGGCTTTCCTTCTATTGGAATAGATGACTTGAGCACAACCTACTTCTTTGCAACTTTGAGAATCTGATCTAGTTGTTCTAGATGGTCTTGAAGATATTCAAATCCCAAATCTGTTAGTTACCAAATTCGTCATCCGTTAGTTACCAAATCCATCAAGGGTACTACATGCCTGGAATAGCCACTAATGAATCTCCTGTAGAACCCACGCAAGCCCAAAAATCCTCTCAACTGTGTAAGGTTCATTGGAGTAGGCCATTCAACAATAGCACGAATCTTTTCAGGATCCATGCGTACCCCCTGTGCACTGATAATGTGACCCAGATATAATAATTCAGATAATCCCAAATCACATTTGGACTCCTTTGCATACAAGGACTCCCTGCTCAAAATGCTCAACACTGTATCCAAGTGTCACAAGTTCTCATCCCATGTTCTACTATACACAAGAATGTCATCAAAGAAGACCAATACAAATTTCCTCAACTGAGGCTGAAAGACCTTGTTCATCATGGACTGAAAGGTAGCTGGAGCATTAGTTAGCCCAAATGGCATAACTACAAACTCGAAATGGCCACAATGACACCTGAATGTTGTCTTCTCTATATCCTGCTCTCTAACTCTGATATGATGATAGCCTGATCTCAAATCAATTTTGGAGAAGAAACATGTTCCATGTAGTTCATCTAACAACTCATCAATTTGTGGGATGGGGTACCTATTTTTAATTGTCTTTTTGTTCAGGACCCTGTAGTCAATGCACATCCTAAGAGTACCATCCTTCTTCACTAAAACCATAGAAGAAGCAAAAGGAGATTTACTCGGTCTAATATGCCCCGTAGCAAGTAGCTCCTTGATGGTTTTCTCAATCTCATCCTTCAATCTCTTTGGATGCCTGTAGGGTGTACTCATGATGGGTTTAGCACCCTCCTCTAACTCAATGATGTGCTCAATACCTCTATCTGGAGGACTACCTGGTGGAATATCACTGAAAACCTTGTAATGCTTAATTCTCAGCTCCTGTATGTCTGGATGGTATTTTCATTCTCGCTGCCCCTATGAAGGCATCAACGTGCAACGGGCTGCCCACTCAACCTGGTCATGATGCAACAAACTCTCCATGCGCTTGCAAGACATCATTCTGAACTCACTGTCTCGAATGGCCTTAAGTATGTGAGTTTATCCATCAATCTGAAATTTTATCACCATTTCTCTCAAATTGAGAGTGAACTCTCCAATATCATGCAACAAAGTCATGGCCAGTACTAAATCTGTGTCACCCATATTAACCACATAAAATTCAGCCTTGAATTCAAAGTTATTTATTTTCAATGGTAACCCTGTGATCCTTCCATCACATTTGAGGACGTAGCAGCTACCCTCACTCTCAAGCTCTCAAACTGCTCAGTCTGGATCCCACGTCTCTCAACCAACCTAGAATCAATGAAATTATGCGTGGCCCCTATATCTAGCAATGTAATAACTCGTTGTCCAGCCAACACTCCTCTCATTCTAAATGATCCCTCCTACTGCACACTGTTGTGACGTTTTTCACACATCGCCCCATTGCAAATGGGGACCCCCTAATTTTGGCTTTGCTTTTGGTTTGGTGTTGGTTTGTTTTTGCTGTTGTCTCTCTCTCGTTCTGTCTGTCTTTCCGGGGACGTTCTCATCTGTGAGCTTTAACATGAAATTTGGCCAAGTCTGGAATTAGGGTTTTGAGTCTTTTGGTCAGTTCAGGGTTGAGTAAAGTGAATAAAATTAAAACCAAGCTTAACATTGTTGTCAGTGTGCTTCCAGCAGCTCTCAACAAATTTTCATCCGATTATGAGGTACTTACTATTTTTAGTAAGTATGAAATTACAGGCAATCTATCAGCATTTTTGAGTTTCCGACAGTCACACAGTATTCAGAGCATATCAAGCTACTCACAGGTTAAATTTGAGCGAAAACAGATAACTTACTATTTTAGTACCCGGGCCTCGACAAATTTCGTGGTTCGGGGATGCAGAGTTTTTCTTTGCATGTTGGCATTATTCTTCGGGTTTTCAAGACTACGATGATATAACATGCAGAACGCAGACGACCACTCTCGTAATTTAGTCTTCCCGGCTATTTTTAGGGTTTGCATGTCGGTTTCTTTTGCATGTCGTGATTCCTGATGGGTTTTTCGAGAGCTTCGCGATGGTGTGACATGCAAACAGAGATAACCACTCAGTAAGGAACTTGCTATTTTTAGCAGGTGTGTCCCGGCAGCCGCTTCCTAGCAGTTCAGAATCACAAGCTGATCGCAGTGCCACGGAAATGAGAGCAAACAGAGACCATTTGATATGTAATGCGTTTAATTAGGGTTTCCAGCCTTCGACCCAAAAGAGGCGAAAAAAGTCGAATTAAAACCGGTAAACCATCACGGACAAGATCCTTCAGCTATCTCGCAAGGAAATTTCAATAAACGAGCACTTACTATTTATAGTAAGTCAATTTGAACCTGGTTGGAAAAATAGTAAATCAACCTGCATGTTGATACGCTGATGTAGAAGGTCACGGTGAGGAGCCATTGTACCTCACAAATCAATCGGAGCAATGGAGCTATCAGAAACATGAGGTTACTATTTATAGTAAACAACCTTCAGAAACAGGCTAAAAATAGCAGGTCAGCTAAAAATGGTAGTGTCGACAAAAGACAACGGTCGTATGATGCAAGCAAGTTTCAGCCATTCAGCTCGTGGCGTAAATTGAGAAGGTTTACTATAAATAAAGGTATAACGTGAGCCGGCAAAAATGAGGAAAGGTTCTAAGTCCGAGCTTCATCCAAATTGTTATGGCAAATGCTACTAGCTAGTAAGCGCACATAAAAATTTCAGGCGTGAGTTCATCCTTCACATTAAAGCCAAAATGCTTCCAAGGCACAAGAAGTCAAAGAAGTCAACAACATCATCCCCGCCCTATAGCAAAATGCCCCAAATTTCAAGGTTGATACAGCGCGCAAAAATTTTCTTAAGGCATGAAAGATATCCTCCCCACCCTCAAATGCGTTCCTATCCTTCATGCATCAAAATGCTCTAAAAGGCAAAGGGTCAACAAGTCAATCTTTATCCCTCCACCCACATGAAATGCTACCAAGTTGAAGGCAAGTCACCGTGGTCAAAGAAACTGTCCTCCTCAAAGGTGAAATGCCTGGGCGTACGCATATGAAGACAAAGGTGGAATACTTAAGAGTCATCCTTCACCTACATAGAATGCCCAAGTTTGCTGGTAAAGGTAAGTGAATGGAGTGAAAGGTGGTAAATAGCGAAAGCGGCACCCCATGGCGGATAAACACAAGGTAAAGATAGGCTTATCCCTCCATCGCTTCAAATGCCTAAGGTGGTAAGCAGCACTTTTCTAAGGCATGTGAGGGGTGGAATTAAATTGCTAAGGCGTGGTTTCCAATTTCCTCTAAGTGCTAGGCGCCTCAAGTAAAAATGAAATATTTTTAAAGTGTTGGAAAATTTCCTGAGGCGTTGAAGGTGATGGAAGTGAAATGTGGTGTGCTCGCAGGAAGATCTTCTAAGTGAAATAAATTCTTCTCGCAGGCAAGTGATCAAAGTTGAATATAAAAAAAAAAAATTCCAAGGCGAAATTTTTCTAAGGCAAAAGTTTCAAAGTGATCAAAAAATTTTCTAAGGCACAAAATATTTTCTTCCTCTAGAAAATACGCCTAAGTCTGGAGGCGATGGAATTTTCCTGAAGCATGAGCAGAGTTGTCAGAGATGAAGTCAGTGAGTGCTAGCTGCACGGGTTGATAAAATTTTCCAAGTCAGAGCAAAATTCTCAGAGGGGATCGAAGAACGAGAATAAATTTGATGAAAGAATATTTTCTAAGGTTCAAAATTCAAGAAAACTAAATGAACCCGTTCGTTGGGCACCCATGAATTCAACAGGTTCTGGAGAAAATTTTCTTCTGGGTATCGAAGATTGCCGATGAGGAGTTGATTTTAAGGTCTTCCACAGCTTGTCGAGGATTCTGGGATGAAGATTTTAAATGGGTGCAGGATTGATGAATTTTCCTAAGGGAAAATTTTAAAATTTTCTAAGGCAAGTGTGAAGAAAATGTGTTCTCAAGGTGAGATTCTCCAGACGATGAATTTGAAAGGAACTGCCTAGGTGAATTTTCCCAAGCTCCTCGTGAGGATAGTTTTCTTGAGCCAGAGATGAATAAAATCAAGGTTGTCAGAGCTCCAGCAGGTGAAATGAATTTCTTGAAGATGCAGTTGAAGTGGATGAAACGCCCTTGAGGAAGATGGGTTGAAAATTTGGCTAAGGCCATGAAAAATCATGAAGATGGCAGAAGTTGGCTAGTGGAGGCGATGAACGCTTGGAAGTTAGAGCGTGAAAATCAGGTAAGTTGAATGAATATTATAAAGTGTTCTAATACTCTTCTCCTCGCTTGTTTTGCAGGAGGAATGTCGAGGCCAGAGCACGATGTCTGGAAGTGGTGAAGCGCGATGACATTACAACCTTCGGAGGAAGATAAAGTTATGGGTTTCACATGAAGGAAAAAAGTTGCAAGAAAATGGCTAAGTGTTGAAGAAACATTTTCAAGGCTCAAGATGAAAAAGAAGAATGAAGACCCTCAAGTGGAAGAAGTCAAAGAGCAACGCCAAGAAAGAAGATCAAGAATAGTGTGAACGCATCTACAAACGGAATCTTCTAGAAGGGATAATGGACATTATGGCTCATTTATTACCCCACTCACTTTTGTGGCGGTTTTTAGGGCAAAACAGGGTTAGGGCTGAGGTGGCACAATATTGGCCACTCTATTGATTGTAACCCTAGCCGTCTTTTGGGACTTGGCTAGCTATATAAAGGGGGAGTCCCCCTCATTTGTAAAGGAGTAGACAGTAGAATTAGAGTAGAAGTCGGAGTAGAGAGACAACTAGGTGATAGCTTAGAAGTAGCTTAGTATAGATTGATAGAGTAGTTGAAGAAGAGGGAAAGTTTTCCCTTTGAAAACTTTGTAAGAAATTGTTGTGAACACTCTCTCAATAAAAGGCTTTTTCATTGATGGTGAATTTCGTCTTTGTTGTGAGTAGCTAGCAAGGTTTCTTCGTCCTTCCGATTCAAATGGTAGCATAAAATAGTTCAAAGTAGCATAATTTTCATGCAAGTAGATGTTAATGCGGGAATGTGGTGTTTGATCTAAGAAACTGCTCATCCATACCACTAGTGTATTTGCTATGTGAATGGCGCTTTGTGTGGTCAACTGAAACGCTAGGGCCTAACTTCAATCACGCTTTGAAATGTGATGGTGGCGCGCCAAGCAGGATGGTATTTTCATGCTAAGTTATGATCTGAACACCTTGAGCTACTCCTCTGAAGATTGCACCGACTCCGTGGAAGCTGTCTGAGGCAAGGCAAAGCGAAGTTTGGTTGAAGTTTGCTAAAGCTGAGCTCCATATCCCACACTTAGAATAGATTTAGACTCTCTAAACCTTACACCACTTTAAATTCAGTACTTTCCGGTTAGAATAGGAAACCCGCGCTTCATAGACAAATCTTTTGAGCACTTGAATTCCCTTCCTCTGCTGTTGAACAATTCCGTAAGTCCCCTTGAAATACCAGCAAATCACATCGAGCCAAACCAGCCTATTCAAGACCGAAGAACCTTGGAGTTGAACGCACGAACTTTCTTGCAATCTTAGCGTGCGGAATACTTTGATCAAGAGAGAATAGGGAAGCCGTTGGCAACTTTATTCTGCGTTGGTGCGGTCACGAAAAACACATCAACAGAATTGGCTCTAGAAGGAGGGCGAGCTTCGAATTGTTCCAGAGGCTGGAAGGAACCAGTATGAACTTTGAGATTCCAAATCAGAGATATGTTAGATCTCTCTTATGTCAAAAAAATCCAAAAAAAGTGAAAAGTTGAAAAATTTTAAAAAAAGAAAATCAAAAAACGGAAAATCAAAAAAGAGATTTCTCAATGGATGGGCATATTTCTTGCTCTCAAGATAGTTTTACTGATATTGCTCGGATTCATGAAAGATTGAATGCGCAGCTGTGGCCTGAGAATTTGTCTAAGTTTGCTCTGCCAGGAAGATGCCGAATTCATGAGACCTCCCAGCACGAAGAAATCAGTTGCTTGACATTCCTCTCAAGGATAGAGCTTGTTCTCCAAGAAAAAAATTTCTTTTGGGATGTTCCCAAGCCAGGAGTATTGGATGTAGAACCTGATGATTATAGCCGTCCAGAAGTGGTGAATGAGGCTTTCGCAAGATTCATACTTAGGATCCAAGGTCAGTTGGAACTTGGCAATGATCCCTTGATAGGTGTTTTGCTCCCTCGTTGGTGTCGGATTCACAACGCACCTCATCCAGAGTTCACTTGCACAACATGTGAACTACCCATCAACTTCGCCAGAAGTCGCCTCGGATTACCGGTGCTACCATATGGATTATTCAAAGACAAAAGATGGATTGAATATGCCACACAAACATTTTTAGCACCAAATGAAGAATGTACCTCAATGTCATCCAACAACAAGGAGAATGAGTCACAACAGGGTGATGTAACCAAGCTTAGAGAGCAAGCGGATGAAGATTGGTCCTACATCACACTAGAACAAGAGGCTATTGGAGCAAAGATCAAAGAAGCAATGGAATATATCCAAGAAAGAGAAACTACCCAAGGCAACTGTCAGCACATGGAAGAGGGTGAGTGTACAAGGTTGCAAGCTATTGAAGACCATCAAGTGACAGGAGTGGACTTAGCTCAAAGTACAGATGGTCTGAGAAATTTTCAATGTTCATTCACTCGACGAGGAGAACATGAAGAGGGAAGCAATTCCAGTACACTTCAAGAAGGAATGCTCCTTGATGAAATGGTTCCGTTATGCGTGAACAAGATGGAAGAAATGGTAAACAGCTTAAGGCAAGATGATGTGTTTGATGATCAATGGGCTACCAAGATGGAGGCAGAATATGAAATGCATTTTGCATCAACACTTGATCCATTATTCACAGTCATGGAAGAGTTGCTTGATGAAATTGAAACAAATGAAATACTCCTTGATAAAGAGATGGAAAGTGAAGAGCAATTCGGGTTGGGGCTTGATCCATTGCTAGAGATTCAAAAGGAGCCAGCGCATGAAATGATTCAAGTTTCCAAATGCCCCTTTGAATTTATTTCCCGCCCCATTCCTCCCAGTTTGGATCTTCTACATGTTTTAGATGCAAGAGGTATGGTTCACCATCAACTTCGGCCTCCTGATGGAGCAATGGATGACAGGCAAGGATGCATGCCAGCGAATGAAGACCACCAGGTTGTATCTTTCCCTACTGTTGGCTACCAAGAATATCATTTTGATTATGGAGATTTTGGAAAGAAAACTTGTTTATGGATTGATCATGGTCCAGATGAGTTGCCACAGTTGTTAATCTTTCCTGAAGTTTTGCCTGAATTTCAGATGTGTCCTTTGAAAGAATATTTTTCTGAGTTTAAAGATAAGTTTGCAAAGCTTCGCACTATTACTACTACTTTGCTATTACTGCACATCCTAAGAAATCATGCTAGGAGTTGTATATACTTAGGTCTTTTGATTGTTGTTCGCTTAAAGTTTTTGTTTTTGTTTAGATTAGTTGTCTTGCTTTCGTAGTTTAGTTCGCTTTCAATAAAAAGGGGATCCCATTTGTGAAGGGGGTGTTATGTTGTTTTCGCCACGGTCCAACACAATGTTAGTCCATTTCTTGGACAGTCATTCAGGAAGTGCTTTAGGATCCGAGGTTATTCTTTCAAGTCTTATCATTTGGTTAGGATTTATACTTGACTTGGAAGGGAATCATCTATTGTGTCTTGACACCAAGTCTCATGATTGTTATATTTTACTCACATAATTAATTGCTCTAAGTCATTTTGGCTTCTTCGAAAGGTCTTGGCAAGTGAAAATTTTACGTCTTGCTTTAGTGCCACTACAATTCTCAAACCCATTGGAGGCTTCATTGCCTGCCAGCCAATTGAGGAATTGACGGAGAAATCAAAAGAAAAGAGAAGGAAATGTGCTTAAAAGAAATATCTGAAAAAGAAAAAAGAAAGAAAATGAAAGAAAAATATTATGAAATATTGGTTTTGGGAACATACGAGTAACTCCACCGGGGCTATGGACGCCCGGCTGGCAGTGGAGCAATATTCGTGAGAATTGTAGCGACAACCTCGTCGGGGCTATGGACGCCTGACTGGCAACGAGGCAATGTCCAGGATGCTTTTGAAGTTAAGATATTTATTTAACTTGCTAGGACGGATTCTGGGAACTTCAGTGGTCTTTTGAGCCGGAACAAACGCATATGCACACACTTGTAATGAAAAGATGAGGTGCCTTGATCCAATTTAGGATTCCTCTTCCCTTTTAAGTATATCCCCTAGTCAGTTGATAGGTCTTGAAAGAATTGTCCAAGGGCTCTGAGTATGGAATGGGTTTTGTCTTTGAAATGTTCAGGAACATTTATTCGGTTTGGGGCTAATGTTGTGACGTTTTTCACACATCGCCCCATTGCAAATGGGGACCCCCTAATTTTGGCTTTGCTTTTGGTTTGGTGTTGGTTTGTTTTTGCTGTTGTCTCTCTCTCGTTCTGTCTGTCTTTCCAGGGACGTTCTCGTCTGTGAGCTTTAACATGAAATTTGGCCAAGTCTGGAATTAGGGTTTTGAGTCTTTTGGTCAGTTCAGGGTTGAGTAAAGTGAATAAATTGAAAACCAAGCTTAACATTGTTGTCAGTGTGCTTCCAGCAGCTCTCAACAAATTTTCATCCGATTATGAGGTACTTACTATTTTTAGTAAGTATGAAATTACAGGCAATCTATCAGCATTTTTGAGTTTCCGACAGTCACACAGTATTCAGAGCATATCAAGCTACTCACAGGTTAAATTTGAGCGAAAACAGATAACTTACTATTTTTAGCAGTCCAGCTTCCGGGACAAATTTCAGGGTTCAGATGCAGAGTTTTTCTTTGCATGTTGGCATATTCCTTCTGGGTTTTTCAAGACCTTCGCGATGATATAACATGCAAAACGAGACGACCACTTTCAGAATTCAGTCTTCCGGGGCTATTTTTAGGGTTTGCATGTCAGGTGATTCCTGATGGGTTTTTCGAGAGCTTCGCGATGGTGTGACATGCAAACAGAGATAACCACTCAGTAAGGAACTTGCTATTTTTAGCAGGTGCATCCCGGCAGCTGCTTCCCAGCAGTTCAGAATCACGAGCTGATCGCAATGCCACAGAAACGAGAGCAAACAGAGATCATTTGATATGCATGCAGAGCGAATTAGGGTTTCCAGCTTCGGGACCCAAAAAGAGGCGTAAAAAGTCAAAATTTTCGAAAACCGGTGTAAACCACCGCGATCAGCATCCTTCTGGCTATCTGCTGGTGAAATTTCAAGTCAAACGGAGCACTTACTATTTATAGTAAGTCAATTTAAAAACTGGCTAAAAATAGTAAATCAACTGCATGCGTTGATGTTGACAGTAAGGTCACGTGGTGAGGAGCGCCACATTAAAATTTCAAATCAATCGGAGCAATGGAGCTATTAGAAACATGAGGTTACTATTTATAGTAAATCATCCTCGTAAATGGGCTAAAAATAGCAGGTCAGCTAAAAATGGCAGTGTCGACAGGACAACGAGGTCGTAAGGATGCAATGGGAAAAGTTTCAGGCCATTCCGAGCTTCAGAAGTGCAAAATTGAGAAGGCTTACTATAAATAGCAGGGCACGTAAGCTGGCGAAAAATGAGGAAAAGGTTCTAAGTTTGGAGCTTCATCCAGTTGCTATGGCAAAATGCGCCCAGCTAGTAAGGAGACATAAAAAATTTCTAAGTGTGAGTTCATCCTTCACACAGGCCAAAATGCGCCCAAGGCACAAGAAGTCAAAGAAGTCAACAAATATCATCCTGCTCCTATAGCAAAATGCGCCCAACTCAAGGTTGATAGCAAAAAAATTTTCTAAGGCATGAAAGATATCCTCCTCACCCCTCTAAATGCGCCTATCCTTCTCATGCATCAAAATGCGCCCAAAAGGCAAAAGGGTCAACAAGTCAACAATCTTTATCCTCCACCCACATGAAAATGCGCTCAAGTTGAAGGCAAGTCAACAGGGTCAAAGAAATCCGTCCTCCTCAAAGGGTGAAATGCGCCCAAGTGCATGCATATGAAGACAAAAGGTGGAATACGAAGAGTCATCCTTCACCTACATAGAAATGCGCCCAAGTTTAAGTGGTAAAAGGTAAGTGAATGGAGTGAAAGGTGGTAAATAAAGTGAAAGGCACTTCATGGCGTGATAAACACAAGGTAAAAGATAGGCGTTATCCTCCATCAAGCTCAAAATGCGCCCAAGGTGGTGGGTGTTAGAAAATTTTTCTAAGGCATGTGAGGGGTGGAATTAAATTGCTAAGGCGTGGTTTCCAATTTCCTCTAAGTGCTAGGCGCCTCAAGTAAAAATGAAATATTTTTAAAGTGTTGGAAAATTTCCTGAGGCGTTGAAGGTGATGGAAGTGAAATGTGGTGTGCTCGCAGGAAGATCTTCTAAGTGAAATAAATTCTTCTCGCAGGCAAGTGATCAAAGTTGAATATAAAAAAAAAAAATTCCAAGGCGAAATTTTTCTAAGGCAAAAGTTTCAAAGTGATCAAAAAATTTTCTAAGGCACAAAATATTTTCTTCCTCTAGAAAATACGCCTAAGTCTGGAGGCGATGGAATTTTCCTGAAGCATGAGCAGAGTTGTCAGAGATGAAGTCAGTGAGTGCTAGCTGCACGGGTTGATAAAATTTTCCAAGTCAGAGCAAAATTCTCAGAGGGGATCGAAGAACGAGAATAAATTTGATGAAAGAATATTTTCTAAGGTTCAAAATTCAAGAAAACTAAATGAACCCGTTCGTTGGGCACCCATGAATTCAACAGGTTCTGGAGAAAATTTTCTTCTGGGTATCGAAGATTGCCGATGAGGAGTTGATTTTAAGGTCTTCCACAGCTTGTCGAGGATTCTGGGATGAAGATTTTAAATGGGTGCAGGATTGATGAATTTTCCTAAGGGAAAATTTTAAAATTTTCTAAGGCAAGTGTGAAGAAAATGTGTTCTCAAGGTGAGATTCTCCAGACGATGAATTTGAAAGGAACTGCCTAGGTGAATTTTCCCAAGCTCCTCGTGAGGATAGTTTTCTTGAGCCAGAGATGAATAAAATCAAGGTTGTCAGAGCTCCAGCAGGTGAAATGAATTTCTTGAAGATGCAGTTGAAGTGGATGAAACGCCCTTGAGGAAGATGGGTTGAAAATTTGGCTAAGGCCATGAAAAATCATGAAGATGGCAGAAGTTGGCTAGTGGAGGCGATGAACGCTTGGAAGTTAGAGCGTGAAAATCAGGTAAGTTGAATGAATATTATAAAGTGTTCTAATACTCTTCTCCTCGCTTGTTTTGTAGGAGGAATGTCAAGGCCAGAGCACGATGTCTGGAAGTGGTGAAGCGCGATGACATTACGACCTTCGGAGGAAGATAAAGTTATGGGTTTCACATGAAGGAAAAAAGTTGCAAGAAAATGGCTAAGTGTTGAAGAAACATTTTCAAGGCTCAAGATGAAAAAGAAGAATGAAGACCCTCAAGTGGAAGAAGTCAAAGAGCAACGCCAAGAAAGAAGATCAAGAATAGTGTGAACACATCTACAAACGGAATCTTCTAGAAGGGATAATGGACATTATGGCTCATTTATTACCCCACTCTCTTTTGTGGCGGTTTTTAGGGCAAAACAGGGTTAGGGCTGAGGTGGCACAATTTTGGCCACTCTATTGATTGTAACCCTAGCCGTCTTTTGGGACTTGGCTAGCTATATAAAGGGGGAATCCCCCTCATTTGTAAAGGAGTAGACAGTAGAATTAGAGTAGAAGTCGGAGTAGAGAGACAACTAGGTGATAGCTTAGAAGTAGCTTAGTATAGATTGATAGAGTAGTTGAAGAAGAGGGAAAGTTTTCCCTTTGAAAACTTTGTAAGAAATTGTTGTGAACACTCTCTCAATAAAAGGCTTTTTCATTGATGGTGAATTTCGTCTTTGTTGTGAGTAGCTAGCAAGGTTTCTTCGTCCTTCCGATTCAAATGGTAGCATAAAATAGTTCAAAGTAGCATAATTTTCATGCAAGTAGATGTTAGCTGTGGAATGTGGTGTTTGATCTAAGCAACTTGCCTATCCATACCACTAGTGTATTTGCTGATGGTGAATGCCTTGTGTGGTCAACGGAAACGCTAGGGCCTAACTTCAATCACAGCTTGAATGATGGTATGCGCCGTTGTGATGGTATCTTCATGTCAAGTGGTGGTTTGAACATCTTTAGTCATCTCCCTTGAAGATTGCACCGACTTCGGGAAGCTGTCCGATGTGAGGCAAAGTGAAGTTGGTTGAAGTTTGTTGAAGTTGAGCTCCATATCCCGCACTTAGAATAGATTTAGACTCTCTAAACCCTATCCAATTCAGTACTTTCTGATTAGAATAGGAAACCCGCGCTCATAGACAAATCTTTTCGAGCATTTGAATTCCTTTCTCCGCTACCAACAATTCCGTAAGTCCCCTTGAAATACCAGCAAATCACATCGAGCCAAACTGAGCCTATTCGCACTGAAAGAACCTTGGAGTTGAACGCACGAACTTTCTTGCAATCTTAGCGTGCGGAATACTTTGATCAAGAGAGCATAGGGAAGCCGTTGGCAACTTTATTCTGCGTTGGTGCGGTCATGAAAAACACATCAACACACACTAGTGAGACAAGCCTCCTTAAGCCTACCTTCAACCTTCTCTTCATCGATAGACATTTGCTTGAGCTTTTCATCATCTAAACTCTCCTTTTGTTCACTGGATTCCTCATTTTCAGTTTCGTGGACCAAATTTTCAGAATCATAATCCTCATCGTAAGCCCACATAACTCAGTTTGCTTTCCCCTTCGGTCTCAAAGGACAGTCATGGTTCATGTCATAGGGTCCTTTGCAATAAAAACATAGTTTTTTCTTCCTTAAATCAGTCAATGTCTCTCTATCAAAGGGAGCGAATGATTTATCTTTATTTTCAGCCTTTGTTCCATTCCTCTTAGGTTTCTTGAAGAATGGTTTGTTATTTTTGCTAGATGATGCAACCTTTGACTGAAATTTATTTATTGGGGCTGCTTGTTCCATACTTCTAGCCTTCTTAATTGCTTCTTGCGAATTGAATGGATCAAAGGCTTTTACCCAACCCTTCAGTGGTTCAGATAATCCCTCAGTGAACAAAACAATCGATCTCCTATCTGAGATATCTGGCACCATAATGGATAGCCTCTGAAAGTCACTAATGAAATACTCCAATCCGCCTGACTGTCTCAACTGTGCCAACTCCCTAAAGTAGACTTCTGGATCCTTCTTATCAAACCTCTCTACCAACCTGTCCACGAAGTCTTGATATGAAGTTACCTGGTTATGCTGAAAGGTAACCATCCCATGGTACCACCAATCATGTGCAGCTCCCTCTAAATGTAGCGTGGCATATTTTATTGCCTCCACTTTTGTCATAGGTCTCAGTGCTAAGAAGGTATCAAGCTTGTGAATCCAAGCCTGCGCTATCATTATGCTACTACCATCAAATGTAGTCAAGGAAAGCTTACCTGTAGCACGCTTTAATTCATTATTCTGGCCACGAGGTCTCCTATCCTGTCTCGCTGCCGTGTAATGCTCTCTCCTCTGATTAACAAACCTCTCAAATGTCATCCTCTCACGCACCTGTGGAGCTAATAATTCCCATTCGTCATTCACAGCTATGAGAATATCTGAGAACATCTCCTCTCCTGCTTCTTCTATAGGTGCTACCTCAGGCTCATCTCTAATGAAGCTAGGATGAGTAGGCTTGTCTACTGTCCTAGAATGAGTCCTATGAGCTCTAGGTGATCCCACTACACTCCTGTTCTCCCCTTGCTCTCGATTCTGTCTGTCCTGTGGGTTCATGCGCTCAACCATGGTGGTGAGTGCCTACAAGGCCTGAGCCATTTGCTGCTGTCCTGTAACCATTGCTTTGAAAAATTCACTTGTTTCCTGATCCTCATTCCTGTTGCCTCTAGGTGGGATACCTTCTTGCCTATCACCCATGATGTCTGGTTGCCTGTCGACAACCAGTTCCCCTACAAATAATGCTCGCCTGCAAGTTTAATATCTATGAGAGCCAACCTTAGGTGGCTGCATGTGATTGCTAAACCCTCAGGATGACAGGATTTAGCTCTGATACCAAGTCAGTTACCGTTGCACCAAAAGCCCAGACTGGTAGTGAACGACAACCCTCTTACCGTTAAGGGGACATCCCCAGGATAGGTACTCCCGCCGAAGACTCCTGACACGTGGCTGGGCAAACTGCTCGGACAGACCTATGTCACCTTCTGATAGGGGCCCGCATTAGGACATCACATATTACAAGAAAAAGTTAATTACAAATAAGCAAGGGTGCTCTTATTTATAGAACTTCAAGGAGTAGGGAACCCTAAAATCTCCTTGGGTTTACACTTAGTCTTGTAGGCATGCAAGATTTATTCTTAAATGCAAATATATGCAACTTAACAGTTAACTAGAAAAACTACCTTAGTTAATTGATTCTAAACTAAACTAATTGGACCTTGCAACACACAAGTCCTTATTTATATGAGAGTCAATTGATAACTAACTTCAGCTAACTAAAACTGAAAACTAAATGAGAACTCTAATTGTACATAGATGATTCCAAAATAGATATGCAATGATATGTGGGATGAGTTAACTTCGGAAAGAAGCATCAAGTTAACTATCGTGTCTAATGTCTATCCTGAAAAGGGTAGGACGTCCTAATTTGTAGTTCGTTGGCCGTGATCTTGAGCAATTAACCCCTCCATGAGGTTGTTGATCGCATCACCATCTGGAGATCATCACATGTCTTAACTGTCAATTCACTGCTTGTCAACAACTTGAGCAATCCTGGAATTATCTACACACTTCAACTGGCAGTTCATTAATTGGTAACTTTGGCGGCTCTACAACTAAAGTGATGGCCTTCATTTCTTTTGCAGCTTTACGCTTCTGACACTTTTGACACTTTTGACGCTTTTCACATTTTTCACAATGGAAAAGTGTTGCATGATGAAACCGCAAACACTCTAGTTGTGAAAAATGTACATGAACTCGCCGCACACGCAAAATTCCAACAGTATCAACCCTCTAAACTGGTCTTGAAAATCTATCAACTATATGAGGTATGAGATTGTTGGCGTTTGAGTGACTATGCCTGTAAAATTGTCTAAATCAACCCTCTAGAGTGTGCTTGATGCAAGTCGGTATCAACTTTTCTTATGAGATCCTAAATGAAGATCAATTTGGTCTTCAATTCAGTTTGAGTGAACTACATTATGAAAAACTAGCCTGTTGACTGTAAATATGGCTATGTTTTGACAACTTTTCCGGTGATGCTAAAAATGGCTCCTATGGAGGCTAAAAATAGCTTGTCGAGGGGCAATTTTCAAGAAAAATTCCGAGACATGGGTTTTGTAGAGAAAAGGATTCTAAGCAAACCCGCAACGTCAAAAATTCAAAAAAATGCCTTTTTCCTTAACATGCGAAGACTTTTTGAAATATAAGTAGCAAGGGCAGTGTGGGCTGTGAGCGCAATTTTTCCAGAGAAAAACTAGCACATGGGTTTTGTAGGTCCAATGAGTTGAACACACCCAGATCCTTCGATTTTCAAAAAGTTGACTTTTAGGCCCACATGCAAAAGAATCTTCGGAAAAAGCACAGTGCTTCAAAAATGGAAGTAGCAAGGCAATTTTCTCGAAAAATTCTGGAACATGGGTTTTGTTGTTGATGCTATACTGAATGAACCCAAATGATCAAATTCTGAAAAATTAGGCCATTTACTTTGACATGCGATAGAAAACCTAAGACAAGGATAGAAGAATTTTACAGATAGAAAATAGAAGTTATTATTCTACCTCTGAAAATGACGCCTATGCCTTGAATGAGATTTGATGAAGTTTGAAATGCATGCACTTGAATGATGAAGGCTGGAAACTAAATCCTCTAAACAATCTAGACCTAGCATTGCGAAGAACACAAGAAAAATGTCACTTGTAGCGCCTTCAAATCTTGCTTGCACGAGAAAATAAGTGTTTTGCTTCTAGCTGTAATGAGAATAATGGACTCCTAAATGCCTTAATAAATAAAATTTATTAATTAAGGAGTCAACTTTGCATTCAAATTCCTAAATTGGGCGTCACAATATTATTGGACCTCAAATTCAATTAACTGAATGAAGTAAACCCTAATTTGGGCGCCACCCAGCATGCAAAAAATTTGCCATCTGCAATCAAAAATTAAGTCCTATTGAAGTTGACATGAGAAGAGCAACTGAAGTTTTAATATTATTTTAATTCAGTCAACTAACTCCTCCATTTTGGGGCAGTCCATGCACTTCAATTCAAAAGTCAAAGTTTGACTTGAGCATCATCTTTCCAGACAGCCAATTTCTTGAAAATCTCAATTTGCAAATGTCACCGAAGCCTATGTTTGATCACTGATTCTAATTGATTGATATACCTAGTAGATTAGCTGACAATTTCATTGAAGAGCAGGATCAAAACTGACAAGGAGCTCCTTGAGGCTGCAAACCCTAATTCTAAATTCTGAGGCCTGTTATCACGGAATCTAGCAGCGCTCGTTCCACTGATAACCCCCCTACGAAACTTGTCTGTTTCCTAGGATTTGTGAAGTTCAAGCACACATAACGAAGTGATTTTCAAGCCACCTCGAAATGCGTTCCTAAGCCTCGAATAGTCAATTTGAGCATTCCCCCATGTTCGCCTCGCGAAGACCTTCGAAATGAGATCTTTCGCGAAGTTTCACTGTTCGTACTTAGTGAATTACGGAAAATGCAGTGGCACTGAAAAAGTGCGCTCCTGCCTTGAAGCCAAAATTAGCTAAGTCTAGAAAATGCAAGGGCGCTAAAATTTAGCGCCCCTGCATGCAGTGAAATTTCCAACAAGTGCAATAGTGCTAAATTTTAGCGCCATTACACTTTTCTTCGCCACTTAACTCTTTTTCATGGTTTTGGCACGTTTCTTCATGTTTCCGCGTTTTTCGTCAATCGTGCCACTTTTCGTGCCTAGATTTATTGCTCGACTTGAGTTAGGTTTTTAATTTTCCTTTTCACTTAAAAGTATGAATTAACCATTTTCATTATTTACATTTCATGTTCTTTTCTCTCCTGTTGCTGTGTGAGTTTTCTTCAAACTGCAAAATCACGTTTTTGGAGATTTCGCCTTTCCTTCAGCAGTCTTCGCGTTTTGCTCTGGTAAGTCGTTTTTTGTTTTGTCTTTCTCCTTCTTTCATTTCTACGTGTTCTAGTTTAAGAATGTGCGTTTTTGTATGTGTTATGCGTTTTTCTACGCATTCTTTTCCACGTTTTTTCCATCCTCACTCACGCGTTTTTGTTTCTGCTCTTTTCATTTCGCGTCTTCTCTTTTCCATCTGCGTTTTTCTTATCCTCACGCAATGGAACCATACGCATTCTTTCCTTAACTCTTTTCATCCGCGTTTTTCTCCATTTCGCATATCTCTCTCTTTGCGTGTTCTTCTTCATTCGCGCTTTTCATCTTATCATTGCATAATGCAAATTCTTGTGTTTCGTTTTCATTCCATTCTCCGCCTTGCCTTCCTTTCTAACGTTTTTGTTATTCACTTCGCTCTCTCCATTCGTTTTGATGCGAACTTTGAGATTCCAAAGAGGGTTTCTGTTTGATGGTTTCTTTAGCAATTCAATGCGTTGATAATGAAAATGAGTTGCATCCAAAGACAAACCAAATTGTCTTCAAAGCTTTCACGATTCAAGCATTGCATTTGCCAAGCACGAGCGCCATCGCCATTCATCCCTACATTTGCATTTCAAAATTGTCAAAAAATGCTGAAGCGCTGAATTTTAGCGCTATGACATTTTGAAAATGTAAAAATTTTCCTAACACTGAAAGATGTAAGGGCGCTAAAATTTAGCGCCCTTGCATCAAAAGTCAATTTCCAGAGATGTAAGGGCGCTGAATTTTGGCGCCCTTACATTTTTTCCAAGCTTTCTCCAATCTTTCCCAGATAAGCTTCATTTTCGACCGGTGCACTCTTGAGCCTCGTTTTTCCGCTTTGTGCATCGTTTTGCGTGTCGTCATCCGCTTTGCCCCATCCTCGTGCTCATTTCGCGCTTTCCCATGTTTCCTAACAATTGATGTTTGTTCTGGCTAAACTGATTGCAGTCTATTTTCAAAGATCGTCAAGTCAAGAGTGATCAGAGTTCCAGTTCTTTTTGATGACTACTACTAAGCCTCCCTTTCGAAAGCAAAAGGCAAGATGAAGTACAAATATCAAGGTGTCTATCTGCCGACTGTAGTGCTCTCAAAAGTCGAAGAAATAAAAGATACAGAGGTTGGTCATCAAGACTTGGTTGACTTCGCAAAGCTAACTGAGACGAAGCCTCTTCCTGATTCAATGAGAGCGATCGTACACAGCAACCTCCATTTGGTGGCGATGTTCCCTACAGCTGCGCACAATACCGAGTTTGTTCTTCAAGTTGCGTCTCATTACATCAAAGAAAGCAGAAGTGTGATCGATTCTTCCGGGCACGAGATTCTGAGACTCGACCCCAATTTCTTTGATATTGTCTTCAAGGTCCCTCATATGGAGAAATACATTGACATCTCTATATCAAAAGCACAGGAGATCTTCGATGCTGATCCCAATAAAGCTAAACAGTTGATAAACACTCAATGGTTAAAGAAGCCTAGATCATCTATTTCTAGATGGCCGAAAGGACTCCTGAGAAGTGACTTCAAAGATGACGTCAAGGATATGATCACGTTTCTAAGCAGAGTGAAAGGCTTGCCGGAATCATCCACTTTTCACGATTGGATGTATGAATACATCAGGATCATAAGAAGGCAGAAGGTGCATATTGACCGGGTAAACAAATTGATGAGATACACGAGCAGTTGATCAATGCTCCTTCTACATTGAAGTTCTACATGACTTCTTACCTGGTGTACGCAGCGGCTGTGATGAGACAATTCCCAGGTCTATCTACAAAAGGGAATCGGATGATGGTGCCTGTGTACAGATATTTCTATCAATTGGAGCTGAAGGAAAGCTTTCATCATTTCAGACGGGTCACTGATGCTTTCTTTGCGCCTTTACTCTTCAATTTTGATCCAGCTTTGGAAAGAAGAAGAGTATCTGATGAGGCTTATAAGGTGGTAAGTAAAGTTGGATGCATTTTTCTCCAATTCCCAACGTTTACTTACTTAAGAGTAGGCTGCTACACTGGTTGTCCCTACATGCTACCACGTTATCCTTCGGATAAGTGGGTTCTCATGGAAACATGCAGACAGTTG
Source organism: Sequoia sempervirens (assembly GCA_007258455.2). NCBI lineage: Eukaryota > Viridiplantae > Streptophyta > Pinopsida > Cupressales > Cupressaceae > Sequoia > Sequoia sempervirens. Next base: position 536,979,504 of record VDFB02058242.1, read on the forward strand.
ATGTCAGTGCAGAAAGAACGAAGAAGCAACCACAAGTGTGGATTCAAGTTCCCACTGACCATCGGCCAATATACTATCTAAACTGCACAAAAAGCTAAGTCTGTCTATGCTGAAATGCAGATCATCACCATCAAAACCTACAGGTATAGGTTTGATTTCGACTACCGAGATGTCAGAAAAAAGTTGCAAAAAGGTCACCAACACAGGTACCATTTTGAGGACATCTGGGCAGATTGCAGAGATGAAGAAGCCATTCGTAAAATGGACTATTGCAGGTTGACTGTTCAACAAATCAGGGATCTTGGTATTGCTGACCTACCAGAGGATTTTGAAGATCCAGGTGATATCATGAATGCTGTTTATGATGAGCAAGGCATTGCTAAAAGGCCGTTGTCTGCAATATGGTCTAGGAAAGAAGTTACCAGCATGAGAGAAAGGTTGAGGCCAATCCTAGCCAACACAGAAGAATGGTTACATAAACATGGTTATGCAATAAAAAGTTTCAGAACAGACTCAGAAGGAGAGGAATCCGAAGCAGAAGCTCGCCAACAGCAAGAACTCCGCGACAAAAATAAATCAGCGGCCATTCTCACTTCTTCACTGGTGCAGGAGCACCCAAGGCTTTCAAAGAGTTGTTCAAGAACCAGGAGAGTGGAGGGGTCAGGAGGGTCTTCCAAACAAATCAAAACATAAATTATGATGTATTGAAGCCTATAATGGCATTTGAGATGAATAAGTGTAATGAGGGTGTTAAAAGTTTCAAGGTTCCTGATAAGGAATTTGGATTAAAAATGCAATGTAAGGGAAAATTAGGTTCTAGGGGTTTTGATTAATGATATTATGCTTAAATAGGTCAAATAAACTTGGATAGTGAATATCCAATGGTTTTTAGGTGATAGATTTTAATAAATCTCTAGTTTGTAATTTCAAATTTTTAAATTTTAGTTTAGGCGGGAAAAGGAGTTTTAGGTGTTTTAGAGGTAATTATGCATTGTAATCAATTCCAATCAGTTGGATCAGTTGGGGGATGGTTCTATAACCCAAAAATGGTCATTTGTACGGAGGTTGGGCATTTGGAGAAGTGATTGTACGGACTGCTACAGAAAATAGTGAAAAAACATAGTTTTCTTGCATTTTCTTGAGTCTTTTTGATGATCTATTGATTCCTTTTGAATTTATAATCAATTGGATGGTTCAAGAACCTGTATTTAATTTCAATTAACCTCTTGAATGATCTGATACACGTTTATAATCAGTTCTTTGCATTATATTGCTGACTGTCCTAAAAAAAGTGCAGATTTTTCACTAATTTTGGTGATTTTCATGGATGATTGATCCATTTCAAGGTAGAATGCTGCTGTGACCTGTGAAATGGATCATTCCTAACATGTATCATACAGATTTAACCAACTAATGTGCAGGAAGGAAGAATATCAAGGTGTACACCAAGTTGTCAAAGGGAAAAGTGCTTGAAGATGGAGGCTAGGGTGTAGCAGCAGAAGATCTGCCTTAATGAGGGGCATGTTTTTGAGTTTGGATCAACTAAATATGTTGTCCTAATGGTGTAGAGTCAATGAGAAAGTTCTGGAAGTGATTGGAAGGTTAGTTTTCAAGAAGCCCTAGTTTTTGAGGCAAGCTGAGGAGGGGTTTGTGCTGGAGCATGATAGAGGTGTCATAGAGGGCTAGAAACTTGGATTCCTTGGTTTTGGGTCATTTTAGGAGACTGCTGAAAGTTTCATGGTCAGGGGACAAATTTAAAGAGGGGTTGCTTTGTAAAATAGGGCTAATTAGGCCTAATTTTAAGGAAACAGCAGGGTTTGAAGTGAGGTTGTCTGAAACAATTGATGCCAAGGAGTTGACATGATGTTTTTCATCACAATCCACATCTGAAACCATCATTAGATTGGAGGTTCATTTGCAAAATTTGAGGAAGAAGTCAAAAATCCATTGCCAAAGGCCTAATAGGCTAGATGGCTATGTGAGCAGCAAAAGAGAGTTTTGTATAAAATGGAGGGTTAGGGCTTGAGACCCATTTGAATCAAGTTTGTTCAAGTCTTTTGAGATCATTTCAATGATTAGGAATCACAAGGGAGGCAGATAGGTCTTAAGTGAAAGGTGAAGGCCTTATTTCTAAGTTGGTGTCTAGTTGAGAGATTGAAGAACAAAACTTTGTTAATCTTAAATCTTTGTGTATCTTTTGAGATCCCTGACCCTCTGCATCAGAGTGGTATCAGAGCAGTGAGTAGGTCCTTTAGGGATTGGAGAAGTAGCAATGGCACCAAAAAACCAATTGGCAAGAGAGTTGGAAGAGTTGAAGGAGATCTTGGAGAGGGAGAGAAGAGAAAGAAGGGAACAAGAAGCAGCAAGAGCAAGAGAAGAAAGACAATGGAGAAGAGAGAGAGAGACACTATGCAGGCAAGGATCAATAACCTTGAGAGGAGTAGGAGGAGAGAAGACCAAGAAGACCAAGAAAACAATGAAGAGGATGAAGAGCATGTGAGGGTAAATCAGGAACAGCAAGCTGATGATACAGAGGACCCTGAGGAAAGGAGGTTAGTGAGGTTATTGAAGGCAGTACAGGGTCATGGAGGGAAGAGTCACATAGACTTACCTATCTATCAAGGGAAGATGGATAGTGAAGAGGTATTGGGATGGCTTGATGCCATGGAAAACTACTTTGAATTTGAGGAGATGGATGAAGAGAGGAAAGTCAAGTTTGCTAAAACCAAGTTGAGAGGCACAGCATTGACATGGTGGACAAGTTTCCAGAATGATAGGATGGCTAGAGGATTGGCAAAGGTCTCTACATGGGCAAGGATGAAGAGTTTGGTCAAGGAGCAATTCCTACCATCTGATTATACCATTCATGTGAAAAGGATGAGGCAGAATTTAAAGCAAAAGGACTTGGATGTTATGTCCTATACTGAGCAATTTCACAAGCTTAGTATTAGAGGAGGTTATGAGGAAGAAGATGAGAAGATAGCCAGGTACATCAATGGCTTAAGGTACAATCTGCAAGATGAGATTGGTTTGCAATTTCCAAGAACATTGGGAGAATGTTTTCAGTTGGCCATTAGAGCAGAAGAAAAGGTGAAAAGGAAGCAAGAAAGATCAAACAATGGTGGAAGAGGAGGTAGTTCAAACAGGGGCAGAGGTAATAGAGAACAAAGACAAGGCAGTAATGATAAGAGCAGCAATGACAAAGGCAAAGAGATATTTTCTGATCAAAGAGGTGGATACATTCCAAGAGGAGGAGGCAGATTTGGACAAGGTAGAGGACCATTCACAGGTAGATGTTTAAATTGCAATGAACCAGGGCATCCTTCCTTCAAGTGTCCTAAGTGGGAACAAGCTGATAAAGGCAAAGAAAGGAGAGCTACCTTGGTGCAAGAAGAAGAAGATAAGAAGGAGGAACCAAAAACATTTATGGCAGACCCTGTGACTGATGGTGAGTTTCTCATGATCAAGCAAGGAGAAAGGCTTCATCAAGAACCAAAGGTAACCATTTTCAAAAAAAATTGTCTCAGTCATGGTAAGATATGCAGATTGCTTATAGATTCAGGGTCACATAGCAATTTAGTTTCAGTTGATATGGTAACCAAGCTAGGGATTGAAACTTTTGATCATCCTACTCCCTACAAGGCCACTTGGGTAACTCAAGGACAGCATGTAGAGATTGGTAAGAGAGCTTTTGTTGATTTCTCAATTGGTTCATATCATGATAGAGTGCTTTGTGATGTTATTCCAATGACTTGTGGTCATATTATCTTGGGAAGGCCATGGCAGTATGTTAGAAGAACTTTGCATGATGGGTTTCTTAACACCTATTTGGTTCACAAGGGAGATGTTAGATATCAGTTGGTTCCTTTACCTTTGGAGCAGAATAATGATAGTTTTGTAATCTGTTTTGAGAAGAGTTTGCAGGTGAATAAGCAGGGTGAAACAGGGGAAGGCATTGGCAAGCTGAAAAGTGATAAGTTGCAGCAAGGTTATGAGATGGACAGTCCTCCAAATCAGTCCTTGTGGGATCTGAATAGTATCAATATTGGTGGCATTGAATGCCCTATAAATGAGGGTAATAGTGGTGAAGTTCTTCCACAAAGGAGGCATTGGAATGAGGGCAGCAGCAGGGCACAAGAACTCACTGTTTTCAAGCAGCAAAGAGGACACACTAATCCTTATTTTGGTTCTGTCAAGAATGCAGATTGGCAGAAGAGAAAGACAGTAACTTTAGGAGACTACCTTCCTTCTCATTGGAACATGAAAGCACATGTGAGCAAGAGGTTTCTTGGTGGCACCACATGGGACACTTCTTGGGACAAGAGTTCTTTCTTTCCTGGGGAGAATGGTGCAAGAGCACCCAAGGCTTTCAAAGAGTTGTTCAAAAACCAGGAGAGTGCAGGGGTCAGGAGGGTCTTCCAAACAAATCAAAACATAAATTATGATGTATTGAAGCCTATAATGGCATTTGAGATGAATAACTGTAATGAGGGTGTTAAAAGTTTCAAGGTTCCTGATAAGGAATTTGGATTAAAAATGCAATGTAAGGGAAAATTAGGTTCTAGGGGTTTTGATTAATGATATTATGCTTAAATAGGTCAAATAAACTTGGATAGTGAATATCCAATGGTTTTTAGGTGATAGATTTTAATAAATCTCTAGTTTGTAATTTCAAATTTTTAAATTTTAGTTTAGGCGGGAAAAGGAGTTTTAGGTGTTTTAGAGGTAATTATGCATTGTAATCAATTCCAATCAGTTGGATCAGTTGGGGGATGGTTCTATAACCCCAAAATGGTCATTTTACGGAGGTTGGGCGTTTGGAGAAGTGACTGTACGGACTGCTACAGAAAATAGTGAAAAAAACATAGTTTTCTTGCATTTTCTTGAGTCTTTTTGATGATCTATTGATTCCTTTTGAATTTATAATCAATTGGATGGTTCAAGAACCTGCATTTACTTTCAATTAACCTCTTGAATGATCTGATACACGTTTATAATCAGTTCTTTGCATTATATTGCTGACTGTCCTAAAAAAAGTGCAAATTTTTCACTAATTTTGGTGATTTTCATGGATGATTGATCCATTTCAAGGTAGAATGCTGCTGTGACCTATGAAATGGATCATTCCTAACATGTATCATACAGATTTAACCAACTAATGTGCAGGAAGGAAGAATATCAAGGTGTACACCAAGTTGTCAAAGGGAAAAGTGCTTGAAGATGGAGGCTAGGGTGTAGCAGCAGAAGATCTGCCTTAATGAGGGGCATGTTTTTGAGTTTGGATCAACTAAATATGTTGTCCTAATGGTGTAGAGTCAATGAGCAAGTTCTGGAAGTGATTGGAAGGTTAGTTTTCAAGAAGCCCTAGTTTTTGAGGCAAGCTGAGGAGGGGTTTGTGCTGGAGCCTGATAGATGTGTCATAGAGGGCTAGAAACTTGGATTCCTTGGTTTTGGGTCATTTTAGGAGACTGCTGAAAGTTTCATGGTCAGGGGACAAATTTAAAGAGGGGTTGCTTTGTAAAATAGGGCTAATTAGGCCTAATTTTAAGGAAACAGCAGGGTTTGAAGTGAGGTTGTCTGAAACAATTGATGCCAAGGAGTTGACATGATGTTTTTCATCACAATCCACATCTGAAACCATCATTAGATTGGAGGTTCATTTGCAAAATTTGAGGAAGAAGTCAAAAATCCATTGCCAAAGGCCTAATAGGCTAGATGGCTATGTGAGCAGCAAAAGAGAGTTTTGTATAAAATGGAGGGTTAGGGCTTGAGACCCATTTGAATCAAGTTTGTTCAAGTCTTTTGAGATCATTTCAATGATTAGGAATCACAAGGGAGGCAGATAGGTCTTAAGTGCAAGGTGAAGGCCTTATTTCTAAGTTGGTGTCTAGTTGAGAGATTGAAGAACAAAACTTTGTTAATCTTAAATCTTTGTGTATCTTTTGAGATCCCTGACCCTCTGCATCAGAGTGGTATCAGAGCAGTGAGTAGGTCCTTTAGGGATTGGAGAAGTAGCAATGGCACCAAAAAACCAATTGGCAAGAGAGTTGGAAGAGTTGAAGGAGATCTTGGAGAGGGAGAGAAGAGAAAGAAGGGAACAAGAAGCAGCAAGAGCAAGAGAAGAAAGATAGGACCATGGGGAAATGCTTTTGGCCCCCTCCGTTTGACTCCGCCTTTGCACGAACTGCCACGTGTATCCAGGAAGCATCTTCCGAAATTTCAAGGTGATGGCAAGGAACACCCCGATGAGCACATATCTGCATTCTACATCGTATGCGGTGTTCTTGGCATTGAGCACGAAGATGTTTCTGTAAGATTGTTCATTGAATCCCTTCAAAGGGTTGCAGACGAATGGTTCTTTACTCTTCCCAATGCCTCTGTCACTAATTGGGCCACTCTTCACACTAAATTTGAAGAAAGATTTAAGCTTTCTGAAGATTCACATGCTCTATTGGCGCAGCTCACCACCATGCGTAAAGAGGCTCACGAGCCTATGCGCGAGTTTGTGGCGAAATTCAATAAATTGGTGACGCGGATCCCGAATGATGCAAGACCAACGGATCATAACCTGAAGTGCTTCTTCATCAACACTCAACTACCTAAGGTGAGTTTTTACTTACGTAGGGAAAATCTTGTTAACGTTGAAGCAGCCCAGCAATTGGCTACCAGTCTGGAGGACGACATGATCCTTGCTAGAGAAATCAGGATGGGGACTAACGGAAATAAAAGGATGCAAGCCTCAGGATCTTCGGCATCCAATGTTAGTACTCCCACTGCCAGCTCAAATTTTACGGATCCTATGATCCAAAGGTTGGCAAATGAAATTTTGTCTCTTAAGAAGCAAGTGTCAAACAACAGCAACGGTAACAACTACAAAGACGTCCCTAGGAGGACTTTCCCTAGTTATGCTGGTAACAAAAATCAGAATCGCCTCCCAGCACCTCCAGGAAGACTTGCTCTGGAAGCCCCGCCTGCTAACAATGTCGCCGGGTACTATGAGACTGAACAAGATGATTATGCTCAGCCCAAATATCCTGAAGAAGAAAATGCCGACCTCTTCCAAGAAGAAGGAACTGAATTGGCTGGCGACTCCAAGATTAGCTATTTGCAAATGATGGAGAAGAAGAAGAAGAAGACGACTTGGTGACTGACACTTACGCTGTTTTTACGCGGCATCAACAAAATCAACTTGACAAAGCTCAAGCTGCTGCTGTTCCAGAAAAAGAAAAGCCGCCAGTAACAATCGCCAAAAGAGGATCTCCCCTCCCTTGGCAACCTAAGAAAGCAGCAAATCCACAAGTAAGTGCACCTCGTTCTCCTTCGTCAACTCCCGTTATTCCTAAAGCTAATCCTCCCGTTCCAAAGACCAGTGTACCTTTTGTGAAACCAATGAACGAAGTTACAACTTCCAACCTACAAAGTTCTTTCCAGGCTTTCGACATTATTGACCATGCCAAGAAGACCAAGGTTCAAATGTCTGAGGCTGAATACCTCAAAGCCAACCTCGACCAATTTGACAGGCTTGTCAAGTTCGTCAATGATAAAAAGATTTCCCCAAGTCGGGATACCCCTCCTGACATCCCAGTTACTCCTAAACCCAAGGTATCACAGAGTAACCTTGTATCTAATCCTCCAACTGCTTCTGGATGCATTGATCCGTTTTTCATCTCCCTACTTGTAAATGGTTTCAAGCTGAGTAACTGTGTCATAGACTCTGGTGCGTCTAACAATGTGATGCCCGCCAAGGTAGCTACTGCGTTAGGCCTTGAAATGACCAAAACCTTCAGCCATTGTTTTTCCATGGAGAATAAACAAGTGCCATTGATCGGTCAGATCAAAGATGCGCAGTACGCATTCGCCGCATACCCGGAGAAGAAAATAAAGATGACGGTCCTCGTGGCCGATGTACCAGCTTCCTACGGTATCCTCCTCGGATGCAATTTCTGCAAAGATGTTGGAGGAGAGCTAAGTATGGATATGTCCAAAGCAAGAATACCAGTAAAAGGTGTGATGCAAAAGCTGATTCCTGAAAAAGAATCAAAGTTTTCAGTTGTTGAGTCAGATGATCCCAGAGCTCAGATTTTGTTTGAATCATCAGGCGTGGGAACTTACTACCTACAGACAAATGAGGTAGTAGAATCCTCGATTCAAAACGAGTTAGAGAAAGATGATGTTTCTTCAACTTCAAATGAGATGTCATCGGGAGATTTGTCCATCTCCGATCATGAATCTTCGTCAGATGATGAAATTTTGGACTTCGACACTGTTCCAGTTGGTGATCCCAATGGTGTCTATTTGCTCGAGTTTGATGGTAGCTGCTCTTCGACCGGCTCCGGAGCAGGAATGGTTTTCATTTCGCCATCAGAAAAGTTTTTCCCTTTCTCCTTTAAGCTGCAGTTTGATAACACCAATAACACCGCCAAGTATGAAGCCCTGTTGTTGGGAATGCAAGTTGCGTTGAAGAAAGGTATAAAAAATCTTCATGCACAAGGTGATGCCGAGCTAATAGTATGTCAAGTAAGAAATCTCTATCAAACAAAGAATGAGAGACTCGGGCATTATCGTAATCTAGTATGGGATTCCATTGAGGAATTCGAAGCTTTTGATATCTCTGTTGTTCCCAGAGAATACAATACTAGAGCTGATTCCCTCACGATCTCTGCCACGCTCTTGGTGCCACACAAAGACTTTCAAGGTTCTACTTACACCATAGAGTTGGTTTTTCGCCCAAGTGTACCTGACAATTCAGAGAACTGGCAGATTTTCAATGACGACCATCAAATTATCGCCTTTCTTGAGAAAACAGAGAATTTTGATGAGTTGTACTTTGAGGGCAGCGATTCTCCGCTTCGAGAATCCGTGTCCAGTATAGATCCTGTTACAGGCGAGGAATATCTGCAGCTCAAAGGGAATAAGATCCCTAAAGGATTGGTATCCTTGGAAAAGCTTTTTGATAAGCATGATCGTCACGTGAAGAAGCAACTCTCAGATTCTGACTCATCAAATGAAGTGGAACAGATTAATTTAGGAACTGAAGCCAACCCTAAGATGGTCAACATTGGCAAATGTTGCATGGCCGAAGAGAAAAGACAGTTTGCTCAGCTACTGCAGGAGTACATTGATGTCTTGGTGTATTCATATGACGATCTAAAATCATTTCGGCCTAAGGAAGTGCAACATGATATTCCTCTCAAGGTTGGAGCTTTGCCTTATAAACAAAAGCAGAGGCAGTACAATCCCAAGATCTCTGGAACAATTTTGGCGGATGTTCAAAAAATGCTGAACGCACGAATAATATTCCCTATCCATCATTCAACGTGGATAGCCAATATCGTCCTTGTTCGTAAGAAGAATGGTGAAATCCGCATTTGTGTAGATTTCAGAAATCTAAATCAATTGTCTCTCAAAGACAACTATCCACTTCCAGTGATGGATCAAGTTCTACAAAATGTAACGGGATCCGAGATGCTCTCCATGCTAGACGGATTCTCCGGTTATAATCAAATTGAAGTTAATTCAAGCGATCAACACAAAACCGCTTTCACGACGCCATGGGGAACCTTTGCGTATCGCAGGATGCCGTTTGGTTTGATCAATGCTGGCGCTACTTTCCAACGTGCCATGGATCTCGCTTTCCGCAACGTAATGGGTAAGTTCATTGTAGTGTACCTTGACGATCTTACGGTTTTCTCTAAGCAACGTCATGAGCATTTCTACCACTTGAGGCAAACTTTAGAGAGATGCCGTCAGCACGGCATTTCCCTCAATCCCAAAAAGTCAACTTTTGGGGTGACAGAAGGTAAACTTCTTTGTCACGTTGTATCTGCCGAAGGAATCAAGATTGACTTGGAAAGAGTCAATGGAATTAAATCCCTCACTTTGCCATCAAGCAAGAAAGCCGTTCATTCTTTCTTCGGCAAGGTAAACTTCTTAAGGATGTTTCTCCCGGATTTTGCTGAAAAGACTCGTCACATTGTGAATATGATGAAGGGTAATGCCACTTTTCATTGGACGGCAGAAGGCAAGGCAGCTTTCGATGACATCAAGGAGGCCATTGCTCATGCGCCTGTGTTGGTTTGCCCTAACTACGCCAAAGATTTTGTTATGTACAGTTATGCTTCCGAGCATACGCTATCAGCAATTTTGGTGCAGGAAAATGATGAGGGTTTTGAATCCCCCATTGCATTCATGAGTTGCCCTCTAAAGAATTACGAATTGAAATATTCTCAGATGGAAAAGCACGCTTTTGCAGTTGTAAAAGTTGTCAAGCATTTCCGGTTCTACATTCTGGGTAGTCATGTGAAAGTTCTCGTCCCAGATTCGACTGTCAAGTCTATCCTCACACAACAGGAATTTGGAACAAAAAGAGGCAACTGGATTGCCAAGATTCAGGAATATGATCTAGAAATTAAACCCACCAAGTTGATACGTGGACATGGTCTTTGTCAGCTTATAGTAGAAAATAATCCAGATGAAGAAATTTCAAGGGATGAAGAAGTTTCAGATGAAGAGGAGGTTGATCCCAGTACACTTCCAATGGTACTATTTGTTAGCACCACCGATGAATGGTATTCCAACATCGCTTACTTCTTGACATACGGAGAATGTCCCAATCACTTAACTCCGAAAGAAAAAAGGACCGTCAAGCTGAAGTCAGCTAGTTTTGTCTTGTGGGATAGTGGCTTGTATAAGCGTGCAATGGATGGGACATTTCTCAGGTGTGTTGATAAAGAACAACAGCAAAAGTTGCTGAAATCTTATCATGATTTGGCATGTGGTGGACATTTCTCAGCACCAGTAACCGCTCACAAAATCCTGAGAGCGAAGTATTACTGGCCCACACTTTTTCAGGACACGTACTCTTGGGTGCGTAAGTGTGAATTGTGCCAACAGTTTGTCGGCCGTCCCAGGTTGGCATCTTTGCCATTAAAACCTGTTGTGATTAATGATCCTTTCCAGCAATGGGGCATTGATTTCATAGGTGCAGTTAACCCATCATCAAGTGCCGGACATATCTACGTTTTAACTGCTACTGACTATTTCACCAAATGGGTGGAAGCAATACCTACCAAGCGTGCTACTTCAGAGGTAGTGTGCAGCTTCTTAAAAGAAAATATTATTTCCAGGTTCGGTGTGCCGAACAAGATTGATGCGGACAATGCTTTTGCCTTCTCATCAAGCGAGATCACGGAGTTTTGTTTCGAACACGGTATAACTTTATCACATTCTTCCGACTATTACCCGCAGGGTAATGGTCAAGCGGAATCTAGTAACAAGAATCTAGTAACTATAATCCGCAAGCTGGTGGACAAGAATCAACGTTTGTGGCACAAGGCTTTGTTTGATGCTTTGTGGGCAGACAGAATAACCCCGAAACGAGCAATCGGCATGTCTCCTTTTCAACTCTTGTATGGGTTGAATGCCGAGATTCCTATAACCTTGGAACTACCAGCCCTCAAGTTGGCTAAGGCCATTGAGGATGAGACGTTTGACAATTCTATTGACAAGCGCATCATGTATCTCTCCGAATTGGAAGAGAATCGGGTTCAAGTGGCTGACCGCATCGCGGAACACCAGGACCAAGTGAAGAAGTTGTTTGACAAAAAAGCCAAGTCTCGAGAATTTCAAGTTGGTGACCTCGTTCTCCTATGGGACAAACGAAGAGAACCAAAAGGTATGCACGGGAAATTTGACTCACTGTGGACAGGACCTTTCCAGATACATCAATTGCATGGTGAAAACAGTTTCTTGTTAGCATACGGAGATGGAACGCCATTTTCCCTTCCTCAGTGGGCAACATCTCAAGCACTTTATGCAGTAAAGAGGTTGGCATTGGTATGTAAATATTTTTTATTTTTAAGTCCTTTTGAGTCTTTACATTTTTGTTTCTGTTGTCGTCGTCGCCTGACTCCAAGCCCAATGGATGGATAAAGGCACTTGAAATCTGGATTTCTTCTCCCTTCGTTCTTTTCAAAAGAACAACCGAAGCAAGATCCCCAGCAGGAGCCAGCTGTTATCACGGAATCTAGCAGCGCTCGTTCCACGGATAACCCCCCTACGAAACTTGTCCGTTTCCTAGGATTCGTGAAGTTCAAGCACGCATAACGAAGTGATTTTCAAGCCACCTTGAAATGCGTTCCTAAGCCTCGAATAGTCAATTCGAGCATTCCCCCATGTTCGCCTCGCGAAGACCTTCGAAACGAGATCTTTTGCGAAGTTTCACTGTTCGTACTTAGTGAATTACGGAAAATGCAATGGCACTGAAAAAGTGCGCTCCTGCCTTGAAGCCAAAATTGGCTAAGTCTGGAAAATGCAAGGGGGCTAAAATTTAGCGCCCCTGCATGCAGTGAAATTTCCAAAAAGTGCAATAGCGCTAAATTTTAGCGCCATTACACTTTTCTTCGCCACTTAACTCTTTTTCATGGTTTTGGCACGTTTCTTCATGTTTTCGCGTTTTTCATCAATTGTGCCACTTTTCGTGCCTAGATTTATTGCTCGACTTGAGTTAGGTTTTTAATTTTCCTTTTCACTTAAAAGTATGAATTCGCCATTTTCATTATTTACATTTCATGTTCTTTTCTCTCCTGTTGCTGTGCGAGTTTTCTTCAAACTGCAAAATCATGTTTTTGGAGATTTCGCCTTTCCTTCAGCACTCTTCGCGTTTTGCTCTGGTAAGTCGTTTTTGTTTTGTCTTTCTCTTTCTTTCATTTCTATGTGTTCTAGTTTAAGTATGTGCATTTTTGTATGTGTTATGCATTTTTCTACACATTCTTTTCCACGTTTTTTCCATCCTCATTCACGCGTTTTTGTTTCTGCTCTTTTCATTTCGCGTCTTCTCTTTTCCATCTGTGTTTTTCTTATCCTCACGCAATGGAACCCTACGCATTCTTTCCTTAACTCTTTTCATCCGCGTTTTTCTCCATTTCGCATATCTCTCTCTTTGCGTGTTCTTCTTCATTAGCTCCTTTCATCTTATCTTTCCACAATGCAAATTCTTGTGTTCTGTTTTCATTCCATTCTCCGCCTTCCCTTCCTTTCTAACATTTTTGTTATTCACTTCGCTCTCTCCATTCGTTTTGATGCGAACTTTGAGATTCCAAAGAGGGTTTCTGTTTGATGGTTTCTTTAGCAATTCAATGCGTTGATAATGATAATGAATTGCATCCAAAGACAAACCAAATTGTCTTCAAAGCTTTCACGATTCAAACATTGCATTTGCCAAGCACGAGCGCCATCGCCATTCATCCCTACATTTGCATTTCAAAATTGTCAAAAAATGCTGAAGCGCTGAATTTTAGCGCTATGACATTTTGAAAATGTAAAAATTTTCCTAA
>VDFB02058242.1:536995889-537015797 GCA_007258455.2 Sequoia sempervirens
ACGCGGAAGCAGCCCCCTCTATTCCCTCCAAAGAGCAGGACATTCCTCGTGCATCCCATTATGCATCTTGTAAATATTTCTACATTTTTGAATGTCTTTTGTAAATTGTAATTATTAATTCAAGTCCAAAGATGTAATATTTTGAAAACAAATTACACTTTGACTTTGGTCAGTTAGGTGAGATCTCCCAAAAATCCCCTCACCTAATCCTTTCCCTCGATTTTCTAATCTCTTTCCTTCTTTGCTCATCCCTCTTTCTATATAATGTGAGGGATTTTCATTGTAATTTCATCCTTTAGTGTTTTGCAACTAAGTGCTGCCCCTTTTGAAGCAAATTTGTGAAACTTTGCGTTCATGCTTTGTGAATGAGATTTGATTAATAAAGAAAAGGATTGCAAGCCAAACTTTGCGTTGGATTCGATACTTTTGTGAGTTGATCTTATTTGGTAGTGATTAGCTTGAAGAATCTGAAGGACTCTAAGTAGTTTATATAAACTTTGTGTTACATTTATTATTTAGATGGCATTTGTATTTCTGTTTATCATTTGGTTGAATGATCTACAAGACTTGTGCTTGTAATCGCTCATGCTCTGCATGTTCTCGTTGAATGATCTACAAGACTTTGTGCTTGTAATTATTCATACTCTTGATACTCTTTTGTCAAGGATCTACAAGACTTGTGCTTGCAAATCATTCATGTTTTGGATACTTTGTTGGATGATCTACAAGACTTTGTGCTTGTAATCGCTCATGTCAGTTTCGAGGAATTGCTTTCGCGCCTAAGAAGACTTTGTGCTTCTAACGTGACAAACGGTACATCTGTACAGATCCAACATTGATAAAGCTACAGAACAACTTTGTGCCTTCATGAGGAGCTTTCCCTTTTTACTTTATTTGTTTATTATTAATCACTTCTGGTATCTCTACGCTTCGCTTTGACGAGATAGAGGTATTGGTATTACTGCTAGTTGTTAGTTTAAGGTTATCAAGAATTGTGAACTTCCAACGGTGAAGCATTGTAAACATCTTCTCTGAAAAAAGAGAGAAGGTTGAATGTAACACACCCCCCCCACTTCGTAAGTTTCGTGTACATTTTGTAATTACTTGTTTGTTTTACTATCGCTTCTGTTAGCAGTAAGAAGGGCGCCTCCCCTTTCCGAGAGGAGAGATTCACATCTCACATAGCTGTGGCTGAAGTCCAAGTTGTGTAATCTATCGAAAAGCTGATTACATAATTTTCACCCAACAAGGCCTCAAATTTTGGGGAGCCCTGGCCTCCAGGGACATTTTTAACCTTCACAGTTAATTTTCATGCATTTTCAACTTTATTTTGACCTCACTTCATCTTGCATTCTCTGACACTTGGCAAAACTTCGGAGCTGGCTGATAGGCTCGCTGCTAAGCTCGCTCAATTCTGAACATGATCTCTTGGAGAACACTTTTCCTAAAAACATCATCTAGCAGCTGAAAAACATGGGCACCCTTGGCCTCCAAGGGCACTTTTTCTCCCAGACTTGACCATTTTTCAGACTGGCTGATAATCCACTCAAACTCTGGCTGCAGACTACTGACTTGTCCTTTGACCTGGCTGAGGTATGTAACGGAAAGCTAGAAGCATCATGAGCAGGATGAGCATTTGAGCTAACTCTTTTCTGACATTTTGACCATGATTAAAACCTTATATTGCACTCCTGATTTTAGCAGTTTAGCAACTCAGATTAACCCGACGACGGATTCATTGCAAAGCCTAATCAAGTCTAAGACAAACATCTTGGGTATCATTTGCTCAAAAAATTTCATCTGGTACCTCAAAAAGATGGGCGCCCTTGGCCTCTAGGAGCTCTTTTTTGCTCCAGTGTTAGTCAAATTTTCACTGTTTTCATCTCCCTCATTCTATGTTCAATATCCAGTTTCAGGTGCTAGGCAGATCTTCTAGACTAGTTAGTAGGTTCATCACGAAGCTAACAGTATTTTGGAGAAGTCTTCTTGGAAGTGACAAATCCCGAAAGGTTGATCTAGGCCTCTGAAATCTAGGGTGCCCCTGGCCTCCAGGGGTTTTTTTATTTCCAGAGTTAGTATAATTTTGATGATTTTCGCCTTGATGAAAATTCCCTCCATGATGAAGCGTCATTTTGAATATATCTCGCCATAGAATCTTCATTAGAGCTTTTTAAACTTAGATTTTGGCACCTAGTATCTGGCCATCTGCCATTGATGACCTCAAAGGTCCTAACTTTTCTCCTGAAAAAGTGAAAACAACCCACCAGACTTAAACTGACTTTCTCCTGATTCTGACTTCACCACTGTGATCGTGAAGTGAAATAAGCCAATCAAAATAATTTTTAGCCAATTCTGACAAGATTCTATTTTTAGGGGTTTTGCCTAAAAATAGGGGTTCAGAAACCCTAATTTTCAATCTTTTTAAATTTTACCAGTATCTTCCATACATCAAACTAACTAAAAGCCCATACTTGATTTGCCCAAAAATTGATTTTTGACGACACTTTTACAAGGTTTAGACCATTTTATGCAAAATGCCTTAATGAAGGAAAATAAAATGGTTTGGGTACAACAGGGTGACGCCTTAATTCATGAAATTTATTCATTAAAGCACTTGGGCATCTATTTTCTTCATCACAATTGAAGGAAAACAAATATTTTCTCGTGCAAGCAAGATTTGAAGGTGCTATAGGTGATATTTTTCAGTGTTCTTCGTAGTTCCAGGTCCAGGTTGCTCAAATAGATAATTTTTTAGATTTCATCTTTTGAGCACGTGCATTTCAGACTTCATCGAACAAGATTCAAGGCATAGGCGTCATTTTGCAGAGGCAAAATATAATTTCTATGTTCTTCTCACAATTCTTCTATCCTTGTCTTAGGTTTTCTCTCGCATGTCAAAGTAAACTACATCTTTTTCAGAATCTGGTCATCTAGGTTAATTTAGCACAATATTGGCAGCAAAACCCATGTTCCAAATTTTTCAAGAAAATTGCCACATTACTTCTCTTTTTGAAGTACTGTGCTTTTTTCCAAAGATTCTTTTGCATTCCGGTGAAAAAGTCAACATTTTGAAAAATGAAGAATCTGGGTTTGATCAGCATATTAGCGCCTACAAAACCCATATGCCAAGTTTTTTTCTGGAAAAATTGCCCCTGGTGCTCCTATAGCCCCTGCAAATTCTATTACTAAAAAGCTCTTGCATGCCTTAGAAAAGATCATTTTTTTGAATATTTGATAATCTAGGTTGACTTAGAATTTCATTCTCTACAAAACCCATATGCTAGATTTTTTCGAGAAAAATTATCCTCCCAGCCCCCATTACTTCTGTTTCAAAAAGTATTAGCATGCCAAGGCAAAAGGAATTTTTTTGAATTTCTGACGTTGTAGGTTTCCTTAGAAATAATTTCTCTACAAAACCCATGTCTTGAAATTTTTCGTATAAATTTCCCCTCGATAGGCTATTTTTAGCCTCGCCATAAGCTATTTTTAGATCACCAGGAAAAGTCAGAACATAGCCATGTTTACAACCAATAGGCTAGTTTTTCAAAATGCAGTTCACTCAGATTCAATTCAAGACCAAATCGGTCTTCATTCATGATTTCATCAGAAAAAGCTAACACCAATTTGCATCAAGCGCATCTGGAGGGTTGATTCAAACAATTTGACATATGTAGTCACTCAAAGTCCACATGATTTCATACCTCATATAGCTGATAGCCTTTCAAGGCCAGTTTAGAGGGTTGACTACCGTTGGAATTATACGTGCGCAACGAGTTCATGGGCATTTCTCATAGCTAAAGTGTTTGCAGTCAAACTTCATGGTTTCATCATGAAACAGTCTTCCACTGAGAAGAATCAAGAAAAGCATCAAAAGAGTCAAGCTATAGAAGAAATAGAGATCATCACGCCAATTATGGAGCCGCCAAAGTTACCAGTTAGTGAACTGCCAGTTGAAGTGTGCAGATATTTCTAGGATTGCTCAGGTTGTTGACAAACAGTGAATTAACAGATGGTGAAGAGATGCTGCGAAGACATCGAGTACTTCAGAGGAGTATCAGTGATGATCTCAAGATGGTGATGCAGTTAACAACTTGTTGGAGGAGTTGATTGCTAGAGACGCGGCTAGTGAACTACTTGTCATGGATGCCCCACCTTTTTAGGATAGACATTAAACACGTGCGTTAACTTGACGCCTCTTTCCAAGTTAACTCGCTGTCCCACCTATTGAGCATGTCTATTTTTGAGTCATCTATGTACATTTGCAGTTAGATATTACTTAGCTGATGTTGGTTATCAGTTGACTCTCATATCAAATAAGACGCGTATTGCAAAGTCCAATCAGTTTAGTTTAGAATCAGTTAACTTAGTTTTTCCAATTAACTGTTAAGTTGCATACATTTAGACCTAGTAATAAATCTTGCATGCTTGAAAAACTGATGTTAACTCAAGGAGATTTCAGGGTTCCCTACTCCTTTGAGATTCTATAAATAAGAGCACCCTTGCTCATTGTATTTTAACTTTTGCTGTGATAACAAATTGTTGTGCCCACCTTGTCGTGCAATATTGCTATTCTGTATTGGTTCACTTTGTTAATATAAAGTTGGTTTGATCGTTCATTGTGTGTTAGGTCCTTCATGCAATTTGTTGTCCAAAATTTATTTGTTTTAATAATCTTGTTTCATATCTACACCTTGGATAGGGGTTCCTCCTTGGGAATTTAGAAATAAAGTTTATCATTTGATGTTGTTTATAATAGTCTTTTTTTCATATCTACACCTTGGATAGGGGTTCCTCCTCCTTGGGAATTTATAAATAAAGATTGTCATTTAAGTGTTTGTTTCCAGTAAGCTACTTTCAACCTACACCTCGGATAGGGGTTCCTGCTCCTTGGGAATCCTGAGAACTAGCTTACCATTTGATGTTGTTTCCAATAACCTTCATTTCAGCCTACACCTCGGATAGGGGTTCATCCTCCTTGGGAATCTTGATATGAAGTTTATGGTCAACCGTTCCCACTTGCTCCTAAGTCCTCATGCTCTGTTTTCCTTGAGGAAATAGGATAGTTTTAGCGTTAGCCTGGTTGTAGTTAAGAATCTGCAAAACCAGAGAAAAACCCTTGCTGCAATGTATGTGGCTTCTTAACCTTGTGCCTCTACCAGCTGAGTCAAAAAGATGGGATTTTAGAATACTTTACTTTTTACGCATATCAGCAAAAGAGGGAGCCTCCCCTCCTAATTTGAAGAGCAGTTAATACTGTGCATAGCTGTATGTTGCCAATACGCAATCCAAAGGTGCGAATTGTAACACCAACAGTTTTCTGGCACCCATCATGGAGCATGAAGCATAAAACTTCAAGAAAAGCTAACGCTTTTATGACACGGGAATGACCCTCTGGCATCCTATTACATGATCCATATAGAAGCAATGGATGATAACAACGATAATGCTAGCAATGTTGATAGAAAGCAGCAATGTTCACCCCCATTACCTTGGGGTAATAACATTGGACCTTTGGCTTTTCAGGTATATCATGAGTTACCTAAAGGTCAACAAAGCGCTTTCCTCGGTTTCATGGTGATGGAACTCAACACCCGGAGGAACATTTTCTACGTTCACAATGGCTTGTGCCGTCTTGCACGTAGCACATGAAGACATCGCAGTGCGTCTCTTTGTTGAGACTCTTGCGGTAAATGCTGCCAATTGGTTCAATCACCTAGCGCTAGGCAGTATCACAAGATGGAAAACTATGAGCGAGAAATTTTTGGCGAGATTCAAGCCCGCTGAAGGCAGTCACTTGTTCGCCCAACTTACAAATTCAAAGATGTAGCACAATGAGCACAAGGGATTTTGTAGCAAGATTTAATTGTCTTGTTACAAGACTTTCTTCTACACTCGATCCATCACCAGTGATTCCGATAAGCTGTTTCACAAATGCTCTTCCATCAAAAATAGCCTTCTTTCTCAAGACGGAAAAAGAAACAGAGTTGAAGAATGCACAAGAACATGCCATCAAGTTGGAGCATGATATGATTACTTCCGGCTTGATGAAAACAAATTCCATCATATCTCTAGTTCAGCAACTGTACCAACCAAAGAGAGACAATCTTCAACCACGGTTGCCAACATCTCCATCAAGACCAATGATTGAAGCTGCACACAAAGCAGTATTTTTCCCTTTCCATGATACTGATGCACATACTGGATCCATGTGTCCTAAGAATCTAAGAATGAACCAAATCATGGGATACACTGAAGCTGCTCCTAGTTCTAGTTTTGTACGAACAACAAGTTTGAACGTTGTCTTACCACTGACGGACAACTTCGATGCCGACTTCGCAACAAGATACTTTGATAAAGAACCCATCAATCAAGAACAAGAAGAAGAATACGATTAGTACGCTCCTGCAGTGAATCATGAAAATGTTTCAACACGTGTGTTCACACATGCTCAGCACTTTAAAGCATAGAAAGAAGAAGAAAGATAGAAATCAAACAAAAAAGTAAAAGAAGTGCTTTCCACTTCCAATCCCAGATCTTCACAGGAGAACACTATCCCAGTTGCTCAAGAGATGTCTTTAGCAAATTTTGACATCGTAGCTTCCATGATGAAGACAAAGGTACAAATTTCACAATTGGAATATCTTTAAGACCATCCAGAAGAACTAGATCAGATTCTCAAAGTGGTAAAGAAACAGGCTTTGCTCAAGTCATCTATTCCAGTAGAAGCGAGGCCTGAAACGGGTCCTGGTAATTGTGCGACTCTGTCAGAGATAGAAACTGAAGAACAAAACATTGCTTGTTTTGAAAAGAGACCGACAAAGGATACAAAGTCATGGAGAATACAATTTGATGGAGGTTATTCAACGATAGTTTCAGAAGTAGGGGAAATGACCATCTCCCCTAAAGAACAGTTGCGCCCATTTGTGCAATTGGAATTCACTGAAGCTGAAAAAGAGGCACTTTTGTTAGGCCTCAAAGATGTTCTAGACATGGGAATCAAACTCCTATGTGTTAAGGTGATGTAGAGCTGATCGATGAGCTAGTCAAAGGATATTTTCAAGTTAGAAAAGATCACCTACAGCATTATAGAAATCGAGTTTGGAACTCGATCGACTGGTTTGAAGAGTTTAACATACCAAGGATGGACAACATTAGAACTAATGCCTTTAGGTTATCAGCTTTCCCATTTGCATCATACTCTGACTTTTTTCAAAGTACCTTTGCTTGGATATATGAATACCTGAGAATCTTCATCCTAGAGGGATTGCCTCCTACAATGCCCATCAGAAGAGAAGTGAATCCTTTCAGGTAGAAGCAACATCGATGGAAGGCTCTTACCGCTATCATGCAACGGGCAATATCCAAAACACTTTATCCCTTCAGGGGTGGAGTAATTTTCTTTCAATAATTTTCTTTTTGTTTTTCGTTATGTTGTAATGTTTTTGTAATGTTTTTCCCCGTCCCGTAAATTTTCATCATGTTTTAGGTGATTTCTTAGGTAGTCTTGTTTTAGGTGATTAAGAGAACTCCAAGTGTTAGGTGAATTAGGAAAGAGTCTTGACTCCACACCCAACTAATTAGAAACTAGTCTACATTTAAAACTCAGAGATTCTCAGTTCTCCTATGTCGTAAGTATCCGACATGGTCACTAGACGAAGCCTAATGTTGTACCCAAAAAACAATTTTTGCTTCATTAAGGCATTTTGATTAAAATGGTCTAATCCTTGTCAAATTGTCATCAAAAGTCAATTTTTGGTCAAACAAAGTATGGGCTTTTTGTGCGTTTACTATCTAGAAGATACTGGAGAATTTTGAAAATTTTGAAAA
The DNA here is from genome assembly GCA_007258455.2 of Sequoia sempervirens. NCBI lineage: Eukaryota > Viridiplantae > Streptophyta > Pinopsida > Cupressales > Cupressaceae > Sequoia > Sequoia sempervirens. The sequence goes on from VDFB02058242.1 coordinate 537,003,717, forward strand.
TTAGGGTTTCTGGGCCCATATTTTTAGGAAAAACCCTAAAAAATAGGATCTTTCTAGAATTGACTAAAAATAATTTTGATTGGATTATTTCACGTCACAATCACAATGGTGAAATCAGAATCAAGAAAAAGTCAATTTAAGTCTGGGGGGTTGTTTTCACTTTTTTAGGAGAAAAGTTAGGACCTTTGAGCTCGTCAATGGTAGTTGGCCAATACCAGGTATCAAAATCTAAGCTTAAAACGCTCCAACAAAGATTCTATGGCGAGAAATGTTCAAAATGATACTTTGCGAAAGAGGGGTTTTTCAAAGCGATGAAAATAATAAAAAAAAATCTGTCTGGAAATAAAGGAGCACCTACTAGCCAGGGGCGCCCTAGGTTTCAAGGCCCAAATCAACTTTTCGGGATTTGTCACTTCCAAGAGGTCTTCTCTAGAATCCTGTCAACTTCGTGATGAGCCTAGTAGCCAGTCTAGGAGATCTGTCTAACGCTTGAATTTGCAAATCGAATGAAGAATCAACAAGTTCAAAAAATGGCTAAGTCTGGAAATAAAAGCAAGCCTTGTAGGCCAAGGGCTCTGAAGAATTCAAGGCATCAGATGATAGTTTTTGCATTGACTATCTCTAGATGATCTTCTCGGCTTCAACCCAGTTTCGTAATGGATCTATTAGCCAGTTTGCAGGACTTGTCAAACGGCAACAGCTATTGATCCAATGGACACATAAAACAGAGGATGAATTGGAAAGTATCAAGGCAAAAGTGCCCCTATTGGACAGGGGTGCCCATCATTTTTGGCATCCAGATATGGTTTTCGAGAGGCGTCTTCCCCAACTCATCACTCAGCATCCTATCAGCTTCACGATGAATCCAATAGCAAGATCACGAGACCTGTCTAACACCCAAATTTAAAGATCGAATGAAGAACGAAGGAAATAAAGAGTCAAAATTTGGCTAACTCTAGTTTGGAAAAGCGAGCCCTCTACCCCAAAGGCACCCAAACTTTTGAGGTAGCAGATCTAACTTTTTCGGAAAATGACATCCAAGATGTCTGTCTCAAACTTGATTAGGCTTCACAACGAGTCTGTCAGTGGATGAATCTGAGTTGCTAAACTATCGGAATCAAGAGTCAAACAAAAGGATAAAAGTCATTGTCAAATATCAGTTCAGAGCACAAAAGCGCCCCTAGAGGCCAAGGGCACCTAGGGTTCTGAGCCTTCAAATGCAGTTGTTAGGGTTTGCTCAAATGCTCATCCTGTCCAGAATGCTTCAAGCTTTCAATTGCATATCTCAGTCGGGTCAGAAGACTAGTCAATAGCTTGTAGTCAAAGATTGAATGGAGAAACAGCAAGTTGTGAAAATGGCTAAGTCTAGAAATAAAAACGCCCCTGGAGGCTAGGGGCACCCAAGTTTTTGACTTGCCAGATGATGTTTCTAGGGATTATTCTTTCTAGGAGATCATGTTCATAATTGAGCTAGCTTTGCAGTGATCCTATCAGCCAGCTTTGGAGATTTGTCAAGTGTCGAGAAATGCAAAATAAAGGAAGGTGGAAATCAAGTTCAAAATGATGAAAATGCATGAAAATTTGACTAAGTCTAATAAGAAAAAGCGCCTCTAGAGGCCAAGGGCACCAAAAATTTTGGAGGCTCTGTTGGTGTTTAAATTCTCACCTCTGGAATGCGTATTTGAAACGGACAGCTATGCACAAATAAAATGCTCTTCAAATTAGGAGGGGAAGCTCCCTCTTGCTGATGGTATGAAAGAAGGTAAATTAAAACTAATTCGCCTATCTTTTTGTTTCAGCTAGAGCACAAGGTTTATAAAACACAAACGCCGCAGTTGAGACTTTTTGATTAAGAACTTCAACTACGACTAACTTAAGCTAAAGTTGTTTCTAATATCTCAAGTAATACGCAGAGCAAGAGAATTAGAAATGAACAAGGTTGATTCTCTAACAAAGGCTTAAGAGAACTCTTTTTTAACATACATCTACACACTTCAATGCAAGCTAAAATTAAGATCACAAAAGCATAACACAATAAACGGAAATCTGAGATGTTATACCAAGGCAAAGAAGGCTCGTGATTTTATTTCTCAAACTTCTGGAACGAAGATTACACTAAACACATGCATGAAACAAGAACTTGTAGCTAAAGAGGCTTGCAAACTTGTTCTTACACAAAAGGAACAACGATTACAACAACTACTTGTTGGCTAAAAGAGACTCAACAATTCGCTATCATAAACACAATTGAACAACACTGAATAACAATAGAAGGCACTTAGGCTCAACGTTTTGTTATCACTAGCATGGTTCTAACACAAAGTGAACCGACATTGAATAACAACTTGTTGGCTAAAAGAAACTCAACAATTTGCTATCACAATAACCGTTAAAGAAAACTAATGAGCAAAGGCTCTTATTTATAGGCAAGTAGAGGAGTAGGGAACCCTAAAATCTCCTTGCTTTCACAATCTAGGGCTTGGTCAGCAAGCAAGCTTTATTTATAAATCTAGAAAGAAGATAACATCTAACACCTAAGAAAGCAAGAAAAGTAGGAAATGCCAACTATTACAATTTATCTTCTCTCTTCTTCAAAGAATGGATAAGAATCGTTCTAATAATAGAAAGAAAGCTTCTAGATGAAAGCAACTTTAAAACTCAATCACATCCGCTAAAAAGTAGGAAACTATGTCCCAATCAGGTGCATCTATTCCATCAATAGAAAATTTACGCTTTTCTGAGATTTCTTCACCTTGTGCAATTGATCTTAGAAAATCTTTGATATCTTCAACTTCTTTATCAAATCTTGCTAATTTTGGCGGCTCTGCAATTGGAGTGATGACCTTTTACAATTATACCATCTTGCTTCAACATATCTTTTGCAACTTTTATGCTTCTGACAACTCTCTTGATGTTTCAATGGAAGAATCTTGTACAACTCTTTTCCAACACTTGTCCTTTTGCTCATATCACACCTTTTCACACTCTTCAGCTAAGATGATGAAGTTTTGATATAGTGCTGATTTGGTCTTAAACTCAAGGGAGTGTACTCCATATTTAAAACCTTGAAGAATGACTGTAAACTCACCTATGTTCAGACAAGTTTTGAGCAACTTTATATTTTTAGAATGCTGGTTTTTTGGCCTCAAACAGACAAATTTTTGGAAATTTTTCTGAGATATAAATTTTGCTCAAAATTTCGTTGCAATACAACCCAGATTGTCCTTTTTTTAAAATCTTGAATTTTGATTGAAAAAGCAACAAACCCTAATTTCTTCAATTTTTCACCGAAAAAGTTGGCACCTGGGTTTTGTTCATAATACAATTAGAAATGGACCCAGTTGATTAGATTTGAAAAACATTGAGGGCTGATTGAAAAAGCAGCCAACCCTAGAATTTGAAATCTTCTTGAAAAAAGTTGTGACATGGGTTTTCTTCAGAAGATTGTTTTGAGAGGACCCAGATGATCAAAAATTGGAAACCCTGAAGATTTCACTAACATGCAAGGAAAAAGCAGCTGCTGCAACTTGATAAATTTCCTCAAAAATTCTTCAGAAGAATGAGATGAAGAAACCCAGATGGCTGAAAATTGAAACCCTTGACCTTCTTCTTCAAGAATTCGATGTTCTGGATGAAAAAAGCACGAAAAAAGCAAGGTCTTATGTTGCTGATCTGAAAATTGATGAACTTTTGAAAAATCAGCAAGCTATGGTTCTCAAATCTTGAAAACAAAAACTTTGTTTGCTGCTCCTCTTCACCACCTGCCATAAATTGTGAAGAATGAAGGACAAGAATGCCTTAAATAAGTTTGAAGATGAGAAAATCTGCTTTCTTTTGCTTTCAATCCTTCAAACCCTAGCCTCAACTTGTACATTGAATTTAGACATTTTCCTTCTCTATGAAATTTTGACATTTTGAAAATTTAGCTAAGGCATGGCTTCTTGGGTGTCAATCTCCTCTTGGGGCGCTTTTCTTCTCCATACTTAGCCATTTTCTTCACTATTTTCAATTTTTTTGCTTGAGTTTCATCCTCTGTTCAATCTTGATTTTCGGGAGCTCGGTGAACGCTGTGATCCGGCAGAATGATCCGTCATGTAGCCTGATTATTTCTGAAGAGATCATCTGCAGACAACTTTGGCTAAAGACTTCATCTTAACCTCCAAAAGCTTGGGTACCCCTTTCTACCTAGGGCACCCATGTTCACTAAACTTAACCATTTTTCTTAAGTTTTCAACTTTTCCTCAATTTTGAACCCTGTTTGATCTTTGATCCCTAGATTCCAGGTTGATCGGATTGATGAGCTGAATAATTCATCTTGAAGCTTGTCTAATTCTGAGGAGATCACTCTGGAGGCACTTCTAGCTAAAAACTTCGTTTAGACCTTCAAATTCATGTGAGCCTATTTCTCCAGGGGCTTTGAACTTTCACAATGTTAGCCATTTTTTCATGATTTTCAATTTCTTCGTTTCCCTTTGATCTTCTGATGAAATCTTGACTCCGGGAGCTACGTTGATCAGATCGACTGGCTGACAGGTTCACTGGATAGCTTGGCTAAAAACAACAACGTGATCTTAGGCGGTGTATTGTCAAATTCCATCATTTTTGACCTCAAAAGTTTGGGTGCCCTTTCTCTCTAGGGGCGCCCAACTTGACCAGACTTAGCCATTTTCAGCATTCCTTCATCTTTTCTCTTCTACAGATGATCCTACCTGATTTGATGACCCGAAGCTTGGATTGGCTAAAGGCTGATCTTGTCGCGAAGCTAAGAAGATTTTGGAGGGGGTTCTCTGGGAGCAACTTTATCAAAAAGTTGAATTTGGGCCTTCAAAAGCTTGGGCGCCCTTCTTGGCTGGGGGCGCCCAACTCAACCATACTTTAGAATATTTTCTTGCATTTTCACCTTGCTTTTGATTTTCAAAATTTCACTCTCATCAAACCTTCTGTTCAGCCTTTTGCATCTGGTGACTGCCAACTCTATTTAACATGCTAATGGTCTCGTTGGAAAGCCTGACCAGTTATGAGGAAGTGATCTTGGAGGCTTCATTGGAAAAATCATTCGTTTGGGCTCTCGAAATCATCAGTTCCTTTCTCTTCTAGGGGTGCCCATTTGCTTCAGACTTAGAATATTTTTCCTGATTTTCATCTTCACATTTGAACCGTTATTCCATACTTTCAGCTTGATCTGGATTTTCCAGAGAGCGACAAGTCAGATGCTCTAACGAAGACAGCCGTTGCAAAGCTGATTGAATTCTAAGGAGACTGAGCCCAATTGCAAACCCTAATAGCTGGATTTTCCCTTCCAAAAGATTGGGTGCCCCTAGGCGCCTGGGGCTCTGAAAACTTCCAGACTTAGAAAAATTTCCGTTACTTTCATGATTTTCACCTCATTTTCTGGTTAAAAACTCTCTATTTGACCTCGAATTTCGGGTGACTGAATGATCCGATGACTGCGCTGTCGAACTTGCTGTGGAGCTGAGAGGATTTTGAACAACTTTGTCTGGGAGCTCAAAACCTAATTTCACCATTTGATGCCCTAAAAAGATGGGCGCCTATCTCCTCTTGGGGCGCCCATGTCAAGCAGTGTTAGCCAAAATTTTACAGATTTCAACTTCCTTCTTCGTTCTTAGTGCATGTTTGTCAACTCACCTTTTGTTTAGCGCTTGAGTGTTGAATCTAATGCCTGACAGCTGATTGTCCTCCATTGATGGCTTTAGAGCTCCTAAAATGCTTATGAAAAAGCATAATAGACCCACTAGGGAAAAACTGATTATTTTGAGATTCTAACTGCACCAGCCTGATATGGAAGTATTTTGAGCCAACAGGCTTAGAATTCAAAAAGATCCTTATCAGTTTTGATCCTGCTCTTGAACATAACTTTCAGCCAATATACTGGATTCCTTAGTCACTCAGAATTAGCGATCAAACATAGGCTTTGATGACGTATGCAAAGGTTGAAAATGAAATTTTCAAAAAAGTTTCTAAGTCTGGAGAGTTGGCGCCTAAGTCAAACTTTGACTTTTGAAATTGAAGTGCTTTGGCCACCGTATAATGGAGGAATTTTGAACTCAACTTAAAATAATATTAAAACTTCAGTCTCACCTCCTGATCAACCTACAAATATTTCATTTTTCCTTGCATGTGACGAATTTCTCTCTACATGCTGGGTGGCGCCCATTTTAGGGTTTTATCTTCATCCAACTAAATTGAGGTCCAATAAGATTATTGCGTCCTAAATTTAGGGTATTACTTGATGGGTGATGCCTTAAATCATGAAATTTATTCATTAAAGCACTTGGGCACCTATTTTCTTCATCACAGTTGAAGGAAAACACATTTTTTCATGCAAGCAAGATCTGAAGGCACTACAGGTGATATTTTTTAGTGTTCTTCGCAGTTCAAAGTCCAAATTGCTTAGACAGATAATTTTCTAGATTTCATCTTTTGAGAACATGCATTTCAGACTTCATCAAACAGGATTCAAGGCAAAGGTGACATTTTGTAGAGGCAGAATATAATTTCTATCTTCTTCTCACAATTCTTCTATCCTTGTCTTAGGTTTTCTCTGGCATGTCAAAGTAAACGACAACATTTTCAGAATCTGGTCATCTGGGTTCATTCAACGTAGCATTAACAACAAAACTCGTGTTCCAGAATTTTTTGAGAAAATTGTCCCGTTTCTTCTCTTTTTGAAGTACTGTGCTTTTTTCCAAAGATTCTTTTGCATGCCAGTGAAAAGTCAACTTTTTGAAAAATGAAGAATCTGGGTTTGATCAGCATATTGGCACCTACAAAACCCATATGCCAAGTTTTTTCGAGAAAAATTGCCCCTGGTGCCCCTGCAGCTTTTGTTACTGAAAATCTCTTGCATGCTTTAGTAAAGGTTGTTTTTTCGAATTTTTGATAATCTGGGTTGACTTAGAATTTCATTCTCTACAAAACCCATATGCTAGATTATTTTGGGGAAAACTACCCTTGCAGCCCCTGCTACTTCTGTTTCAAAAAGTCTTCACATGCCAAGGCAAAAGGCATTTTTTTGAATTTCTAACATTGCGGGTTTGCTTAGAAATACTTTCTCTAAAAAACCCACATCTTAGAATATTTCATAAAAATTGCCCCTTGATAGGGTACTTTTAGCCTCGCCAAAAGTTATTTTTAGCTCACCAGGAAAAGTTGTCAGAACATAGCCGAGTTTACAGTCAATAGGCTAATTTTTCAAAATGCAATTCACTCAGATTGAATTCAAGACCAAATCGGTCTTGATTCATGATTTCATCAGAAAAGTTGACACTGATTTGCATCAAGCGCATCTGGAGGGTTGATTCAAACAATTTGATAGACGTAGTCACTCAAAGTCCACATGGTTTCATACCTCATATAGCTGATAGCCTTTCAAGGCTAGTTTAGAGGGTTGAATATCGTTGGAATTCTGTGTGCGCAATGAGTTCATGGGCATTTCTCACAGCTAGAGTGTTCGCAGTCAAACTTTGTGTTTTCATTATGCAACACTCTTCCATTGAGAAGAATCAAGAAAAGCATCAGAAGCGTCAAGCTGTGGAAGAAATAGAGATCATCACTCCAGTTACGGAGCCGCCAAAGTTACCAGTCAGTGAACTGCCAGTTGAAGTGTGCGGATATTTCTAGGATTGCTCAGGTTGCTGTCAAGTAGTGAATTAACGGATAGAGAAGAGATGCTACGAAGACATCAAGTACTTCAGAGGAGTATCAGTGATGATCTCAAGATGGTGATGCAGTTAACAACTTGTTGGAGGAGTTGATTGCTAGAGACATGGCTAGTGAACTACTTGTCATGGACGTCCCACCTTTTCAGGATAGACATTAAACATAGAAGTTAACTTGACGCCTCTTTCCAAGTTAACTCGCTATCCCACCTATTGAGCATGTCTAGTTTGGAGTCATCTATGTACATTTGGAGTTAGATTTTATTTAACTAATGTTGGTTATCAGTTGACTCTCATATCAAATAAGACTTGTTGTTGCAAAATCCAATCAGTTTAGTTTAGAATCAATTAAGTGAAGTAGTTTTTCTAGTTAACTGTTAAGTTGCTTACATTTAGACTTAGTAATAAATCTTGCATGCTTGCAAGACTGATGTTAACTCAAGAAGATTTTAGGGTTCCCTACTCCTTTGAGATTCTATAAATAAGAGAACCCTTGCTCATTGTATTTTAACTTTTGTTGTGATAACAAATTGTTGTGCCCACCTTGCCGTGCAATATTGCTATTTTGTATTGGTTAACTTTGTTAATATAAATCTGGTTTGATCATTCATTGTGTGTTAGGTCCTTCATGCAATTTGTTGTCCCAGATTTATTTGTTTTAAATTTTAAAAATTTTGTTTCATATCTACACCTTGGATAGGGGTTCCTCCTTCTTGGGAATTTAGAAATAAAGTTTATCGTTTGATGTTGTTATTAATAGTCTTTCTTTCATATCTACACCTCGAATAGGGGTTCCTCCTCAGGAATTTAGAAATAAAGATTGTTGTTTAAGTGTTTGTTTCCAGTAAGCTACTTTCAGCCTACACCTCGGATAGGGGTTCCTCGTCCTTGGGAATCCTGAGAACTAGCTTACCATTTGATATTGTTTCCAATAACCTTCATTTCAGCCTACACCTCGGATAGGGGTTCCTCCTCCTTGGGAATCCTGATATGAAGTTTATCGTCAACCATTCCCACTTACTCCTAAGTCCTCATGCTCTGTTTTTCTTGAGGAAATAGGACATTTTTAGTGTTAGCCTGGTTGTAGTTAAGAATCTGCAAAACTAGAGGAAAACCTTAGCTGCAATGTATGTGGTTTCTTAACCTTGTGCCTCTACCAGCTGAGTCAAAAAGATAGGATTTTAGAATACTTTACTTTTTACGCATATCAGCAAAAGAGGGAGCTTCCCATCCTAATTTGAAGAGAAGTTAATACTGTGCATAGCTGTCCATTGCCAATACGCACTCCAAAGGTACGGATTGTAATGCCAATATCATTAATATATAAAATAAATTAAGAAAGAAATGTAGTTGTCTAGGTTTGTCTAAAGCAGTTAAAGACAAGCCTATAATGTCCACAAATGTGAACCTTGAGAATCTTTTACTTCATATTACTTTCCAATGTCAATAACACAACAAAAAACCTTTGTCAAAATCAAACAAACAAAATCCTCTTTGGTCAATGCAACAGAAAAATCAGTCAATAGGAGCTCAAACTTGCCCACATCAATCTTGGCCATTATTTTGGTCTTCTTGATGTCAATATGCACTTAAATTTTTAGCAAAGTTTGTTGAAGGTATTTGTAGGTTTTACAGTTCTTGATTGATTCTCACTTGGATGGAGTCATCAGAAGCATTAATTATTCAATAAAGAAAACTAATGCCAGGTCAGCCCTGTCAGCACAAATAGTTACTAAAATGTAGAAAACAAAGTTCATTGGAGTTTTATGAGAAAAAATACTTGTGTTATATATCAAAGATTTTAGCTTTTCACTATCTAAAGATTTTCTTTTCAAATTGATGTATTTGGTGATGATATAGAAGCAAGTTATGTTATCAAAGTGAGGTGTACGCCTTATCAAGGCTGCAATACTTTGATTGGCAATTGTAAGGGACTCCTGCATCTTGTCCTTACCCAGCTGTTGAAAACACACTTTTTGTCAATTATACTTTCTTCTTTTACCTTATTATTCTCTTGTGAGTTTGTCTGATTAAGCTTTCAAAAAATGACTTGTTTTCTCCTTATTTGGAATCCACTGTGGACATGCACTGAACCATATATATCTTTGCATTGCTGCAATATTGATTTTTATATTGTTATTGTAAATGAAAAATTAATTTGTAAACCATAAAAAATGTAGTTATTTCTATCAGCTTAACCCTATAGGTAGAAATGTTGAAATATTTTGGTTTCTTATAGCATAAGACAGTCTGTCTAGGTGATTTACATATTAGGTAGCTGAGTGTAGTAATTTTCTCCCTACATCAGGTTTAGTGCAAGAAAATCAATCTAATTGTTCTGAATGTAATGAAGCTACAGTTTCTGTTTCTGCACTTTCTGATTTATCAATGAACAAAAATGGCCATGATAGATAAAGGATTAAAAAGAATAACACATAAAATAGTGTGCCATAATGCAAGATTAGCTTACAAGTGCTGCAATTTACTCAATTCTGCAACGTATGAGGGGATTTCACCAGAAATCTTGTTGTTTCTCAGGACTCTGCAAAATACTTAATATGTTAGAAAATGCTACATAATAAACAAATGACTTTCCATTTAGGTGCAAGTTTTTTTAACTTACAGTTGAGTCAATTTCTTCAAGCCTTTTAGGAATGCCAATGATGTGACACTTGAAGTTAAGTCACTTATTCTCCTGCTCGAACAAAAATCCACCAAATGGCTAAAAAAATGGAGGTATCAATCCAATTTATGATTTTATTTACTTCTTTGCATTTGAGTATCAAGTAAACAAAGACAGGATGAGCAGAGACACCAAATATTAATTGAACATACAGATTTGTCAAAGAGGTTAAGTTGGAGAAGCTTGAAGGAATTGGACCCTTGAGAGCAGTTCCCCAAAGCCTCCTGCATAACGAATCGGTCAACATATATACACAAATCTATATAATAGAAAAAGAATGTACATCAGAATAGTAGGCAAGAGGGGAGAAAATTTCAACACCAATAATATACCCTGGTCAAAAATACACAAATGGAGGTGAGAACAATTTATTTTATGTCCTCTTGTAGGAAGTCCTCATTTCAAAATGCAGTCCTCAGTATAATGTAAGAATATACCATTTTCTCATTCAGTTATATTGCTACTTCAGTGACACGAAATCAATCTACAATCTAGTTCTCCCATAAAATAAATGTTTTAAATTATATGAGCAATAGAAATTTTAGTCAGGTTTTCAAAAGATGCAAACAAAATGTTAGGTGTAACAACAAACCACCATTTTGAATTGCTAATATTTCCATAACAATTTTCTTCTAATCAATGTAAGAAGTTGATAAATTTAAAGTCCCTTGGGCTAGATTCAAGAATTACCACCAAGAAATCTTGTCTTCAAACAGTAATAGGGTATGCTTGCAAAAGCTATGTTTGTACTATATAAGTTATATTAAGAATAAGGTGTTTTCAGGTTATGGCATATACACAAATAAATCAGAAAACATGGTATTGTAAAGTTTTTGGAATTCTCTACCAGTTGTACATTTCAGGAATTGCTTAATTGGATCGTGAAGCAGAGAAAAAGGTCCACAGTTACCACACAAAAATTAAGTCAAGGAAAACTCTACATATATAAACAAATGCTGATGAAGTTGGCAAATCAATCACACACCAACAGATGCATATATAAACCTCTCTTCCTTTTTATCCAAGTGTCATTTTATATATGTATCGTAAAGTAGCAATTTTCTCTTCCAACATCAGGGCTATTGTCATGTCCCCTTCTCAGTGACATCTCTCAGAGGACAGGATTGGCCTATCACACGACCCTCGTAGGCTGATTGGTTGGGTAGAGGGTCACTTCGGAGCTTGGCTCAGCTTCAGTTAGCTGAGATTGATCAGTGGTCTTTCGTTCTGGCTCGATCGGAGGCTTTTTGCAGAATTGCTATTTTTAGCAGTTCTTGGCAGGCAGTGTGGGACCCCTGCTATTTTTAGCAGTATGGCTTTGGCGGCATCCGGAATCACTTCAAAGTTCGTCAGCATCAGACGGAACAGGAAACGGATAAGTAACGGGAGAAATATTAATATTTAATTACATTGATTAAATATTAATTAATTAAGGATTATAATATAAAGTTATAATTTTAAATTATAACTTAAGTGATTTGCCTTGAGGGCTGCGCCATCACTAAGGGGGGCCAATTTGACAATTAAATTATATTAAAATATTCAGCTGAGAACTATGGAGAAATTAAAAGAATTAAAAGTGAATATTTTAATGAAACCCTATTCTTAAGGAAATCGCACTTTTCAGCCTTAAGAGGTTTTTGCCTTGGGTTTTGGGCCATTATGTGATTATTGGATTTTGAGAACTGATCAAATTGATCTAAGCACAGACTTTAGGGT
>VDFB02058242.1:537021298-537079102 GCA_007258455.2 Sequoia sempervirens
ATTGGCCTATCACACGACCCTCGTAGGCTGATTGGTTGGGTAGAGGGTCACTTCGGAGCTTGGCTCAGCTTCAGTTAGCTGAGATTGATCAGTGGTCTTTCGTTCTGGCTCGATCGGAGGCTTTTTGCAGAATTGCTATTTTTAGCAGTTCTTGGCAGGCAGTGTGGGACCCCTGCTATTTTTAGCAGTATGGCTTTGGCGGCATCCGGAATCACTTCAAAGTTCGTCAGCATCAGACGGAACAGGAAACGGATAAGTAACGGGAGAAATATTAATATTTAATTACATTGATTAAATATTAATTAATTAAGGATTATAATATAAAGTTATAATTTTAAATTATAACTTAAGTGATTTGCCTTGAGGGCTGCGCCATCACTAAGGGGGGCCAATTTGACAATTAAATTATATTAAAATATTCAGCTGAGAACTATGGAGAAATTAAAAGAATTAAAAGTGAATATTTTAATGAAACCCTATTCTTAAGGAAATCGCACTTTTCAGCCTTAAGAGGATTTTGCCTTGGGTTTTGGGCCATTATGTGATTATTGGATTTTGAGAACTGATCAAATTGATCTGAGCACAGACTTTAGGGTTTGAACTCGACTTCCTTGGGGAACGAGCCATCTCCAGCGGAAAGCAATTCAGAGAGTGTGAAATATCACTTGATCTATTGCCAGCAGAGGTTTTCTCATTCAGAGTAAACTACAGAGCTTTCAGAGATTGTCTTTTATCTGAGATTCTTCAGTGTTTTGCATCCAGACAGTAGTTGTTCATCTTGGCGCATCATTACAGAGGATTAGACATTGATTTTGGTGAAGGCCGTACAATATTTATTGCTGTTCTGTCAGGCCGTACCTTGCTGCAGGGCCGTACAATCTGTCCTTTGGCCGTACTCATCAGATTAAAGGAAACGCCTTTGTTAGAGGGTTCCAGTTTGCATCAAAGGAGGCGCCAACTATCTGGGAGTCACCAGAGATCATCAGTCGGAGGGAGAAGATCATTGTTTGACTCAGCCGTACATTTCTGTACTTTTGTAGCAGCAAATACCAGGTTCCAAAAATATTGAAAATTCTTTATTTTATTCATTGCATGTATCTGGGTATTTCTGTAATCAGTAGAGAAGAACAAATAAAGATACTGGAGTCCATTTTCAATCCATTTCAGAGTTATTTAATTTTATTGAATTTATTTCAATTTATTGCCAAAATCGTACCTTTCATTTATTGCATCAAAAACACAAAATTTGCAAAAAAAACCAAAAACCTTCAGAAAAACGTAAAACTCAGTCAGAAGCAGTGTCAGGGGGAAACTAGGGTTTCTACAGCTATACTTCTCTCCTTTTGCAAGAGAGGTTACAAGGTCAATTTGATGTGATATGGTGATTAAAACCAGACTACTGTGAAAACACACATGTGCACGTGCATGCATATATTAAATGAAGGTATCTAGGAATGAGTGTACAGTGGACTGACACATTGGACTGATTTCCAAATGATCTACATAAATCTAAATTGCGAAGAAGAAGTATCTTACAAATCCTCTAGACCAGTCCAGTTTCCAATGAAATCAGGTATTGCACCTGAAATTAGAATATCAGATGCCCATCTGCAAGCCAAAACAAAAATAAGGATGTCTAACACGTGGAACATATTATGAAGTCTGTAAGTCTAACATAAAGAACACAGGCTGTGAAGATTTGTAGCTGAATCTCACACTGTCTTCAATTTCTGTAGATTTCTGAAAGTGCTTGGAATCTCTCCAGTTACTCCAGCACTATCAATATACCTGTCCAGTCAACAAGAATAATGATTATTCTCTTAATCAAACAACATCTGCCACATGATCAAGAAACTCCTACTAGAATATGGTAGACAAAATGTAGAAGTTAATGACATTTTTTCATTAAAAGGTAAGAGTGGGGAGGTGTTGTCATCAATTGAGTTCCAACCTTGAGCACAAATTTATACAGGAAAGGACCTAGCAGTTATATTGTAATGACTATATTTTCCAAAATAATTTCATCAGAAAATAATCATATCAACATTAGTTTGGTTATGTCTACAATCAAGTTATTATATGCCTGTCTTACAAGCCATGACCTCCTTTTATGGCATTAACCTGCACTATGCATACATAGGAAAAATGAGGTATTTTCTGCATAACTGTGAAGTGTATCGCAATGATCAAAAATAAATTTCCTGCATATGCGTGCTCTATATCTCAACAGTCAAAAATATGTATGTTTTAGTCAAAAAAATTGACATCCAACCTTATTTATCAACTTCCACTCGGACATGAATTTTGAAAGCTATGTGGATTTCAAAAATATCTATTGGCCAAATGAAAAATTACCCTTCATACCACCATCTTCCACATCCATAGTATTATTGAACTGAAGATAAGTGTTAGCCAAAGCTTATCAAAAACAATAAATTTTAATATTTGATTTGATGGGGTAGAGAAAACTTATTGAATAAAGAGCTTGGGTGGATATTAGAGAAGGAAGATCATTTCATTCAAATAATTTTTCTTTCTCCCTATCACTACCTGAGAAGCAATATCAGTAACACTCTCCAAGTTATTTATTATTCATAGGGCAAGGTGGAGCCATATATTTTTTCAACTGCCAGATGAAAGATGCCCTTTTGAACTACAAATTGAACAGCACCTCCCTTCATGTAAATTGTAGGTTTCTAAACTAGAATAGACAATAATACCAGAACAGTGTACCATTATAAACAACCAATGTAGACCTAAGGAATAACATTGATAATTGGAATGAAATTTGTATTCATATGAGAGTGATGTGCAATAGAGGACAGTCAGAAATACATGAAGATGCATATGAAAGCAACGTGATTAGAAATTCATGCGGAATGCACATGAATTGCCCTCTCTCTCTTACAGACTTGATCATAAACATATGTCAGTTGCATGGGTTTGGTGGTTGGACTAACCATTGCCAACAACTCAATGACCAAGACTAAAATAGGAATTTGTAGTGGTCCAAAAATACCTTAACATAAAACCTAACTTAGGAAAGTTTATTCTTTTCCAAACATACACAACTTATTTCTGGCCTAACACCACTTTATTTATGACTTTAACTGACTTAATGCTAAATGTCACTTCTCTACAAGATTGCTACCTACGTACAAAATAAATTCCACAAGATACTTGTAGGTGAGAAATTGTAATGTGTAATGTCCCCTTCTCAAGCGTGATCAATTCAGTTGACTGTTGGCCTATTCCGGAGACCTGTAGGCTACTCGAAGGGTAAAATTAGGGTTTCCTGTTTTGGAGGTTGTTGTTGCTCAAAATTTGGTGATTGAATTGTGGATTCTTTCTGGGTTTTCAGAGAGCTTCGCAGTGGTATGACTTGCAATGCGATCCGAGCATCTTCTGGAATTTACTACTTTTAGTAAATTCTATTTCTGGCAGTGGTCTTGTGGTTCTCAGTGTAGCTGGCTCTCTTCTTCAGCCAGTTCAGTTGGTTTGATCATTTTTGGCCTTGGGATGCAATTTGGAGAGATAAGTTCAATTAATTTAAATAATGTTATATTTTAATGTTGACCCCTTGGCCTAGCTCCATCACTTCAAGTTGTTCTAAAAAGGTGGTCTTCATGGGGGGACGCCTCATTGGAGGTAATTTTAATATTTATTTAAGGTCTAAAATCATGCCTAAAAGGGACGCCAACTTTATTGAGGAGATGATTTTAAAATAAAGTCAAATTAGCCTTCAAAAATGGGACACCTATACTAGGAGGGAAATGAAGTCAAATTCAAATTTGAAATTAGGGTGCACTTTCTAGAAGTTTTTGGAGTTTCCTTGCTAAGCCTATATACGGAGACCTCTTCTCTTCATTTTATCATCTCATGTCTACAGTAAAGTTATGCTACCGAAATGGTGATTGGATTGCTTTGAGGAATGAATGCCTCCTAGCCTTGGCTCGACTTCTTGCTTGAAAGATAGCAACTAGTGGAGATGTTAGCTTGTTTTTTAGTGGATTTTGTAGTGAGGTTTGCATTGTAGCTTTGGTTTTTCCTTTGTAGTTCAGTTTCTTGCATTTTATATCAATTTCTAGAGTTGCTGAATCTCACAGCTGATTTGTAGTTTCATTCATAAACTTCAAAATAAAAATATTTTCATTTTGGGTGTTGCACTAACCTTCTTCTCATGCTTAGGAGACCCTTTGAGCTTATTTGCAGATTTTATTGTGAAATACTTGAATTTATAAAAGAAAATTGCCCCTCCTTGCAAGCCGCCCCCCTTGAGCTGCATTTGGATGCGTGCTAAATTATAACCCAAGTTTGTGAGTGGTTTCTTGAATGTAACATGGTCGCCCTCTTCATAGGAAGCCATTGCATCTGATTTGAGGTCATTTGGTTGAGAATTGACTGAGTTATGAGCATTTTAGTAGGGTTCTGTGTTGCTGGTTATGCATTTTAAGTTGCTGGTTTGTCATATCAAATTTAGGAAATTGCATTTTGGTGAAGGATTGGTGATTAGAAAGTCTTATTAAGCTTTGAGGAGATCTTATTCATTATTGTAGCATTGGAGAGCCTCTAATCTTTGTCATGGCAGGCATTTTCTATCAAATTGTAAGCTGAACAATAGTACTGTCAGCATTCTCACTCCTCTTTATTTCATTTAATCCCCACTGAATAAGTGGAAGAGGCTGGCTTGCCGCCTATCTTACATTTTGAATATTGCATTGTAGCTCATAGAATCTCCGCCATATGGTAGCTCCATTCCCACCTTGGGTTGGAAAGCACATTCTTGGCGTCGAGTTTACTTTCAACATTGTATGTCATTTGCAACTTGCATTGTAGCTCTTGAAATCTCTGCCATATGGTAGCCCATTCCCACTCTGGGTTGAAAAGCACATTCTTGGCGCCGAGTTTACTTTCAGCATTGTAATTGGTAGGGACCCTCTGACCATATGCTCGTCGTCTTTCGGCGCATTTTTGGTTAGAGTTAGTTCAGCATTGCATTGAGATCTTCTAACCATATGCTCACACCTTTCCCAACTTAGGATCCTGGCGTACATTCTTGGTTAGAGTTGTATTCCGCATCGTTTTGGTTTAAGTGCTAACCCTAACGGATGTGTGTTGCATTGCTTATTGTAATAAAAAAATTGAAAAAATTGGTCTGGAATATTTCAGTGGTATCAGAGCCATACATCCTGCCATCCTATGAAAAAGACTTTCTATGAGTGACAGAGAAAAAAGATACTTAGCAAGGGAAGACAAGAAGGCTGCAAGTCAGTACCAGTGGTATCAGGTTCCCGAAGGTCTGACAACATCAGAGGTACTAAAAGCATATTGAGATTCTTCTCAGGCAACAGTAATGGGGGATGCTAAGAGGATAGCAGGTGGTAATGAGAGGTTTACTAGCAACAAAGGTGACAATGGAAAAGGTAGAGAAAGAAGGCCAAGTCCGGGAAAAGGGATCGAGAGAAAGATGGATGCCATGCTAGATATGATGTCTTTCATGATGGGGAAAATGGGTCAGAACCCAATTCCACAGAACAACCCAGGGCATACGGGTGAACATAGTGCTTCCAGTCAGCATAGTGGACATGTCAACCAACATACTTCAAATAACTCATACATCTCTTCTAGGCCATTTAAACCCACCTTCTTGGCACCAGTGAATCCTCAACCTGATCCTGAAGAAAATGCATCATTTGTGGAACAGTTGAGACTCAACCGTGCTGAGTATGATTCCCTTCCTAAGGAAATCAAGCAAGACATGTCTTACAATGACTTTGTGGACCACAAAAGGAAGAATAAAGGGCAAGGAAGACATTATGATCATAGGGGAACAACAGTACATAGGGATTTACACCAAGCCATCAACAAGGTTACGTTTCCACATTTTGATGGGAGTGATAGCAACTCAGCTAGAGCTTGGATACATAAGTTAGATAACTATCTAGCCCTCAGACCTATGGCAGAAAAGGAGGCAATCAAGTTTGCTACGCTACACTTGGATGGGGTAGCACACGAATGGTGGTACCATGGCCTAGTCAACTTGGGTCATTGGTCTATGACTACCTATGATGAGTTCACCAATAGACTCATAAAGAGATTTGAGAAGAAGGATCCAGAAGTACATTTCAGGGAGTTGGCACAACTAAGACAATATGGCACAGTTGATGCCTACATAGCTGAGTTTTAGAGACTTTCAGTAATGGTCACGGGAATCACTGAGAGGTGGTTGGTGATCCTATTCAGTGAAGGGCTTATGGAACCACTCAAGGGTTGGATTAAAGCTTTTGATCCACCCTCTTTACAAGAGGCAATGAAGAAAGCAAGAAATATGGAGTGGGATGCTCCTAAAGCAAAATTTCAATCCAAACCTTCATTCCACAAAAAGGATAAAGGGAAAAGACCTCACCATAAGGAGACCAAACAGCATAAAACTCATGTCACAAGGTTGGATCCAGAGACACTTAACGAACTCAGAAGAAAGGGGTTATGTTTTAGGTGTAGAGAAAAATGGAGTCAAAATTCATCAAATTGAATACTATTCAGTTGAAGAAAGTAATTCTGATTTTTTAGACCAGCAGTCTGATTTTGATGACAGCGAAGTGGAAAGAGCTCCAAAAGAGTCCAAAGATGAAAAAGAAAGTGGGGGTACTTTGGCTCAACTTTTGAGCTTTTACAAAAATGAATCCTTCAAAGTTCGAGGGATGATTAAGGGGTAGCGAATAGTTGCTTTGATTGATACTGGAGCAACGCATAACTTCATTGATGAAATTGTGGTGGCCAAGAAGGGGCTTCAGACGGAAGAATTTGAAGGCTTCAAGGTTATGGTTGTTGATGGGTTTCACATCTCTTGCACCAAGAAGATTTCAAACATGTCTATGCAATTGGGCAACTATGAAGTCAAGGATCACTTCTATATAGTCAACATTGGAGATACGAATGTCATCCTAGGCATTCAATGGGTACGATCGCTTGGAGAGATCTCTCTAAATCTGCAAACCATGGAGCTCAAGTTTCAATCCGATGGAAAGAAGGTGGTGCTAAGAGGGATGTCCAATGGTGGTCCTCAGATTGTGTCATTCAAGAGAATGGCAAAGCTGATTCGGCATGATCAAGTTGAGTGGGCTGTAGAGTGTATGATTCTTCCAGTTAGTCCGGTTGAAACAAAGCAGGACTATCCTCATGATATTCAGTCTATACTCACCAAGAAGAGCAAGGTGTTTGCTGATTTACCGCCTGGGCCACCTCCTAAACGGGGTTTGGAGCATGTCATAGAGCTCAAGGAAGGGGCTAAGCCAGTCATCACAACACCATATAGATACCCTAAGAAGCAAAAGGATGAGATTGAGAAAAACATAAAGGAACTCTTAGAGATGGACTTCATTCATCCAAGCAAGAGTCCCTTCGCTTCAGCAGTTGTTCTTGTGAAGAAGAAGGATGGTACCATCCGCATGTGTGTGGATTATCGTGCTTTGAATCAAAGCATAATCAAAAATCGATACCCCATTACGAGGGTAGATGAGCTCATTGATGAGCTACATAGAGCCAAGTTCTTTTCAAAGATTGATTTGAGGATGGGCTACTACCAGATTCGGATGAGAGGGTCTGATGTTGAGAAGATAGCATTTAGATGTCACTATGGCCACTTCGAGTTTTTAGTCATGCCATTTGGGTTGACTAATGCTCTTGCTACCTTCCAGTCTTGTATGAACAGAGTCTTTCAGAAGCAGTTAAGGAAGTTTGTATTGATGTTTTTTGATGATATCCTTATCTTCAGCAAGACATGGGAAGAACATCTCAAGCACTTGGAGGAAGTTCTTAGCATCCTAGAATCAAAAAGTTTGTTTGCCAAAGAATCCAAATGTGAATTTGGAATGAAGGAGCTACTCTACCTTGGACACATAATCAGTGCTGATGGAGTGAAGGTTGACCCTGAAAAGATCAAGGCAATAGTTGATTGGCCACCTCCAGAGAATTTGACTCATTTGAAAGGGTTTTTGGGTCTTTGTGGTTTTTACAGAAGATTTGTGAAAGGCTACTCACAAAATACTGCTCCTCTTATTGACCTCACGAAAAAGGGGGCTTTTTGTTGGTCAGAAAGGGCTCAAAATACTTTTGATAAGTTTAAGAAGATCATAAGCTATTGTCCGGCTTTGGCTATTCCAGATTTTTCCAAACCCTTCAAACTACAGTGTGATGCATCCGGAGAAGGTGTTGGGGCTGTTTTGATGCAAGACAAGCATCCCATTGTGTTTGAAAGCAGAAAGTTAAGAGGTGTTGAAAGGACCTACTCCATCTACGACAAGGAAATGCTTGCAATCATGCATGCATTAGCTAAGTTTAGACAGTATTTGGTGGGGAGGAAGTTTGTGGTCAAGACTTATCACAATCGTCTCAAGCACTTCATGCAACAGAAGGATTTGAACAAAAGACAACAAAAGTGGGTGAGTAAGCTTCAAGCTTACGATTTTGACATTGAATATGTCAAAGGGAAAAACAATATTGTGGCTGATGCTCTATCTAGGAGACCTCATTTGAGCTCAATATGTGAGCTTACTGCTAATTGGAAGGAAATGTTGCTTGCTAATTATGCCAAAAATTAGTTTGCAACCAACATCATTGAAGGTACTTTTCATGATGAAAGGTACAAGATGGTTGAAGGGTTGATATACTACAAAGGTAGAATCTTTTTGGTGGCTGATTCTAAGCTCAAAAAGAAGATTTTGATGACATTCCATGACATCCCACTTCTTGGTCATCAGGGTGTTTTCAAGACATAGGCAGATTCAGGAAAGATTTTCTTGGAAGGAGCTAAAAGGGGAAGTCCAACACTACATCCAGGAGTGTCCTACTTGTCAAATGAACAAAAATGAGCATTCTCTACCAGCTGGTCTGCTACAACCTCTTCCCATTCCCGACCAAAAATGGGAAAGAATATCAACGGACTTCATCACTGGGTTGCCAAGGGTCCAAGGCAAAGATTGTATCTATGTTGTAGTGGATAGATTAACGAAGTTTGCTCACTTCTTTGCCATCACTAGTTCATTTTCAGTAGCTCAAGTTGCAGATTTGTTTTTCCATGAGGTGTTTAGATTGCATGGGTTACCAAAAAACATTGTGAGTGATAGGGACAGCAAGTTCCTAAGCACTTTTTGGCAAGAAGTCTTCAGGATGAGTGGTACGGTGCTCACTCCAAACACTAGTTATCACCCTCAAACTGATGGACAAATAGAGATAGTGAAAAAGTGGTTCGAAGGCTATCTTAGAAACTATGTTTCAGAGCAGCAAAGGGCATGGGTGAAATGGCTTCACCTAGGAGAGTATTGCTACAATTCATCCTTTCACATGTCAATAAGGATGTCTCCATTCATGGCTCTCTATGGTTATGAGGCTCCTAGCTTTGCTGATTTGGTTTTTGGAGATAGCAAAGCCCCTCAAGCAAAAGAATTGTTGCAGCATAGTCAAGATATATTGAAGTCCTTGAAGAACAACCTTTAGATTGCACAGAATCAGCAAAAGATGTACGCTAATCAGCGGTGTGTTGAGCGTTATTTTTGAGGTTGGAGATATGGTTTATCTTCGACTACAGCCTTACAAATAGTCTACTCTAAAGAAGAGTGGAGCTGAGAAGCTCAAACCTCGTTTCTATGGGCTGTTCAAAGTTATCAGAAAGGTTGGAGTAGTAGCTTATGAATTGGAGCTACCATCGAATAGCAGAGTACACAATGTCTTCCACGTGTCTCGTCTCAAGAAGGCACTTGGGCATAATGTTGTTGCTTCATCACAGTTACCACCTTTGGACGAAGAAGGACAGTTCATTTTGATTCCTAAAGAGATTATTGATTCCAAAGAGCGTTCCTTGATAAGAAGAACAATTAGAGAATACTTAATGAAGTGGAAGAACTTGCCTTTGGAGGATGCAACTTGGGAGAATGAGGAGATTCTGCAGCATCTGGACTTGCGATTGCTTGAGGGCAAGCAATCTTGGGGAGGGCGGACTGTAATGTCCCCTTCTCAAGCGTGATCAATTCAGTTGACCGTTGGCCTATTCCGGAGACCCGTAGGCTACTCGAAGGGTAAAATTAGGGTTTCCCGTTTTGGAGGTTGTTGTTGCTCGAAATTTGGTGATTGAATTGTGGATTCTTTTTGGGTTTTTAGAGAGCTTCATAGTGGTATGACTTGCAGTGCGATCCGAGCATCTTTTGGAATTTACTATTTTTAGTAAATTCTATTTATGGCACTGGTCTTGCGGTTCTTAGTGCAGTTGGCTCTCTTCTTCAGCCAGTTCAATTGGTTCGATCATTTTTGGCCTTGGGATGCAATTTGGAGAGATAAGTTCAATTAATTTAAATAATGTTATATTTTAATGTTGACCCCTTGGCCTAGCTCCATCACTTCAAGTTGTTCTAAAAAGGTGGTCTTCATGGGTTGACGCCTCATTGGAGGTAATTTTAATATTTCTTTAAGGTCTAAAATCATGCCTAAAAGGGATGCCAACTTTATTGAGGAGATGATTTTAAAATAAAGTCAAATTAGCCTTGAAAAATGGGACGCCTATACTTGGAGGGAAATGAAGTCAAATTCAAATTTGAAATTAGGGTGCACTTTCTAGAAGTTTCTAGAGTTTCCTTGTTGAGCCTATATACAGAGACCTCTTCTCTTCATTTTATCATCTCATGTCTACAGTAAAGTTATGCTGCCAAAATGGTGATTGGATTGCTTCGAGGAATGAATGCCTCCTAGCCTTGGCTCAACTTCTTGCTTGAAAGATAGCAACTTGTGGAGATGTAGCTTGTTTTTGAGTGGATTTTGTAGTAAGGTTTGCATTGTAGCTTTGATTTTTCCTTTGTAGTTCAGTTTCTTGCATTTTATATCAATTTCTAGAGTTGATGAATCTCACAGCTGATTTGTAGTTTCATTCATAAACTTCAAAATAAAAATATTTTCATTCTGGGTGTTGCACTAACCTTCTTCTCATGTTTAGGAGACCCTTTGAGCTTATTTGCAGATTTTATTGTGAAGGACTTGAATTTATAAAAGACAATCACCCTTCCTTGCAGGCCGCCCCTCTTAGAGCTGCATTGGGATGCTTGCTAAATTATAACCCAAGTTTGTGAGTGGTTTCTTGAATGCAAAATGGTCGCCTTCTTCATAGGAAGCCATTGCATCTGATTTGAGGTCATTTGGTTGAGAATTGACTGAGTTATGAGCATTTTAGTAGGGTTCTGTGTTGCTGGTTATGAATTTTAAGTTGCTGGTCTGTCATATCAGATTTAAGAAATTGCATTTTGGTGAAGAGTTGGTGATTAGAAAGTCTTATTAAGCTTTGAGGAGATCTTATTCATTATTGCAGCATTGGAGAGATTCTAATTTTTGTCATGGCAGGAACTTTCTATCAAATTGTAAGCTGAACAATAGTACTGTCAGCATTCTCACTCCTCTTTATTTCATTGTAATCCCCACTGAATAAGTGGAAGAGGCTGGCTTGCCACCTATCTTACATTTTGAATATTGCATTGTAGCTCATAGAATCTCCGCCATCTGGTAGCTCCATTCCCACCTTGGGTTGGAAAGCACATTCTTAGTGTCAAATTTACTTTCAACATTGTATGTCATTTGCAACTTGCATTGTAGCTCTTGAAATCTCTACCATATGGTAGCCCATTCTCACTCTGGGTTGGAAAGCACATTCTTGGCATCGAGTTTACTTTTAACATTGTAGTTGGTAGGGACCCTCTAACCATATGCTCGTTGTCTTTCGGCGCATTTTTTGTTAGAGTTAGTCAGTTCAGTATTGCATCAAGATCCTCTAACCATATGCTCACACCTTTCCCAACTCGAGATCCTGGTGTACATTCTTGGTTAGAGTTGTATTCCGCATTGTTTTGGTTTAAGTGCTAACCCTAACGGATGTGTGTTGCATTGCTGATTGTAATCAAAAAATTGAAAAAATTGGTCGGAAATATTTTGTAATGCCTTCAAGCAACTCTAGAATTGACTTTGGAGTAGCAAGGCCCTCCACCTAGTTCAATCATGAAGAATGAACTACTGATTCTATAGAGGACCTAGCTGAACCGTCCATTGAAACCTTTAGTCTCTTGAGCTTTGCTTGCAAACTCACCACCTCACTCTGCTTGTGTTTCCAGTTTTCTTCCTTAAGAACCCCTGCTGCATTTACACATAATGATGCTTTTGTGATCCTCTTGATGCTTTGGTGATGTGCCAACTCAGTTTCACTCCTCTACAACTCTGCAACTATCAAGTCTTGAAGTTCTAGCTCTTTGTGTTGTTTCTCAAGACTTGCTAAATGCCTCTTTCTCTTGCTCCCAATTTTTTTCCTCTACAACGATTGTCTCTATCTATCCACTAACTCTCTTTTCATGCAGTCAAATCTTGTGCAAGTCAAATCCACACATCTGATTCAAGCCAATACAAGTCTATGCAAGTCTCTCTTCTGCATTTCAAGGTCATACATACAAAACTATGCAATCCATGTTAAGGTAGTGCAGCTGATATATGGATGAAGAGGTTATCAGTGAGGTAAGGAGACCCAAATATTCCAATGTTTAGGATCAATTATGACTGCCCAGTTTGCTTTGACAAATAGGTGAGAAAAATAAAACTCTTTGATCTATGGCAAGCTGCTAGTCTGTATGAGTCAAATCCACACATCTGATTCAAGCCAATATATGTCTATGCAAGTCTCTCTTCTACATTTCAAGGTCATACATACAATCCTATGCAATCCATGTTAAGATAGTTCAGGTGATATATGGATGAACAGGTTGTCGATGAGGTAAGGAAACCCAAAATATTCCTATGTTTAAGATCAATTATGACTGTCTAGTTTGCTTTGACATATAGGTGAGAAAGATAAAACTCTTTGATCTATGGAAAGCTACTAGACTGTGCTTATTTGTGTCATTGGACTATTTGCTTTCTACTTCCACTCATTCCAATCTATTCCATGCACTTATTTTCTCACCTCAAATAAAGCACGGCCAAGTGTTACTATCCACTCAAAAATATCGTTTAATGCATCATGTGGGCAGTGCATATTGGCATGAGGAATATAAATAAGATCAATACTCATCATATGCCTCTTTCCTATAGCTCTAATCACGGCTCTACTCACCACCCCATCCCTCTCTGCATCCTACATGTGCCCATGTAAGGAATCTAGATCATCATCACCTACATTCTCCCAATCTCTACTTTTAGCTCACTATTTGTAGCTAAAAGTAGAGATTGAAAAGATGTGAGCAAAACACAAGGATTGAATATGGTTAAACACAAGGGCACAAACACTTTACTAAATTAAACTAAAGAGTCATGTACAAAACCAAAGCTTCTAATCTTGAGTAAACCTACAGCATAAAACTTGCAAACTCACTAAAAAGCATTTAATTTTGTTGGCGTTTCAATTAGCACCTCTAGAGTGCTTATTGGAAACAGATAGCTATGCACAGTGCGTGATGACTATTGTTCAAATTATGGAGGGAAAGCTCCGTCTTGTTTGCTGATGTTTGCGTAAAAGTAAAATGGACTAAATGTTCCTATCTTTTTTACTTAGTGGGCAGGACACAAGGGTGCATAAACACAATGTGTTGCAACTAAGGTTTTCTCTGGTTTCTGCAAATCTTAAATACAACTATGCTAACTTTTAATCTATCCTATCTCCTCAAGGTAAACAGAGCATGAGGGCATAGGAGCGGGAATGGATTGGTTGGATCACTTGGGCCAATCGTCCCTCAGAATGCATATGAGGATCTGAACTCTCAAATCTATGCTGGAATAAGGTCTTATACAAGCAATCACTCTTACAGTAAGATGAATCTCAAGATTTCCAAGGAGGAAGAACCCCTGTCTGAGGTATAGGATGGGATGCAACTTACTAGAAACAGCAAATTACGATGAACTAGCTAACAGGATTCCTGAGGAGATGACGACACCTATCCAAAGTGTAGGTTGAAAAGTAGATCATTACACAACATCAAACAACAATCATTAACAACAAAATACCCAAGGAGGTGATGGCACCTGTCCAAGGGGGAGATTGAAACAATAGATTGTAAGAACAAGACATTGAAAGAACTTGAAAATTTTTGGATCAAATTGCATGTGCTTTTTGATTTATTATCTTCAAACTTTCTCAACGAATTACAAAGGTTTGGGACAACAAAGGTACAAAATCATACACAATTGCTTATCAAAACCAAATAACTCTCATCCAAGAGTGAACAAATATAGACTTGCAAGCTTGTTGGCAACAATGGCGCAGCAATTTTGTGTAGTAAATAAAGGTTCCTAAATAATGAGCAAAGGATCTTATTTATAGAACTCAAAGGAGTAGGCAACCCTAAAGTCCCCTTGAGTTAATAACAAGCTCTTTCCAATCAATCAGCAAGATTTATTCCTAAAAACCAAGGATCCTAGCAGTTAACTGGAAGTCTACTTCAATTAACTAAAACTAAACTATAAGAGAACTCAAAATACAAAATTGTCTCCAAGATAGACATCCACAATTAGTGGAGATAGACATCCATAATTAGTGGAAGTCAAAATAGACATCCACAATTAGTGGAAATAGACATTCATGATTCGTGGAATAGTAAGTTAACTTGGAAAGAAGCATTAATTTAACTACTGTTTGTCATAAATTCTATTCTGGAGGGTAGGACGTCCCAACTAGGTGTCTTACACCTCTTCATCTCTGGTCAACAACTCCTCTAGCCAGTGGTTGACTTCTTTTGCCTCTCGCAATCTACTTATGATGTTCGATCTTCTTTGTAGTTACGTCATCCAGCCTTGTTGACATGGAATGTGGAAGGTAGTGTGGTAGTAACCAGTGGTGGCTCTATGTTTAGAATGACTACCTTCCACATTTGGCTATCAATTGAACGGTGATGTCATTTACGCCTTCCAAGGTGTCCAACTTGACTACAAGCTTCACTTAATGTATGTTCGTGTCGAGTGTTTTCAAAAAGTTATTAAGTATGACCATTTTGGTCTTGATTTCAACTTGAGAGTATTGTATTCTGAAAAACTTGACTGTTGACTGTAAACACGGATATGTTTAGACAACTTCTGAAAACCCCTAAAAATAGCACATGCTGAGAAGTATTTTTTTGGAAAAAATCTGACACAGGTATTCTTCGTGCTTCAATGCTAAACAAATGCAGTTCATTGGATTTTCAAATTTGTAACTTTTATCGAAAATCCCTAAAAATAGGGGCAGCAAGGTTACTGTTTTTGGAAAAATTCAACAAGTGGGTTTTGTTTAAAAGGTTGTGTTGATCATACCCATTTGGCCAGATCTGTAATTATCTGTTGCTTTCTTGACATACAAGAAGATCTAAGAAAAGAAAAGAATATTCGAAGTTATCAACTGTCTTTCTGGAAAAATCATGCCTTTTGATGCAACCTCTGATAAATTGTCCCTCTGTGCAATTGATCTTCAAAAATATGAAGAACAATGAAAACCCCTCTATCAGATCTTCAAAAGATGTCTTAGAGAGAAAATGACTGTTCTTGAGCTCCAACCTGCAAAGACAAATGATGAATAAAGACGCCTAGGCTTGATCAATAGTGTTTGAAGTTGAATGCATCAAGTTTGGGCACGCACCAACTCTTGATTGAGGAGTCATTTGACCTGATCTGGAGTTCTCAAAACTGATTTCCACTGATTGTGGGACGGTTTAGACATGAAAGCCTTTCAAAATATCTAACTCCAGTCAACAGATCTTGCTTTGACTTTAGGCGTCTATTTTGAGTAGTTGAACACTTTTTTCATTATTTTTCTATGATGAAATGCCTGCATTTAATCCCTAACTCTGGTTGTTCCGTTGATCTTGAAGTGTCATTGACAGATCCATTGCCAAGTTGAATCAACTTTGAAGAGGTATGCTTGGGAGCTGCCAAGCCAAAAACCTGAATCTGATGATTCAAATTCTTGGGCGCCTTTTCCCAACAGGGGCGCTTTTAGCTTCAGACAATCAATTTCACCAATTTGACCCTTCGTGCTATGATCTGAGATCACCGATGACTGATGAGTCCAGTGATCTTGCTGAAACATGGGATGGATAACTAGCTCAGTCTTAGAAAGGATGATTGATTTCACAAATCCTGAAAGTTAGTTTAAGTGCCTTAAAAGCTTGGGCCCCCCTGGCCTGCAAGGGCGCCTTTGACCTTTTGATTTGTTATTTTCATGTTGCAAACTTTCATGAACTGCCCCAATTTGATCTCTGTCGTTAGGTGTATGATTTGTTTGTTGTCTTCGCTGACGGTGTCGTTGTTGAGATTGACCAAAATGGAGAAGGTCATCTTGGAGGTCACTAAGCTTGCAGGCTGCATTTGACTGCCCAAAAAGATGGGCGCCTATTTCCAGCAGGGGCGCTTTTCCTTAACACTTAGCCAATTTCTCCATATTCTTCATTTAGCCTCCACCTTTGGTGTTTTCTACTTGATCTCTAACTATGAATGCTTGAAAGGTCCTGTGAACGTGCAACTAGATTGATCGCGAAGCTGAGAGAGTGTTGAACAAATGCCTTGTAGAAAGCAGTTGTTGAAAACCTCATCAGGGGACTCAAAATGAAGGGAACCCCTACTGCCAGGGGCGCTTTTTCCTTGATGTGCATTGATTTTCCCTCCATTTTTCATGCTCTAATGATCAACAGTTGTTGTCGTTGGATGTGTCTCGCAGGCTGGCGAACAGGTTCATTGCGAAGCTGAGTTGATGTTGGGGAGATCACCTGTAGACAGGCTTGTTCAACAACTGGCATCTAGACCATCTAATTCAAGGGTGCCCCTGGCCAGCAGGGGCGCTTTATCACATGTTTGACTACCATTTTTTATAGTATTTTGCTTGCAGCATCTCCTGACTTCGCTTATGTTTTCCGGTGATCGATGAATCCGATGACCTTGCTTGACGATGCGCCAAAAAGCTAGCAGAAACACGGAAGAGATGACTGCCTTGGTGAAAGTTGATGACTGTCTTTGACCCTTTGGATTCAAGGGCACCCCTAGGCTGTAGGGGCGCGTTTAGGTGCAGTTACATCATTTCCTTTGAAAATCTTCATCTCTTCGCGCTTCACATTCGTCATACATCATGACTAATTTGAGCATTGTTGTTGACTACGCGGACACGTGCATCCTAGCAATCGCCTTCATCATGCTATGTGTACGGGTGTTGGAAAAATGACTAAGGCATTTGACTGAATAGCCTCCCCTTGGTAGCAAGGTGTGCATTCTCCATAGCCAATTTTTAGCATTTTTCACTTTTGAAAATCCCCTCCGTCGTAGAGCATCTTTTTGATAATTTTCACCATGGATTATTCATTGAAGCTTTTGAGGCTTAGATTTTAGCACCTGGTACTAGCCATTCTGCCATTAATGGTTGTGGAGGTCCTAGCTTTCTTCCTGAAAAATGAAAATAGACCCACCAGAGTAAAACAAACTTTTTGGTGATTTTGACTTGACCAGTGTGATCGTGAAGTCAATTCCTCCTATCAAAATCATTTTCAATCATTTCTAGAAAGGTCCTATTTTTAGGGGTTTTCCTAAAAACAAGGGTTTGAAACCCTAATTTTCAATTTTTTAGAATTTTGCAAGCATCTTCCTTGACATAAACCCACAAAAAATCTATGTTTGGTTTGACCTAAAATTTACTTTTGACAACATTTTTACATGATTTAGATCATTTTAAGCAAAAATGTCTCTTTGAAGCAAAAATTTATTTTGGGTACAACAAATTTACTTAAGCATACAAGAAATTATAAGATAAACACAATAATTGCATTCCAAGCTACAATCACCAACTTTACACTTGCAATACAAAGCTTTCAATAAATTTTGAGCAATATTCAACTCGTAAAATCATAATAATAAAAAATATGTCAACAATTTAGAAGATAGGCATTATTGAATTCTATTGAATGATATTGAATCATCAAACTACGTGTCCAAAGCACTTATTTAAAAGATTTTACAATGTGTTGCATGAAAATAATTTGAAAACTAACACTTTCTACCCTAAGAATAGATTTCTTGTGTGCAAAGAAAGCTTATGACAAAATTTTGTCCACAAATAATCAATCCTAACTCAAGAAATCTTCAAATAGATTCCTAATGATAACTACAAATAACAATAAATCTTCTAGGAGACCATCTAAAAATAGTCAATCTATAAATAGCCACTAAAAATAGACCTTTGAAAATATGTTAATCTCCTTAAAAACAATGACAACTAAACAGAGTGCTAGCTAAATATATAGCTCGGGCTAAAAATGGATTTTCCAACAATTGGTTCTTTGATCATGGCAATCCCTCTAGAAAACCATGAATCTCTAACAATTCACCAATCTTGATGCTTTGAATCTAAAAAATTATTCTTTTTGTGTTGAACTTTACACCAAATCCTAGCTCAAATCTACAACCTTGAATGCTCTAAAGCCCTAGGGTGTATGAAAATTGTCAACAAGATGATGTCGTTATCTATTTGAAATCAGGTACAGCAGAAAAGTTTTCAATACAAATATCACTTAAGAGTCTACTAAAAACCTGCTGAAACGATGATGAAAATTTTAACCCTAAACAATCTTTCAAGAGATGAAACCTTATTGAAACCAGGCAATGGTGATAACCTTTAAAATCAGGCATTCAATGGTATTTAGTGTTGTAGATGGCTAAAAATTGGCGTAGAAACCCTATGCTATTGACATAGAAATAATTGTTGGTATAATGACAATCTCAAACTAAAGCTACTGCTATACATTGTTGTTATTAATACAAAGGATGAAGATCCATCTATGAATATATATTAGTGGTTTCTCTGCTTTTTTAATTTACTAGTTGAAACTGAATTATCCTTGGATTAGGAGAACTATTTAAAGTAGACCAGACTTAGTTTACAAACAATAGTGACTGCTCATAAGGGTGTCATCTATCTATAAAGCTGCTCTTGTTCTTCTGAAAAGTCAAATTCTTTCACAAACAACTCCTTATCATGCCATTGTATTTCAAGTTTTGAAAAGGTCTATTTTTTTGTGTAGACTTGGTAAGCCAGGATGAATTATTCAAATGCAGGTGGTGGTAAAACTGGTCTGCCGGCTGCAAGATCCGCCCTTTCTTCTTTGTCCAGAGTAGTAGTTGTGTTCCTCCACTGAGTAGATGATGTATGATTGTCAAAGATAAAACTTCGTAGGCTACTAATGATATCCGATTGCTCCGCTTGAATCGGTACAAAATTCGGCTGTATGATGGCTGGAGTGAGTCCTGGTTGTTGAATTGGAGCAATAGGATGCCAGATGGTCATTCTTGTGACATATAAGCATTAAGCTTTTCTTGAACTTTTCTTGCCTCGTGCCCCACGATTGGTGCCAGAAAACTGTTGGCATTACAATTCGCACCTCTAGAATGCGTATTGGCAACAAACAACTATGCACAGTATTAAATGCTCTTCGAATTAGGAGGGTAAGCTCCCTCTTTTGTTTATATGCATAAAAAGTAAAGTATTCTAAAATCCTATCTTTTTAACTCAGCTGGTAAGGGCACAAGGTTAAGAAACCACATACATTGCAGCTAAGGTTTTTCTCTGGTTTTGCAGATTCTTAACTACAACTAGGCTAATGCTAAAACTATCCTATTTCCTCAAGAGAAACAGAGCATGAGGACTTAGGAGCAAGTGGGAATAGTTGACGATAAACTTTATATCAGGATTTCCAAGGAGGAGGAACCCCTATCCGAGGTGTAGGTTGATATGAAGGTTATTGGAAACAATAGGAAACAACAAGCTAGTTTTAAGGATTCCCAAGGAGGAGGAAGCCCTATCCGAGGTGTAGGCTGAAAGTAGCTTACTAGAAACAACACTTAAATGACAATCTTTATTTCTAAATTCACGAGGAGGAACCCCTATCAAAGGTGTGGATATGAAAGAAAGACTATTAATAACAACATCAAACGATAAAATTTATTTCTAAATTCCTGAGGAGGAACCCCTATCTGAGGTGTAGATATGAAAGAAAGACTATTAAAACAACATCAAACGATAAACTTTATTTCTAAATTCCCAAGGAGGAGGAACCCCTATCCGAGGTGTAGATATGAAACAAGCTTATTAAAACAAATAAATCTGGGACAGCAAATTGCATGAAGGACCTATCACACAAATGAACGATCAAACCAACTTTATATTAAACAAAGTGAACAAGTACAAAATAGCAATATTGCACAGCAAGGTGGGCACAACAATTTGTTATCACACAAAAGTTAAAATACAAATGAGCAAGGGTGCTCTTATTTATAGAACCTCAAAGGAGTAGGGAACCCTAAAATCTCCTTGAGTTAACATTAGTCTTGCAAGCATGCAAGATTTATTCTTAAGTCTAAATGTATGCAACTAATCGTTGTTGGGTGAAAATTATGTAATCAACTTTCAATAGATTACATAACCTTGGTTTCAGCCACAGCTATGTGAGATTCAATCTCTCCGCTCAGCAAGGGGAGGCACCCTTCTTACTGCTAACAATGCTAAGTAAAACAAATTGAAGTATTTACATAATGTACACTATATTCACGAAGTGGGGGGTGCGTGTCACATTCATATCTCTTTTTTCAGAGAAGATGTATAATGCTTCACAGCTAAAAATTCTTGATTCACAATACTTAAAACTAACAAAAAGCAATACAACTGAGATCCCTATCTTGACAAAGCACAGCTTAGAGATACTAGATATGATTATAACAAAAAGTAAAATGGGAAAGGAAAGCTCACGAAGTCCCAACGTCGTTTCGTAGCTTTTTCAAGAACAAATCTGTAAGAGATATAACATTTCTTGTATTAGAAACACAAAGTCTTCTTAGATGCAGTAATTCCTTCGAACAACATGAATGATTACAAGCTCAAAGTCTTGTAGATCCTTCAACCAAGAGTATCAAAACACAAAGCACAAATTCAAATAAGAAATATAACACAAAGTTTACATGAATTACTTGAAGTCCTTCAGAGATCATAAACCAATTACCACCAATCTTAACCAGATTCAAAAGATGATTGATCCAATGTAAAGTTTGGTATGCAACTTCTTCCTTTATTGATAAGATTCAGATTCACAAAGTTGAAAACAAAGTTTCATACATTTGTTGTTGTTACCCAATTTTCACCTACGGGCTCAATCAGGCAAGGCAAATCTATGTTTAGATGTTCAAGAAAGCCAAATGGGACATTTGCATCAGGGGTTAGGTCCTGCATCTGCTGATATTTCATAGAGGAGTTCAGTTATAAGGTTGGCCTCATTCAAGTTTGACATGATCTTCCTTCGGGGAGAAAGTCGGCAAGGCCTTCTATATGTCTTGTCGATTAGCAGGGGTTCCATTAAGTCTGAATGCTTCACAACAGGATCCTATCGCTGTAAGGTCATCTGGGTCTCCCCGACCCATCATGCTTTTGGTCAGATATGTTTTTGTGTTGCCTGCTCGGCAGGACTCTAGGAATGTCATGGCGACCGAAATTCATATGTAGGTACCTATCAGTGGGACAAAATCATTGTCCTGGTGACTAGCATTTTCCCCATCGGCATAAGGATCTCCTTCGGAGAGATGTCTTGGCGAGTGCTAAAGGTCTCGTTGACAAAGCACAAAACGAAATGCTCTCGGTGTAACGTCTCGGCGAGACACAGAGGTCTTACCGAAGACAGGGGTCTTGCCGACAATAGTTCATGAGGCGGCGTCGGCGAAAGGAAGCAAGCTCGGGGATGTGAATTGTATTCGCTAAGAGGTCTCACCGACTAGCAGAAGGCGCCCCGACCGTCGGAGTGATGTCTCACCGACAGTAAAGTGAACAGCTTGTCAAAAGGTGAGGACCTCGGTGTAAATCTGGGCGATAAAGGAAAGTCATGCCGACTGAAAAGCCCTCGCCAAAGCAAAGCGCCTTCGGTATGATGTCTTCCTGACCGTTGGGAGTCTCAGCGAATAGAGGAGAGCTCGAGCAGGTGGGGGGCTGTTTGGCATAAGTTTGGCCGAGTGTGGGATGTCCTGCCGACAGAGGTTGCCATCGGTATAACATTGGGAGTTCGGGATTAGTCTTTCCCACCCGATAGGTCTCCCCGACCATTAAGCGTAGGAGAATGGGCCCTCGAAGAGACAAAAGCTTTTCAGCAAGACTCTCGCCGAAACAAAAGGTGATCGCCAAGAGTCTTCCAGACATAGAAGAGTTCGTTAAAGAAAAAAGAAATTCTATATGATGTCTTCCCGAATGAAGGAGGTCTCAACAATGGATAGGAATAGCTTTTAGGCCTGACTAATGAGGCCGCTATGACTCTTGCCGAATTCAGTAAGTCTCGCAGAGTAGGGTGCCTTCGCTAGGGGATAGGGTTTTCGTCATGATGTCTCAGCAACGATATGAGTCATGCCAATAAGCTGCAGAATGATTTAATCGCATCGGCAAGACACTGAAAGTGTCTCGCCGAGATGCGATTCTTTTCAAAAGATTTTTTGACCACCTGAAAATCTACGTGGAGTGAGCTCGACCAATCTGAAGGAACCGAATACGAACCAATTGAAAAATCTAACTGTTTGACTTCCCCTGTGAATGAGATTAACAAGGTAAGCACGACGTGGATCAGCCATGAGATCAGGAGCATTCAAGGCGTTCGATCGAGGCGTTTTGAGCAAGACACGAGGACAAAAGAATTAATGCGGTGGTTGCAGAAATATCAGAAGGCTTCTACAGGGATGACTCTTCATCGTCAGGGACACGCAGCCTGCAGCATTAAATTCAGTCGAAAAGATCTGATAAGAGATCTTTTTCGAGGACTAATATTTTGTAAGCCCTAAGGGGCCAATATCTCTTTGTATATAAGGCATTTTTTTTTTTTGCCTTTTTAAGGAGTTCGAGTTATGCATCCAGAAGAGTTACTGATTATTATCTATCCTTCCTCAGATGATGTATACTTTGTAACCCAACAAAAATCTGGAATGCAAAAAACAGAGTTCACCTTGGAAGCAAGTACTAATGCTCTTACCACTTTCATTTCTATATGTTAGCTTATGTATGTATTTCTTTAGTAGTGTTTTTCTAAATCTATATTCATACAACAAAGCTGTGAAGTTTGTTCCTTCCTCCTTGAGGTGTGTATGTAGATCAAACCTATCAAGAGTAATGCATAAGTTTAATGGGGTTATGTTGAGTAAGTAAAACAGCTGCAGTCTGGTTTCTTTAGAGTGTTTGCATATTGTTTTCATTTCCTGATTTGTTATCAACTCGGTGTATCACCATAGAAGTAGTTCAGTATAGTCACATTTTTGTATGCACTTCTTCTCCCTTTACCTCAAAGGATCGTTAGCTTAGGTGATACCCAAAGGAAGCCGCCTTCTCCGGAGGTTCATTTCAATTATAGGTGACCCACAGCCTTGAGATGATCCCATGTTGCTCTAGAAAGCTTAGTTTTTATAAACTTTGCACAGGGTGCAATTCTAGGTAACAACAGTTGCAAAATGAGCAGCACTTCGTTGCAAATTTTAAAGGTAAGCTATTACAAAAGGAATCCCTCATATTTATAAAAGAGAGGGATAAGAAAAATTAGGAATCAGTTGAGAAAATTAAGTTAGGTGAGTAAATTTAGGAGATCTCACCTAACTTTGACTAAAGTCAAAATGTAATTTTTCTTAATGAAATTACATCTCACATTTTCGGTGTAATTACATTTTACAAAAAGACATCTAAGATGTTAGAAACTAATTACAAGATGCACAAAAGGATGCATCAAAAAGATCCCACTCTGGAGATCAGGAATCCTCATGGTTCCTTGCTTGGGCATGGAAGTCTTCATATCTCTTCCTAGTCTCTTGCATGAACACCTCATCTGGACCAATGGTGTAATCCACAATGGTGTGAATCCTCATGATATATCTCATGGAGGATGAGTGAACCTTTTTCACCTGTCAAGATGCATCTTAAGGTTATCAAGGGTAAGCCTAGCATCACAAATAACGTTCATACAGGCATCTGAGAAATCTGCACTCTCTACTAGCTTCATGATGGCTTCTTTGAAGATCTTGGAAAGTTTTGTGGCCGGACGGAAGATTCGATTTTCTTCAAGGAGCTCTCCTGGTAACTCCTTAATCCCTCTTTCGAGGATTGCACGATGCCCTTTGACATCTTCTTGTATTTCATGGAGATCTTCTGCAAGAGATTTGATGACCTGAATACAATGCTTCAGTGATTCTCTTACCTCTGCATATTTTTCCTTGTCAGGAATGACCTCGGCTTCCACCAATTTACTGAGCTTTACCTGTTTCATTTGTGACCACAACAACAGGCATTTTTCCATTTCTTTACGCTCTTGGGAAAGAACTTCTTTATCAAGCTCCAACTTGAGCTTGGCTATCTGGGTAGCTATCTCATCAGCAGCAACTATGATTTGAGAACCATGCTCTACAATCTTATTGATAAAATCATATAACACTTTGCTTTTGGAGGTTAACTTTTCAGCTTTCTGCACAATTGGGTCCTCAACACTAATCATTGCCAATGGCTGCGCATTATTGGAAGATCCTGCAAGTCTCTTTAAAACAGCAGCATAATGCTCTGCTTTCTGTTTATAGGCATCTCAAGCTTGCACCATTTTGTCCAATCTACCTGCCAATATATTCAAAGTTACCTGTGCATCTGCCTTTGCACTTTCATTGGTGGCCTTGCCAAGCTGGACTCTTGTCACTGTGTAGTCCTCCATATTGACATCTCCCTCCTCATGACGTGGTATGCCAATCTCTGCATATTTCTGACCAGCCTTGTCAACTTGAATCCGTGAATAAACTAGCTTTTTTCTTTCCCTTAGCTTTTGGAGGGGCTATCTCTTCAAGGTCAAGCTCTTCTGGAGAAATCATCTACTTCTTACGCTTTGACACTTAAGATACCAACCAAGTAGGAAGAGATGAGGTATAAGCTTCCTGATTCACTGACAATTCTCTTGTTACTAGCACTTCTTCAGAAATGTCTAGTAGAGTGACAATTCGCGTGGTGTTTGTCATGACTACTCCTGTAGTTTGTACCTCAAGTTGATTATGTGCGGATTCATTCATGAACCTATCAAAATTAGCCTCTGAAGTGATATCATAAGATGGTGATGACAAACTAGGAATGGATAATGGAAGACTTGACAAAAATGTCAACCGTTCGTATACTTATCACTGAAGGAGTATCAAGAACGGTTGATGCTGCAGGAGGTGATGAAACAACCACTGCAGGTATTGTGGATGTAGGAATAGGTGATGAAGGAAAAGGTGGAGGAGGATTGTTTGGATTCGGAGATGTACAAGGAACATTTGAAGTTATAGGAGATGTTGTCCGTGGAAGATCTTCAACTACATTTTCATGTGGAGACATAGTTGGCTCATCATCAAACCCGAGATCCTATTGAGCAACCTCTTGATCTTCTAACTCTTGCTCACTTTCTGGATCACCTTCAGACTCTTGTTCATTTGCAAAATCTTCTTCCTCAACGGAGTCTATTTCTTCTTAATCTTCTTCATCAGTTGATTCAGCACTTGAATTTTCTTCTTCATCGAAATCTATCTCTTGGGAAAGAGGTATTTTTCCATTGGTGCGAGATGGTTCAGATTTCGTAGTCTCTTCTTTGGGGATGGCACGTATCCTTTTTCCCAACTGTGAACTTTATCCTTGGCCCTCTTTGAGAAGAAGAGGAGATGGCCGCCTGTTTACCTTTTGTGTGGAGTTCACGTTGTTTACCAGCTTCTGCTGCAGATTCTTCACCTTTTGATTCCGTCCTGAAGGTCTTCATCTCAAAACCATGCTTATGCAGCCATTCTGAAGTGTTAGCCAAAATTGGAGCCAATCTTTCTCTGATGGAGATGCATTCCCTCTTAGACCATTGAATTGGAGGCAAAGGTCTCTTGTAAATTTCTTGTTCATCATAAACAGCGTTCATGATGTCACCAGGATCTGTAAAATCCTCTGGTAGATCAACAACACCAAGATCTCTGATTTGCTGAACGGTTAACCTGCAATAATCCATCTTGCGAATAGCCTCTTCATCCTTGCAATCAGCCCAGATGTACTCAAAGCGGTACTTATGCTGATGGCCTTTTTTCAACCTTTGTTTCACATTTTGGTAATCAAAATGAAATCTATGCTTGTAAGTCCTATTTGTCATGATTTGCATTTCTGCATAGACTGATTTGGCTTTCTCCAGACTTTTGATGGTATACCTGCCAATTGTTAGCGGAAACTTGAATCCCGATTTGTGAATATCCTATTGTTCCTTATGAACTAAAATGAGTTGTCTGCACAACTCCATGAGCACCCACTTATCTGAAGGATACCTTGGCAGTATATAAGGACATCCAGTATAACATCCTACTCTCATGTAAGTAAAGGTTGGAAACTAAAAGAACAAGCACCCGACCTTACTTACCGCCTTGTATGCCTCATCTAACACTCTCTTCTTCTCGAGAGTTGGATCAAAGCTATACAATAAAGGCGCGAAGAAAGCATCTGTGACTCTTCTGAAATGATGAAAGCTCTCTCTAAGCTCCAATTGATAAAAAAACTTGTACACAGGTTTGGTATGTCTACTACCTGTTGTGACCTTTTCACACATCACCCCATCCAAAATGGGGACCCACTAATTTTTGCTCCATTCTGGTCTTTTGGCTTTAGTTTTTGTCTCTCTCTCTTTTTGTCTCTTTTTCGTTTTCTTCCTTTCAGAGGATGTGCCCGTCTGTGAGCTTAAACGTGAAATTTTGGCCAAGTTTGTAGAATTAGGGTTTGTATTTTTCTGGTCAAATTGAAGTCAAATGAAGTGAATAAATTGGAATCTAACCTTGGCATTGCAATCAATACGCTTCCAGCAAGCTCCTAGATAAATTTCATCAAATTCTGACAACTTACTATTTTTAGTAAGTGTGCAATTCAGGGCATTCCTTCAGCATTTTTGAAGTTTCAACAGTTACACTGCATCCAAGACACGTTAAGTTGCTCATCGGCTAATTTTGAGCTGAAACGAACAACTTTCTATTTTTAGCAGCTCAGCTTCAGGAGCAGATTTTAGGGTTTATATATAGGATTCTTCAATGCATGTCTAGAGATTCTTTCTGGG
Source organism: Sequoia sempervirens (assembly GCA_007258455.2). Classification (NCBI taxonomy): domain Eukaryota; kingdom Viridiplantae; phylum Streptophyta; class Pinopsida; order Cupressales; family Cupressaceae; genus Sequoia; species Sequoia sempervirens. Next base: position 537,048,409 of record VDFB02058242.1, read on the forward strand.
TTTTCAGAAACATTTGCGACGATATAACATGCAAAGTGAGATAATGAGTTTCAGAATTCAACCTTCAGAGGCTAGTTTTAGGGTTTGCATGTCGGGGTTTCCAGTGCATGTCGAGTGATTTTTTGTGGGTATTTCAAAATCTACGCAGTGGTGTGACATGCAAAGCGAGATGATTAGTTTTCAGTGACTTACTATTTTTAGCAGGTCCACTCCTGCAACTGCCCAGTGCATCAAAACCACAAACAGGGTGAAGTGCAACAGAAACGAGGTCAAACGGAGGTCATTTGATATGCATGTAAGTCAAATTAGGGTTTCCAGCTTTGGGACCCAAAAAAAGGGTAAAATGCCAGAATTTTTGAAAACTGGTGTATCCCACTGCGATCAGCATCTTTCAAGCTATCCACCGATAAAATTTGAAGGCAATTGGAGCACTTACTATTTATAGTAAGGCGTTCCAGAAACTAGCTAAAAATAGTAAACCAGCGTCATGCACCAGTGTGAACGGGCAAGTCATCTAATGAGGGTCATGTCATTCAGATTTCAGGTCAAACGGAGTTGTGGAGGTCTCAGAAACAGGCAGTTGCTATAAATAGTAAATCACCTTCAGAAATGTGCTATAAATAGCAAGTCAGCTCGGGATGGCAGTGTGAACAGGCTAACTAGGTCATGAGGATCCTGTGGCTAAAATTTCAAATCCATCCGAGCTTCAGAGATGTGAAAATCAGAAGACTTACTATTTATAGTAAGCACAAGCAGGCAGCTGGAAAAATGGCTAAGTCTGAAGCTTATCCACCTTGACCTCCTAAATGCGCCCAAGATGACTGGCAAAGGATTGAAAATTTCTAAGTCTGGAAGTTTGTCCTGCTCCACCCCCAAATGCGCCCAAGGATGGATGGAGATGTTGAAAATTCTAAGTGATGGACTTATATCCACCTCCCCCCTCCATATGCGCCCTCATGCTGAGAAGATGATAGAAAAATGACTAAGTGTTGAAGTTATCCACCTTGACATGCCAAATGCGCCCACTTCAAGGAGGAGTTGCTAAAATTTTCTAAGGCATGAATCTTATCTTGCAGGCACCCCAAATGCACCCATGCAAGCTAAGAAAAGACATTTTTAATCCTCCTTGGGGTCCAAAATGCGCTCAAGCCTAGAGGAGTTAAAAGAGTAAAAGATGTTGAGAAGTTAATCCTTACCACATGAGAAATGCACCCATCCTCCTTCATGCATGAAATGCGCCCAGTCCAAGATGAAGACAAGGTAAAGGTAAAAGGGAAGAAAAAGAGTTAAGGCGTTGAAAGTCCATCCTCTTGCACAAGCTAAATGCGCCCATCCTCCTTGGGGTCCAAAATGCGCCCAAGCCTAGAGAGGGTCAAGGCAAGTCAAAGGGCGTTGTGCATGCAATAAAGAATATTCTAAGTGTTGAATTCTTCACCACCCTTTGAATGCGCCAAGTCCAAGGTGAAGATAAAAGTTGTCAAATGAAGCTAAGTTCACCTCAACATATGAAATGAGCCCAAGGTTAAGTGATGAAGAAGCCTAAGGCGTTGAAAGTGTAAATCCTCTTGCCTATATGATATGCGTCCAAGGTGAGGTGAATGAAAGGTGACTATGCTAGGCGTTCAAATAAAATATCCTTCACCACATATGAAATGCGCCCAAAGTACATGCTAGGGATAAAATTTAAAATGGTAAAAATTTCTAAGGAATGACTTAAGTCCACCTCCACAAGTAAAATGCGCCATGATTGAAGTTAAATGGAGAATATTTTCTAAGTAAAAATTCATATTCCTCCCTGATGCCTAAATGCGCCTATAATAGTGATTTTATTTTTAAAAAAAATCTAAGGCACAAAATTTCATCTCTAGGAAAATATGCCTAAGTCTAATGGAGGGTGGTGAAATTGGTTAAGGCATGAATAAAATTGGCAGAGGAAGTTGGAAGATGCCAGCTTCGTGAGGTTGATAAAAATTTTCAAGTCAGAGCAAGAAAGTATGCCCAGGGATGAAGAATTGGATTAAATTTCATGAAAAATAATTTTTCTAAGGTTTAAAATTCAAAAATTAAATGTACACCTTCGTTTGTAGACCCATGAATTTGACACGTTCTGAAGGGAATTTTCTTCTGGGTATTGAAGATCATCGACAAGGAATGTATTTTAAAGTCCTTTGCACTTTGCCAAGACTTTCACGATGGAGTTTTTGATCGGCACTGGAATAATGGAATTTCCTAAGGGAAATTTAAATTTTTCTAAGGCAAAATGAATAAAATGTGTTGTTGAAATAAAATGCCTCAAACAATGAGTTTGAAATGGATTGCCTAGATGAATTTGATCGAATTCTTCGTGGGATGAATCTTCCATAGTCAGAGATGAATAAAACTAAATGTCAGAGCTTCAACTGGTGAATTAAATTTCTTAAACAGTGAATTTGAAGTGAATATTTTTTAAATGAATTAAAAATGCTAAGTACGCCAGTCAAGATGAATCTTTTGAAATTCTAGAAGGTCAAGATTCCAGACACCAGGTGACAAGTGTTGATATTGCCAGAGGGAGGGAAATTCGAATTCCTGTTGTGTAGTGGAGATTTAATGAATTGGCTAAACTTGGAATTCAACTTAGCTATATGAATTGAACTTTGTTTCATTTTTCTCCATCAGTTAAAGAAGTATGACTTGAGCTCTGAGGTAGCAAGTTGCAGTGCAGGCTGAGAGTTGTTGAAGAGGTTCGACTTAAAGAAGAAGAAGAGTTGTTAAGTTGCTGAAGCTGAAATTTGAAGAGTCTAAGTGCTGGCAAGTTGCTGAAAGTGAAGTTGTTCAAAGTAGTGAAGTTGCTGAAGCTTGCTTGAAAAACTTTCGAAGTGTTGAAAGTTAGAAATTGTTAGAAGAGAAGTTGAGGTTTGCAGATGAAATACAATGTTACAGCTTCTCAATTCTAGAAGTCGACTGGCAGCCCCATTGTTATTTTATTTTTCTAAGTTAATTGTTGTAATGTCCCCTTCTCAAGCGTGATGATTTCAGTTGACCGTTGGCCTATTCTGGAGACTCGTAGGCTACTCGGAGGGTGAAATTAGGGTTTCCAGTTTTGGAGGTTGTTGTTGCTCCAGATTTGGAGTTTGATTTGCGGATTCTTTCTGGGTTTTCAGAGAGCTTTGCAATGGTGTGACTTGCTTTGCGTTCCAAACACCTTCAGGAATTTACTATTTTTAGTAAATTCTATTTTTGGCAGTGTTCCTGTTGTTTTCAGCACAGGTGGCTCTCTTCTTCAGCTGATTCAGTTGGCTTGTTCATTTTTGGCTTTGGGGATGCGGTTGGAGAGATAAGTTCAATTTATTTAAATAATGTTATATCTTAATATTGCTCCTTGGCCTAGCTTCATCACTTCAAGTTGTTTTTAAAAGGTCGTCTTCATGGGTGGACGCCTCATTGAGGTAATTTTATATTTTATAAGGTTAGAAATGAAGCCTTAGTATGGGACGCCAACTTGAGGAGATAATGAAATTTTAAATCAATTAAAAAGTCAAAAGTAATACTTGAAGTGGGACGCCATCTCTTGGAGGGAAATGAGTTTATTTCAAATTTGAAATTTAGGGCACCTCTTCTAGAAGCTTTTGGAGATTCCCTGATGAGCCTATAAATGGAGACCTCTTCTCCTCATTTGGGCATCTTTTGTCTACAGTAATGTTATGCTGTCAGAATGGTACTGGGATTGTTGTTATCTCCTGAAGTTGCACCTTGTTGAACTTGATGTTCAACACCTCAGTGTAACATGGGAAGACCTCCAAAGATGTGGGTTTCTTATAAACAAAGGTCAACCTCCAGAGAAGGCCGGCTTCCTTGTGGGTAATCACCTAAAACTACAGATTTTGTAAGGAAAAGGGAGAAGGATAATGCTTTAAAATTAAAACTAAACCCTATGGTGATACACCAAACTGATAAGAGCAATGAGACACTCGATTTACACTTGAGTACTGATGATGGACATGGGACTGCACAACAAGATTCTGTAGATTATGCATACAAACAGGTTTGAAACGCACATACTTTCAAGAAGGAAAAACAGATTTTCACAAATTAAAAGCTCATGTGCAATTGAATAAACACAGTTTGTAACTTACGTAGTACTACTTTTGCAAAGAAAGGAATGCTAACATGAAACAAAAGCTATAAGGAAAAGAATGATTTCACTAAGTATCTTGATGAATCACTTAAAAATGCACAATACTTCACAAGAACCAGAAGGCAAAAAATGAACCATCAATAGTAACCAAGGTAAGCTTTATATATCATGCTCCAAAATGAGTTACAGAAGTTTGCTAATCTGAGAAAGGACTGCAAAAGTCACAGACTTCAGAAAAGCATCCAGAGAACTCCTTTACAAAGAGGCAAAAATGCCTTATATACAAAAAGATGTCGGCCCCTAGGGCTTACAAAAATATCTGTCTCCAGAAAAGATCTCCCCTTAGATCTTTTGAACGAAGTTAATGCTGCATACCATGTCGGTGAAGAGTTGCTCCAGGAATGGCCTCCTTGATCTTTTACAATGCTCGCATTAACTTTTGGTCTCGTGTCTATCTTCTAACCTCCCTGTCGAGTTGCTTTGAATGCTTCTGAGCTCAGAGTCGATCCACGTCGCTTTCACTCTGTTGATCTTCTTGGAGATGGTCAAGCTGCCAACGGTCCACCTGTAGCTCCCTCTGATTGGTCGAACAGATGCCACACAAGCTACTTTGGGCGGTCAAAAGCTCTTCATCAGAATCAAGTGTCGGTGAGACACTAATTGTGTCTCCCCGACGTGATTAGACTTTTCAGCGGTTATTGGCATAGCTCATGAGGATCGACAAGACCACATAGCGAGTTTAAAAGTCATATTGACATCCATGAAACCATTGGAAAGACTTTTCGCCTTCGGGAAGACCACATGGCGAGCCTTCAGGAGTCATACTGATATCCCTTTCATCGCTGAGACCTTCACCCTTTGGTAAGACCTTTCATCGAGTGCATCTTGTTTCGGCGAGAGCTCACATGGGTCGGCAAGACCTCACACCGAACGCATTCCGCTCTCCCCGATGACGGGTCATTTCTTTCGATGAGACTCCCATGTTTCAATGAGACATTATGCCGAAGGCAATCCCCATTCGGTGAGACTTTGTTCGGTTGCCGAGACGTTACAAAGAGGCCCTTTCTTTCACTGGGACTTCCCCTTGTTGGCCAGACCTCACAACGAATGTGAACCCTTCTCCCTGATGACGGCCTTGTGAACAACTGTCGGCAAGACTTTTATATGTCGATAGGACCTTACTCCGAAGCCACCTTGTTTCGACGAGACCTCTCCCCATTCGGCGAGACATCATAGCGAAGGCACCAACTTTCGCCGATGACAAATCCTTTCGGCAAGACCTCCACTTGGTCGCCGAGACATTACGGCAAACTCCTTTCTCTCGGTGACGCTAGCCATATGCAACGGTCGTCGAGACCTTAGCAAGTCGGGGAGACCTATAAAAACCAACGGTGAATGAAAAGTCTGGCTGACCGTTGGACCCCAAATGAATATAACATGCTACCAGTCGGCAAGACATCTGAAAGGTCCCAATGACTTTCTTCCTGAGGAGTTTTATGCCAAATCAGAAAGAGGGATGCCTTCCAATAGACCTCCTTGTGACTTACCATCAGATGCATGATTTTTCCCTTGTTGCAAATGTTCCATTTGGCCTTCTCGAATATCTGAAACATGATTTATCTTGCCTGATTGAGCCCGAAGGTGAAAATTGGGTAACAATTGCTTCGAAGAATGTATACCTCCTAGCTTTGGCATTGCTTCTTGCTTGAAAAATAGCAACTAGTAATGAGATAGTTGTAGTTGAGTGGATTTTTGTAGTGAGGTTTGCTTTGTAGCATTTGTTTGCATATGTAGTTTAGTTTCTTGCATTATAGTTAAATTCTGGAGTTGTTTCAGTGTAGCTGAATGTTGTCTTTGCTCATACATCAAAAAATAAAAATATATTCATTCTGGATGTTGCATATTTCTATTCCTCTAGGTTGGGCGCCCCTTTGTGCCAATTTGCAGATTTTATTGTGAAGAACTTGAATTTATAAAAGAAAATTGCCCCTACTTGCAGGCCGCCCCTCTTTGGAGTTGCATTGGGATGTGTGTTAAATTATTACTTAAATTTGTGAGAGGTTTCTTGTATGCAACTTGGTCGCCCTCTTGATAGGAAGCCATTGCATTTGATTTGAGGTCATTTGGTTGAGTATTGAGGGAGTAGTGAGCAAATTAGTGGTTCCTTGTGTTGCTGATTAAGCATTTTAAGTGCAGGTCTCACAAATCAGAATATCAAGATTCATCCTTTGAGTGGAGTTATTGGTATTAGCATTCATGTTAAGCAAGGGAAAGTCTTCTATATTGTTGCAGCATCAACTCTTTCTCATCTCATGTTTCTGGCAGGCATTCTCTACTATATTGTAAGCTGAACAGTAGTACTGTCAGCACTTCCTAATCTATGTTTTCATGCTTTTGTAACACCCACTGAATAAGTGGAAGAGGCTGGCTTGCCGCCTATCTTACTTTGAAATATTGCATTGTAGCTCATTAGAATCTCCGCCATATGGTAGCTCCATTCCCACCTTGGGTTGGAAATCACATTCTTGGCGTCGAGTTACTTTCATTATTATAGTTGGTAGGGATCCTCTGACCATATGCTCATCGTCATTCGGCACATTCTTGGTTAGAGTTATTTAGTTCAGTATTGTATTGAGACCCTCTGACCATATGCTCGTCATCATTCGACTCATTCTTGGTTAAAGTTCTTTTATCAGCATTGCATTGAGATCCTCTGACCATATGCTCACACCTTGCCCAACTCAGGATCCTAGTGTACATCCTTGGTTAGAGTTGAATTCCGCATCGTTTTGGTTTAAGTGCTAACCCTAACAGATGTGTGTTGCATTGCTTATTGTAATCAAAAATTGAAAAAATTGGTTCAAAATATTTCAATTGTTGATGACTGCTTATTGTTTTGCAGGATGGTTGAAGTAAGAGCAGCTAGTAGAGAGAGTAATGTTGCATCTAGGCAAGTTGTTATCAAGAAGTTGAGCAAGCCTTTCCTGCCGGAGTCAAAATTCACTTCAAAGTTGGGCAAGTTGGCTGATACAAATTTGGGCTCTTTCAACTTGGAGGCTTTTAAAAGTCGAATCATGGGAATTGGCAGTCATCATCCTTCAATCACTCTGCACAACATTCTTCGAAGTGGGTTTATGCGGTTGCTGGTTTCCCACCAGCTGTTCAGTGTCCTGAGCTTATGATGGAGTGTGCTAATTGCTATGATCCTGATCATGGGTCTATTGTTTCCCCAGATGGTCAATTATTCACCAACCTCACTCCTATAGCTATCGGCGAAGCATTCAAAATTCCATCACATAAGAGGATGATTTACAAAATAGGAGAGCGTGTTGAGTGGATAGATGCTTCCACATTCGAGAGATGTGTTGATATGATCAACGCTTGCTGCATGAACAAGCCCAATCCCTCTCGCATAAAGTTGCCGAAGCAGATTATATCAGATGATTTGAAGCAGGAGTATTGTGACCTAATCATGATGCTTAGCAGAGTTGGAGGCTGCCCTCAAGCATTTATTTTTGAGCCGTGGATGTTCTATTACATCAACCTCGTGCTGGAAGGGAAAGAGCACATCAACTAGGCAGTGCTGATTAGTGACAACTTGCATGAGTAGCTCCTGAGTTTGAGGAGGACGAAAACATTTTACATGGGCTCCTACATTATTTACATGTTGGCTCATATGACGAAGTATAGGGGAATATCTTATAAGGAGCCGGTTGGTTGTGGCTCTCATCAGTTCAAAATCCATGAGGCTTGTCCACAGTTGCACCTGACGAGCACTACCCATTTATAAGCGTGTCAATGATGCCTTTACCATGCACATAACGAGATCACTTCAGCAGCGAACTCATCACAGGATCTTGAGGGAAGCTCAGGAATTAATAGAAAGGCATGGGTGTTGGTTTATTAAGTTTCCGAAGTTTTCTTATATCAGGCTGCAAGGTTTTTCTTCATATCCATATAGACTGCCTAAGTACCCAACCAATAGAATCTTGATGTTAGAGATATCTAGGCAACTGGTTTCCTACGATAAGATTCAGAAGAGAAAAAGGAAGGGAGGAGTTGACTTCCCAATTGTCATGGGGAATTCAGATGAAGTGTGTCCTTCACTTCAGGCAGCCAGAGATGCTGAAAATGAGCTTCAGTTCTTTCATTTTTCCTATCACACCAACAAACAACATTATGATCCACATAGCAATATCAGATGGATACTGTTAGAAGAGTTCAAGCACAAGGCAAATATCGAGGATTACTAAGTTGGTGCATCAAATGAGGCAGATGTCCGAAAAAGGATGTTCTCAAGGCTGTCATTGAGCATGATTAGGGAGTGTGAAATCATTCCAGTACCAGACCAGGTGAACGAGGACATGAATGTTCTCCATCCAGATTATGAGGTAGTGAGAGATACACCGCTTCCACTCCCAGATTGGTAGGAACCAGAGATTGCTGATTTGGACACGCTTTGTATTCCAGTCATGACTTTCACCAAAGCATGGGTTGAAAGGCATGTGAGCAGATTGAAGAGTAGGTCAATTCCTTTGACTTACAACTTGATGGGAGATCATAGGACACCCACTACCAGCAGGAAGAAACAAGTTACCCGAGGTCCAAAATCTCGAAGAAGGGAGCCAGTTCGGCCAAAGCCAGCTCAGCCAGAGCCTCCGAAAGTTGTGGTAGAGTCATCCACGCCATTGGAGACACGTTCTCCCAGCATACAGGAGGTTTCACTTTTCGTTGATCAAAGGATTACATTGAATCAGGAGCAAGAGTTACATGAAGAAAATCAACCACCAAGAAGGGAATCAATTGGCCAGAGTGTCAATGCACCTACTAGAGATGATCAGCAGGAGGAGGATGACAAGACTACTATTGACACTCACTTTCAGCATGAGTTGGAGACGACTCTAGAGGATGATGCAGTTTTAGGAGATTCTCAACCATTTGAGGATAATGAGCCTCGCTAGAATGAAATTGAAGTAGAAAAAGTTCATGAGGAGGAAGCAAGAGAGGAGTAGCCATTTAATATACAGCAAGTAGTACCTGATTGGCTTAGGGATAGAATGAGAAGAAGCCCCAGTGAAGAAGTTGATCCAACAGTTGAAATGGAGGAGTTTTTGAGTAGGATCAGTGCGCCTCCACCCAAGAAGAGAACTAGGAAATTTTTGAAGATCTCAACTGATGAGGATGGATCTAACACCCTTCATGTAGCTATGCCACAAGTTGATTGTGATTGAGATGAAGCAGTGCCAAAGAATTATGTGATCACAACCATGGAGTTAGGTCGTCCTGCAGGTGCATAGATTATTGAGTGTGATAATTCCTATCAAGAACTTAAGGACAGATTGCTCAAGACTGAGAGCAAGTATAAGAAATTGAAGAAGGAGCATAAGACGTTGATAGGATATATGTAGCATTTGTCTCGTCCTTGTGGGCAGGAGATTTCGGCAATAGAGCTTCCAGCCAAGTTATCTAGAGCATTAGTTAGTGGCTTGGAGGACTTGAGAAAAGTGGCACAGGAGGTAGACAAATGGGTTGCAGGTGTTCCTGCCGAGACAAAAAAATTCATGGAAGATCTTGCTCATGCTTACTAGCAAGCTTCCGGCATTATGGCACAAGTGGAGGCAGTTGATAAGGCCTGGGGTGATGCTCATGTCTATCAAAGCAAAGTTATCTAGCGTCTGGAGGCATTGATGCATACTCCTTTGCAGATGCTGATTGATGGAGGAGTTATTCAAGAGGGAGATAGGTACGAATTTACCAGCTAGTACTCTTTAGTAGTCACAAGATGTGGTTTCTTTGATGCAGCACAGGCGGATTCAGCCAGAGTCAGGAAGGCTATGATGAATATTGTTGATGGAGTCTTGAACACTTTGGAGGCAATCTTTGCCAGGTGGCTGAATCCTGGTGAGGTGACTATTGATGGATTGAGGAGTGGGCTGCCACCTTTCTTCTCGGAGGTGAAGACTTTTGTGTAGGATGACTTTGAGAATATTTCAACTTTCTTTAGCTTGATTCAGAGTACACAAGATGCTTTAACTACTTGGAGAAAATCTTGCACACGGCACGAACAGTTGGTTACAGTGCTAGAGTTTCAGCTAGATCATATTTCGCCTATCTCAGTTCAGGACGTTCAGACTATGCTTGCCAAATTCATTGAGTTTGCAGCCAAAGAGAAGGAGAACGAAAACGCATTTCTGGATGATGACCTTTTGGAAGATTGATTGTGGGCATTAATTGCCTTTACTATTTTGGGAGTGAGTGGGAATCTTATGATTCACTTATTGTACCACTCCCTATTCTGGCAGTTTTTAGGGTTAGGGCTGAGGTGGCTCAATTTGAGCGATTCATTTGATTGTAATCTGAGCCGTCCATTGGACTGGGCTATCTATAAAAGGTGCATCCCCCCTCATTGGTATCTCATTAGATTAAAATTAGATTAGAGAAGACATCAGAGAGTAGACATTTTGTTAGAGCAAAGAGATAGTTTGATAGCTTAGCATAGTTTGGAGGATAAGGAAAGTTTTCCTTTGAAAACTTTTGTAAGAGATTGTTGTGAAAACTTTCATAATAAAATATCTTTCATTGATGGTGAAATTAGTTTTTGTTATGAATAGCCAGCGAGATTTCTTTATCCCTTCTACTTCAAGTAGCGTAAAGTAGCTTAAAGTAGTGTAATTTTAGTTGTGGATTTGTGGTGTTAATCGAGGCATCTTCATTTTAGTCCATACCACTAGCAGCTTGGTGACAGCAAGTTTTCCTTGTGTGGTCAACTGGAGCATTTTATAAGCCTAACTTCAATTATAATTCACGTCTTGGTATGTGTCGTTTTGACGGTATCTTGATGCCGGATTGTAGCTTGAAAATTTCTTGCCATCCCTTTAAAGATTGCACCAACTTTGTGTACGCTATCCAATGTGAGGCAGAGTAGAGTTTGGTTGAAGTTCGTCAAAATTGATCCCACGTCCCGCCTTTAGATAGAACCTAAGTTTTCTAATCTCTGCAGCCATTCAATTCAGTTTATTTCTGGTTAGTTTTAGGAAAGCGTACATTATTGTTAAATCATCCACATTGCATAAATTCCCTTCCAGTCATCCATTTGTTTTCAACTGCAAGCCTCATGAACAATTGTGTAAGTCCCCTCGTGTAAACAGCATATCATAACGAACCGACTGAGGGTATTCCAAAGCATTTCGGAACCTTGGAGTTGAACGTGTGATCTTTCTAGCAATCTTAGTGCATGGAATACTTTGATCAAGAGAGAATGGAGTACCTTTGGATTACTTTGTTCTGCTAATTGGTGCGGTCACAGAAATCACATCAACACTACCCCTTGTGGAAACCGCTAGGAACTATCTCATCACAGTTGTTGCGTACACCAGATAAGAAGTCATATAGATCTTCAGAGTGGTGGCCACGTTGATCAACTGTTCGTGGATCTCATCACTAATTTGCGTTCCCTAGTCAATGTGAGCCTTCTTCCTCCATATAATCTGAATGTACTCATACATCCAATCATGAAAGTGAGAAGATTCTGGCAAACCGATGACCCTGCTCAAAAGAGTGATCATGTCTCTAACATCTTCCTTGAAATCACTCCATGGAAGGCCTTTTGGCCATCTAGAGATAGTGTGCCTGGGTTCTTTCAACCACTGAGTGTTTATCAGAGTTTTAGCTTTATTGGGATCAACATCATAAACCTCTTGTGCAGATTGCATAGAAATCTCAGTATACTGCTCCATGTGTGGAACTTTGAAAACAATATCAAAGAAATCAAGATCAAGTCTCATGATCTCTCGCCTGGAAGCATCTTTCACACTTTTGGTTTCACGGATGTAAAGAGAGGCCACCTGAAGGACAAATTTAGTATTATGAGCTGAGGTTAGAAATGTAGACACCAAGTGTAAATTACTACGCACAATAGCTCTCAAGGTATCTTCAAGAGGCTTCTTTTCAGTCCTTTCGACGAAGTCTACAAGATCTTGGTGACCAACTTCAGTGTCTTTTATCTCATCAACTTTTGACATAACCACTATAGGTGGAAAAAAACCCATGTACTTGTATTTCATTTTGCTTTTGGTTGTCGAAGAAGGAGGTTTCTTGGCAGTCATCTGAGAGCAACTAGATCAAAAATGTAACTTTGAGGATCACTAAACAAGATCTAAGAAAGAACTGCAAGGTGTAAGATCAACAAGCGTTATTTGAAAAATCAGCATTGGGATGTGTGCAGCGAGCAACGATGTCGAATAAGCATGGAATGAGCGATGAAGCACACAAAACGATGTACTAAGTGGAAAAAACGAAGTTCAAGGTGAAACTGGAATGATTTGAAGTGTTTTTGGAAAAACAATGAAAAGTGTAAGGGTGCTGAAAATCAATGCCCTTTCACTTAGAGGCAAGATGAACTTGGTGCAGCGGCGCTAAAAAAGCCCGCCACTGCACCTTAAGAAGTTAGAAAATATTTTCCAGATATCAGGGCGCTGAAAATGAGCGCCCTGACACTTCAACTTTAATGAAGTTTCAAAGTGTAAGTGTCAAGGCGTAGAAAATAAGTGCCTCTACACTTAGTGAAAAACAATGAAGTGTAATAAGAGTGAAAAAACCCCGCCAAAGTTTTTTTAATGGATCTTTCAAAACAGAGAAGACATGAACTTGATGTAAAGGCATTAAATTTCACTGCCATTTCACTTAAACTGCAAATGACCATCAAAGGAGTTCTCTAAAACTTGCATACATTGTTTATTGTTTGCAAATACCATTTCAAACAATCAAGGGCATGATGGAGAACAAAAACGGCATTGGAGATTCAAGATGAAATAGCAAACAAAGAGAGAACACCATTTTTTAAAGAAAAGGAATCACGATTTTAAAGAACGAACTGAAAACCACACACAAACTAAAACAAAATGCAAATAAAGGAAAGAGAAAAACATATTTCAAAGGAAAAGCGACTAGCGCACAAATGAAGGGAAACACGTTCTTTTGAAGAGAAGAATAAAGAAACAAAACAAAAAAAAAATTCCACAAATCAAAGCATGACAAAACGTGTTCATGATGCAGGATAAAATAAAAAGAACAAATAAAAATGCACCTGTAGAATACCACAAAATCTTAGCTCAAAGTTTGCTTGGATTCTTCAAAAACTCGTTTTGGAGAAAAAGAAGAGCTCGCCCAACAAGAGGAAATGAAGGTTGAAAACCAAAAGTGATGAATAAGAGACATAAAATCACTTTTAAGTGATTTCCAAGTAATTTAAAAGAACTTAAGTCGTTCCATTAAAAGGAGGCATAAAAAGTGGCAAAAACAACTCAAGTGTAATTGAGTAAAAAATAACTGCCCCAGTCGTAAACATGACTAAGTCAGGAGGAAAAGTGCAAGAGCAGTGAAAATCAACGCCTTTGCACCAAGTCACAAAATCACCTAAGTGCAAGGGCGCTGAAAAAGCCCGCCCTTGCACTTTGACACTTAGAAAAAAAATTCATCAAAAGGCAAGGCGCTATTTTTTGCACCAACTACACTTTTCACAATTTTCATGAAATATCAACAGTGAGAGATCCCGAAGGTACTCGTTTCGAAGGTCTTCGTGAGGTGAACACAGTGAGATGCTCAAAATGGCCATCTGAGACTTTGGAATGCAATTTGAGGTGGATCGAAGATTGCCTCATTTTGCGTGCTTGAACATCACAGACCTAGGAAACAGACGAGTTTCGTAGGGGGTTATCCATGGAACGAGCATTGCTAGATTCCAGGATAACAATCAATTAACTGGAAAAACTACCTCACTTAACTGAACTAAAACTAAACTGAATGGACCTTGCAACACACAAGTCCTTATTGAAATGAGAGCTAACTAATAACTAACATCAGTCAACTAAATCCTAACTAAAAGTTCCACCTCTACGGAAGATATCCCCAAGGAAGGATGATATCAACAATCTAAACTCAAGAGTGATGTTGAGTTGACTACTTCCTTTAATTCTATCCTCAAGAAAACTATGGAATCCAACTGTCTGTCTACTCCAAGCCGTCATGAGGAACCATCTCCTCCAAAAACTCATTAACTGCCTCATCTTTAGTTACTCTGATACTATCCAAGATGATAGACTGTTTGTTCAACACCTTCTCTCCATCCTTGATCGTTTTCTAACACTACTTGACCTCTTCAACTACCTCGTTGAAACTTGTTGACATCACTGAGAAGTGATTCAACTTAGACGCCACGGGATCACCATCAAGACTATTATGAACCAAATTCTAGAATTCAGTTTGCACAACCTCGAGATCAATGTAGTTACCATTCTCATGAAGATAATGGCCCGGGATCTGGGTGACAAATCCGCTAACCAGTTTGAGAGCACCGGCAACGTCTTCTTTGATGCCAGCCAACTTTGCAGAGACTCTTTCATAAGTTTCTACCTTGAAGAGGTGTTGTTCTCTCCAAGAAAAAAGCTTTTTTTTATCTTCATCTGCTACAACGGCATCGTATGCAACTTCCAACTAAGAAATGAGGATCAAATCCTTTGGTTTTCCCTCTACCATAGTCAATTCAAGCTGTTGGATTCCCTGACGAAGATCATGAGCTTTGTAACTCAATTGATACAACTCTATAAGAAGTATCTACCTACAATAATGAAGTCCTCGATCCAATTCTCCAAGACCTTGCCATGATTGACTAACCAACCCAGCTTTTATTGATCTACAGGTGTCTCTATGAGCTGAGGAAGGATAGCGGTCACAGTTGAGGTCCCGTGAAGAAGATTTGAGATGTATCGTTGAAGCTGCTTATTTTCAGCATTGAGGGCTGCTTTGTCTTCTCTGTCCTTCATCACTCGCTCCTCAAAATTACTTGTAACAACCTTAAAGAGGCTCATGTTCACATGCTGAGTGCTCCTACCAAGATTAACTTTGATGAAGGTGAAATCACCAACTTCAACCTCATCCAGACTCTTTCTCTCCAGTGACGTGGCAATCTCAACAACAATCTTTGCCTCAGGATTCTTCTCTATGTGCACTTGCTTCTTACTCTTCTTATTTGATGTATCTCAATTGGCGTTGCCAAACTCGGAAAGATCCAACTAATATGAAGGCTTTCGTCTCCTTCTACCCAAATTCTTCTCAAGCCAATATGAGTGATCACTGTTGACTTCTCTGGACAAAACTGTTGTAGCTGCGTTGACTCCTCGCGAATTAACTGGCACCAAGGTTTCACAAACCGACGATTTTAGCTCTGAATCAATCTAAATGGGAGGTGACTGAGGAGAAAATGGCGAACCAGGACATGAAGACCCCACTTCAACTTGTACTATTGGCTCAACTAGAACTTCTGGCACCTTCTCGATCTGCTCTCGTTGATTTGTGCTTCCTCTTTTCGTCTTTCCACTAACTCTGACACCTTCAAGTGGATGCATTATGGTCTTAACTCTAGATCTTGACCTTGATGTAGAAGGTAGTGAAGAAAACACCACTGGAAGCTCTACAACTGGAACTACCTTACGCCTTCTCTTCATGTCCAAGAAATACATGCTAGTCTTGATAACTAATCTCGACAGGTCCTCAACTGAAGTACTCTCTCTGGCGTACCAATCCGGTTGTCAAAATGGTTGGCGAGCAACTTGATCCTTGACGAATGTACTAAGTAACACCTCTCTGTCATCATATGACAAACCTTCAACGTCTTCTGATAAGAAATCAGCAAGCTGAGGAAGAGTGAGTCTGCAATAGTGACGTCTGCGTACTTTGAATTCATGCTCGCAATTGACCCAAATGTTCTCAAGAGCTGGCTGGTGTGAATGACTTCTCTCCAACCGAGCTGCAAAGAGACCCAGAGGTTCATAGGAGCGCTTCTCGCTGAGGTACTTGAGATGGAGTTTTGACAACTCTTTGCTCATCAACATGCAATCGGTTGCTGATCTACATTTATATATGCCTAGTCTGCATGGAAAGGTGAATGATTGCTTGTTCTGATTGCGAAGAAAAGTATGAACCTCGTGAACCTGTCTCAAGAACTCTATGAATAAAACCTTATCAGAAGGGTATCTAGGTAGCATCAAAGGCTCTCCTAAGTAACCATATACTCGAATATATGTGAATGTGGGAAACTGGATAAACCAATCCGCCCAATTCTCCATTGCTGATTTAACCTACAGTAAAATTCTTATGTGCAACTCATTATCAA
The DNA here is from genome assembly GCA_007258455.2 of Sequoia sempervirens. Lineage (NCBI taxonomy): Eukaryota > Viridiplantae > Streptophyta > Pinopsida > Cupressales > Cupressaceae > Sequoia > Sequoia sempervirens. Next base: position 537,064,695 of record VDFB02058242.1, read on the forward strand.
GGTCTTTGACTGTCTTCATCAAGAAATGGCCGTTCACCTACTTGAAATCTTGTACAGCCTTTGAGAACTCCAATTGTGGGAAGTATTCGTGAACATGTTGAACGCCAAGGGTTCCAATGGTCTTCACTGTTCTAAAATTGCCTTGGAATGCAATTAAATAGACAAGATAAGAAACCATATGAAACTCGTGGATTTTAAGGAATCCTATGATTCGTTGGTGAAGAACCTCACTAATCAACATAGCCCAGTCAGAGTGTTCCTTATTATTGATAATCTAGGAAATGACATAGAACATTCGTGGCCGAAAGATATGAGCTTCTTTTTGATCTGTAACCCGGTTGAGCAAGGTAATTAGAATAGCTATCTCGTCCTTGAACTCCCCACGGCCAAGCTTCTTTGGAAAGTTGGTTTCCTGTTCTTTAAACCACCTTTGTGCAACCTTCCTCTGAGATCTCTCCTTATCTTCTTGCCACATCCTATCACACCCCTCCATGACCATGACACATTTTCCTGAACGGGGTGGAATGGCGAAGCACTTCTCAATATCCCTCAGCTTGAGGTTGCAAATAACTCTCCCATCTGTTGATCGAATTTGTCGTGTAGATGAGTCGCAATTCTTAATGCAAGCAATGACAAACTCAAGATCAGCCACAATGATGGGAATAGAGGCTGCTGCTAGCAATCCAAAGCAATCAAGGTGCTTGATTGTCATACTGTCAATGCCCTCTAACGTGCTCAATTTGACCACTAGATAAACATGACCCAAGTCAGTATCAAAGGTTTTCAAAAAGTTGTTAACTAAGTCCGATTTGGTCTTGTATTCAATTGGGTTGAACTGGATTTTAAAAAACTAGATTTTTGACTGTAAATTCGGATATGTTTGGACAAACTTCAAAAAAGCCTAAAAATGGCTTCTAATGAGGCTAAAAATATCCAATTGAAGGAAAAAATTTAGGAAATTTTTTGAAATGAAGAATGAAATTTTAAGCCAACCCAGATTGTCAAAAACTCGAAAAAATGAGTTTTACTAAGGCATGCAAAGACTTTTCGGAATAGAAGCTGTAGGGGCAGTAGGGGCATTGGGGGAAATTTTTCTCGAGAAAAACTGGCACATGGGTTTTGTAGGCGCCAATGAGCTGAACAGACCCAAATTCTTCGTTTTTTGAAAAGTTGACTTTTTGACCTGCATGCAAAAGAATCTATGGAAAAAAGCACAATACTTCAAAATGAGAAGTAACGAGGCAATTTTCTCAAAAAAATCAGAAACATGGGTTTTGCTACCGATGCTAAATTGAGTGGACCCAGATGATTAGATTCTGAAAAAATTGTTGTTTACTTTGACATGTGAGAGAAAACCTAAGACAAGGATAGAAGAATTTTGAGATAAAAAATAGAAAGTATATTCTGCCTCTGAAAATGACGCCTATGCCTTGAATGAATTTCGATGAAGTCTGGAATGCATGCTGTAATGTCCCCTTTTCAAGCCTGACATTTTCAGTGACCGTTAGCCTTTCCTTGGGAACCTGGAGGCTAGTCGGAAGTTAAAATTAGGGTTTCCTAATTTTGAGGAGGTCATGGCTCGGAGATGATAGTTTTAATGGCGGATTCCTTCTGGGTTTTCAGAGGGCTTCGCAGTGGTATGTTCGTCTCAGCATTCAGAGTACTTTTTGGAATTTACTATTTTTAGTAAATTCTATTTTTGGCAGCTTGTCAGATGATGTTCAGCTCGGTTGACTTCCTGTTTCAGTGGTCAGTTGTTTGGCTCAGTTTTGGCTTCAGTGCATCTCCGGAGGGATAAGCTAAGTTATTTCATTAAAAGGCACATTTAAATATTATATTTTAATGTTGACCTTGGGCCTAGACTTAATAACTTAATGATGTGTTTAAAAGGTGGGTCCTTGAGGGTGGCGCCCTCATTGAGAAATGATTAATATTTCCCTAAGTCAAAACAAAGGTTGGAGGGGCGCTTATTTCAAAAAAGATGATATTTAATTAAAATATCAATTCTTAATGCCTTGAAGAGAAAGTACGCCTTCTTGAGGGGATGAAGGTTTTGACCTAAAAGCAAATTCTAGGGTTTCGTGAAGTCAAGCGAAAATTATAAAATGGGAGTCTTGTGCATCATTGTGATCATCTTGGAAAATACACCGTTATGCTGCCGGATTGATTCTGGATTGCTTCGAGGGATGAAGACCTCCTAGTTGGGCATCTCTTCTCGTTTGTAAGACAACGACTAGTGATGAATTTAGTCTAGTTGTGAATTCATTGTATTCCGTGCATTGTAATCTGCATTAGTATTGTTAGTTTCAAATCTTGCATGTTAGAGGTTTTCTGATTTTGGCACTTTAGCTACAGCAGACTTAGTATTTCATTCATATTTCCAAAAAGACAAAAATATACATTTTGGGTGTTGCATAAATTCATTGGTATAGGCTAGGCGTCTCTTTATGCAAGATTACAGATTTTATGGAGCACTGTCTGATTTTATAAATAAAATTCGCCCCTGTACTGGGCCATACTGTCTCTAGTTCTTGGGATTCGTGCCATTGAATAAATCTGGCCTTTGCATTCTGTTTCTTGTTCCTAATCTAAGTGCCACCATCCTATTAAGCTTTGCTTTCAGTATTAGATTGATCTGATTGAGTTTTGAAGGAGATTCGAGTTTTTCAAGGAATTTCTATGTGCTGGTTTATGAAGAAAACACAGGCCTGTCAACCAGATTGAAGAAATCTGTATCTTATCCTTGGACGGGTGTGAAGGAATCTTAAGTCTCTGCGGCATACTTCATAGTGGATGATCAAGAGCGAAACGAGGTTGGATCTTTAATTAATATCTTCATTTCTCAGCTTCTTTTCTCAGCAAAGGAACTTATTAAATGTTATTGTAAACTTCACAATTGCTAGTTGTAATTTGATAGCAAGTTGTTTTCTCTCAATTTGTATGCTGGCAGTAGTACTGACAGCCTTAGATTCTTGCTTATCAGAGTGTAGAGTTCTTCCTTCAGTATTTGATATTGTATGTGATCTATCTCTGCCCTATGGTCGCTACTATCCTATTCTGGGTTAGAAAGCACATTCTGGGTATCGAGAGTTTTTAGTAATCAGCATTTCCTTCAAAGTTGCTTTCAGTATTTGTATAACTCCGCCCTATGGTAGCTACTTCCCATTCTGGGTGAGCAAGCACATTCTGGGTGTTGAGTAGTTTCATTATTCAGTATTTCATTTCAAGCTTTGCTTTCTGTAAACACTCCGTCATATGGTCGCCCCTCACTCCGCCTTGGATTGGGTAGCACATACTTGACGTCGAGTTCCCTTATGTATCTTGAATTTACTTTCTTGCACGTTTCGGTTTATCCACCTAACCTTAACGGGTGCACTTGCTTGAATGTTGTAAACTGTTATTTAAAAAACGAAAAAAATTTGGCTCGGTTTATTTCACATGCACTGAAATGATGAAGTCTGAAAAATAATTCCTATGAGCAATCTGGACCTAGCACTGTAAAGAACATTGAAAAAATGTCACTTGTAGGGCCTCCAAATCTTGCTTGCACGAGAAAATACGTGCTTGCCTATAATGTCCCCATTTTCATGAGCATAAGGGTTTGGAGGATTAGCCTATCATTTGACCCTCGTAGGCTAACGCTGATGGTTAGAAGGTCCTTCTTGGCAGTCATCAAGGTGTGTTTTCTTCTTTAGGGTGCATTTGCGTTCAGGTTTGGCCTTTGTTTGACTCAATTCTTCACACTTACTATTTATAGTAACTCACCATTTCAGTGGAGTTAGTATTGCTATATTTAGTAAGGCATCTAAACGTGATGGGTTTGCAGTGTTGATCTCCTTGCTCCCTTGGCTTGGTCAAATAATGGGTCTTTCTAAAGTTATTATCATTAAAGTCTTTTTAATGATAATAAAGTAATATAAAATTATAATATAAAATTTAAAAAGTCACTTTATGCTCAATGGGGCCATGACCCTCATTTAAGTGACTTAAAAGTGCATTAATGAATTATATTTTGGAGGCTAAGTATTAAAGTATTTTTTAAAGTCAATATGCACATAAGTTATATTATTTTAAATGATATTAAATGCATTTTAGAAGCCACGAGAAGAGACCGACCTCCTTGAGGAGGCTATATAAGGTTTCAAAAAGTAAATGGATTCACATTCTTGAAGATTAAAAATTTATGCTTTTTGGAGTTCTTGCTTGGAGAAGGAACCAGCTAGGGTTTCTGCCATTGTTTAGCCTTTGGGAACGAAAACTCTCATAGGTTGTGCAATTTTGAGGCTGTGAAAGACCAACTGGGATTATTGCCTGAGTGTGGGCTTCATCCAGGAGTCCAATCTAAGCATAAAAGAGAAGATTTGTGAAAGGTTTTCGTGCAGCATTGAAGGATTACTTTCTGCAGGTCAAAACAGAGCATATTGGTGAAGTCTTATTCAAGTTTCTTGAGCAGGTTGAAGGGGTTTATTGCTGCTACAGTTCTAGCGCTATAGTAAACGTTACAATACACATGAATAGTGTTTGCTACAGTATTTTGCATATTAGTGGAATTTACACAAGAGGTTACAAGGGTTTTGATAGAATATCATTGAAGGACAGTCATAAACATTTGTGGCTGCATTTTTAACTTGTTTGAGTTTGATTCTTCAACACATGTGAATGCTTGAAGGTTGTACATCATCTATATTGCTGGGCTGGTGGTTCCTAGCTGAAACGATTTGAGATTTGAATAGTTACCTACAACACTAGAGGCGGTTGGGCTTAACTAACAGATTGTGGCATTTAGGAGTTAAGGATGCTATGTGTAAAAGGGAAGTGTGAAACCTACAGGTTGAAATGCCTATAATAGAGAAGTGAGACCCCATCTATATTAAGCGGCTGGTTGGTTACCATGAATCTGCAATCATTAAAGGTTGGAGAAGTTTTAATTTGTTGACCAGGAGTTCATTCTAGTGAGCTGCTGCTGCTAACAACAATTTCTAGATTTGCTGGTGTATATGTTCAGACCTGCATATATTGCATTTTAAGTCCCGAGTACGAAAGCATTAATGGTTGTAAAGAAGTAAAAGTTTGATTTTATATATTTATTGTACTATGCAAGACTTTGTTGAATCTGGTCTGATATAATAAGAGCTACAGAAATTTGCCAATTTGAAATGGATATCAATATTCTCTTTTGGCATTGGTATTTGTAAATGTTTATTTGCATTCTCTCTTTATATTTCCAAGCATTATATCATATCTCATTGAAAGAGAAAAAACCCAAACAAAAAACACAACACTTGCATAGCATTCAACTATCGGAGAACAGGAGGGTTCTTACAGTGGTATCATGTCATGTCCCACAAAATAGTAGCACTGCAATACGAAGCATAGAAAACGAGATAAACAAAATACATGTCAAAAACATTAACTATTTTATTATCATAATTATAAGTATTAAATTTAATGTTGTAATACCAAAATATAAATATTAGCAATCTCATTATAATTATGATTACCAAAATAATATTGCAATTATGATTATAAATATAATAGATATTATAATATACATGTCATTAAACGAACATATATTGTTTTAGTAATTACTATAATAATAATAAAGAAATCATAAAAGAAATAGTACTGAAATATGTGACTAAATAAACAAATGAAAAATATAAATATTATTATAATGCAAAATAGAATTGTTAATTGTAATTATTATAATAGTAATATACATAATAAAATTAATAATAGTTATGCCTCAATTGAGTAAATGAATAAATAAATATTACAATTATCATAATTAATAAGAACCATTAATATCATTTATTATAAGTATCATAATAATAATAAACAAAACAAAATGATAAAATAAAGTAATAATATATACCTCTGCCTTAGTTAACACATAAACCCATAAGCAGCAATTCCTAGCAAGAGATATAATAATAGAACAAACATAAAGAAGCAATCTTTAGCCAAAAACACAATTATTACTAACAAAGCCTAAAAAAGTGATCCTCATTAATAAAACAAACAGTAATCACATATGCAAAAGACGCAGCTCTAAAAAGGGGATAAATAAAACATATAAATAATGCCAAATAAAAGAGAGATAAATAAACACTAAGTCGATTCCTAAAATGCTCATAAACTAGGCGATTAACCAATGCGGCAAATCAAAATTATTAAGGGATCAGTCCCAAAACAAATAAAGTAACGGATGCATGAAAAGACACGTCTAGAAAATAAAGAGACCTTTGATCAGCCATAAAGGAGAGATCGATGCAAGGCATCAAGGAGAAAAATAGGGAATGAGAATATGAAAGGAAGGAAAGTAGATAAGGAAGGAAGAAATCATCATTGAGAAATCAACGTACTGTTTAGTCAAAAATCTGATAAGGCAGTGAGTAGTAAGTCTGATATTATTATAAATGTAGATACATTGATATGTAGAATATATATTGGTGTGTATGTATTTCTTTATATAGATATATTTACAATAATGGTATATGAATATTTATTAGAAATAATGTATATATATTTAAGTAGAATATATATACGTATTAATATACAGATTCATATAGAAATAATGATATATATATATATTTTATAAATTGAAGTCAATTAGAAATGATGGCATATACATAGAATATATATATATATATATTTACGATTATGCAATAATGATGCTTGCAACAATTATTGAGCCTTATAAGTAATTACGATTTTAATATAAGAATGAATAGATTAATATTTATTTATGTATGTTTTTATCATATAAAGGTAAGGATGAAAGAAGACGATTAAGGAATAAGGAGACACAGTAGTTCAGGTGATGTATTCACTTAGCAATACTATTTAGCATATTTTGAATATAAGAACTAGATATTGTTAATTTGATTATTGATATAATGACATCCTTTAATCTTATCATAATGAGAATTATCATAGGAAATGATGAACTTAAAGAACCATTGGTAAATGAAAATATATTTGATTATAGGCATGAAATAAATCTTGGATGAATGCAAATATATCTGATTGTTTAAAGATTGTCTACTATGTGCTTGTAAACCTATTAGGATGGACGAAACATGGGTGAAGTTGGATTGCCTAAAAACCCCACTTTCAGCCCCTTAGGCCCTAGACAAGGGATTGGGCTTTGCAGCCCCTTAGGCTCTTAACAAGGGATTGGGCTTTGCAGCCCCTTAACAAGGGATTGGGCTTTGCAGCCCCTTAGGCCCTTGACTAGGGATTGGGTTATAGAAAGATGGGGGTCCCACCTAGGTCTCTGCCCCTTAGGCCCAAGATACGGGATTGGGCAAGAGAAGGTGGTAGGCCTTAGGCCACTTGGACTCTATGGTTCCTTTCCCCTAATAGGACGAGTGTCTTCTGAGGTGCTACCATGAGTGGAGTATGCAGGTACTAAGCCCCTAGGCAAGAAGGATTGTGATGGACAACCTCTTGAGTTTACATGAGGGCTTCAGGGCGGATCCACCTATGGCACTCCTCTTATGTCTTCATTAATTGATTTATGTTTATGAATATATTGTGGATATCTAGATATTATTGCTAACAGATATGTGTATGTGGAAATGTTTTTGAATTGGTGAATGCAGATTTCAATCTAGGATTATTTCATTAGAGAAACACATTCCTTTTGGAAAGAAGAAACCCTAAACCTAATCAACAATCGAATTCTAGGGCAAACAAGCAAATACAAGAGCAAGGCTAGGTAAGGGACATTACATATCAGAGCCAAGATTGTGCCAGCCTGTTGGGTGTGTTACTGAGACGATGTGAGGACATAGAATGGAGCCTCTTAGCGAAGAAGAAATCTTTTGCGAAGTTTATGGAAATTATACATCATCAGGGGTAGATTTTTGCACTCATATATCTTTTACTAATTACATGGATCTTAGTATCAAGTATGATCGGATATTGAAGGAAAATATGTGTGGGAAACTCTACATTGTAGGTATAAAACTTAATGACTCATCTCAGTCAAAAGAAGTGCTTCTGAGCATTTTGGAAGAGGCTGAAGGTTGTTTATCTAAAATCAGTCAATCACCTTCTAAGGTGATTAGTACAACTTTGTCTCCATTGGTGCACTTATTGGTCAAGCCAAAGTTGATGAGACATCAGGATGAAGAAGTAAGATTGACAGTTGTCACCTGCATAAGTGAAATTATGAGGGTTATAGTTCCTAAAGTTCCATATGATGATGACAAAATGAAAGAGGTCATGCAATTGATTGTTGAAAGCTTCAATGGGTTAGGTGACATCAAAAGCTCTACTTTCAATAAGAGGGTCAGAATTCTAGAGTTGATGGCATAGGTGCATTCATGTGTTCTCATGTTTGATTATAATGGTCCCATTCTCCAATTGTTTGATTGCTTCATATCAGTAATCAGGAAACACTTTTCAAACAAGGTGAAGACAGATATGTTCAACATCCTGTCCATGATCCTACAGGAAGATGAAGATGTTTGCAAACACTTGCAATCTGATTTGTTAGTCTTTTGGAGAAGAGAGCAGCATGTTTCATCCTCAGCTTATGAACTCACAGGAAGATTGGTTGAGCAAAAAGATTGAGAAGCTCAAGGAGCAACTGATTGCAGGAGAGTTGATCTCATTTGGGTTACAAGCTCCACCTTCTTTTCAGGAGAATAGCATGCAATCACCCATTGGATCAACTGAGTTGGGTGATGAGTACAAAGAGCAGTTGGAGCCCTCTTGTCTTGAGACACCTGATAAGGGCATTGATGATGATGGAATTAGTGTTGTCCTAATTCCAAATCAGAATGTGAGCATACAAGACTTTGTGGAAAAAGAGTTTCAGGCACAATTAGAAGGTTCTCCATGTGGAATAGAAGCTAGTCATACATCCCATAGTCCGCACAATTTGAGGAACCAGTTGAAGGTGAATGAGGATGGGATTGTGGCAGCATTATCTCATCACAATAAAATGCACAAATTGATTGAGAATCACCTTTGGAGGGTGTTGATGTGTTTTTCGTGACCGCACCAACGCAGAATAAAGTCGCCAACGGCTTCCCTATTCTCTCTTGATCAAAGTATTCCGCACGCTAAGATTGCAAGAAAGTTCGTGCATTCAACTCCAAGGTTCTTTCAGTGCGAATAGGCTCAGTTTGGCTCGATGTGATTTGCTGGTATTTCAAGGGGACTTACGGAATTGTTCGGCAGCGGAGAAAGGAATTCAAATGCTCGAAAGATTTGTCTATGAAGTTCGGGTTTCTATTCTAATCAGAAAGTACTGAATTGAAAGGAGGTAAGGTTAAGAAGATTCTAATCTACTCTAAGGTGTGGGATATGGCGATCAATCTTCGCAAGCTTCAACCAGGCTCTGCTTTGCCTCGCTTCGGACAGCCTCCACAGAACCGGTGCAATCTTCAAAGGAGTAGTTCAAGATGTTCATATCACAACTTAGCATGAAAATACCATCACAACGACGCATATAAACATATAAATCATGATCGAAGTTAAGTACATGATATTCCAGTTGACCACACAAGGCACATTCACCATCAGCGAACACACTAGTGGTATGGATAGACGAAGTTTGTTCAAATTAAAGACCACATTCCACAATTACTATCTACTTGCATGGAATGAAAATTATACTACTTTACGCTATTATTTGAATCCGAAGGACGAAGAAACCTTGCTAGCTATTCATGACAAGACGAATTCCATCATCAATGAAAAGATCTATTATCATGAAGAGTGTTACACAACAATTTCTTACAAAGTTTTCAAAGGGAAAACTTTCCCTCTTCTTCAAATTACACTATCAGTCTACTTCTAAGTTATCTCTCTATTCTATATCTACTGTCTAACTCTAAGCTAATGAGGTACAAATGAGGGGGACTCCCCCTTTATAGTTGGCCAAGTCCAACGGACGGATCAGATTACAATCGGCTGGATGGCCCAGATCGTGCCACCTCAGCCCTAAACAAGATTTTCCCTAAAAACCGCCACAAAGGAGAGTGGGGTAATAAATGCGCCATTAATGGCCACCACCCTTCTAGAAGATTCCCGTCTTCAGACGCGTTCACACTGTTCTTGATTTTCTCGCTCAGCCAATTCTGTTGATCGCTTGGAGGAGGGTAAAAGAATCTATAAGATTGGCTCCTCAAATAAAATTTGATAGACTCTGGAGTTCAACTGCTCTTGATTTTCTTCTTGACTTTGTTCTTCAACCTTGCTCGAACTTCCGCTCTTTTCTCCATCTTGAGTCTTGAAAATGTTTCTTCAACACTTAGCCATTTTCTTGCAACTTTCTCTCCCTTCATGTGAAACTTATAACTTTATCTTCCTCCGAAGGTTGTAGTATCATCGTGCTTCATCACTTCAAGTCATCGGGCTCTGGCTTCAACATTCCTCCTGCAAAACAAGCAAGGAGAAGAGTATTAGAACACTTCATAGCATAATCCTAACTTACCTGATTTTCACGTTCATCGCCCCCCACTAGCAAACTTTTGCCATCTTCATAATTCCTCATGCCTTAGCCAAATTTCATCATCCTTAGGACAATATCAACTTCAACTACCTCCTGAAGAAATTCATTTCACCCGCTGGAGCTTCGACAACTTTGATTTTACTTATCTCTGGCTCAAGAAAACTATCTTCATGAAGGATTTAAGCAAATTCACCTAGGCAGTTTCTTTCAAATTCATCATCTGGAGAATTTCACCTTGAAAACCCATTGTCTTCACATTTGCCTTAGAAAATTTTCAAGTTTCCCTTAGGAAATTCATCAACCTGGTGCCTATCAAAAATCTCCACCCTGAAGGCCGAAGCGAAGCATGGAAGACCTTAAAATCAACTCCTCATCGATAATCTTCGATACCCAGAAGAAAATTTTCTCCAGAACGCGTGGAATCCATGGGTACCCAACGAACGGGTTCTTTTAATTTTTGAATTTTTCGAACCTTAGAAAAAATGATTTTCATCAAATTTAATCCATTTCTTTATCTGTGAACATTTCTTTTCGCTCTGACTTGAAAATATTTTTGTTGACCCTGTGCAACCGGCATTTTCTGACTTCTTCTCACCCATTTTTACCCATGCCATATCACATTTTAACATTCCTTCAAGTTGGGCGTATTTTCCTAAGGTGATATTACATTTAAATGTTAATACTTAGGAAAAATATTTCATCACTCTGCATGGGCGCATATTCCTTTTTCAACATCTTTGGGCGCATTTAGATAGGTCAACGTTCAATTTAAAACACTTAGGCAAAATTCTTAAATTTTTAAAGAGGGGCGCATTAGAGGGGTCAAGCTTCCATCTTGGGGCGCATTTAATGCCATGAGCTTTTACCTTTTGCCATGGGCGCATATTGCACATCCAACTTCAAGGCGCATTTGGGAGGGTCTCTGTCCAGTTTCTAGCACTTAGAATTTTCTTCAACACTTGGCCTTCTTAGCTCCTGGACGCATATATCACAGTCAACCTTCATTTTTGGCCTTAGGCGCATTTGACTCAAGCAACATTCATTTATGCCTTAGTGAAATTTTAAGTCCCTCTTCTCTCTGGGCGCAAACAAGACCTTAGTCATTTACTTTTGATCCTTAGGCGCAAATTACAGGTGGAGGTTTTAATTTAGTGATTTGAAGATTTTCCCAACTTACTTTCTTCTCAAGGGCGCATTTGCCTGTTGCCACTTCCAATCTTGACTTGGGGCGCATTTGGGACCTCCAACTTCCAATTTAGGCTTTGGGTGCAAATGGTACTAAACACTTAGAATATTTCTCAAACCTCTTCACCAAGGGGCGCATTTACCACACTGAGCTTTCACTTTTCAACACTGGGCGCATTTACCACACTGAGCTTCCATTTTTCAACACTGGGCGCATTTACCACACTGAGCTTCCATTTTCAACATTGGGCGTATTTAGAGGTAGGGACTCCAAATTTAAAATATCTAGAAACTCTTCAAGCTCAAAGGCGCATTTCACCCTATAAGCTTTCACTCTTCAATACTTAGAATATTTTCTAGACTCATCTTCTTCCATGGGCGCAAATGACCCCTTTTAGTTTCATTTTTCAACACTTAGAACATTTTTATTCTCCACACTTAAATTCAAGGGCGCATTTCATGGGTGATACTTTCACTTTTTGCCACTCAGAAGCCTTTTCATCTCCTCTCCTGAGCTGGGCGCATTTGGAGGGTCCTACATCAAGTTTTGTATACTTAGAAAAATTTTCAATGCCACTTTCCCTCCAAGGGCGCATTTGGCATGCTGGGCTTCCAATTTTTGTCAATACTTGGAGAATTTTCAATTACCCTTCTTCCTAAGGCGCATTTTAGCATGTCTACTTCCATTTTGGGTGCCTTAGAAAATTTTTGGTGCTTCCTCTTCTTCAAGGCGCATATGGGGGCTTGAGCTTCCAATTTATGAGACTTAGGCAAATTTCAAGGCTCCAAGCTCAAGGGCGCAAAAGAGACCCTCTACGTCAAGTTTGTGTACTTAGAAAATTTCCTCCAGAGCTGGGCGCATTTCACCCCTTGTGCTTCAAGTTTCAAGCACTTAGAAAAGTTTCCTATCACCTCCTTCCTCAAGGGCGCATTTGGAGGGTCAAGCTTCAAGTTTTTGTGCCCTAGTGAATTTTCATCCCTGTCAACCTCCCTCAAGCTTCTTATAGCAAGTTTTTGGTGCCGGATTTGAAAATTTATCAACTTCAGTGAATTTTATGCCATTTGTCGAATTTAGAGTGACTTGATCGTGCTTGCCCTAATTTGCTATTTTTAGAAAGTTCTTCAAATTTTGTGCTTTGAATTGACTTCTGACTCCAGAAAACCCGATTTTCACTTTGCTCTGAATTTTGACTGACTTGGTGCTGTCGATGCCCGATGCCTGTTTGTACTCACTATTTTTAGCAACCTGCTATTTTTAGCAACCTGCTAAAAATAGAAACTGTTCAGAAAGTCTTCAAATTTTGCGTGTTGAATGCCCGAAACATGGTGATTGCGACTGGACATTGTTCTTGCCTGGATGTCGGGTTCTGCCCTCGATTTTAGGAAACCCTAATTGACTTGCTAAAAATAGCAACCATCTGATTCTTCATTCCCTGCAACTCTGTTTGTTTTGAAATTCGCGCCACGGATTACTTATCACATGCTTGACTCGTACCCGTCGAGATCAGGTGTCAACCTGCCAATTATAGCCGTTTCTGAGGTGACTTACTATTTATAGTAAGTGCCTATTTCTGAGACTTCCTTAGCTCCGTTTGTCTTGAAATTTGGACAGTGTGCTCTTCGTTGGTGAACTAGCCCGTCTACGCTGACGACGAGATCAACTTTCTATTTATAGCCTGCATTGGGAACACTTACTAAAAATAGCAAGTTCTCCGATTGCCTTCAAATTTTGCCAGCAGATTCTCGAAAGGATGCTGATCATGATGGATATCTCAGTTTTGAACGCCTTGACCTCTGACTCCTCGTTTTTAGCGCTGAAGCTCGAAACCTTAATTTTGTGCATGTTGCTCAAACGAGCTCCGTTTGACCCCGTTTCAGTTGCATGATGATCAGCTTGTAGTTCTGAGGTGTTGAGTAGCTGCCCAAATGATACCTGCTAAAAATAGAAAACGGCCGAAAAAGTGACTGACTGGCTGCCGGATGATCTTGCATGTCATACTGCCCGAAAAATCTCGGAAAACCCAGAAAAACCCAGAAAAATCTCCAACATGCATGCACTGGCTAAAAATAGTAAGTTTCTGAAAAGTGGTCAGCTCCATTTGCATGTTATACTGTCGCGAAGCTCTTGGAAAACCCAGAAAGAAAATGCCGACATGCGCTGAAAATATCTGTATGCAAACCCTAATATCGGCTTCCGAAGGCCGAATGTTGAAAGTCATCATCATACTTTGCATGTCACATCGCCGCGAAGGTCTCGAAAAACCCAGAAAGAATCTCCGGACATGCATCAGAAAATGTAACATCTAGACCTTGAAATCTGCTCTGGAAGTTGTACTGCTAAAAATAGCAAGTCGTCCGTTTCAGTTCAAATTTGACCTGTGAATAGCCTGATGTGCTCTGGACGCAGTGCGATTGTCGGAATCTCAAAAATGCTGAAGGATCGCCTGTAATTGCACACTTACTAAAAATAGTAAGTTGTCAGAATTCGATGGAATTTCTGTGGAGACCTGCTGGAAGCATACTATAACAATGTTAAGCTCAATTTGCAATTTATTCACCTCATTTGACTTCAGGTTGGCTGGAAAATTCAAAACCCTAATTTTTCGGACTTGGCCAAAATTTCAAGCTTAAACTCAATGATGGGCACAATCCCGGAAAGACAGACAGTAGAAAAGAGAGACAACAACAAAAACGACCGAAAGCAAAGCCAAAAGTCGGGGGTCCCCATTTGCAATGGGGCGATGTGTGAAAA
>VDFB02058242.1:537079202-537089638 GCA_007258455.2 Sequoia sempervirens
TTCATATCTCGGCAGTTGCTAGGGCAGCAATGGATGGTTGGGCAGATTGGTTTATTCAGTTCCCGACATACACCTACATCCGAGTATATGGGTTTACAGGAAATCCAGCTATGCTTCCACGCTATCCTTCGGATAAGACAATCTTTCTCGTGAATTTCTTAGGCAGATGCATGATGTTCATCGCCTTTTACACCACAGGCACAAACCATCTCTCAACTTTCCTTTTTAGTTTGGAATGTATTGGTGCAAGTCGGCAATTGATGCTAAAATTACAGGGCAAGAACTTGAGAAATATCATCTTAAGTACCTTGTCAAGATCGCCTATGACCTTCAGCCATACGCCTCGCTGGAGGCACATATCAATTTGTTTCTATGGAGGATTATCGGGCAAATTGCTCGTGATGACTTCGAGGTTCGCGACGCTAGCTACGGGCCGCTTTCTCTCACAGATTGCTTTCGTCGAGGATGTGGAGGTTTATCGATGATGAGGGAGAGGTTCTTCCTCGCCTTTTCGAGAACAAGTCGACACACAACCGTTGCCAGTAGTTGATTGGTACACCAAAGAATATGCAACGGTCAAGGAGAGGTCTAGTAGAGTCATCCAGAACAGTATACTTTACCTCGACAGCAAGAAGACAAGAAGAGTAAGCATGCCTAGAGCAGAGCCGCCAGTAGTGGTGAATCCTACGCTACCTTCTTCGTCAAAACCTAACAAGAAGAAGAGGAGAAACCCTCCTAAGAAAGTACAAGCGCCAAATAATTCAAAGGGCAAGGCGCTTGCCACTGTTTCACATTCAGAGCCTGACAGACAGCCGCTTATCACAGAGCCAGTTCAGAGATCAGCTCAGAGCCCGCCAGTACCTGAGGTTCAGCCTCAAGCTCCTACATTGGTTTCACAAATTGCCACCAAATCCCACCACATTGAATTGACTTGGACTTCCACTGCTAGCGTCTTACACACTCACTCTCATCAGCACTTCCCGCCGCTAGTGCACTTTCTAGTAGCATTTCAGCGTAGATTCATCTGGATCGGTGACTCTAGGAAGGAAGAGGGAGGCAGCCATCTTATGTTCTCAATCATTCCGATTTCGATGACATTTATCAAGATGCGCCAGATAAGAGAGTTAAGAACATGGTTCACGTAGAGAGAAACACTGATATGGAGGTTGTTATCGAGACTGCTGTACCTCCGCAGGGGAAGAGCTTGGCTGATTTAGAGTCTCAGGATTTTGAAGTTATCATAGTCAACCTTGGTCGCAGCACACGCCAGACTCAGGTTGATCTTCTTCAAGTTGCTACAGATAGTGCCAAGGACAGAATACTAAAGGACGGAGAGGATATAGCAGCCCTCAAGGCTGAAATCAGACAGCTTCGTCAGTATATTTCTAGCCTTTGTGCAATGCACTTAAGCCATTAATATACTCCTTGACCGACATGCTTGAGAGCCACCGCCAGAGCAAAGTCAAATAATCATTTAGTTGCATATGGCAAGCTGAGGAATGGGAGGAAGATTTCGCTAGAGGTCAGTACTATGCTTACAGAGTTATATCACAAGCAGACAATGCAACGCAGAGCCCGTGATTCGGCTCTTCGTGATGAGGAAACCGATAGGCCATTAACAAACCCAGGATGAAATTTTGATTGCTCACCGAGTCAAGCTTTTCACACACAGCCACCATTTAAGACAGAGGCTATCTGCCTTGGAAGACACAGCCATTTTCGAGCAAAGATAGAATATTACGCTTAGCATCGTGAAGTTGGTCACGAGTAGAGAGCACATCACCAGTGCACTCCGGTTTGTGAGGACTCTTGTATCTCGCTTACCGTGCCGTTATCAGATTGAGGGTGGTGCCTACGTGGAGCTTACAGATGTTCAATCAGAACTCCAGGCACTCATTCATATCATTTTCAGTGGGGAGACAGTTGGCTGTAAGGTTACTCAGCTTACAGTCATGTCAACACTTTTCGATGAAGCACCGAGGAGCAGAAGGGAACTTCAGTCTCAGATCACAGCTGGTGAGGACATGCTGCATCGACATAGCATTCTTCGTCAGAATCTCATCGCTCCGGACAGTGACACAGTCAACAATCTCATTGAGGGGTTGATTGCTCGAGATCACACACAGTGAACTTCAGTTCCCACTTCTCAGAATAGACTTCACACACACGAGTTAAACTGGATGTTACCCTTTTCGGTTAACTCGGGGTTGTCATCACATGCATACCTATTCTGAGAATCGCCTTGTTCACTTGGAGTTGTATTTAGGGTTTTCGTTAACTGATGATAGTCTTCCAGTTAACTTGTTTTAATAAGGACGTGCATGCTCGCACAAATGTCCATTTTTAGATTAGATGTTTCAGTTAAACTGAGGGTAGATGCCCAGTTAACTGTATAGTTTACTTAATTAGGGTTTGGCGCATTGCTTGCATGCATTGCAGGAACTATAGATAACACAAGGTGATTTTAGGGTTCCCTACACCTTGATGTATATAAATAAGAGCTTACGCTCATTTGTAAATAACTTTTGCTTGAGAGAGGAATATATGCTGCGCCTACCTTGCCCTCAATATTGCTCTTTTTCGTATTTGTTCATGTGTCTTCACTATTGCAATTGATTGTTATGCCACATAGGGTTCCAAAAGATTGTGATGTTGAATTCTTCCATAGTTTAGGTATATCTGTTTAAGCATCTTTATCATTGAAGTCAATTGCTATGCCACATAGGGTTCCAAGAGATTGAGGTGATAAGGCTGTTTTGTGTTTATTTATCATTGTGATCGATCGTTATGCCACACAGGGTTCCGAGAAGTTGCAGCGATAAATCTGTTTTGTGAATCTTTATCGATATAATCAAAGGTTATGCCACATAGGGTTTCGTGAGATTATAAAGATAAAGGCTGTTTCGTGAAGACTTTGCTGTTTCGGTCGAGTGTTATGCCACACAGGGTTCCATAAGATCGTCTTAGTAAATTCTTAAATCTGTTGTGCCCAATAAGTTGGTTTAGATTGAGATGATAGTTGTGCCACCTTGCCCTCAAGTAGAGAGTCTAAACCCACTTATCGTCAGATAGTCAAACCTTGCTCCGTTTCCTCTTGCTCTGTTTTCCTGAGGAGATTGGATAGATATAAGTTGTAGTTTAGTTGATTTGCAAAACCAGAGAAAACTCAGCTGCAACGTAGAAGTTCTTTCAAGAAAGTCTTGTGCCTCTAGCAGCTGAAACAAAAAGACAGGAAGTAGTTTTAGCTTATTTTTCTTTACAAAGCATATTTGTCAAAGAACATCGAGGGAGCTTCCCCTCAATAATTCGAAGAGCACTCATTGCGTAGTGTGCATAGGCTGTTCATAACAACTTGTACTCCAGAGGTGTTAGTTGTTACCAACATATATATATAAAATTATGTCTTTATATTATTATAATTAACTTACTGTTAATGTATTGCTGCCTCCCTAACATCTATGATCTGCAGTCTGTTCTTATCTTTCCTATTCATTTTATTCTCCCCTTGGCCAGTCATTGCTGCATATCTTAATAAATATGGCTGTCTTATTGTGATTTCGTCCTATCTCTATTTTGTCTTCTTCCCTTTTTACCACTGTATCTTCCTTCCTTCGTCGCCCCCTCCCCTCCCCCCCCATGCCTTTAAATGGTTTCAAATTTATTCATTTAAATCCTCCATGATTTGGTGGAGGATCACGTCCTTTCCCCAAACTGTGGGCTTCTTGAATGGATGTATCTTCTCCCTTAAGCGCCTTTAACACCATGCTGGCCAATTTAAATGATAATTCAATGCTTTTGTTAGCTTAGGTGATGGTAGTTTAGGATTCAATGGTGCTTCAGATTATTAGTGCTTTGTAATTAATTAATTATTATTTGTTTTATTTATTGATTGACAATATCAACCTTTATAATATCTATGATAATTACATTTACAATAATATTTAATTTAGAAATTGTTTGTATTGATCTTTTTATTATTTATAATTATAGCTATATATATATATATATATTTATATTTCAATATTGCAATAGATGTATGTTAATATTTATATTTATATTTTGATAGTTTTCTTATGATAATTATAATAGTATTAAATTTGATAATACTTCTTTTATTTATTTTATTTTATTTATTTATTTGTATTTCAGTGTGTTATAATTTCGGGGACATGACATAGTCTTGCCTTTAAGGTTGGGACCTGTTACTGTACCCACCCTCGTATATGTTATGTCAGAAAAATTGCCATATAATCTTCTCCTCGGTAGACCGTGGATTCATGCTATGGGTGCAGTCCCATCTACCTTGCATAAATCTATTAAGTTCATGTGTAACAATCAAATAGTCACAGTCAGGGCTGACCCTGATGCTATACACTTATGTGAAATGGCAGTTGTCGGTCAGGCTTCAGTGGTGCCTACTCTTATCCCTTCAGTGTCTTCCAATGTGTTGATGTCTACTCCAGTAGTACCTGATATAAAGGATGCTCTTGAGATAGATGTCCCTGAAGAAGATCCTTCTGAAGCAAGGAATCTTAAGTCTACTCTTTCTACTTCTCAAAAGAATGCATGTCTCGATGATGATTGGGGTTCCTTAGACTTTACAAATTCCTTCATTGGTGAATATAAAGTCAACCCAATCCACTTAAACCTTCCGATAAAATCATCCAAACCCACTATCAAAGATGATTATTCTTTTGTATCACGGGATAATGTGAGCAATAGCTGTAATGTCCTTAATGTCAATCCTCCTCCTTCTGAGGAAGATGATCGCGCTTCTATTAAAGAGGCTAATGTTGGCAGTCCTATCAAGAAGATTGATTGTGATCCCATAGAGGAGTATAATCCCCATTGCTGGAATAATGTTCTCTATGAAGATCCTCCTCCTCAAGATTTGCAAACACGTTATGGCCCTAGCTTCAAGCTTGTCTCTAAATACTGCTATGGGCGTAAAGGTTGTGGGCGTAATGAACAAGGCATTCAGGTCCCTATAGAATGTGCACCTCGTAAGCGTAATTTGTGGCTTGGTTGCTCGAATGAACAATCTAAACGGAAACCACAGTTGAATGTCGACATGATTTTCTCTCAACCTCATCCTTTCTCCTACACATAAGAAATTTCATAAACATGATAAAGCAAAACATCCTTTCTATGCATACCATCAAGTGCCTGGCCTTTCCACTAGTGAATGTAAGGCCTTGAAGGCTAAAATACAACAACTTCGTGATTCTGGTGTCATCACTCTTCCATTTTGTTGATGCACCTCTCTCTTTTCTTTGCATGACAAGTGATATTGAGATCTGCCTCTATCCTTTCTGCTTTAAGCATTTTCTCATGAGGTTCTCACACCTCCCTTCTATTGTGTTGCTACCTGCTATATGGCAATTGGAGCTTTACTTGCTCATTGTCATTCATGGTCGTACACTATTGTGTGTAACCATACTCTTTATGTGGTAGCAACACAATAATATCTTGCATGATTCTCCTCCCCACTATGCTAGGGGGCAGTGATAACTTGTTCTGGAGATGTGCGTCCTTCTTAAGGACCCCCTCTCTTCTCTATGTATTTCAAATGGAGCGTCCCTTAAGTGGACCCCAAGGGTTCCTAAGGGACCCCCCTTTGAAAGCTTTTATCTCAAATGAATTCTATGGCATCTAGCTTGGTGGCCGCCTAACTAGACCTATTTCATATCTTTGCGTCTAGCTTGGGGGAAGCTCGACTAGACTTACCTTCTATCCGATGTGCAATGTCGTAGCATCTCACATCTTGGCATCTAGCTTGGGGGCAACTTGACTAGATCTGATCAAACTTACCTTGCAAGACCAAGCACTTGTAAGGGCCAATCAAACTCTATGGAGCCTTTCACATCAGGCTTCCCTTAGGACCAAGCACCTGGGGTGCCTCCTTTGCAAGTCTGAGGACCTATAAAGCGCTTTTCATTCTGCGGGATCTCTTTGTTCAACTTTGTAGGAGAGAGTACCTACAAAGCCTTTTGTTCACTTTTCGTAGGTCTGAAGGCCTGTGGCGCATTTGTTCAACCCTCCCCAGGAGAGAGTACCAGTGGGGCCATCTCTCTTGGAATTTTCATTCCTTTCTAACTCTTGAATTCTCTTATCTCTTCTCTTCTCAATTGTATATACCGGATTGAAGATCTATATCCTTCTTCATCCTGGGTATATACTGTTGGCAGCTGGTTAGCGCTCCCCTTGGGATTTGTGACATGGACTAACCGCCCTTGTGGATCTGTTAACTCTGGTGGTTGTATTGCGCATTAACAAGTCAACCTTTTGGCGCAACAGCAACCGTGAGGCCAACAATTGGTATCAGAGCCAAAGGTTATGGGTTCGAATCCCCTCGGGTAACACTATGGGAGAGATTGTTGGCAGTTGGTCATTGTTGGCAGTTGGTCAGCGCTCCCCTCGAGATTCGTGACATGGACTAACCACCTCTCGTGGATCCGTTAACTCTAGCAATTGTATCGAACATTAATAGGTCGACCTTTTGGCGCAACGGCAACTGTGGGGCCAACATATACTTCTTTCTCTCTTCGACATTGGTTGCTTCCCTATCTTTTGTATGTATTCTTCTCTTGAAGCAATCAATTCTTACCTCCTCTCTATTTTAGAATTCTTCTATATATTATTTCTTAATTTGGGGATGACGCATAGTACTGAGACAACCTTCTACATCAAGGTCTCTTTTACTTTGCTGACTCAAATCCTTTAGTTTGTTGTATGCCTGTGTGTATGTGTTTTTATATGTTCTAACCCCATGATGTAATGGTTTTTATGTTCTAACCTCGTTGTCTTGTGCAGGTCTTTCTTGTCTAATGTGTTTGTTTTGTAGGTCTTCAACCTGGGGGCATGTTTCCTTGGTTCGAAGGGTTATCTACTTCTTCTACAGTATCCTTTTGGTATCATAATGCTATTTATGTTTAGTAGATTTCCTTTAGTGTGCATATTAGTGTAGATTCATATGCCCGCTAAAGTGGGGGAAAAATGTAATGTCGTAAAATTGCACCCCTTGCAATTTCACATAAATTTTTGCATCCACTTTAGTGTCCACTACCCTAGAATTTGTGTAGGCTCATTTTAGCCCTTGCATCAACCTTTTTCCCCTCTTCGGATGCTCAAGACCCCTTTTTAGCAGCTACCCTTGCACCTCAGCTTTGCATTAAACCTTGTGCTTTTCTCATGCCTGTTGTTTTTTGTAGCGTGATGTGTCTGGGCACTAGCACGTCGTGCAGACGTCCATGGGTCGTGCTAGCGTTCTATGACATTTTGACGTTCAAACGACCGTTTTCGAACATGTTTGCCACTTGTCAACTACTTTTGTTGGTGGTAATGGCCCGAGATGCCTTGTAATGGCTCGGGAAGCTCCTTTTCCCTCCTATTCTCTTTTTAAATGCATCTCTTTAATCTATTTGGTCTTTTGGATCTCTCTAGCTTGGGCTTTGGCCTTTTTCCTCTTCCCTTTGTCTTGCTATCTTGCTTGTATAGCTCTCTACAACTTTTTACAACACTCAAGCTCTCAAGTTCCGACAACACCCTTGGCAACTCTCTTGGCTCTTGCAACTTTGTATCTCATTCTCTCTTTGGCTCCCTCAAGCTTTGCAAGTGATACCTATCTTGTGCCTTGCACCCTTGAGCATCTTGGGACTTCTCACATCCCCTATCTATTGCATCTTTATTTCGTGCTATGGGTTCTCCTCCTTAAGCGGGGCTTGCTTTTATCACTTCATATTTGCTTACTTTGTTCACTTTCTCTATCTATCTGGCTGACCATGGAGGTGGGAACACCAAAACAGGGGTTTGATTGAGGCAAACCCCTATACAGCCCCAACATTTTCTCTCAAACTTACGTATGCAGGTATTGAAGATATTCACATGCTAGAGGCTTCATTACTTGGGTTGTTGTGAGAAGTTTCTATCTTTCCTTCTCTTTATCATTTCTACTTTATTTCAGTTCTCTCATATTTTGTTACTTTCTAGTATTCTAAGAGTTCCTAGCAGTCAGAGTAGAAGTAGTCACTTTGTGCTTTCTATGACATTCTCGGTTTTCGGTTCGTACGAGATGCCAACACGCCTCTAGGACTCCAACGCGCCGGTTGTCATCCTTTGACTGAGAATTCATCAATTTTTCCAGAAAACCTCTATGACCTACTTTTTCTGATTCTGAAACCCTTGCTTTGTTCCTTGAGGTAGTTTAGGGCAGTTCGCCCCTTGGGATTCTCTTGAGAATAAAGAGACTCATGAGTAGCGAATCCTCCTCTACACATTCAATTACAATAAAGAAGTCATAAGCTAAAAGGATACGAGGTTATGAAAAGTAAGTAAACACTAAGGTTAAAAAGTGTAAATATGAAATCAAGGGAATACCTAAAGTGGTTAAAAACCAAAACATAAGAATTAAGTACAAATAGCTTTGTGAGAGAAGGATCCCTACGTGCAGCATGGACCTCTTGAATAGGAGAGTGGGAAACAACAATGAGAGTGCCTCAAAAATATTTGACATTATCACAAGTAACTGCAGATGGGCTAGCACAAGATCTAAGAATGATGGGTCCATTTGTACAATCCTAGGAAGAAATTAGGCACTTCCCCTAGAGTCTCTTCTAACACCTACAATTGATGAACCTTTGGTGGTAGAGAAAAACTACTAATGCATGTTTGCCTCTATGATACTAGGGAAAGATCTCAACTTTGATATAAAACATATCCATTCCACCTAGACTCAAACTGAGTGGGATCAAATTCCTTTGTAGTGGGGAAACTCGGGGACACATTCCCCAACATTTTTTGGGGCATCCCAAAAACTTGGGGACATCCCAAAAAATTAAAGGGGATGGCCTACTATCCCTAGGACTAGTAGGGACGTTTGTGATGTCCCCCAACAGTCCGGAGGACGATTGGCCATCCCCATAAAAAGTAACATTTAAAAAAAAAACAGCGCTTTAAAAGAATGATAAAATTCTGAAAATGGCATGTGTCGTGAAGGTTTGTGTGGTTTCAAAGGCCTTAATTTGGGTCTTGGTGGTAGGGGCTTTTCCCCTCAAACCCGCCTTGTATCACAACAAGGAACGCGCTAGGGGCATTGCCCCTAGACCATGCGAGGGACCCCACTAGAGGCATTGCCCCCAAATCCCCACAAGGGGCACTACCCCTCAACCTCGCTGGGGATGTTGCCTCCAAACCCCCACAAGAGGTACTATCCTTCAATCCCACTGGGGACGTTGCCCCCAAACCCCCATGAGCAGCACTGGCCCTCGGCGCCGCTGGGGCATTGCCCCCAAACCCCCATGAGGGGTGCCACCCCTCAACCCCATTGGGCTCTCCACTCCCAACCTCCACTAGTTATTGGGATCTCTTGTCACATAAGAAACTTGATTACAATGAGGGGCTCTAGGAGTGGAGACCAAAACTAACAACTTAGACAATTATTTTTATGATTATCATAATATCATTGATGAACAATGAATTATCATACTACCAAAGATTCAAATTCCATTATTTTATTATTATAAAATATATAGTATATATGATATATTGAAAGTATTTGCAATTCTATATTTTTATTTTTATTTTGCACACACACAAATATACATATTACAGCCACACCCAACCATACCATACCCAAGGAAAAAATAACTTGCCATACTGGCATACCAAAACCATGTACCCATACCTAGCCCTGTACTGAAACTAGCAACTTAGGTCCAAAAATATTGCAGCCAAAAGGGAGGAAAAAGAAAGTGAAACTTGCAGCCTCCAGGAATTTTGTCGTAACTTGTATACTATCATTTAATATCACATGCATATTGACAATGAATTATGAAAGCAATTAAGTTTTGACATTTGCTAATTTGTTCAACTCTCACATGAACTCTCAATTCAACACAAATGTTATCTATTAAGGATTTATAATGTATATGATGAATGCTTCATCAATGTTATCAAATGAATATTTGAAATTTCCCTATATATTTTACATGTTCCCTAATTTTTATATATCCATCCCCTACCATCCCCAAAAATGGCCCGAAAAAAAAGTTGTCCCCAAAACTCATCCCCCCATCCCCTATCATCCTTGTCCTAGAAACTTGAGGTAACATTGCTTGGTAGTAATATAGAAATACAAACATTGTCTTGACTCTCAATAATCTTTCCCTATTTGTGAGTGAATTTGTTGTATCCAATAAACACTAGCTCTAGCATTTGTAGTGGTTAAAAAATTAAGAACTCTAACCAGTTTTTAGGTCCACTATAAAATCTACATCTAAGAATCGAGGCCTCCTAAAGAAAAATTCCAAGCTACTCTGGTAGGATACTAAAAGAAAGTGGATAAAAAACCACTTTTTTTTTATATAAACATTGGTATCTTCCCCTTGTCTACTCCTAAATAGGACAGCTAAAAATATACTATCTTCAGACTCCAGCCC
>VDFB02058242.1:537089738-537155977 GCA_007258455.2 Sequoia sempervirens
CATCAGCGACATTCTCCACACACAGATTACCGGTTTCTTAGTTGCTCATGAGTTCCACATGTGTTCATATCTCGTGTACTTGATCGCTTATCAGGGTCAGTTCCGAGGACTTAACACCGTCGGCATCCTCAGTGTTCAGAAGGTTTATCAGTATTATGATCAGCTTGAGTTCACCAGAGCTGAACGTCATTTCAAGCGTGTTCACGAGGCTTTTCTGACTTATACAGTGAGGAACTTGGACCGGGAGTTGCACGCTCATATCTCGGCAGTTGCTAGGGCAGCGATGGATGGATGGGCGGATTGGTTTATTCAATTCCCAACATACACCTACATTCGAGTTTACGGCTTCACAGGAAATCCAGCTATGCTTCCACGTTATCCTTCGGATAAGACAATCTTTCAGGAATTCCTAAGACAGATGCATGATGTTCATCGCCTCTTCTACTGCAGCATGCACTCATCACTCAACTTTCCTTTTCAGTTTGGAATGTATTGGTGCAAGCTCTGGGCAATTGATAGTGTAAAGATCGCTAGACAAGAACTGGAGAAATATCATCTTAAAATTCTTGTCGGCGACGCGTCTATGACCTTTCAGGTCATTATACAGCTCGCCTCGCTGGAGGTATATATCACGAGCCTTCTATGGAGGATTACCGGGCAAATTGCGCAGATGACTTCGAGGTTCGCAGACGCAGTTACGGCCGCTTCTCTCTCTCACAGATTGCTGTTTTCTTGTCAGAAGATGTGGGAGGTTTATCAGATGATGAGGGAGAGGTTCTTCCTCAGTTTTTCAGAGAGCAGGTCGACACACAACCGTTGCCAGCAGTAGATTGGTACGCCAAAGAATATGCAACGGTCAAGGAGAGGTCTAGTAGAGTTATCCAGAACAGTATACTTTACCTCGACAGCAAGAAGACAAGAAGAGTAAGCATGCCCAGAGCAGAGCCGCCAGTAGTGGTGAATCCTTCGCTACCTTCTTCGTCAAGACCTAAACAGAAAAAGAGGAGTAATCCTCCTAAGAAAGTACAAGTGCCAAACAATGCAAAGGGCAAGGCGCTTGCCACTGTTTCACACACAGAGCCTGACAGACAGCCGCTTATCACAGAGCCAGTTCAGAGATCAGTTCAGAGCCCGCCAGTACCTGAGGTTCAGCCTCAAGTTCTTATACCGGTTTCAGAGCCTTCACCAGTCCCAATTCACATCGAATTGGATTTAGACTCTCCACCTCGCAGTGGGTCTTCTACACCCTCACTCTCATCAGTATCTCCTGTCGCTAGTACAGACCCTTCTAGTAGCATTAGCAGAGATTCATCTTGGATCGAGACTCAGCTAGGAAGGAAGAGGAGGCAGCCATCTTATGTTCTCAATCATTCTGATTTCGATGACATTTATCAAGATGCGCCAGATAAGAGGGTTAAGAACATGGTTCACGTAGAAAGAAACACTGATATGGAGATTGTCATTGAGACCGCCGTACCTCCACAGGGGAAGAACTTGGCTGAATTAGAATCTCAGGATTTTGAAGTTATCACAGTCAACCTTGGTCGCAGCACACGCCAGACTCAGGTTGATCTTCTTCAAGTTGCTACAGACAGTGCCAGGGACAGAATACTAAAGGATGGAGAAGACAAAGCAGCCCTCAAGGCTGAAATCAGACAGCTTTGTCAGTACATTTCTACCCTTGTGCACAGACCAGAAGCCATCAACACACTCCCACCGATGCTTGAGCCACCAGTAGAGCAAAGTCAGCTCAATCACTTAGTTGCATATGGCAAGCGTTTGGAGGAATGGGAGGAAGATTTCGTTGCTAGAGGCCGTACCATGCTTACAGAGTTATATCAGTTGCGGTACAATGCACGAGAGCTCCGTATCCGTCTTCAGGATGAGGAACGGGATATGGCTGTTAACAAACCCAGGGATGAAATTATGATTGCTCACCTGAGTTTGGCTTATGACACAGTCACAGATGCAGAAGACAGAGAGGCTATCTACTCTTGGAAGACACAGTTGGTTTTCAGAGCAAAGATAGAGGACAGCTTGGCATCAGAGTTGGCTGAGAGTAGAGAGCACGCCACTAGTGCACTCCGGTTCGTGAGGACTCTTGTGTCTCGCTTACCGTGCCGTTATCAGATCGAGGGTGGTGCCTACGTGGAGCTTACCGATGTTCAGTCAGAGCTTCAGGCACTCATTCATATCATTTTCAGTGGGGAGACAGATGGCTGTAAGGTTACTCAACTTACAGTCATGTCAGCATTATTCGATGAAGCAACGAGAAGCAGAAGGGAACTTCAGTCTCAGATCACAGCTGGTGAGGACATGCTGCATCGACATAGCATCCTTCGTCAGAGTCTCGTAGCTCCAGATGGTGATACAGTTAACAATCTCATTGAGGGGTTGGTTGCTCGAGATCACACTTAGTAAACTTCAGTTCCCACTTCTCAGGATAGACATTACTCACACGAGTTGAACTGGGTGTTACCCTTTCCAGTTAACTCGAAGTTGTCATCACATGCATATCTATTCTGAGACTCGCCTTTCACACTTGGAGTTTTATTTTAGGGTTTTCGTTAACTGATGATAGTCTTCCAGTTAACTTGCTTTCAATAAGGACGTGCATGCTCGCACAATTGTCCATTTTTAGATTAGATGTTTCAGCTTAAACTGAGGGTAGTTTCCCAGTTGACTGTATAGTTTACTTAATTAGGGTTTGGCATAGCTTGCATGCATTGCAGAATCAGATGACACAAGGTGATTTTAGGGTTCCCTACACCTTGATGTATATAAATAAGAGCTTATGCTCATTTGTAAATAACTTTTGCTTAAGAGAGAAATATATGCTGCGCCTACCTTGCCCTCAATATTGCTCTTTTTCGTATTTGTTCATGTGTCTTCACTATTGCAATTGATTGTTATGCCACATAGGGTTTCGAAAGATTGTAATGCTGAATTCTTTCCATAGTCTAGATATATTTGTTTGAGCATCTTTATCATTGAAATCAATTGTTATGCCACATAGGGTTCCAAGAGATTAAGGTGATAAGGCTGTTTTGTGTTAATTTACCATTGTGATTGATCGTTATGCCACATAGGGTTTCGAAAGGTTGCAGCGATAAATCTGTTTCGTGAATCTTCATCAATATAATCAAAGGTTATGCCACATAGGGTTTCGTGAGATTATAAAGATAAAGGCTGTTTTGTGAAGACTTTGCTGTTTCAATCGAGTGTTATGCCACATAGGGTTCCATAAAGTTGTCTTGGTAAAAGTCTAAAATCTGTTGTGCCCAATAAGCTGGTTTAGATTGAGATAATAGTTGTGCCACCTTGCCCTCAAGTAGAGAATCTAAACCCGTTTATCGTCAGTTAGTCAAAACCTTGCTCCGTTTCCTCTTGCTCTGTTTTCCTGAGGAGATTGGATAGATATAAGTTGTAATTTAGTTGATTTGCGAAACCAGAGAAAACTCAGCTGCAACGTGTAAGTTCTTTCAAGAAAGCCTTGTACCTCTAGCAGCTGAAACAAAAAGACAGGACATAGTTTTAGCTTAATTTTCCTTTGCAAGTATATTTGTCAAAGCATGAGGGAGCTTCCCCTCCATAATTTGAAGAGCACTCATTGCGTAGTGTACATAGGCTGTTCATAACAACTACTACTCCAGAGGTGTTAGTTGTTACGCCAACATGTATCCAAGCTCAAGCTGAACTGGCATCACTCCCGTCAAAGTGTGGAAGTGTAACTTTGTTGACAGCTTGGTACAAGTCTCCTTGAGTTGATGGTCTTCTTTGATCATAATGTCTCCCTTGTCCTTTGTTTTTCCTTTTATGATCCATAAAGTCATTGTAGGACATATCCATCTTGATGTCGCCAGGGAGAGAATCATACTCTGCACGGCCAAGTCTCAACTGCTCCACGAATGAAGCATTCTCTTCAGGATCTGGCTGAGTGGTAACAGGTGCCAGAAAGGTGGGTTTCAATGGCCTGGCTGAGACATAAGTGTTGTTTGAAGTATGATGAGCAGCATGTCCATCATGCTGGTTGGAAGCACTGTGCTCTCCTCTATGCCCAAAGTTGTTCTGTGGAATGGTGTTCTGGCCCACTTTCCCCATCATGAGCAAAACCATATCCATTAAGGCATCCATCTTCCTTTCAAATCTCTGTCCTGGACTGATGAATCTCTCTCTGCCCTTTCCACTATCATCTCTGGTGCCGGTAACCGTCTCGTTACCCCCAACTGACCTTTCACCTTCTGCCATGTCTGTTTCCTGAGAAGACTCCCAATGAGCCCTCAAGACTTCTGAAGCTGTCTGACCTTCTGGAGCCTGATAGGGCTGGAACTATTTTCCAACTTTTTTGTCTTCCCTTGCAATGTACCTCTTTTCTCTGTCACTCATAGACAGATTGATCACAGGATGGCAAGATCTTGGCTCTGATACCACTGAAATATTCTAAGCCAATATTTTTCGTTTTTTCAAATTTCAAATTACAATCAATGCACCCGTTAAGGTTAGAAGATAAACCAAACGTGCTGAAGTAACTCTAACCAGAATGTACACCAGGATCCCGATGTGGGCAAGGTGTGAGTATTGGTCAGAAGATCTAAATCAAATTGCTTATGCAGGAACTCTAACCAAGAATGGCGCCGATGATGGCGAGCATATGGTCAGAGGATCTTCTACACTAAGTGCTGAAAGGGAACTCTACGCCAAGTATGTGCTACCCAATCCAGTATGGAGTGAGGGGCGACCATATGGCGG
Organism: Sequoia sempervirens; assembly: GCA_007258455.2. Classification (NCBI taxonomy): domain Eukaryota; kingdom Viridiplantae; phylum Streptophyta; class Pinopsida; order Cupressales; family Cupressaceae; genus Sequoia; species Sequoia sempervirens. The sequence continues at coordinate 537,094,488 of VDFB02058242.1, forward strand.
AGTGTTACAGAATACAATGCTTGAAAGGAATACTGAAAAGCTGAAAGTACTTAACACCCAGAATGTGCTTGCTAACCCATAGTGGGACAGTAGCTACCATAGGGCGGAGATGTAACTATTACAAAATAACTTCAAATGAAAGTGAGCATTACAAATCAGAATTGAACAAGCTTGATACTCACTCCCAGTACTACTGTCAGTTTACAAAATGAGAATCATTCGCCTGTCAAGAGCATAGAAACTGGAAAGATTAGCATTACAACATATTAAGGATTCCCCTTGGCTTGATTCAAGTGCCAAATCAATAACTCTCACAATGACTAGAATAATACTTCTGATTTTCTCAAATCTGCATTTTGAATTTAAAACCAGCAGCCTATGAAATTACTCAAATGCTCATATCTCACTTATAACTCACTCAAATGGCATAAACTCTGATGCACAATACTCCTAGTATGATGGCACTCAAGCTAGAAACTAAACACAGACATAAAATGCAACTAACAATTAATGCACAAATCCCAAGACAAGCTGAAAAGTACGACCCAGCTGAAAAGGGTGATTTCCCTTTAAAAATCACAGCCTTCACATTAAATTCTATAACCTTGGGAATAGGATCGGCCCCTACAAACAGGAAGATTAAGACAATATCCAGAAGCAATATTTTTGTCCTTTTTGATTTACGAATAAAAACCTTAATCTGCTATAGCTAAAAATGCAATAACTGGAAATGATCTAATATGCAAGAATATGATCTAGACAGCCACAAGCTGATTACAATGCACACAAGTAAATGCAAACTCACAAATGAGACTATTTCACCACTAGTTGCTGTATTGCAAGCAAGAAGCAATGCCCGAGCTAGGAGGCCTTCATTCCTCGAAGCAGTTCCAGAGCCAAACCGGCAGCATAACAATACTGTAGACCAAAGATGCCCAAATGATGATCCAAGTCTTCCTTTTATAATTTCTGGTTGACTTCTTGAAACCCTAAACTCCTCTCAAACTCAAAAACCCTAATCTCTTCAAAGATGGCGTCCTTTTCCTTCAAGCTCAATATTGACTTTATAAATAAATTCAATACTTTAATAAATGCATCCACTTTATAGCTTGATTTGACTTTGGGTAAAATATAAAATAATCTTTAATGAAGGCGCCACCCTCAAAAAGACCACTTTTAAAAACAACATAAAGTCAATAGACTAGGCCAAGGGATCAATGTTAAAATATAGTATTAAAACGTGACTTTTAATTAAATAACTCAACTTATCTCTCTGAATGTGCCCTAAAGCCATTAATGAGCAAGTCAACTGACCAAACTGGAGTAGGAAGTCAGCCACGCTGAACCCAACTGTAAAACTGCCAGAAATAGAATTTACTAAAAATAGTAAATTCCTGAAGGTGCTCAGAATGCCAAGACGAACATACCACTGCGAAGCTCTCTGAAAACCCAGAAAGAATCCGCAATTGAAACAATCAACCCCGAGCCAGAACATCTTTCAAAATAGGAAACCCTAATTTTACCTTCCGACTAGCCTACGGGTCTTCGGAATAGGCCAACGGTCACTGAAAAGGTCAGGCTTGAGACGGGGACATTACAGCTTTAGCTCACACTTCATTGGTTGAAGACAGTATTACTTTGATGGCAGCAACAGTTGAGGTGGATAGATGGAGTTGGGATTGTCATCTTGGTGTTAGGGGACAGATTGATGATGAGTTTTTATTGACCCTTGGTAGTAGTGATACCTTTTGCTCTATCATGGACTTCGTCGACAAGCTACAATTTGTTGTCCGTATTCATACCAGCAGCTTGATCGACATTGGTCTATGTTTCTATGCACCTAGGTTGGGCATCTTCCTCATCAACAGGAGACCACTCGGTGTGGAATGGTTTGAGGATGATATTGACACATCAGTCATGGCTACAGATTCAGGTGGCATTGGAGATTTGAGCACCAGGCTGTACTTCGAAACTTGGGAGACTGACCTTGGAGCATTTTATCAGAAGGAGATGGTTTCTTCTAAGTCTTGTACGTTGGACTTGGATATTGTTCCAACCTATTCCCAGGCAGTAGATGGCATTCATGATGGTACTCTTTCCACTCCTGATAGTGAGTCAGGACACTTGCAGTTGCTATCTGATAGAGGCCTTGTTGACAGGTGTCACGTCTCTGAATTGGAGGTATGGAGATTTAATTAAATTATTTAATTAAGTTGTCCAAATTATTAATATTTTATGAGGATAGCTTAATTGATTATTTAATTAAATCAAGAGATGTTATTAAATTAATTATTTATTAAGTTATTCCCATAAAATAAAATATCAAAAGGGATGACTTATTATTTAATTAATTTAATAATAAAAAGTGACTTAAGTGACTTAATAATAAAATAATAAAGTAATAAAGTCATTTGAGGAATATTTCTGGAATCTTCTAGAAGTCTCTTGGTGATGAGGTTCAAAAAGTATAAAAGAGGCTTGGGCTATGCATCTGGACATCTTGAGTTGAATACACCTTTCTACTACACTGCTGAAGCTAAATGCTTAGCTTATTGTTTTCCAGTCTTCGTTTGTGAAAGACCAAACCTAGCTGGTTAAGTGCCAATTTCGGTTGTGCAACACCAACCCTAGTTGGATAGTGGAGGAAGATACTTCAGTCTTTCTCATTGGACTTATTGCAATCATGGGAGGTCATTTTTGGAGAGATTTATGAGATATTTTGAGGTCTGTAATTTTGTTTCAATCTGCAGACCAGCCATGGAAGGATTAGCATTTTCATTCATTACTCTTCATTGAAGCTTCATCTCTTTGTGGGTATTGGAGGGATCACTTTGTCTTGCGAAGACAATCATTTCTATAACAATTTTGGAAGCCAATACTAATGTATTTATTTTTCTAAAAAGTTGTTAGGCAAACCAAGGGCGACCTCTTGGCAAGGGGGCGATTTTAGTTTTGGAGGCACAATAAATTCCAATAAAATTTGTGCGGCATTGCTGGGCATAGAGAAGGGAAGACCAAACCTAGCTGGTCAAGTGCCAATTTCGGTTGTGCAACACCAACCCTAGTTGGATAGTGGAGGAAGATACTTCAGTCTTTCTCATTGTGCTAATTGCAATCATTTTTGGAAGAGTTTGGGAAGTTATTTGAAGTCTGCAATTTTGTTCCAGTCTGCAGATCAACCATGAGAGAAATCACATTTTCATTCGTTGCTCTTCAATAAGGAGATATAATTTTGTGGGCACTTGAGGGATTGCTTCCTTTGGTGTTGGCAATCATTTTGATAACAAATTTGAGGAGTTTAGAGGCTCTATTTATTTTTTCTAAAATATTGCCAGTCAAGCAGGGGCGACCCTCTTATGAAGGGGCGATTTTGGTTTAGAAAGGCTGTAAAAATTCCAATAAAATTCTCCAAGGGTCGTGTAGGGTCAAAGAGTATTGGTGCAGCATTCTTGAAGGCATTGACATCTTCAATAAAGGGAATATAATCATTTTATGGTAGCTGCTACAGAATTTCCAGGTTCCACATTTTGTTGCATTGCATTTACAGTCATCTAGTCATATAGAGTTCATATCAAATGTAACCAGCATATCATAAATGTAATTTCAGTCATCTAGAAAGCAATAAATTTGCTTATGCAATGTAAATTCAATCATAGCAATTAAGCATTGAGTTTCACTCATTAGCATATAGTATTAGTGAGTTAAAGTCCATTGTATAAGGTCTGTTTGCTGTTGGGTGAAAATTATGTAATCAGCTTTTCGATAGATTACACAACTTGGACTTCAGCCACAGCTATGTGAGATGTAAATCTCTCCTCTCGGAAAGGGGAGGCGCCCTTCTTACTGCTAACAGAAGCGATAGTAAATCAAACAAATAATTACAAAATGTACACGAAACTTACGAAGTGGGGGGGGTGTGTTACATTCATCTTTCTCTCTTTTTTCAGAGAAGATGTTTACAATGCTTCACCGTTGAAAGTTCACAATTCTTAATAACCTTAAAACTAACAACTAGCAGTAATACCAATATCTCTATCTCGTCAAAGCGAAGTGTAGAGATACCAAAAGTGATTAATAACAAACAAATAAAGTAAAAAGGGAAAGCTCACGAAGGCACAAAGTCGTTCCGTAGCTTTATCAGTGTTGGATCTGTGCAGATGTATCGTTTGTCACGTTAGAAGCACAAAGTCTTCTTAGACGCAGCAATTCCTCGAATAGCATGAACGATTACAAGCACAAAGTCTTGTAGATCATCCAACAAAAGTATCCAATAGCACGAACGATTACAAGCACAAAGTCTTGTAGATCCTTCGACAAAAGTATCCAAGAGTATGAATAATTACAAGCTAAAGTCTTGTAGATCATTCAACAAAGTATCCAAGAGTATGAATAATTACAAGCTAAAGTCTTGTAGATCATTCAACCAGAACATGCAAGAGATGAATGATTACAAGCACAAAGTCTTGTAGATCATTCAACCAATGATAAACAGAAATAAAAATGCAATCTAAATAATAAATGTAACACAAAGTTTACATAAACTACTTAGAGTCCTTCAGATTCTTCAAACTAACCACTACCAAATAAGATCAACTCACAAAAGTATCGAATCCAACGCAAAGTTTGGCTTGCAATCCTTTTCTTTATTAATCGAATCTCATTCACAAAGCATGAATGCAAAGTTTCACAAATTTGTTTCAAAAAGGGCAGCACTTCGTTGCAAAACACTAAAGGATCTATTTACAATGAAAATCCCATACATTATATAGAAAGAGGGATGAGCAAAATTAGGAAAGGGATTGAGAAAATCAGGGAAAGTTAGGTGAGCGATTTCAGGAGATCTCACCTAACTTTGACCAAAGTCAAAGTGTAATTTGTTTTGAAAATATTACATCTTTGGACTTGGTGTAATTACAATTTACAAAAAGACATTCGAAAATGTCGAGAAATATTTACAAAATGCATAATGGGATGCACCGGAAATGTCTAACACCTGAGAATAGGGGGTTGCTTCACGTTTCTTTGCATTGGGCTTAAGTCTTCAAATTTCCTCCTAGTCTCCTGCACGAACTTCTCATCTGGACCAACGGTGTAATCCACAATGGTGTGAATTCTCATGATCGATCTCATGGCAGATGAGTGAACCTTCTTGCACCTGCTCAAGATGCGTCTTCAGGTTGTCCAATGTGAGCCTTGTATCACAAATGATGTTCAAGCGAAGCTTCTGAGAATTCATGATGGCTTCCTTGAAGATCGGGATATTTCGTGGCCGGCAGGAAGATACGATTTTCCTCAAGAAGTTGACCAGGCAACTCTTTGATACCTTTTTCAAGAATGGTGCGATGCCCGTCGACATCTTCCTGTATTTGGTGAAGATCTTCTGTGAGAGATTGAACCACTTGAATTATGTGTTTCAGTGATTCTCTTACCTCTACAAACTTTTCTTTGTCAGGAATTACCCCAACCTCCACCAATTTGCTGAGCTTTACCTGTTTCATTTCCGACCATGACAACAGGCATTTTTCCATGTCTCTGCGCTCCTGGGAAAGTACACTCTTTTCTTTATCAAGCTCTATGGTGAGCTTGGCCAACATGGTAGTTTTCTCATCCGCAGCCAAAATTATCTGAGATCCGTGTTCAATGATCTTTTCAACAAAATCATATAACACCCTGCCTTTGGAGGCAAATTTCTCAGCTTTCTTGACAGCTGGGTCTTCAATATTTACCACTGTCAGCGGTTGTGCATTACTTGGAGAACCTGCAAGTCTCTTTACAACAGTGGCATAATGCTCTGCCCTCTGCTTGTACATGTTACGAGCTTGCTCTACTTTAGCCAGCCTTCCCGCCAAGATATCCAAAGTGACTTGCGCATCGGCTTTTGCACTTTCGTTGGTAACCTTGCCAAGCTGGACCTTTGTTACTGTGTAGTCCTCCATATTGACATCACCTTCTTCATTTGGTGGTATGCCAATTTCAGCATACTTGTGGCCAGACTTATCAACGTTCAGCCTTGAGTATACCTTTGCCTTTTTCTTCCCTTTGGCTTTTGGAAGAACTATCTCTTCGAGGTCGAGCTCCTCTGGGGAAATCATTTGCTTTTTACGCTTCGACACTTGAGATATTAGCCAAGGAGGAAGAAAGGAAGTGTGAACTTCTGGATTTACTGTCAATTCAGTCGCCATTGCTACTTCTGAAGTTATTGTCACATCTGAACTCACCATAGGTATCGTGACAATTGGAGAAGTGTTTGTCATCATTGCTCCTGTAGTTGACACATTGAGCTGATCACGCATTGACTCATTCATGAAACGATTGAATTCGTTTTCAGAAGTGATGTCATACGTTGGCGAAGACAAGCTAGGAATGGACGATGGAGGGCTTGACAGTATATCAACCGTATGGATGCTTGTCACTGAAGGAGTATCAAGCTGGGTTGATGCTGCAGGGATAGGGGATATCTCGACTGTAGGAATGCATGTGGTAGGAATAGGTGACGAGGGAATAGGAGGTGGAGGAGTTCTTGAATCTGGAGGGGTATGAGGAACATTTGAAGTCACAGGCGATGATGTTCTGGGAATTTCCTCAATTACATTCTCAGGAGGAGAAGTAATTATTTCTTGATCATGCCCGGGTTCCTGTTGATCACCCTCTTGTCTCTCCGATTCTGGTTCGCCTTCCAAGTCACCTTCAGATCCTTCTTCAGAATCTTCATCAGACTCTTGCCCGCTTTCAAAAACCTCTTCGGCATCGAAGTCTGCTTCTGCTGAATCTTCATCTTCAGCGGATTGGTCGCTTGAAGTTTCTTCTCCATCGGAATCTATCTCCTCCAGAATAGGCTTTTTACCTTTAGAGCGAGATGGATTAGATTCCGTGATTTCTGTCTCTTGGACAGCCTGGGTATCTTTCTTACCAACAGTTAACTTGATCCTAGGACCTCTTCGTGAAGAAGTGGGAATGGCCGCTGATTTGTTTTTGTCGCAGAGTTCTTGCTTTTGGCGAGCTTCTGCTTCGGATTCCTCTCCTTCTGAGTCTGTTCTGAAACTTTTTATTGCATAACCATGTTTATGTAACCATTCTTCTGTGTTGGCTAGGAATTGTCTCAACCTTTCTCTCATGCTGGTAACTTCTTTCCTAGACCATTGTATTGCAGGCAACGGCCTTTTAGCAATGCCTTGCTCATCATAGACAGCGTTCATGATATCGCCTGGATCTTCAAAATCCTCTGGTAGGTCAGCAATACCAAGATCTCTGATTTGTTGAACAGTCAACCTGCAATAGTCCATTTTACGAATGGCTTCTTCATCTCTGCAATCTGCCCAGATGTCTTCAAAACGGTACCTGTGTTGGTGACCTTTTTGCAACTTTTTTCTGACATCTCGGTAGTCGAAATCAAACCTATACCTGTAGGCTTTCATGGTCATGATCTGCATTTCAGCATAGACAGACTTAGCTTTTTGTGCAGTTTGGATTGTATATCGGCCGATGGTCAGTGGGAACTTGAATCCACGCTTGTGGTTGCTTCTTCATTCTTTTTGCAATGACATCAACTGTCTGCATGTTTCCATGAGAACCCAATTATCCGAAGCATAACGTGGTAGCATGTAGGGACAACCAGTGTAGCAGCCTACTCTCAAGTAAGTAAACGTTGGGAATTGGAGAAAAATGCATCCAACTTTACTTACCACCTTATAAGCCTCATCAGATACTCTTCTTCTTTCCAAAGCTGGATCAAAGTTGAAGAGTAAAGGCGCAAAGAAAGCATCAGTGACCCGTCTGAAATGATGAAAGCTCTCCTTTAGCTCCAATTGATAGAAATATCTGTACACAGGCACCATCATCCGATTCCCTTTTGTAGATAGACTTGGGAATTGTCTCATCACAGCCGCCGCGTACACCAGGTAAGAGATCATGTAGAACTTCAATGTAGAAGGAGCATTGATCAACTGCTCGTGTATCTCATCACTGATTTGTTTGCCCCAGTCAATATGCACCTTCTGCCTTCTTATGATCCTGATGTATTCATACATCCAATCGTGAAAAGTGGATGATTCCGGCAAGCCTTTCACCCTGCTTAGAAACGTGATCATATCATTGACGTCATCTTTGAAGTCACTTCTCAGGAGTCCTTTCGGCCATCTGGAAACAGATGATCTAGGCTTCTTTAGCCATTGAGTGTTTATCAACTGTTTAGCTTTATTGGGATCAGCGTCAAAGATCTCCTGTGCCTTTGACATAGAAATATCAATGTATTTCTCCATATGAGGGACCTTGAAGACGATATCAAAGAAATCGGGGTCGAGTCTTAGAATCTCGTGCCCGGAAGAATCGATCACACTTCTGCTTTCTCTGATGTAATGAGACACAACTTGAAGAACAAACTCGGTATTGTGTGCAGCTGTAGGAAACATCGCCACCAAATGGAGGTTGCTGTGTACAATTGCTCTCATTGAATCAGGAAGAGGCTTCGTCTCAGTTAGCTTTGCGAAGTCAACCAAGTCTTGATGACCAACTTCTGTATCTTTTATCTCTTCGACTTTGGAAAGCACCATAGTCGGCGGATAGACGCCTTGATATTTGTATTTCATCTTGGTTTTTTCTTTCGAAGAAGAAGGAGGCTTAGTAGCAGTCATCAAAAAGAACTAGAACTCTGATCACTCTTGATTTGACGATCTTTGAAAGTAGACTGCAATCCGTTTAGCCAGAACAAACACCAATTGTTAGGAAACATGGGAAAGCGTGAAATGAGCACGAGGATGGGAAAGCATGGAGCGGATGACGAGGCACGCAAAACGATGCACAAAGGCGGAAAAACGAGGCTCAAGAGTGCACTAATCAAAAATGAAGTTCATCTGGGAAGAATTGGAGAAAACACTGAAAAAGTGTAAGGGCGCTAAAATTCAACACCCTTACATCTCTGGAAAATTGGTTTTGATGCAAGGGCGCTAAATTTTAGCGCCCTTACATCTTACAGTGTTAGGAAATTTTTTACCTTTTCAAAATGTCATAGCGCTAAAATTCAGCACTTCTGCTTTTTCTTGACAATTTTGAAATGCAGATGTAGGAATGAATGGCGAGGGCACTCGTGCTTGGAAAATGCAATTTGTTTGAATCATGAAAGCTTTTGAAGACTTGTCTCAATATTAATGCATACGCATTCAAGGGTTTCATCAGGAAATCTTTCTTTTTTGAGATTTCAAAGTTCGCTCCACAACGTATGAAGAGAGCGACATGAATAACGTGCTTAACAAGCACAAAGACGTTGGAAAGATACAAATCTGTGAGGAGAATGAAATTAAAATGAAACACAAGAATTTGCGTTGTGAAAGAATAGGGAGAATTAAGAAAAGCGGATGAAGAGAAAACGCGAATGAAGAAGAACACAACGCGTAGGAATGAAAAACGCGAATGGAGAACACAACGCGTAGGGAGAAAAGAAAAGAATGCGTAGGATTCAAAAAACGCGAATAAAGAACATTAGATCATATACAAAAAGAAAGAAGAAGACTATGCAAAAAGACTTACCCGAACCAAAGCGCGAAGAATGCTGAAGAAGAATGCAAAACCTCAAAAACGTGATTTGCAGTTGAGAGGCAAACTCGCACAGCAAGAGGAAGAAAAGAACATGAAATGTAAACAATGAAAATGGCGAATCATACTTTTAAGTGAAAAGGAAAATTAAAAACCTAACTTAAGTCGAGCAATAAATCTAGGCATGAAAAGTGGCACGATTGACGAAAAATGCGAAAACATGAAGAAACGTGCCAAAGACATGAAAAAGAGTTAAGTGGCGAAGAAAAATGTAATGGTGCTAAAATTTAGCGCCATTGCACTTTTTGGAAATTTCACTGCATGCAGGGGCGCTAAATTTTAGCGCCCTTGCATTTTCCAGACTTAGCCAATTTTGGCTTCAAGGCAGGAGCGCACTTTTTCAGTGCCACTGCATTTTCCGTAATTTACTAAGTATGAACAGTGAAACTTCGCGAAAGATCTCGTTTCGAAGGTCTTCGCGAGGCGAACATGGGGGAATGCTCGAATTGACTATTCGAGGCTTGGGAACGCATTTCGAGGTGGCTTGAAAATCACTTTGTTATGCGTGCAATGAACTTCACGAATCCTAGGAAACGGACAAGTTTCGTAGGGGGGTTATCCGTGGAACGAGTGCTGCTAGATTATGTGATAACAGCTGGATCCTGCTGGGGATCTTCCTTCGGTTGTTCTTTTGAAAAGAACGAAGGGAGAAGAAATCCAGAATTCAAGTGCCTTTATCCATCCATTGGGCTTGGAGTCAGGCAACAACGACGACAGAAACAAAAACGCAAAGACTCAAAAGGACTTAAAAATAAAAAGTATTTACATACCAACGCTGACTTCTTCACTGCATAAAGTGCTTGAGATGTTGCCCACTGTGAGGAAGGGCAAATGGCGTTCCATCTCCGTATGCTAACAAGAAACTGTTTTCACCATGCAACTGATGTATTTGGAAAAGTCCTGTCCATAGTGAGTCGAATTTCCCGTGCATTCCTTTTGGCTCTCTTCGTTTGTCCCACAAGAGTACGAGATCACCAACTTGAAATTCTCGAGACTTAGCTTTTTTGTCAAACAGCTTCTTTACTTGGTCCTGGTGTTCCACGATACGGTCAGCCACCCGAACCCGATTCTCTTCCAATTCGGAGAGATACATGATGCGCTTGTCGACAGAATTGTCAAACGTCTCATCCTTAATGGCCTTAGCCAACTTGAGGGCCGGTAGTTCCAAAGTTATAGGAATCTCGGCATTCAACCCGTACAAGAGTTGAAAAGGAGACATGCCGATTGCTCGCTTCGAAGTTATTTTGTCTGCCCACAAAGCATCAAACAAAGCCTTGTGCCACAAACGTTGATTCTCGTCCACCAGCTTGCGGATTATAGTTACCAGATTCTTGTTACTAGATTCCGCTTGACCATTACCCTGCGGATAATAGTCGGAAGAATGTGACAAAGTTATACCATGTTCGAAACAAAACTCTGTGATTTCACTTGATGAGAAAGCAAAAGCGTTGTCCGCAACAATCTTGTTCGGCACACCGAACCTGGAAATAATATTTTCTTTTAAGAAATTGCACACTACTTCTGAAGTAGCACGCTTGGTAGGTATTGCTTCCACCCATTTGGTGAAATAATCCGTAGCAGTTAAAACATAGATATGTCCAGCACTTGACGATGGATTAACTGCACCTATGAAATCAATGCCCCATTGCTGAAAAGGTTCATCAATCACAACAGGTTTTAATGGCAAAGATGCCAACCTAGGACGGCCGACAAATTGTTGGCACAATTCACACTTACGCACCCAAGATTACGTGTCCTGAAAAAGTGTGGGCCAGTAATACTTTGCTCTCAGGATTTTGTGAGCGGTTACTGGTGCTGAGAAATGCCCACCACATGCCAAATCATGGTAAGATTTCAGCAACTTTTGCTGTTGTTCTTTATCAACACACCTGAGAAATGTCCCGTCCATTGCACGCTTATACAAGCCGCTATCCCACAAGACGAAACTAGCTGACTTCAGCTTGACGGTCCTTTTTTCTTTCGGAGTTAAGTGATTAGGACATTCTCCGTATGTCAGGAAGTGAGCTATGTTGGAATACCATTCATCAGTGGTGCTAACAAATAGTACCATAGGAAGTGTACTGGGATCGACCTCTTCATCTGAGACTTCTTCATCCCCTGAAATTTCTTCATCTGGATTATTTTCTGCAATAAGCTGACAAAGACCACGTCCACGTATCAACTTAGTGGGTTTAATTTCCAGATCATATTCCTGAATCTTGGCAATCCAGTTGCCTCTTTTTGTTCCAAATTCCTGCTGTGTGAGAATAGACTTGACAGTCGAATCTGGAACGAGAACTTTCACATGACTGCCCAGAATGTAGAACCGGAAATGCTTGACAGCTTTTACGACTGCAAAAGTGTGCTTTTCCATTTGAGAATATTTCAACTCATAATTCTTTAGTGGGCAACTCATGAATGCAATGGGGGATTCAAAACCCTCATCATTTTCCTGCACCAAAATTGTTGATAGTGTATGCTCGGAAGCATAACTATACATAACAAACTCCTTGGTGTAGTTAGGGAAAACCAACACAGGTGCATGAGCAATGGCCTCCTTGATGTCATCGAACGCTGCTTTTCCTTCTGCCGTCCAATGAAAAGTGGCGTTACCCTTCATCATGTTCACAATGTGACGTGTCTTTTCAGCAAAGTCTGGAAGAAACCTCCTTAAGAAGTTTACCTTGCCGAAAAAAGAATGAACGACTTTCTTGCTTGACGGCAAAGCGAGGGACTTGATTCCATTGACTCTTTTCGAGTCAATCTTGATTCCTTCAGCAGATACTACGTGACCGAGAAGTTTACCTTCTGTCACCCCAAAAGTTGACTTTTTGGGATTGAGGGAAATGCCATGCTGACGGCACCTCTCTAGAGTTTGTCTCAAATGATAGAAATGCTCATGGCATTGCTTAGAGAACACCGTCAGATCATCAAGGTACACCACAATGAACTTACCCATCACGTCACGGAAAGCGAGATCCATGGCACGTTGGAATGTAGCGCCAGCGTTGATCAAACCAAACGGCATCCTACGATACGCAAAGGTTCCCCATGGCGTTGTGAAAGCGGTTTTGTGTTTATCGCTTGAATTCACTTCAATTTGATTATAACCGGAACATCCGTCTAGCATGGAGAGCATTTCAGATCCAGTTACATTTTGCAGAACTTGATCCATCACTGGAAGTGGGTAATTGTCCTTGAGAGACAATTGATTTAGATTTCTGAAATCTACACAAATGCGGATTTCACCATTCTTCTTACGAACGGGGATGATATTGGCTATCCACGTCGAATGATGGATAGGGAATATTATCCGCGCGTTCAGCATCTTTTGAACTTCTGCCAAAATCGTTCCAGAGATCTTGGGATTATACTGCCTCTGCTTTTGTTTGTAAGGCAAAGCTCCAACCTTGAGAGGAATGTCATGTTGCACTTCCTTGGGCCGAAATGATTTTAGATCGTCATACGAATATGCCAAGACGTCAATGTACTCCTGCAGTAGCTAAGCAAACTGCCTTCTTTCTTCGGCCGTGCAACATTTGCCAATGTTGACCATCTTAGGATTGGCTTCAGTTCCTAAATTTATCTGTTCTACTTCATTAGATGAGTCAGAATCTGAGAATTGCTTCTTTACGTGGCAATCATGCTTATCAAAAAGCTTTTCCAAGGATACCAATCCTTTAGGGATCTTATTCCCTTTGAGTTGCAAATATTCCTTGCCTGTAACAGGATCTATATCGGACACGGATTCTCGAAGTGGAGAATCGCTGCCTTCAAAATACAACTCATCAAAATTCTCTGCTTTCTCAAGAAAGGCGATAATTTGATGGTCGTCATTGAAAATCTGCCAGTTCTCTAAATTGTCAGGTACACTTGGGCGGAAAACCAACTCTATGGTGTAAGTAGAACCTTGAAAATCTTTGTGTGGTACCAAAAGCGTGGCGGAGATTGCGAGGGAATCAGCTCTAGTATTGTATTCTCTGGGAACAACAGAGATATCAAAAGCTTCGAATTCCTCAATGGAATCCCATACTAGATTACGATAATGCCTGAGTCTCTCATTCTTTGTTTGATAGAGATTTCTTACTTGACATACTATCAGCTCGGCATCACCTTGTGCATGAAGATTTTTTATACCTTTCTTCAGCGCAACTTGCATTCCCAACAACAGGGCTTCATACTCGGCAGTGTTATTGGTGTTATCAAACTGCAGCTTGAAGGAGAAAGGAAAAAACTTCCCTGATGGTGAGATGAAAACCATTCTTGCTCCAGAGCCGGTCGAGGAGCAGCTACCATCAAACTCGAGCAACCAGACACCGTTGGGATCACCAACTGGAACAGTGTCGAAGTCCAAAACTTCATCATCTGACGAAGATACATGGTCGGAGATGGACAAATCTCCTGATGATGTCTCATTTGAAGTTGAAGAAATATCATCTTCCTCCAACTCGTTTTCAGTCGAGGATTCTCCTACCTCATTTGTCTGTAGGTAGTAAGTTCCCACGCCTGATGATTCGAACAAAATCTAAGCTCTGGGATCATCTGACTCAACAACTGAAAACTTTGATTCTTTTTCAGGAATCAGCTTTTGCATCACACCTTTTACTGGTATTCTTGCTTCGGACATATCCATACTTAGCTCTCCTCCAACATCTTTGCAGAAATTGCATCCGAGGAGGATACCGTAGGAAGCTGGTACATCGGCCACGAGGACCGTCATTTTTATTTTCTTCTCCGGGTATGCGGTGAATGCGTACTGCGCATCTTTGATCTGACCGATCAGTGGCACTTGTTTATTCTCCATTGAGAAACAACGGCTGAAGGTTTTGGTCATTTCAAGGCCTAACGCAGTAGCTACCTTGGCGGGCATCACATTGTCAGACGCACTAGAGTCTATGACACAGTTACTCAGCTTGAAACCATTTACAAGTAGGGAGATGAAAAACGGATCAATGCGTCCAGAAGCAGTTGGAGGATTAGATACAAGGTTACTCTGTGATACCTTGGGTTTAGGAGTAACTGGGATGTCAGGAGGGGTATCCCGACTTGGGGAGATCTTTTTATCATTGACGAACTTGACAAGCCTGTCAAATTGGTCGGGGTTGGCTTTGAGGTATTCAGCCTCGGGCATTTGAACCTTGGTTTTCTTGGCATGATCAATAATGTCGAAAGCCTGGAAAGAACTTTGCAGGTTGGAAGTCGTAACTTCGTTGATTGGTTTCACAAAAGGCACATTGGTCTTTGGAACAGGAGGATTAGCTTTAGGAATAACGGGAGTTGACGAAGAAGAACAAGGTGCACTTACTTGTGGATTTGCTGCTTTCTTAGGTTGCCAAGGGAGGGGAGATCCTCTTTTGGCGATCGTTACTGGCGGCTTCTCCTTTTCTGGAACAGCAGCAGCTTGGGCTTTGTCAAGTTGATTTTGTTGATGCCGCGTAAAAACAGCGTAAGTGTCAGTCACCAAGTCGTCTTCTTCTTCTTCTTCTTCCATCATTTGCAAATAGCTAATCTTGGAGTCACCAGCCGATTCAGTTTCTTCTTCTTGGAAGAGGTCGACATTTTCTTCTTCAGGATATTCGGGCTGAGCATAATCATCTTGTTCAGTCTCATAGTACCCAGCGGCATTGTTAGCAGGCGGGGCTTCAAGAGCAAGTCGTCCTGGAGGTGCTGGGAGACGATTCTGATTTTTGTTGCCAGCATAATTAGGGAAAGTCCTCCTAGGAACGTCTTTGTAGTTGTTACCATTGTTGTTGTTTGACACTTGCTTCTTAAGAGACAAAACTTCATTTGCCAACCTTTGGATCATGGGATCTGTAAAATTTGAGCTGGCAGTGGGAGTACTAACATTGGACGCTGAAGATCCTGAGGCTTGCATTCTTTTATTTCCGTTAGTCCCCATCCTGATTTCTCCAGCAAGGATCATGTCGTCCTCCAGACTGGTAGCCAATTGCTGGGCTGCTTCAACGTTAACAAGATTTTCCCTACGTAAGTAAAAACTTACCTTAGGTAGTTCATTTTGATGAAGAAGCACTTCAGGTTATGATCTGTTGGTCTGGCATCATTGGGGATCCGCGTCACCAATTTATTGAATTTGGCCACAAACTCGCGCATAGGCTCGTGAGCTTCTTTACGCATGGTGGTGAGCTGCGCCAATAGAGCATGTGAATCTTCAGCAGGCTTAAATTTTTCTTCAAATTTAGTGCGAAGAGTGGCCCAATTGGTGACAGAGGCATTGGGAAGAGTAAAGAACCATTCGGCTGCAACCCCTTGAAGGGATTCAATGAACAATCTTACAGAAACATCTTCGTGCTCAATGCCAAGAACACCGCATACGATGCAGAATGCAGATATATGCTCATCGGGGTGTTGCTTGCCATCACCTTGAAATTTCGAAAGATGCTTCTTGGATACACGTGGCAGTTCGTGCAAAGGCGGAGTCAAACGGAGGGGACCGAAAGCATTTCCCCATGGTCCTGTAGGTAGTGCGGCCATGACTGGTTGCAAAACAGGTACTTGAACAGGACGTCTGCGATAAACTGACCAAACACTTGGGATTGGAGATCTTTGGCTACGTGGAGGGAAGCTTATAGCCCGTTGCAGTGGTGACCTTGCTCGTGGAAGAGCAAATGGAAAGTCGCGTTGCAACAACTCTTCAAATAGTGGATCTGTTACTCCTTGAGCCCTCAATCCTCTTGTATATATTCGGTCCGCCAGAATGTAGATCTGAATACAAAGGGTGTTACAGAGCTAACAATATACAAAAGAACAGCAAGAAAGAGGAAACTTATCTACTTCAATCCGAAGCGTGAGGCTCAGATTGCATATGTAGGTTCCCCAGCGGAGTCGCCAAAAAACTGTTGGGTGAAAATTATGTAATCAGCTTTTCGATAGATTACACAACTTGGACTTCAGCCACAGCTATGTGAGATGTAAATCTCTCCTCTCGGAAAGGGAGGCCCTTACCGCAATGAAGCAATAGATCAAACAAATAATTACAAAATGTACACGAAACTTTGAAGTGGGGGGGTGTGTTACATTCATCCTTCTCTCTTTTTTCAGAGAAGATGTTTACAATGCTTCACCGTTGAAAAGATTCTTAATAACCTTAAAACTAACAACTAGCAGTAATACCAATATCTCTATCTCGCCAAAGCGAAGCGTAGAGATACCAGAAGTGATTAATAACAAACAAATAAAGTAAAAAGGGAAAGCTCACGAAGGCACAAAGTCGTTCGTAGCTTTATCTGTTGGATCTGTGCAGATGTATCGTTTGTCACGTTAGAAGCACAAAGTCTTCTTAGAGGCAGCAATTCCTCGAACAGCATGAGCGATTACAAGCACAAAGTCTTGTAGATCATCCAAAAAAAGTAACCAATAGCACGAGCGATTACAAGCACAAAGTCTTGTAGATCCTTGACAAAAGTATCCAAGAGTATGAATAATTAAGCGCAAAGTCTTGTAGATCATTCAACAAAAGTATCCAAGGTATGAATAATTACAAACAAAGTCTTGTAGATCATTCAACCAGAACATGCAAGAGCATGAATGATTACAAGCACAAAGTCTTGTAGATCATTCAACCAATGATAAACAGAAATACAAATGCAATCTAAATAATAAATGTAACACAAAGTTTACATAAACTACTTAGAGTCCTTCAGATTCTTCAAACTAACCACTACCAAATAAGATTAACTCACAAAAGTATTGAATCCAACGCAAAGTTTGGCTTGCAATCCTTTTCTTTATTAATCGAATCTCATTCACAAAGCATGAACGCAAAGTTTCACAAATTTGTTTCAAAAAGGGCAGCACTTCGTTGCAAAACACTAAAGGATCCATTTACAATGAAAATCCTGTTGTGACCTTTTTCACACATCGCCCCATTGCAAATGGGGACCCCCTAATTTTGGCTTTGCTTTTCGGTCGTTTTGTTGTTGTCTCTCTTTTGCTGTCTATCTTTCCGGGATGTGCCCGTCTGAATTGAAATTTTGGCTAAGTCTATTAAATTGGGGTTTACATTTCTCGCGTCAATTTGAAGTCAACTCAAGTTTTGAATTGAAATCCGAGATTAACGTTGTTGTCAAGCTGCTTCCAGCAGATTTCCACAGAAATTTCATCGAATTCTGACAACTTACTATTTTTAGTAAGTGTGTAATTCCGGGCATTCCGTCAACACTTTTGAAGTTTCAATCGTCACACTGCGTCTAGAGCACATCAAGCTACTCGTTTGCAAAATTTGAGCAAAAACAAATGACTTGCTATTTTTAGCAGTCCAGCTTCCAGAGCGAATTCCAGGGTCCACAAGTTACATTTTATGATGCATGTCTGGAGATTCTTTGTGGGTTTTTCGAGACCTTCGCAGTGATATGACATGCAAAGCAGGATAACAACTTTCAGCATTCAGCCTTCAGAGGCCGATATTAGGGTTAGCATGCAGACCTTTTCAGCGCATGTCGGCATATTCTTTCTGGGTTTTCAAAGAGCTTCGCAATGGTGTAACATGCAAGTGGAACCGATCACTTTTCAAAAACTTGCTATTTTTAGCCAGTGCTTGCATGTTGAAGATTTTTCTGGGTTTTTCTGGGTTTTTCAAGATTTTTTTCAGGTAGTGTGACATGCAAAATCATCCAGCAACCGATCGGTCACTTTTCACCCACTTTCTATTTTTAGCAGGTACCACTCTAGCAGCTGCCCGGCACTTCAAGACTGCGAACTGATCATCATGAAACAAATTTCAAGTCAAACGGAGCTCATTTGATGAACATGCAGAAAATTAGGGTTTCGAGCTTGAGAGCTAAAAATGAGGAGTCAAACGACAAAGTGCCCTAAAACGGAAGTGTCCACTATGATCAGCGTCTTTCAAGAAGTCTGCTGGCGAAATTTGAAGGCAATCGGAGAACTTGCTATTTTTAGTAAGGTGTTTCAGGCGCAGGCTATAAATAGAAAGTTGATCTTGGGCGTCAACGCAGACGGGCAAGTTCACCAACGAGGATCACACTGTCCAAATTTCAACTCAAACGTAGCTAGGGAAGTCCCAGAAACGAACACTTACTATAAATAGTAAGTCACTTCAGAGGCAGCTATAATTGGCAGGTTGACATCAAATCTCAGCAAGAACAAGTCAAACATATGATAAGGTATCCTTGGCGCGAATTTCAAGACAAACGGAGTTACAGAGAATGAAGAATCAAGCATTTGCTATTTTTAGCAGGCCGAGACAGAGAAATTAGGGTTTCCTAAAATCAAGGGCAGAACACGACATTCACACGGAAGCAGCATTCAGCTGCGATCACCACGCTTCGGGCATTCAACACATGAAATTTGAAGACTTTCTGAGCAATTTCTATTTTTAGCAGGTTGCTAAAAATAGCAGGTGTGAACATGCATCAGGCATCAACAACACAAATCAGTTGAAATTCAGAACAGGGTGAAAATCAGGCTTTCCAAGGTCAAAATTCAGTTGACGGCGCAAAATTCAGAGAACTTTCTAAAAATAGAAACTCGGAGCGAATTAGGGTTGACAGAGGAAAATCAACTTAAATCTGGCAGAGGGCATGAAATTCACTAAAACGGCTAAAATTTGGAATCCAGCATTGAAATCCACCTTGAGAAGCTAAACAGAGGCAGAAAATTTTTCTAAGTCTGGAAAACTGGAAGTAGCATGGGTCAAAGGCGCCCTTGGGCTTGAAATTTCACTAAGTGTTCAAACTGAAAGTTGCACATGTAATATGCGCCCTCAACTGGAAGGGGAGACTGCCAAATGCGCCCAAGGTCTTGAAAAATGCTAAGGCATAAAAGATGAAAGCTCCACATGCTGAATGCGCCCTTGGGATAGAAATTTGGCTAAGTCCTTAAATTGGAAGCTTGACTGGTAATATGCGCCTAGGGTGTTGGGTAAGAAAATTGGAAGAAGGCCATGGTAAATGCTCCTCAGGCATTAATTGAAAGCTCTATGTATAGAATGCGCCATCAATTGAAAGTGGACCCATTCAAATGCGCCCTTGAGAGAAAACATGTTAGAAATTTTTCTAACTAATGAAATTAAAAGTTAACCCATCCAAATGCGCCCAAGGCATAAATTGAAAGTTTGATATGTAAAATGCGCCCATGGCAAGATTGAAAGTACGAGACTTCAAATGCGCCCCTGAGGATAAAGTGATTAAAAGTTTCTAAGGTGTGGAAACTTGAAGTAGCCCCCTTTGAATCCGCCCTTGGAAGAAGATGGTATGGAATTTTTTTTTGTTTTGAACTTAAAGCTCTCTACTCCATATGCGCCCAGCAGCATGATGAAGCTTGAAAATTGACTAAGTCCAGCAAAGTGGGAGCAAGGACCCCTAAATGCGCCTTTGCCTGAAGAGAGGTTAGAAAATTGAAAATATTTTAAATTGGAAGTAGACATGTCAAAATGCACTCTTGAGGGAGGAAATTGGAAATTATTCTAAGTCTTTGAATTTGAAGAAGACTCTTCTATACGCGCCTAAGGTATAAAATGAAAGCTTACCATTTGATATGCGCCCAAGCCAAAAATGAAAGCTTAACCTATGATTTGTGCCCTTGAGAAAAGAGACTCCAATTTTCGCCTAAGTGTTAAGATTAAAAGCTTGATATATGAAATGCGCCCTTCTCTGCAAATTGGCCTGAGTATTAAAACCGAAAGCTTCATGGGTGATTTGCGCCCCTCTTTGCATGGACTTCAAATTTAGCTAAGTCTTCAAAATTGAAAGCTTTATACATCATATGCGCCCAGCTTTGTGTGAAATATTGAAAGTTCGGCATGTGATTTGTGCCCAGGCCAGTGAGGAGAATGAAAGTTAGAAATTCGACCAAGTCATTAAACTAAAACATCAAGGATGGATTTGCGCCTGGGCCTAGAGACTTGGTATTTGACTAAGGCAAACAAATTAAAAGTTCAAAATGCCAAATGCGCCCACCTCTCAGGAAAGTCAAAGGGGTCAAAAGGAAGGGCGTAGATGTTTATACATGCGCCCAAGATTAGCAAAGAAGAAAATTCAAAACAGAGAGTTAAGGCGTTGAAAATGCCAAGGTGGGAGATGATAATTGCTAAGGCGTGGGAAGTAAAGTATGCTAGGCGTGGTGGAGTTAAATTTTCCCCTTCAAGTGTGAAGTGCGCTTAACATTCAAATGGAGAGTGTTGCCAAAGGATGAATAATACATGCCTAGGCGTTGGAAATTGCCAGATGAAAAATAAAATATGATGTGCTAAGAGAAGTTGATGAAATTTTCTCACCACTGGCAAGATGGATTGAAGAATGAATAAAATTTTCTAAGGGAAAAATTTTCAAAGAAATGCTAAGCGATTCAAAAAATTTCTAAGGCACAAATATTTTCTCCCTTAGAAAAACGCCTAAGTCTGGAGAGGTGATGGAATTTTCCTGAAGCGTGAGTAGAGTTGCTAGAGGTGAAGTCAGTGAATGCCAGCTCCACAAGATTGATAAAAAATTTCCAAGTCAGAGCAAAGAAATACTTTGGGATTGAAGAACAAGAATAAATTTGATGAAAGAATATTTTCTAAGGTTCAAAATTCAAGAAAATTAAATGAACCCGTTCGTTGCGCACCCATGAGTTCATCGCATTTCATAGAAAATTTTCTTCTGGGTATCGAAGATTATCGATGAGGAGTTGATTTTAAAGTCTTCCATGCTTCACTGCAGCCTTCAGGATGAATATTTTTGATGGGCACGGGATTGATGAGTTTTCCTAAGGCAAATTTGAAAATTTTCTAAGGCAAAATGAAGAAAATGTGTTTTCAAGGTGAAATTCCCCAGACGATGAATTTGAAAGGAACTGCCTAGGTGAATTTGCTTAAATTCTTCGTAAGGCTAATCTTCCTGATGAATGAAATCAAAATTGTCAATGCTCCAGCTGGTGAAGTGAATTCCTTAAAGAAGATGCAGTTGAAGTTAAAACTTTTAAAAGATGATAAGCCCAAGCAGAATGCAAGATAGGTTGGAAATTTGGCTAAGGCATGAAGAATGTGAAAGCAAAGTTGTGCTAGAGGAAAACGATGAACCCTTGGAGATCGAAGCATGAAAATCCTGGTAAGGAAGTTGAATTTATATTATGAAATGTTCTAATACCCTTCTCCTTGCTTGTTTTGCAGGAGGAATGTCGAGACCAGGCGGTGATAATTTGAAGCAAGTTGTTCAAGATGATAAATCGCGAAGGAAGAAAAGTTGCAAGAAAATGGCTAAGTGTTGGGACTTAGTATAACTCAAGATGGAGAAAAGAATGGAAGCTCGAGCAAAGTTGAAGAACAACATCAAGAAGAAGATCAAGAGCAGTCGAACTCCAGATTCTATCAAATTTTATTCTCTGAGGAGGCAATCTTAGAGACTCTTTTACCCTCCTCCAAGCGATCAACAGAATTGGTTGAACGTGAAGATCGAGAACAGTGTGAACGCGTTTTAAGGATGGAATCTTCTAGAAGGATGATGGACATTATGGCTCATTTATTACCCCACTCCTCTTGGTGGCGGTTTTTAGGGTGAATCTTGTTAGGGCTGAGGTGGCACGATCTGGGCCATCCAGTCAATTGTAATCTGAGCCGTCCGTTGGACTTGGCCATCTATAAAAGGGGGAGTCCCCCTTCATTTGTACATTCATGAGACAGTAGAATTAGAGTAGAAGTTAGAATAGAGGGACAACTTAGAAGTAGCTTAGTATAGATTGATAGTGTAGTTGAAGAAGAAGGAAAGTTTTCCTTTGAAAACTTTGCAAGAGATTGTTGTGTAAAAATTTCATAATAAAAGATCTTTTCATTGATGGTGAAATTCCTCTTTGTTATGGATAGCTAGCGAGGTTTCTTCATCCCTTCTACTTCAAGTAGCGTAGAGTAGCGTAATTTCATTTCATGCATGTAGTAGATAGGAATTGTGGAATGTGGTCTTTAATTTGAGCAAAATTCGTCTATCCATACCACTAGTGTGTTCGCTGATGGTGAATGCGCCTTGTGTGGTCAAATGGAATATCATGCACCTAACTTCGATCATGATTTGTATGTTTATATGCGTCGTTGTGATGGTATTTTCATGCTAAGTTGTGATTTGAATACCTTGAGCTACTCCTCTGAAGATTGCACCGGTTCTGTGGAGGCTGTCCGAAGCGAGGCAAAGCAGAGCCTGGTTGAAGCTTGTGAGAATTGATTGCCATGTCCCACACCTTAGAATAGATTTAGACTCTCCAAACCTTACGCCATTTCAATTCAGTACTTTCTGGTTAGAATAGGAAACCCGTGCTTCACTGATAAATCTGTCAAATTGTGAAAACCCCTTCCTTTGCTGTTGAACAATTCTGTAAGTCCCCTTGAAATACCAGCAAATCACATCAAGCCAACTGAGCCTATTCGCACTGAAAGAACCTTGGAGTTGAACGCACGAACTCTCTCGCAATCTTAGCGTGTTGGATACTTTGATCAAGAGAGGATAGGGTAGCCGTTGGCGACTTTATTCTGCGTTGGTGCGGTCACAAAAAACACATCAACAAATCCCTTACATTATATAGAAAGAGGGATAAGCAAAATTAGGAAAGGGATTGAGAAAATCAGGGAAAGTTAGGTGAGCGATTTTAGGAGATCTCACCTAACTTTGACCAAAGTCAAAGTGTAATTTGTTTTGAAAATATTACATGGACTTGGTGTAATTACAATTGGTGTAATTACAATTTAAAAAGAAATTCAAAATGTCGAGAAATATTTACAAAATGCATAAAGGGATGCACCGAAATGTCTAACCACTGAGAATAGCGGGTTGCTTCACGCTTTGCATTGGGTGGAAGTCTTCAAATTTCCTCCTAGTCTCCCGCGACGAACTTCTCTATGACCAATTGTGTAATCCACAATGGTGTGAATTCTCGGATCGATTATGCATGAGTGAAACCTTCTTGCACCTCAAGATGCGCCTTCAGTTGTCCAATGTGAGCCTTTTATCACAAATGATGTTCAAGCTTCGGAAGTCCGGAATCCAACCAAATTCATGATGGCTTCCTTGAAGATCCAGGATATTTCGTGGCGGAGAGGATACGATTTTCCTCGAAGTTGACCAGCAACTCTTTGATACCTTTTTCAAGAATGTTGCGATGCCCGTCGACATCTTCTGTACTTGGTGAAGATCTTCTATGAGAGATTGAACCACTTGAATTCTGTGTTTCAGTGATTCTCTTACCTCTATGAACTTTTCTTTGTCAGGAATTACCCCAACCTCCACCAATTTGTTGAGCTTTACCTGTTTCATTTCGACCATGACAACAGGCATTTTTCCATGTCTCTGCGCTCCTGGGAAAGTACACTCTTTTCTTTATCAAGCTCTGTGGTGAGCTTGGCCAACATGGTAGTTTTCTCATCCGCAGCCAAAATTATCTGAGATCCGTGTTCAATGATCTTTTCAACAAAATCATATAACACCCTGCCTTTGGAGGAAATTTCTCACTTTCTTGAACAGTTCTTCAATATTTACCACTGTCGGTGGTTGTGCATTACTTGGAGAACCGGCAAGTCTCTTTACAACAGTGGCATAATGCTCTGCCCCTCTGTTTGTACATGTTACGAGCTTGCTCTACTTTATCCAGCCTTCCCGCCAAGATATCCAAAGTGACTTGCGCATCGGCTTTTGCACTTTCGTTGGTAACCTTGCCAAGCTGGACCTTTGTTACCGTGTAGTCCTCCATATTGACATCACCTTCTTCATTTGGTGGTATGCCAATTTCAGCATACTTGTGGCCAGACTTATCAACGTTCAGCCTTGAGTATACCTTTGCCTTTTTCTTCCCTTTGGCTTTTGGAAGAACTATCTCTTCGAGGTCGAGCTCCTCTGGGGAAATCATTTGCTTTTTACGCTTCGACACTTGAGATATTAGCCAAGGAGGAAGAAAGGAAGTGTGAACTTCCGGATTTACTGTCAATTCGGTCGCCATTGCTACTTCTGAAGTTATTGTCACATCTGAACTCACCATAGGTATCGTGACAATTGGAGAAGTGTTTGTCATCATTGCTCCTGTAGTTGACACATTGAGCTGATCACGCATTGACTCATTCATGATACGATTGAATTCGTTTTCAGAAGTGATATCATACGTTGGCGAAGACAAGCTAGGAATGGACGATGGAGGGCTTGACAGTATATCAACCGTATGGATGCTTGTCACTGAAGGAGTATCAAGCTGGGTTGATGCTGCAGGGATAGGGGATATCTCGACTGTAGGAATGCATGTGGTAGGAATAGGTGACGAGGGAACAGGAGGTGGAGAAGTTCTTGAATCTGGAGGGGTATAAGGAACATTTGAAGTCACAGGCGATGATGTTATGGGAATTTCCTCAATTACATTCTCAGGAGGAGAAGTAATTATTTCTTGATCATGCCCGGGTTCCTGTTGATCACCCTCTTGTCTCTCCGATCCTGGTTCGCCTTCCAAGTCACCTTCAGATCCTTCTTCAGAATCTTCATCAGACTCTTGCCCGCTTTCAGAAACCTCTTCGGCATCGGAGTCTGCTTCTGCTGAATCTTCATCTTCAGCGGATTGGTCGCTTGAAGTTTCTTCTCCATCGGAATCTATCTCCTCCAGAATAGGCTTTTTACCTTTAGAGCGAGATGGATTAGATTCCGTGATTTCTGTCTCTTGGACAGCCTGGGTATCTTTCTTACCAACAGTGAACTTGATCCTAGGACCTCTTCATGAAGAAGTGGCAACGGCCGCTGATTTGTTTTTGTCACGGAGTTCTTGCTGTTGGCGGGCTTCTGCTTCGGATTCCTCTCCTTCTGAGTCTGTTCTGAAACTTTTTATTGCATAACCATGTTTATGTAACCATTCTTTTGTGTTGGCTAGGATTGGTCTCAACCTTTCTCTCATGCTGGTAACTTCTTTCCTAGACCATTGTATTGCAGGCAACGGCCTTTTAGCAATGCCTTGCTCATCATAGACAACGTTCATGATATCGCCTGGATCTTCAAAATCCTCTGGTAGGTCAGCAATACCAAGATCTCCGATTTGTTGAACAGTCAACCTGCAATAGTCCATTTTACGAATGGCTTCTTCATCTCTGCAATCTGCCCAGATGTCTTCAAAATGGTCCCTGTGTTGGTGACCTTTTTGCAACTTTTTTCTGACATCTCGGTATCCGAAATCAAACCTATACCTGTAGGTTTTCATACTCATGATCTGCATTTCAGCATAGACAGACTTAGCTTTTTGTGCAGTTTGGATAGTATATCGGCCGATGGTCAGTGGGAACTTGAATCCATGCTTGTGGTTGCTTCTTCGTTCTTTTTTGCACTGACATCAAGCTATGCATGTTTCCATGAGAACCCACTTATCGAAGGATACGTGGTAGCAGCATGTAGGGACAAACCGTAGCAGCCTACTCTCAAGTAAGTAAACGTTGGGAATTGGAGAAAAATGCATCCAACTTTACTTACCACCTTATAAGCCTCATCAGATACTCTTCTTCTTTCCAAAGCTGGATCAAAGTTGAAAAGTAAAGACACAAAGAAAGCATCAGTGACCCGTCTGAAATGATGAAAGCTTTCCTTTAGCTCCAATTGATAGAAATATCTGTACACAGGCACCATCATCCGATTCCCTTTTGTAGATAGACTTGGGAATTGTCTCATCACAGCTGCCGCGTACACCAGGTAAGAGGTCATGTAGAACTTCAATGTAGAAGGAGAATTGATCAACTGCTCGTGTATCTCATCACTGATTTGTTTGCCCCAGTCAATATGCACCTTCTGCCTTCTTATGATCCTGATGTATTCATACATCCAATCGTGAAAAGTGGATGATTCCGGCAAGCCTTTCACCCTGCTTAGAAACGTGATCATATCATTGACGTCATCTTTGAAGTCACTTCTCAGGAGTCCTTTCGGCCATCTGGAAACAGATGATCTAGGCTTCTTTAGCCATTGAGTGTTTATCAACTGTTTAGCTTTATTGGGATCAGCGTCAAAGATCTCCTGTGCCTTTGACATAGAAATATCAATGTATTTCTCCATATGAGGGACCTTGAAGACGATATCAAAGAAATCGGGGTCGAGTCTTAGAATCTCGTGCCCGGAAGAATCGATCACACTTCTGCTTTCTCTGATGTAATGAGACACAACTTGAAGAACAAACTCGGTATTGTGTGCAGCTGTAGGAAACATCGCCACCAAATGGAGGTTGCTGTGTACAATTGCTCTCATTGAATCAGGAAGAGGCTTCGTCTCAGTTAGCTTTGCGAAGTCAACCAAGTCTTGATGACCAACTTCTGTATCTTTTATCTCTTCGACTTTGGAAAGCACCATAGTCGGCGGATAGACGCCTTGATATTTGTATTTCATCTTGGTTTTTTCTTTCGAAGAAGAAGGAGGCTTAGTAGCAGTCATCAAAAAGAACTGGAACTCTGATCACTCTTGATTTGACGATCTTTGAAAGTAGACTGCAATCTGTTTAGCCAGAACAAACACCAATTGTTAGGAAACATGGGAAAGCGTGAAATGAGCACGAGGATGGGAAAGCATGGAGCGGATGATGAGGCACGCAAAACGATGCACAAAGGCGGAAAAATGAGGCTCAAGAGTGCACTGGTCGAAAATGAAGTTCAACTGGGAAGAATTGGAGAAAACTCGGAAAAAGTGTAAGGGCACTAAAATTCAGCGCCTTTACATCTCTGGAAAATTGCTTTTGATGCAAGGGCGCTAAATTTTAGCACCCTTACATCTTGCAGTGTTAGGAAAATTTTTACCTTTTCAAAATGTCAACGCTAAAATTCAGCTCTTCTGCTTTTTCTTGACAATTTTGAAATGCAGATGTAGGAATGAATGGCGAGGGCGCTCGTGCTTGGCAAATGCAATTTGTTTGAATCATGAAAGCTTTTGAAGACTTGTCTCAATATTAATGCATATGCATTCAAGGGTTTCATCAGGAAATCTTTCTTTTTTGAGATTTCAAAGTTCGCTCCACAACGTATGAAGAGAGCGACATGAATAACGTGCTTAACAAGCACAAAGATGTTGGAAAGATACAAATCTGTGAGGAGAATGAAATTAAAATGAAACACAAGAATTTGCGTTGTGAAATAATAGGGAGAATTAAGAAAAGCGGATGAAGAGAAAACGCGAATGAAGAACACAACGCGTAGGAATGAAAAACGCGAATGGAGAAGAACACAACGCGTAGGGAGAAAAGAAAAGAATGCATAGGGTTCAAAAAACGCGAATAAAGAACATTAGATCATATACAAAAAGAAAGAAGAAGACTATGCAAAAAGACTTACCCGAACCAAAGCGCGAAGAATGCTGAAGAAGAATGCAAAACCTCAAAAACGTGATTTGCAGTTGAGAGGCAAACTCAGCAAGAGGAAGAAAAGAACATGAAATGTAAACAATGAAAATGGCGAATCATACTTTTAAGTGAAAAGGAAAATTAAAAACTTAACTTAAGTCGAGCAATAAATCTAGGCACGAAAAGTGGCACGATTGACGAAAAACGCGAAAACATGAAGAAACGTGCCAAAGACATGAAAAAGAGTTAAGTGGCGAAGAAAAGTGTAATGGTGCTAAAATTTAGCGCCATTGCACTTTTTGGAAATTTCACTGCATGCAGGGGCGCTAAATTTTAGCGCCCTTGCATTTTCCAGACTTAGCCAATTTTGGCTTCAAGGCAGGAGCGCACTTTTTCAGTGCCACTGCATTTTCCGTAATTTACTAAGTACGAACAGTGAAACTTCGCGAAAGATCTCGTTTCGAAGGTCTTTGCGAGGCGAACATGGGGGAATGCTCGAATTGACTATTCGAGGCTTGGGAACGCATTTCGAGGTGGCTTGAAAATCACTTCGTTATGCGTGCAATGAACTTCACGAATCCTAGGAAACGGACAAGTTTCATAGGGGGGTTATCCGTGGAACAAGCGCTGCTAGATTCTGTGATAACAATTGCAACTCTTGAACAGCTTGTAATTCCTTTCATATCTTCTCAATACCAAGTTGGAGTGATAAGGAGTTTACTTGCCAACTATTTGTTAAAATGTCTCTCATATATAGTTGCATTGTATTAAACTAGTTTGCATGCCAAATGTTTGTAGAATTGTTCCTTGGCTGTAGGTTTACTTTTTATATCAGATTTTCATGTTTATGCATTCGAAAGGTACAAAAACACATTGCATATCATCTTAGGACATTGCTAGATGCTTGGAAACATTTGGGAATCAATTGTATTGCATTTGTATTCATCAAAAGCATTTCAAATACAATCTGAAACTTATTATCAGCAAGTTGGAAGTTGCAAGCAAAGTGTTTGTCAAAATTCCAAGGGCAGAAAATTAGTGTTTTTGGATCAGTTTTGGCAAGGCACTTTACAGTGGTATCAGAGCTTGGATCCTTCCAGCCTGTTTGGGAGCATAGTGTGAGTTATGGATTCCATGGATGATATAATCTCTCGTTATGAAGTGTACCTTACACTTCCTCAAGAGATTAGAAATGAACTTCCCTTCTTCAGTTCAAAGAAAGCTTGGATGGAGCCATTCATTCAACGACAGATTTCTATCAAGAAAAGTTTGGAGTCATGGAAAGCCTCACTAAGAAAAAGGGAGCAGCTTGAAGTATCTACAGGAGAGGTATCTAAAAGTCTTCATGATGAATTTGCAGCAGTTAGTGACCAGCATACTACAGATCCTAAAAAGAACATTACACTCCATGATGACTTCAAGAGTAAAGAAGAGCAAGAGAAAAAGGAAGACACCTTGGAGCAGCTACATGAAGATGAGTCTTCTTGTGATGTTACATTGAGTGAAGAATCAGGTGCTTCGGTAAATGAAGATCCTTTGAAGACTCAAAATGTTAGTTTAACTAGTGGAACAGCCACTAGTGACTTGATTACAGACAATGATGGTGAGACTCTACAATGGCATGATATGATTACAGATTGGTTTGAGGACAGCAGCATTATGCCTCATCATTCTCATGAAAAGAAGCTTGTGATCATGGGCAAGCAAGTAATATGATATCATCTTTTGATAGCAGCCATACACCAATTGTTGGACATGAAAACATCAAGCATAAAATAACTGATTTTGTTTATTTTGGCATAGAAGAAGTAAGGAGATCTGAAGAGATGAACAAAGAATGGATGAGGAAAGCCCAAGAGGCTAAGTTGGTGGCTGCCAATGCAAGGCAACACCTTCAAAAGGTGAAAGACAAAGTCAATCTCATCAACATGGCAAGGCAAAAAAGGATAGATCACATTCAAAGACTCCTCATTCAAATGAAGGATGAATCTGAAAATAACCTCTTTTCTAATGTTAGTGGTGAAGAGTTTGACTTGGTACAATTTGAGGTTTCTTCATGTGGTGTGATGGTTGATCATTCTTTTGAGGAGGATGATATTGTTGGTGATGACACTCTTAGTGGATCAACCACTCAAGAGTTGTCCTTGGAGGGTAATGAAGACATCCACAACCCATCTTTGGATTGGTTGCTTATATCATATCATAGGGCAACTATCTACTTGTTGGTTGGTGACTTAATCTTCTTTGATTCTTCATTGATTGATGGTTGTCCTACTTGGGTTTTCATTGCACACTCATATTTGGCATGGTTTATATCAGCTATTGAGTGGATTTAGCAAGTTGTGCTAGTGCTGCAGGAGCTACTTGGTGGTGAAAGGGACATTACACAGATCTTCACTTGGGATCTAGGTGGCTAGTGGACAGGCAGAGTTGATTCTCCAATTTGGGCATCAAATGTTGTGACAATTGAGATGGATTGACAATTGCAGATTGCTTGAGGACAAGCAATCTTTGGGAAGGGAGGACTGTCATGTCCCTGAATTGGAGGTATGGAGATTTAATTAAATTATTTAATTAAGTTGTCCAAATTATTAATATTTTATGAGGATAGCTTAATTGATTATTTAATTAAATCAAGAGATGTTATTAAATTAATTATTTATTAAGTTATTCCCATAAAATAAAATATCAAAAGGGATGACTTATTATTTAATTAATTTAATAATAAAAAGTGACTTAAGTGACTTAATAATAAAATAATAAAGTAATAAAGTCACTTAAAGAATATTTCTGGAATCTTCTAGAAGTCTCTTGGTGATGAGGTTCAAAAAGTATAAAAGAGGTTTGGGCTATGCATTTGGACATCTTGATTTGAATACACCTTTCTACTACACTGCTGAAGCTGAATGCTTAGCTTATTGTTTTCCAGTCTTCGTTTGTGAAAGACCAAACCTAGCTAGTTAAGTGCCAATTTCGGTTGTGCAACACCAACCCTAGTTGGATAGTGCAGGAAGATACTTCAATCTTTTTCATTGTGCTAATTGCAATCATTTTTGGAAGAGTTTGGGAAGTTATTTGAAGTCTGCAATTTTGTTCCAGTCTGCAGATCAGCCATGAGAGAAATCACATTTTCATTCGTTGCTCTTCAATAAGGAGATATAATTTTGTGGGCACTTGAGGGATTGCTTCCTTTGGTGTTGGCAATCATGTTGATAACAAATTTGAGGAGTTTAGAGGCTGTATTTATTTTTTCTAAAATATTGCCAGGCAAGTAGGGGCGACCCTCTTATGAAGGGGCGATTTTGGTTTAGAAAAGCTGTAAAAATTCCAATAAAATTCTCCAAGGGTCGTGTGGGGTCAAAGAGTATTGGTGCAGCATTCTTGAAGGCATTGACATCTTCAATAAAGGGAATCGAATCATTTTATGGTAGCTGCTACAGAATTTCCAGGTTCTGCATTTTGTTGCATTGCATTTACAGTCATCTAGTCATATAGAGTTCATATCAAATGTAACAAGCATATCATAAATGTAATTTCAATCATCTAGAAAGCAATAAATTTGCTTATGCAATGTAAATTCAGTCATAGCAATTAAGCATTGAGTTTCAGTCATTAGCATATAGTATTAGTGAGTTAAAGTCCATTGTATAAGGTCTGATTGCAACTCTTGAACAGCTTGTAATTCCTTTCATATCTTCTCAATACCAAGTTGGAGTGATAAGGAGTTTACTTGCCAACTATTTGTCAAAATGTCTCTCATATATAGTTGCATTGTATTAAACTAGTTTGCATGCCAAATGTTTGTAGAAATGTTCCTTGGCTGTAGGTTTACTTTTTATATCAGATTTTCATGTTTATGCATTCGAAAGGTACAAAAACACATTGCACATCATCTTAGGACATTGCTAGATGCTTGGAAACATTTGGGAATCAATTGTATTGCATTTGTATTCATCAAAAGCATTTCAAATACAATCTGAAACTTATTATCAGCAAGTTGGAAGTTGCAAGCAAAGTGTTTGTCAAAATTCCAAGGGCAGAAAATTAGTGTTTTTGGATTAGTTTTGGCAAGGCACTTTACAACAGGGCCGCATGGGGTTGTGATGACATTGCTGGAAGACCAACTCATCCAATTGTGAGTCGTGAGTCTTCTTCTAGAGATGGAAATGAACGATGGAGTACTCTTGACTATTTGGGTTTTCCATTGGCGCAGTCAAGGGAGTTCCACCTCGATTGCATCTTGAGGTGTGCTCATCAGTTTTCATTCAATCCATATGCATAGGATTTGTTTATGCAGAGAGATGAGTTGAATAAGGGATGTTCGGATTTACTTTGGTGTGATATGTTTCAGATCTCAGATAATGAGTCCGAGTTTGGCAGGTCTCTCACTTTGAGTTCTCCAGTTGAGTGTTTCTAGTAGTAGAAGTTCGAGACTTGGACTCTAGGGGATTAATTTCAGGATCAGAGATTGGATTACCATCATGCTGGTGTGTACCTGATAGAATTTACTACTTTTTGTATTTCAACGGGAGACAGGTCTTCCTGGAGGTTGTTGTGGCAATAGGCATGATGGCACGGTTGGATATCACATCCATGAGAGTTTAGCGAAGGTTGTGGAGAGGTGTTGCATTGCAGATGCTTCCGGATATTCTTACTTCCTTATAATGGATGGATGTGATCACCATTTATATTGGGATCTAGGCGGTGAAAGAGTTAGCACTGTAGTTTGGATGGGTCCCATTGGTTTGCTTCACCATTTCCAGCATGGTGAAGTTAAGATTAGAGTTGAGCAGCGGAAGTCTGAGAGTGTTATTCCTAGCAGACTTCTATTATGGATTTGGGATCTAGGTATATTTTGTTGGACACTATCCAATGTGTGGTGGGATCCTTCATGTGCATCAATGTTCCAGTTAGAATTCATTGGTGAGCATTGTGGTAGGTACATGGTGTGGATTGCTCGTAGCTTCGCATTCGGTTCACATGTACATGAGTTGAGTTCGATGCACAGTTTTAGTGCACATGGATCAGACAGTTGGTTTGTTGTCTCTCTTTGCGCAGTTGAGTTTATGATGGTGCTGCAGCAGCTTTGTTCATATGTGGGACATTACACAATCCTCTTTGGACCTCTAGTGGAGTCGTGTTTCTTGGCAATAGAGATTGCTTGGGGACAAGAAATTTCAGGGAGATGGACTATAATGTCCCTATTTTTGTGAGCATTAGGGTTTGGACGATTAGCCTATCATTTGACCCTCATAGGCTAACGCTGATGGTTAGAGGGTCCTTCTTGGCAGTCATTAGGGTGTGTTTTCTTCTTCAAGGTGCATTTGGGTTCAGGTTTGGCCTTTGTTTGACTCAATTCTTCACACTTACTACTTATAGTAACTTACCATTTTAGTGGAGTCAGTATTGCTATATTTAGTAAGGCACCTGAAGGTGATGGGTTTGTAGTGTTGATCTCCTTGCTCCGTTGGCTTGGTCAAATAATGGGTATTTATGAAGTTATTATCATTAAAGTCTTTTTAATGATAATAAAGTAGTATAAAATTATAATATAAAGTTTTAAAATTCACTTTATGCTCAATGGGGCCATGACCCTCATTTAAGTGACTTAACAGTGCTTTAATGAATTATATTTTGGAGGCTAAATATTAAAGTATTTTCTAAAGTCAATGTGCACACAAGTGATATTATTTTAAATGATATTAAATGCATTTTAGAAGCCACTAGAAGGGATCGACCTCCTTGAGGAGGCTATATAAGGTTTCAAAAAGTAAATGGATTCACATTCTTGAAGATTAAAAACTTGTGTTTTTTGGAGTTCTTGCTTGGAGAAGGAACCAGCTAGGGTTTCTACCATTGTTGAGCCTTTGGGAATGAAAACTCTCATAGGTTGTGCAATTTTGAGGCTGTGAAAGACCAGCTGAGATTATTGCTTGAGTGTGGGCTTCATCCAGGAGTCCAATCTGAGCATAAAAGAGAAGATTTGTGAAAGGTTTTCGTGCAGCATTGAAGGATTACTTTTTGCAGGTCAAAACAGAGCATATTGGTGAAGTCTTATTCAAGTTTCTTGAGCAGGTTGAAGGGGTTTATTGCTGCTACAGTTCTCGCGCTACAGTACATGTGAATAGTGTTTGCTACAGTATTTTTCATATTAGTGGAATTTACACAAGAGTTTACAAGGGTTTTGATAGAATATCATTGAAGGACAATCATAAACATTTGTGGGTGCATTGTTAACTTGTTTGAGTTTGATTGTTCAGCACACGTGAATGCTTGAAGGCTGTACATCATCTATATTGTTGGGCTGGTGGTTCCTAGCTGAGCGATTTGAGATTTGAATAGTTACCTAAAGCACTAGACGCGGCTAGGCTCAACTAATAGATTGTGGCATTTAGGAGTGAAGGATGCTATGTGTAAAAGGGACATGTGAAACCTACAGGTTGAAATGCCTATTATAGAGAAGTGAGACCCTGTTGTGACCTTTTCACACATCACCCCATTGCAAATGGGGACCCCCAGTAGTTTGCTAGTTTTTAGGGTTTTGTCTCTGTGCAACAGTTTTGTGAGGTCACTTCTTTCAGAGTTTCAAGTCAGTCTTTTGAGATTCATCCGAGCCAAGTCAATAATCCATGCTTGAATCAGTGCACAAACGTCATGGAAGTGCTCAGAAGGTTTGAAAGACAAGGATCGCCTGTGCTTTCGCCCAATTCTAACACTTCCTATTTTTTAGGGAATCTGGTTTTTTGCTTTTTTGCTTTTTTCATTTTTTGCATTTTTGGACCAAACGGGGTTCCCTTATTTTTAGGGATTTTGCTTTTTATTTTAGAAAGTCAACCCTGGTCAACTAGTCAACTTTCCATCTTTAGAACCAAAAATCAACCAAAAAATTAAAAAATCAAAGAGAAAATCAAAAAATAAAATAAAAAATCAGGAAAAGCATGAAAAAGCAAGCAAAAATCTGAGAAAATCAACTAAAAAGCTTGGGAAAATCAGTTAAAAATCAGTCAAAATCATAGAGAAAATCACCAAAAAATCAACTTAAAGGGGAATGAATTCATGATAGATTTTTCCTTAGTCTGGAAAATTCGCCATCAAGAGAGCATGTTCAACCATGAAAGAGGTCGACCCTTAAAATGAGGGACATGGCAGAAGAAGTATGAAGTCCGCCCTTGCCTTAGTCAAAAAAAAAATAGCATAGAAGTCGGCCCTACATTTAAGGGACTTGGCAAAGACTCTTGCAAGTCCGCCCAAGCCTTGAAGGAGAATTGGCAAGACAAGTAGGAAGTCCGCCCTTAAAATGAGGGACATGGCAAGCATCCTTAGAAGTCCGCCCATGCCTTGGAGAAAGTGGCAAGGACTCTTCAAACTCCACCCAACTTTGGCAAGACATGTGTGAAGTCTGCCCAAGCCTTGAGGAAGATGGAAAGCCTTCTCTAAAGTCCGCCTCACCTTGGCATAACACTTGGGAAGTCCGCCTAGGCATAAGAAAGGAAAAAAATTAAAATTTTTGCTAAGTGTTTGATGCCTTGAAGGGAAAACCGAAATTTGTCTAAGTATGGAGGCCTAGAAGGGGGAAAATTGAAATTTTGGCTAAGTATTTTAATGCTTTAGAGGAAGAAAATGAGAATTTTGGCTAAGTATTTTAATGAAAGGAAAATGTCAAGGAGAGTGTGAAGTCCACCCGACAATGGAAAGAAGAGTCTAAAGTCCGCCCTTGCCAAAATGTCAAGCATCATGGAAAGTCCGACCAGCATTTTGGAAGATAGGATGAATGGCATAAAGAGTGGAAAGTCTGCCTAGCCTAGAGTAAGGTAGAAAATTCAAAATTTGGCTAAGTATAGATGCCTTTCCTATATAACATCACCTTGGAGACACTTGGAAAGCTAGCTTGGAAGTCCACCATGCCATAAGAAAGGTGGAAGGAAATTCATGAAGTTCGTCCCAAAATATGATAAGAATTGTCTAAGGCATGAAATGCCTAGAGGAGAGGTTGTGAAATGGCAAAGGCATGAAGAAAGTTCGCCTAGACATTATGCCAAGAAGCTAGAAAGTCTACCCCTGAATCTAATGCAAAATATCTAAGTCATAAAATATCCTAAGGTAACTTGTCAAGAAGTTTGCCAAATCCGCCCCAGCCTTGGATGAGAAATGGCAAGCTTGATCCCAAGTCCGCCTTGGAGATTTGGAAAGAAATCCATCAAGTCCGCCTAGACATCAATGAAATATGGCAAGAAAGTTGTGAACTCCGACCTAGGAAAAAGGGGGATATGGGAAAGTCACCACAAAGTCCGCTCTAGGAAATGTCAAGAAGTATGTAAAGTCTGACTTGGAAGATGGATGGAAAGAAATTCACAAAGTCTGACCCAAGGAAGGTTGGCATGTGAAAGGCAATCCAAAGTCCGCCCCAGTGTAAGAGAAAAGATGGTAAGCACTAGAGAAAGTCCCACTTGGCACAAGAAGAGTAAAATCCGACCTTGGCAAGAGTGGATGGCGAGATCAAAGTAAAGTCTGCCCAAGGAGAAAAATTCAGAAAATTGACTAAGTGTTGGAAGGAAAACAGGAAGGATGAAGAGGAGAAAAGAGGAAATGAATAAAATCCTTGTCCAAGGATGGAGTTTTCCCTACATAGCACAAGCTAGATTCAAAATTGAAGACAAATCCACAAGCACAGTTCATCTAAAATCTTGGCTAAATGTTGAATAATTCACGTGAAGGTGTTACAAAATGAACTTGAATAGCCAAAATTTGGTTAAGTATGGGAAATACTTCACAGAGAAAATTCCAAGCATAGAGGAATTCTTCTCCAAATTTAAGACACTTGAAAGAATATCCAGACATCTTTGAAGGGATTTCATCTACAATCCCAGACATGTTGAAGCAATCAAGGCATCTTCTTGAGGGATTTCATCTCCTGAAGAATTAAAAACAAGCTTCCAATCAGAATCAGATGGTGACAAGAAGGGTGTTCCATACAAATTTTCTTACTTAGACAATTTCTTGACACAAATTGGATGATTCGGAGAGGGAATCCAAAAGAATAACATCAACCCAGTTCAAGCAAGAGGAATTTCAAAGCAACCAACTTCAAGTCCAGACATCTGCTCTAAGGAGAGACTTCCAGACCTCAAAGATTCCAATACAAAGATTCCAATACAGGAAAGAAGAAATCAAAGTCTCAAAAGGAATCCAAGATCAAAGCTAGGAAGAAACAAGCACAAAGGAGAGAGTCATCGGCAAGGAAAATATTCTAAGGCAAGCACGTGGAAGAAAAACGAAGCGACCAAGGAAGGCATCCAGCACGCTGAGGTGGCACCTCGTCATCTTCCAACCAATCAAATTGTTCCAAATCAACATGCAACAACTTTCTATTTTATTGTTGGTTTTTATTTAGCAAAAGGACAAGTGTCCTCAAATGTAATTTTCTCATTGGTCAAGAAGGAGTTGGTTGTGACAAACCCTAATTAGGGTTTTATTTTGTAATCTCGGTCGTTGATCCTAAATCAATCTTGGCCATTGAATTGTAATTGGGGAGCCTATAAATTGAGCTTGCCCCTCATTTGTAAAGTGTGGAGACAATATATGAAATTGTTGCATTGAGACTATTTCCGATAATAAAGGCTCTTATGCATGATTTGCTTTGAATAACTTTTATTGTCAAGTAGTAAGCAAGGTTGCATAACTTCTACCATAGATTAGAGATAGATTAAAGTTAGATTGCAATTAAGTAGAATTTGCTTTGAATGTTTTGGTTAAGTGAATGAGAGATTGATCCTATAGATTAAATGGTGAAATATTGCTCATACTTTCTTCGAATGGATGATTTGCATTTGATGTGTAAAGCTAGCCTGAGCTTGTAGTTGTGGATTCTTAACTTCGGTCTCATTCGAGGCTTGAAAATTGTAATCACACCCTTAGAAGATTGCACCCACTTTGCGTAGTTGTCCTAGGGAGGTGAAACAAAGTGCGGTTATTTCCTTTCACCTAATCTTTACTGTCTCTTAAATTCCTAGTCGTAGAATAGATCCCCTAAACCCCTATCCTTTTGCCCTTTTTTTTGAGATCTAAATTGAAAGTCCCAATTGAAGAATCTTTTAATGATAAATCCATCTAAGTCCCAAACTTGTGAAGAATTCTGTAACGTAAGTCCCTTTGTGTATTACCAGCAAATCACAATGCCCATTGAGCTTACCCACACATCAAGACCTAACAAAAGAAACCTTGGAATCGCCATATGATCTTCTCGCAATCTTAGCATACGTGGTGGTTTTTCAAGAGAGGATAGAGTGTCTTTGGACATTTTATTCTGTGTTCGGTGGATGATAAAACATACACCAACAAACCCCAGCTGTATTAGGTGGCTAGTTGGTTACCATGAATCTGCAATCATTAAAGGTTGGAGAAGTTTTAATTTGTTGACCAGGTGTTCATTCTAGTGAGCTGCTGCTGCTAACAACAATTTCCAGATTTGCTGGTGTATATGTTCAGACCTGCATATATTGCATTTTAAGTCCCGGGTATGAAGCATTAATGTTTGTAAATAAGTAAAAGTCTGATTTTATATATTTATTGCACTATGCAAGACTTTGTTGAATCTAGTATGATATAATAAGAGCTACAACAGTTTGCCAATTTGAAATGGATATCAATATTCTCTTTTGGCATTGGTATTTGTAAATGTTTATTTGCATTCTCTCTTTATATTTCTAAGCATTATATCATATCTCATTGAAAGAGAAAAAACCCAAACAAAAAACACAACACTTGCATAGCATTCAAGAGTCGGAGAATAGGAGGGTTCTTAGATTGCCTTCAACCTGTGATGAGAATAATGGACGCCCAAATGCCTTAATAAATAAAATTTATGAATTAAGGCATCACCTTGCATGCAAAAACCTAAGTGTGGGTGGAATAATATTATGGGACCCCAAATTCAGTTAACTAAATGAAAAATAAACCCTAACATGGGTGCCACACTTTCATGCACAAACAAATTTGCCACATGCAAAAAATTATTTCATTTTGAGGTCGACTTAGAAGTAAAACTAGAGTTTTAATATTATTTTAAGTTGAGTTTAAAAACTCCTTCATTATAGAGTGGCCAAGTCACTTTAGTTCAAAAATTCAAAGTTTGACTTTGGGCGCCATTACTCCAGACTAAATTTTTTCGAAAATTTCATTTGCAAACTTCACCGAAGCCTATGTTTGATCACTGACTCTGATTGACTAATGTATCCAGTAGGTTGGCTGATAGTTTCATTGAAGAGCAGGATCAAAATTGAGAAGGGGCTCCCTAGAGTTGTGTTGTGACCTTTTCACACATCGCCCCATTCAAGATGGGGACCCCTAATTTTTGCTCCATTCTGGATTTTTTTGGCTTTGGTTTTTCTCTCTCTCTCTCTCTCTATCTCTTTTCTGATGTTTGCCTTTCGAGGATTGTGCCCGTCATTGAGCCTAAACGTGAAATTTGGCCAAGTCTTAAAATTAGGGTTTTGAACTTTCCAACCAGTCTGACGTCAAGCGAGGTGAATAAATTGAAAGCAGAGATTAAAATTGCTGTCAGTATGCTTCCGGCATGCTCCCAACTAAATTTCATCAAATTCTGGCAACTTACTATTTTTAGTAAGTGTGCAATTCAGGGCATTCCGTCAACATTTTTGAAGTTTCAACAGTCACACTGCATCGAAAGCACACCAGGCTGCTCACTGGCAAAATTTGAGTTGAAACGGACAACTTACTATTTTTAGCAATTTAGCTTCCGGAGCAAATTTTAGGGCTTAGATGCAGAGTTTTTCAACGCATGCCTAGAGATTCCTTCTGGGTTTTCAGAGACCTTTGCGATGGTGTAACATGCAAAGTGAGATAACAACTTTTAGAATTCAATCTTCCAAGGCTATTTTTAGGGTTTGCATTTCAGAGTTTTCTTTGCATGTTTGCATATTCCTTATGGGTTTTTTGAGAGCTTCGCAGTGATGTGACATGCAAACGGAGATAATCACTTATTCAGGAACTTACTATTTTTAGTAGATGCATTTTGGCAGCCGCCTCCCAGCACTTCAGAATCACAAACTAATCGCAATGCAATAGAAATGAGAACAAATAGAGATCATTTGATATGCATGCAAGTCATGAGTTTTACAAAATAATACGTTTTTTCCTCATTTACAAATGTTCATTAAAAATAATTTCGACTTCTCTTGATTTCAAAATTTCAAGCAAAAGAATTTCGATTTCATAGTGAGTTTAATATTTTCTCCATAGTCAAAACCGAAATATTTCACCATTGTTTTAAATCCTTTTATTTTTCTATTACCTTTGTGTTCAGTTTCAATTTATTAAATATGTTATGTGTCAATTAAATTTATACAATTTACATTTCAATATCACACATTTATATATTTAATCATATATGTATTTTAATTAAGTGTAATATTTCTAAATATATAAATATATATATTTTCCGACATTATATCGTGATATATATATATATATAAGTAAATATTACCTTAATATTAATACATATATTAAATATATAAATATATAATACATTTACATAAGTATTTATGTATTTATGTATTTATGTATGTATATATCCATAAATATAATCACATTGCTAATATATACATTAATACATAAATATTCATGTAATTTTGCTAGGCAATATTATTATATATTATTTTCTCTACAGATATCAGGCGGACTGTGTACATATATATATACCTGTGTATACGTATGTATTTGTACATACATGTCAACACATGCGTATGAGCATATCCGTCTGCTTAACATACACATGTATTGATATGTCTGTACATATAAATACGTGTTCACAATGTATAGATGTATGTGTGTTCCCAATCAATCATTAACACATAATTTTCACCTCACTCATACTTGGGTCATGGTATAGCAAGTCTGACGTTTAAACAATCACATCTCCTAAAGCATAAAGAAGTGAATTTAGAATCCTTATGGTCAATAAACAAGCCTACGGATGACTTACCGTTATCTCGACAAACAGACTTGGCTTACTCAATCTATAGTATGTGTGTGTATGCTCAATTTGGTAATCGTTACTATTTACCCGACCAAGTTCCTCCCCGAATGATGTCTCTCCTCTGTCTGGAGGAACAGTCTTCATACCTGCACATCATGACATGACATCGGCAGTCATATGCTCATAACAAGGTAAAAACATCTCACAAGTTAAAATAACATTATTCCATATTTGTATGCAACATTTAATCAAGACTAAATCATTTAGAAGTAACAATCAAATGAAACCATCATTTAAACAGGACTCATTCATTTAATAACGAGATCAACCATGTTTTATTCATCATCAAGATTCAAACATTACAATCAATTGCCCTATACAATAGTAGCTATAAAATCGGGATGTAACACAACTGATTCATCAACCATGGCAACCTCATGCTGATCGGAATGATCTCCTTCATGTGATTTAGATGAAGATATGACTGCACTGCATACCTCAATATGATGTTCACCCTCTTCAAACTTGGAAAAATCTGAATAATTTATAAGAAGGTCCTCATCATGCCTTGGGGAAGTTCTTTTATGCAACATCTGTTCAAGTTCATGATCTTGAAACACATATGCATTCTTTTCAACTTGACTGAGACCTTCATGCATGTCCATCTTTTGAGATCTCAAGACAAGATCGTCTTCATTTACTTGAATTTCAGCAAAATGACTTTCATCGTCCTGCTTTTCATCAATGGCTTTCTGAGACTGCATAAACCAGAAATGGGAGTCGCCAGCTATGTATGCTTCCTTTTCCTGGAAGAGAATAGCGAGATCACTTGGATTGGTGTCAGGATGCTTCGGTATTGCTTTTACTAATGGTACCTGTTGATGTGTTTTTTGTGACCGCACCAACGCAGAATAAAGTTGCCAACGGCTTCCCTATTCTCTCTTGATCAAAGTATTCCGCACGCTAAGATTGCAAGAAAGTTCGTGCGTTCAACTCCAAGGTTCTTTTAGTGCGAATAGGCTCAGTTTGGCTCGATGTGATTTTGCTGGTATTTCAAGGGGACTTACAGAATTGTTCGGCAGCGGAGAAAGGAATTCAAATGCTCGAAAGATTTGTCTATGAAACGTGGGTTTCCTATTCTAACCGGAAAGTACTGAATTGAAATGGGGTAGGGTTCAGAGAGTCTAAATCTATTCTAAGGTGTGGGATGTGGAGCTCAACTTCAGCAAACTTCTACCATACTTCGCTTTGCCTCACCTCGGACAGCTTCCACGGAGTCGGTGCAATCTTCAGGGGAGATGACTAAAGATGTTCAAACCACCATTTGACATGGAGATACCATCACAACGACGCATACCACCATTCAAACTGTGATTGAAGTTAGGCCCAAACATTTCCAGTTGACCACACAAGGCGCATTCACCATCAACAAATACACTAGTGGTATGGATAGACGAAGTTGCTTAGATCAAACGCCACATTCCACAATTTCTATCTTCTACTTGCATGAAAATGAAATTTATGCTACTCTACGCTACTTGAAGTAGAAGGGATGAAGAAACCTCGCTAGCTATCCATAACAAAGACGAATTTCACCATCAATGAAAGATCTTTTATTATGAAAGTTTTACACAACAATCTCTTACAAAGTTTTCAAAGGGAAAACTTTCCCTCTTCTTCAAATTATGCTATCAATCTATACTAAGCTATTCTAAGCTATTACCTAGTTATCTCTCTACTCCGACTTCTACTCTAATTCTACTATCTACTTTCTAATCCCTTACAAATGAGG
Source organism: Sequoia sempervirens (assembly GCA_007258455.2). Taxonomy (NCBI): domain Eukaryota; kingdom Viridiplantae; phylum Streptophyta; class Pinopsida; order Cupressales; family Cupressaceae; genus Sequoia; species Sequoia sempervirens. The sequence goes on from VDFB02058242.1 coordinate 537,137,138, forward strand.
GGGACTCCCCCTTTTATAGCTAGCCAAGTCCCAAAAGACAGCTAGGGTTACAATCAATAGAGTGGCCAGAATCGTGCCACCTCAGCCCTAAACAAGATTTTCCCTAAAAACCGCCAGAAAGGAGAGTGGGGTAATAAATGAGCAATAATGTCCACCATCATCCTTCTAGAAGATTCCATTTGTAGATGCGTTCACACTATTCTTGATCTTCTTTCTTGGCGTTGTTCTTTGACTTCTTCCACTTGAGGGTCTCATCTTCGTCACTTGAGTTATACTAAGTCTCAACACTTAGCCATTTTCTTGCAAATTTTCCTCCTTCGAGATAACTTTATCCTCCTCCGAAGGTTGTAATATCATCGCGCTTTACCACTTCCAGTCATCGTGCTCCGGCCTCGACATTCCTCCTGCAAAACAAGCGAGGAGAAAAGCATTAGAATACTTCATAATGTAATCTTAACTTACTTACCTAATTTTCATGCTTTGACTTCCAAGAATTCACTTCTTCGCGTTCAAATTCCTCGTGCCTTAGCCAATTTTTTTAACCCATCTTCCTCAAGGGCGTATCATCTTTGAGAAATTCACTTCACTAACTGGAGTTCTGATACTCAATTTTGTTCATCTCTGACTCTGGAAGATTAGTCCCATGAAGAACTTGAGCAAATTCACCTAGGCAGTTTCTTTCAAATTCATCGTCCGGAGGATTTCACCTTGAAAACACATTTTCTTCATTTTGCCTTAGAAAATTTTCAAGTTTCCCTTAGGAAAACTCATCAATCCGGTGCCCATCAAAATCTTCATCCCAGAATCCTCGACAAGCTGTGGAAGACCTTAAAATCAACTCCTCATCGACAATCTTCGATACCCAGAAGAAAATTTTCTCCGGAACGTTCCGAATCCATGGGTACCCAACGAACGGGTTCACTTAATTTTCTTGAATTTTGAGCCTTAGAAAATATTCTTCATCAAATTTATTCTCGTTCTTTGATCCCCTCTGAGAATTTTGCTCTGACTTGGAAAATTTTTACCAATCCTGTGCAGCTGGCATCATCTGACTTCATCTCTGGCAACTCTGCTGTGTTTCAAGGAAAATTCCATCACCTCTCCAGACTTGGGCATTTTTCTAAGGGAGAATATTTTGTGCCTCAGAAAATTTTTAAATCATCTCTTGGGAAAATTTTGCCTTGGAAATTTTTTTTTTCCTTAAAATTTTGGCCTGTGAGAAAGACACCAACTTCACTTAGAAAATTTTATCCACAAAGGTGCCTGGCACATTTTATTTTTCTAGCCACCACTTCGTATTTTACTCCACACTTGAAAAATGTTTTTGAAGCTCCAATGCCTTAGAAAAATTCCCATCACTCATCATATACTTTATTTCATACCCAAGGCGCATAGCACACTTGAGGAAAAGGAATCACGCCTTGGGAAATACTTTCAACACATTGCATTTTCAACACCTAGCAAGTTTGTTTTAACTTCACACTTCACTCCACACTTTAGGCGCATAATACACTTAGCATTTTATTTTCACACCTCACATGTCTTAGGAAATTTTTTAATGCCTTATAACTCCCATCACCCTTGGCGCCTAGCACTTGATGGAGGAAAATCAAAAATCACGCCTAGAATTCATCACCTTTCACCACGCCTAGGAAAAATCTTCTAAGACTTACCACCTTGGGCGCATTTTGCACATGATGGAGAATAACGCCCAGCATTTACCTTGAGTTTACCACGCTTTGAAGTATTTTCACCTTAATTACCACCTCCATTCACTTATTACACCTCAAAGTAGGCGCATTTCCATGTAGGCAAAGGATGACTCTTCAACTCTCGTTTCTTGTCTTCACATGCTCTGTTTTGGGCGCATTTTCATGTAGGTGAGGGATAAAGACTTTGACTTGTTGACCCACTTTCTTCTTGGGCGCATTTTACTAGTGGAGGAGGATATTTTCTCATACTTAGAATTTTTTCTTGGGCCTCTTGCTAGCATGTGGGCGCATTTCACAGCGGGTGGAGGATGAAGCATCATACTTAGAAATTTTATTTTATTTTTTTAACTTCTTCATCCCTTGAGGGCGCATTTTACCCCTGGAGGTGGATGAAACACTTTGACTTTTCTTTGACCAGTTGTGCTTTGGGCGCATTTTGGCCTGTGTACTGGACGAGCTTCATGACTTTGAAATTTTCCATGCTTCCTTACTCACCTGGCGCATTTTAGCATGTCTACTGGATGAAGTTCCAGACTTAGAACTTTTTCCATCATTTTCGCCAGCTTACGTGCCCTGCTATTTTTAGTAAGTCCTCTTAATTCTTGAACTTCGGAAGCTCAGAATGGCCTGAAATTTTAAACATAGCCTCTTCATAACCTTATCAACCTGTCGGCACTGCCACTTTTAGTCACCCTGCTATTTTTAGCCTGTTTCTGAAGGTGGCTTACTATAAATAGTAAGCTCTTGCTTCTGATAGCTCCATTGCTCCGATCGAGTTGAAATTTGGATGAGGTGCTCCTCACCACGTGCCCTGTTGGCTGACACTGACGCATGCGCTCAATTTACTATTTTTAGCCAGTTTCCAAATTGACTTACTATAAATAGTAAGTGCTCCGTTTGACTTGAAATTTCACCAGCAGATAGCCTGAAGGACGCTGATCGCAGTGGTTTACACCGGTTTTCGAAAATTCTGACTTTTTGCACCTATTTTTAGGCTCCGAAGCTGAAAACCCTAATTCGCTCTGCATGCGTATCAAATGATCTCGGTTTCCATTCGTTTCTGTGGCACTGCGATCAGCTCATGAATCTGAACTGCTGGGAGGCGACTGCCGGGACACACCTGCTAAAAATAGCAAGTTCCTTACTGAGTGGGAGTCCGTGTTTGCATGTCACACCATCGCGAAGCTCTCGAAAAACCCATCAGGAATCACCCGACATGCAAAAGAAACCCTGACATGCAAACCCTAAAAATAGCCTCCGAAGGTTGAATTCTGAAAGTTGTCGCCTCGTCTTACATGTTACATCATCGCGAAGGTCTTGAAAAACCCAGAAGGAATCACCCGACATGCAAAAGAAACCTCTGCATCTGGACCCTGAAATTCGTGCCGGAAGCCAGACTGCTAAAAATAGTAAGTTATCTGTTTTCGCTCAAATTTTGCACGCGAACAGCCTGATACGCTCTGAATGCAGTGTGACTGTCGGAATCTCAAAATAGTTGACGAATTGCCCCGAATTTCACACTTACTAAAAAATAGTAAGTACCTTGGAATCTGATGAAAATTGGCTGGAAACCATCTGGATGCCTGCTGACAACAACGTTAGATTCAATTTTCAATTTACTCACTTTATTTGCCCCAAACTGACCAGGAAAAATGAAACCCTAATTTTCGGACTTGGCCAAATTCACGTTTAAACTCACTGATGGGCACAATCCCGGAAAGATAGACAGTAGAAAAGAGAGACAACAAAACGACCGAAAAGCAAAGCCAAAATTAGGGGGTCCCCATTTGCAATGGGGCGATGTGTGAAAAACGTCACAACAGTACCTCAACAGCAAGCCTCTTCGGAGGTGAAGATAACTTGTGTTGATTCCCAACAGAAAAATTATGAGCTAGCTGCTTTTTGAGGACAAGTAGCTCATTTATCAACCTTTGCACCATAGGATCTGTCCTCGTGATGGAAGAAAATAACTCCAAATAAGGGGTTTTTTCGGATTCATTTGATTCAATTTTTATTTGCCCAACAAGAATGAGATCATCTTCAAATTTTGTCGCCAAGGTCTGCACCATTGCAAGAGTAGCTGCAGGTGCTCTTCTCAATAGAAAACCAACCTCGAGCACTTGAGCATTTACAAAGAAACATTTCAAGTTCTCAGCTGTAGGTTGAGCAACAGTTGGAATTCTTCGTGTCAACTTGTTGAAGTGAGCAATGAACTCACGCATGGGCATGTGAGATTCCTTCTTCAACTGGGTGAGCTGAGCCAACAAAGCATGAGCGTCTTCAGGAGGCTTGAACCTTCCTTCAAACTTGGCTATGAGAGTTGTCCAGTTTGTGATGGTACTTGGTTCCAAATGATAAAACCAATCTGCAGCAACGCCTTGGAGAGTCTCCACAAACAGCCTTACAGATACATCTTCGTATTCAACACCATGAACTCCACAAGCGATGTAGAAAGCAGCAATGTGCTCGTCAGGATGTTGTTCTCCATCACCAAAAAACTTGGGAAAGTTCTTCCGTGAGCCTTCAGGAAGAGCATGTAGGGGTAAAACTAGGCTCAACGGACCAAAAGCATTTCCCCAAGGACCTTGAGCAGCTATTTACATGTCCTTGGTGAAATCTTGAAAAACTTACAAGAAAATAAATTACAATAAAAAAAGGACACAGGTATACTTCAAACGAAAGCATGAGGCTTTAGAATGCGTATCGTGTCCCCAGCGGAGTCACCAAAAAACTGTTGGGTGAAAATTATGTAATCAGCTTTTCGATAGATTACACAACTTGGACTTCAGCCACAGCTATGTGAGATGTGAATCTCTCCTCTTAGGAAGGGGAGGCGCCCTTCTTACTGCTAACAGAAGCAATAGTAAAACAAACAAGTAATTACAAAATGTACACGAAACTTACGGAGTGGGGGGGGTGTGTTACATTCATCCTTCTCTCTTTTTTCAGCGAAGATGTTTACAATGCTTCACCGTTGGAAGTTCACAATTCTTGATAACCTTAAACTAACAACTAGCAGTAATACCAATACCTCTATCTCGTCAAAGCGAAGCGTAGAGATACCAGAAGTGATTAATAATAAACAAATAAAGTAAAAAGGGAAAGCTCACGAAGGCACAAAGTCGTTCCGTAGCTTTATCAATGTTGGATCTGTGCAAATGTACCGTTTGTCACGTTAGAAGCACAAAGTCTTCTTAGACGCAGCAATTCCTCGAATAGCATGAACGATTACAAGCACAAAGTCTTGTAGATCATCCAACAAAAGTATCAAATAGCACGACGATTACAAGCACAAAGTCTTGTAGATCTTTCGACAAAAGTATCCAAGAGTATGAATAATTACAAGCACAAAGTCTTGTAGATCATTCAACCAAAACATGCAAGAGCATGAACGATTACAAGCACAAAGTCTTGTAGATCATTCAACCAAATGATAAACAGAAATACAAATGCAATCTAAATAATAAATGTAACACAAAGTTTACATGAACTACTTAGAGTCCTTCAGATTCTTCAAGCTAATCACCACCAAATAAGATCAACTCACAAAAGTATCGAATCCAACGCAAAGTTTGGCTTGCAATCCCTTTCTTTATTAATCGAATCTCATTCACAAAGCATGAACGCAAAGTTTCACAAATTTGCTTCAAAAAGGGCAGCACTTCGTTGCAAAACACTAAAAGATCCATTTACAATAGAAATCCCTCACATTATGTAGAAAGAGGGATGAGAAAAAATAGGAAATAGATTGAGGAAATTAAGGAAAGTTAGGTGAGCGATTTTAGGAGATCTCACCTAACTTTGACCAAAGTCAAAGTGTAATTTGTTTTCAAAATATTACATCTTTGAGCTTGGTGTAATTACAATTTACAAAAAGACATTCGAAAATGTCGAGAAATATTTACAAGATGCATAAAGGGATGCACTGGAAATGTCTAACACTGGAGAACAGGAAGCTTCTTCATGTTTCTTTGCTTGGGCGCAGAGTCTTCATACTTCTTCCTGGTCTCCTGCATGAACTTTTTATTTGGAAGAACCAAGATCAAAGGACATCACCTTCGGGATCACTTAACAAGATTTGGAGAGAAACTGCAAGGATGGTGAATCAACAGGCGTTAGCAAAAAAAGAAGCATTGCGAAGCGTGAAGCGAGCAACAATGTCGAGCAAGCATGAAACGGAGGATGATGCACGGAAAACGATGCACGAAGTGGAAAAAACAAGGTTTGGAGCAAAACTGGGAAAAATGGAAGTGTTTTAAGAAAAAACTGGGAAAAGTGTAAGGGCGCTAAAATTTAGCGCCCTTACATCTTTTGGGAATTCAGACTTTGATGCAGGGGCACTAAATTTTGGCGCCCTTACATTTCTGAGAGTTAGAAAAATATTTCAAAGTGCAAGGGTGCACTTTTTCAGCGCCTCTGCATCTGAAACATGGTTTTGGAAAACAGATGTAAGGAGAATAGGAGATTAATAAAGAGGAACGACTTACCAAAATGAAACGCGAAGAGTGCTGAAGAGGAATGGTGAAATTCTCAGAAAAAACGTGTTTGTAGTTTGAAGAAAACTCGCCCAGCATGAAGAGAGGAAAGCAAAAGATCATAACAATGAAAATGGCGAATTAAAACACTTTTAGCAAAAGAGAATCAAAAACCTAACTCAAGTCGAGTAATAAATTTGGGCATGAAAAGTGGCACGATTGACGAAAAACGCAAAAATCATGAAGAAACGTGCCAGGGCCAAAAAAAAGTTAAGTGTCAGGAAAAAGTGTAATGGCGCTAAAATTTAGAGCTATTACATTTTTAGAAATTTCACTTTCATGCAGGGGCGCTAAATTTTAGTGCCCTTGCACTTTTTGTACTTAGCCAAAATTTGGCTTCAGGGCAGGAGCGCACTTTTTCAATGCCACTGCATTTTTCGCAATTCGATAAGTACGAACAGTGAGACTTCGCGAAGGAGCTCGTTTCGAAGGTCTTCGCGAGGCGAACATGGGGGAATGATCGAATTGTTTATTCAAGGCTTAGGAACGCATTTCGAGGTGGCTTGAAAATCACTTTGTTATGCGTACTTGAACTTCACGAATCCTAGGAAATGGACAAGTTTCGTAGGGGGGTTATCCGTGGAACGAGCGTTGCTAGATTCCGTGATAACAATAACATCGACAAGCAGTTCAAAAACCTGAGGAGAACGAGGACGTTCTATATGAGCTTGTATGTTATCTACATGTTGGCGCGAATGACGAAATACAAGGGGCTGGCCTATCAGGAACCAATTGGGTGTGGCTTCAACCAGTTCAAGATTCATGAATCTTGTAGGTAGTTGCATCTCACGAACACTCCTCATTTCAAGAGGGTGAATAATGCCTTCACCATGTATATCACAAGGTCTCTTTAGGGGAGATTGCAGCAGAGGATATCCCAGGAGGCACAAGAATTCATCGAGGAGTATGGGTTTTGGTTTATCCAATTAGACAAGTTCACATATTTGAGGCTGCCGGGTCACCATTCCTATGCCTACCGACTGCCGAGGTACCCTACTGACGGGATGATCATGCTTGAGGTGTCTAGGCAACTTGTGGCCTATGACAAGATTATAAGAAGGAAGAAGAAAGGAGGATTGCACTTTCCTCTCGTCTTGGGAAATTCACTTGAGGAGTGCCCTTCGTTGCAAGCAGCTAAGGAGGCGGAAGAGGAACTGCAATTCTATCAGCTCACGCTCCATACCAACCGGCAGGACTTTGATCCCCGAGGAAAGATTGGCACTGTACAGGGTGAAGAGTACAGGCACAGGACCCACTTGGAAGACTTTTGGGCAAATGCGCAAGATGTAGGCGAAATTACAAGAACATTCTCCAGATTGCCCCTAAAGCTGATTAGAGAATGCGAGGTGGTCCCAGTGCCGGATCAAGTTGAAGAAGATGCCAGACTCACACACCCAGATTATGAGACAATAAAGAATACGCCAATCCCACCTCTGGATTGGGCCGAGCCGGAAATTGCAGACTTAGACACCTTGTCTATGCCTGTCATGACCTTTACAAGGAGTTGGGTGGACGGACATGTCCACAGACTAAAAATATCTATCGCTCTCTTGTACAACCTAATGGGAAATCGGAGGCCACCGGTGTCAGCAAAGAAGAGGAAGCAACTCGCCCAAGCTTTAGAGCCACAGCGGCAGAAGGAGCCAACTCAGCCTGAACCCAAGAGATCGGAGGAGACGTCACCCACACAGTTGCTAGCTCAATCCTCCAGCGTACACGAGGTCTCGATGTTTGTGAATCAGAGGGGTAGAGCGAATGAGGAGCCAGAGGTTGGAGAGGTCAACCAACCGTTGCCAAGAGAAGTGGACAGTCAAAGCACCAATGCTCCCGAGGGCATTGATCAGCCAGATGAAGGAGAAGAAACAAAAACAAATATCCGCTTTGATCGTGCACTTGGGGCGGCTTTCGAAGAGGAAGATATTATAAAACCTGAGGATAGAGCTCATGGGGAGGACAATCAGCATATGGAGACGATTGAGCCTCAGCCAAATATTGCTCAGGAGGGAGTTCGTGAAGTGGAGGCAACTGAGGAACAAACCCTCATTGTTTATGATGCTCAGCGTGATTGGCTCCCACATGCAATACGGAGAGATCAAGAGGACGACGCTGACCTGGCAGTGGAAATGGAAGAACTTCTGAATAGAACAAGTCGCCCAAGAGGAAGAGAGCCAAAAAGTATTCCCGGATGGAAACTAAGGAGGGTGGTTCACGCACCTTTCATGTAGCTATTCCGAGGGAGGATTGTGACTTGGGTGATGTAATGCCCAAAAATTACACTATCACCACCATTGAGTTGGGACGTCCTTCTGGGACTCAAGTTGTTGAGGAAGCAGAAAACTCCTTCCAGACCCTAAAGGATAGGATGGTACGAAAGGAGGAAAAATATAAAAGATTGAAGAAGGAGCATAGGGCATTGGTCGGGTATGTGCAGCATCTATCGCATCCTTGTGCTCAAGAGAGGCCAGCAGTGGAGGTTCCACCTGAGCTGCACAAGAGTCAATTGGTGGACTCGAGGAAATGAAGAGGGTTATTCAAGAAGGAGACAAATGGATAGGCAGTGTTCGTGCTGAAGCCGAGAGATTCATAGCCGACCTCGTCTCCTCTTTTCAAAATGCTTCAGGTATCCTCTCGCGCTTGGAGAATGTTGAGCAAGCTTGGGGTGACACTCACATATTCCAAGACAACCATCCCTCGCCTCGCTGCTTTGATGCGCATACCCATGCAGACTTTGGTCGATGAAGGGGTGATCCAGGCTGGCGACAAATACGATTTTCTTGGGTGGCATTCAGTTGCATTCACAGGCAAGGGCTTCTTCGACATGGCAGCAGCAGAGTCTTCAAAGATACGGAGGGCAATGAAGAATATTCAGGAGAGCATCTTCAACACGTTGGATGCATTATTTGCCAAGAGGTTGACTCCGGAGGAGGTCAAGGTAGATGGTTTAAAGGCAAGGTTGCGGCCTTTCTTCTCCGAGATGCGGAGGTTTTCTCAGCTCGACTTCGAGAATATTTCCACGTTCTCAGCCATCATTCAGAGCACTCAGGAGTCAATTGAGAGCTGGAGGAAGTCATGTGATCGGCATGAGCAGATGGTAGCTATTCTAGAGTATCAGCTCAATCTTACTCCAGCAATTTCAGAGGAGGAAGTTGACGAAGTGCTGGCCCAGTTCATAGCTTACACGGTTAGAGAGAAGGGCAATGGAAACAAAATCTTGGATGAGAATCTTCTGGAGGGATAGTGGGCATTAATTGCCCATAGTGGTCAAGGAGGAATCTTCTATTTTTGTACTCATTAATGACGCCACTCCTCCACCTTCTGGCAATTTTTAGGGAAAATCTTGTCTAGGGTTTTGTGGCTCGATCTGAACCGTTCATTGTACTTTGATCTGGACCATCCATTGGATTGGCCAGCTATATAAAGGGGAGTCCCCTCATTTGTACACTAGTTAGTCAGCTATTTAGTTAGTTGGATATCAGATCGAGTTAGAGATTTTTGAGAGTTAGAATAGTTTTTCATTGCATTGTTTGAAGGAGAAGGGGAATTCTCCCTTTGAGAATTTTTGTAAGAAATTGTCACGAAGGCTAATCATAATAAAAGCATTTCATTGATGGTGAACTCAACTTTTGTTGTGAGTAGTTTGTGAGGTTTCTTCTTCCTTCGACTTCAAGTAGGGCTTAATTTTCATGCAAATAGTTAGTTATGGGTGTTTATGTTTGATGTAAGTGAGCTTCTTTAGTCCATACCACTAACAATCTTACTGATGGTAAGTTTGTCCTGCGTGATCAACTGGAAAACTTTTATACTTAACTTCGGTCAAGATTCATGTGTAGCTATGCATTGTTGTGATGGTACTTGCATCGTTGAATCGTGATTTGAACATCCTTTTTCTCTTTTGAAGATTGCACTGACCTTGTCGAAGCTGTCCAATAGGAGGCTAGACAACGTTTGGTCGAAGTTCATTGAAATTAAGCCTAACACCCCTTGCATTTAGGTTAGAATTTAGACCTTCTAAACCTTGCACTCATTTTAATTCCACACACTTTTGGTTAATTTTAGGAAAACTCACACTTCAAAGCTAAATCATTCGCACAAAAATCCCTTTCAAAGCATCTATTTACTGTTTACTGCAAGTATCCTAAACAATTGTGTAAGTCCCCTCATAAAAACAGCATTTCACAACAAACCTACTGAGGGCATTCCAAGCATTTCAGAACCTTGGAGTTGAACGTGTGATCTATCTCACAATCTTAGCACACGGAATACTTTGATCAAGAGAGAACGGAGTAGCCTTCAGACCACTTTGTTCTGCTGATTGGTGCGGTCATAAAAGTCACATCAACAGGTTTGACATCTTTTTCTGAATCTTTACTTGGTTGTTTATCATTATCTTGGGGTACATTTGTGAAAATGGCCTTAACTGAATCAACTGAGGCTTCACTAGACACTATCTTTTCAATTAGAGCAAATTGTAACAATTCCTTTTGGCCTAGAATAGCCAAGGAGTCCCACATAGACTTTGTCACATTCATCTTTTTCATATTCTCAATAATATTATAAGGTACAACTAAAGTTACCTTCTGATGGGTTTTTACACCAGCATAATATGCTTGCAAGTGTGGCTGCTCCCTGGCAGCTTCCTATGGATTCCTCTGCAAAATGCGAGGCACTTGTGAAGTAGGTGGTTCTACAGCTGTTCTTTTTCCTTTATCAGTTGTTTGTTGAAGCTCAAAAGCTCTTTTCTTTGCTTGTGTATTAGCTGCAATTGGAGAATCATCTGCATTGACCCCACATAATTCTTCTCCTTGCCACTTTAGCAGAGTAAATGTCACAAGGTTGAGAGTCTAACATCAGGGACGCAGGGAAAATCACCCTCGCGACCGAGTGCAGTCCTATCCTGGGACTTGCACCAGTGTTCCAATAAGGCGAACGCGCTGTGGAGTGGAACTCAACCGTTGGAGCGCAAGTCAGATTCAACAAAGGGATCGAGTTAAGCCGGACACCCTCGGGGTGGACGCAGTCCTAAAAGTGGACTCATCGGAGGTCGCAACTCAGATAGTTCAGAGAAGGACAGAAATTGGGGATCTGGGGTTCAGAAGTTCAGTCCCTGGCGTGGTATGTTTTTAAGGAGGAAATTGGGGCCTTCGGCCGTTTCTCGGTGTCATCCTACCGCCTCCTGGGATTCGTACTAATAGCTTATATAGGGGAGCAGTCATCCTCGAAGTAGTTGAAATCACTACACCAAGCTAAAATCGCCAACAAGCCCTCAAAGCGAAGGTTCATACTGCACTGAATGCTCCCAGTGCAGAGAGTTCCAAAAAGTGCAAAGCAAAGCGCCGCGTTGAGGTCAGCCTAGTCTCTACAAGAGGGACCCGGGCTGTGGATAGGGTAAATCGTCGTGTAGCTCGATTGGGAGAACGCGACGTGCCTACTTGAAGATCAACAGAGATCGTCATCAACAACAGCAGGTTCTAGTCAGAAGTAGAACAGGATTCAGAGGTCACGTGAAGGGGTCTACAGAGCCTGAAGAGTGCCGTGTTTCCAGGGGTAGCTGTGCAGTGAGCCAGGGGCTCGTTGTTTGTAACTAGTCTTGTGAGAGTATCAAAGACTCTCTTTTATTGTAATTGAGCCCAAGGCTTTTTAAGACAATAAAGCTTGTTATTACCCTACATTCGGATCAGCAGCCGCCCGGCTGAGGGTTCGTGAGTACCGCCGGTTCGAGTGGGCGCTCCCCCACAAGAACCGAGATTACATTCCGCTGCAAAAGAAAGAGAGCTCGGTGTTCCTTAAGTGAAGGCGTAATCCGGATCCGACCCAAAGAGCTAGTATCCATTGGAGTAGCTCAAGTAGGCAGAAAACGGTGCCGCACGTGGTTAGAAAGTGTGCTATTTGAGCGCAGAAAGCTAGCCGTGTGACAGTTGGTATCAGAGCACAGTCTCTCGATACGCCGAGTTGAGATTTAAGCAAAAGAAATCTCCAGCCAGTCGACACCATGTCGATGAGAACAGCATCAGATGGCCAGGCGAGTTCGGATGCAGAGCGCACACCTCATGGGGCAGAAAGTCCCCCAGTAGAAGGAAGTCTACATGAGGTGCCTTCACCGAGAGCACGGGCTGGGATCAACCTCAACCCGCGTCGCTTGAGGACAAAGACGAAGGACCGGGTAGCCGACCTGGAAGAAAGGATGGCTGAGCAAGAAGAAATCGGTTCGGCATACCGAATTGGGCAGTTAGAGGGGCAAGTCTCTACACTGCAGAATCAGTTAAGAGCTGGGATTAGAGAACAACAGAGAATGGAGGACGACATGAAGTTCGTAAAGAACCTCGTCACGACGATGTCTCAGGGAGGCGTCGGCTCTGCTCACTCAGTTAAACGTCCGTCAGAATATGGTGGACAACGGGACGACAAGGTCCTGGAGAATTATTTTTGGGATATGGATCAGTATCTTGACACGATGCCGGGCTTGATAGAAGAAGCCAAGGTCAAGACTGCCGTAACCTACCTTACAGATGCGGCGAAGCTCTGGTGGAGAAACAGAGTGGAGGATCTAAAGAAGGGCAAACTAGTGCCAGTGGTAGACACCTGGGCCAAGCTCCAGGAAGCATTGAGATTGCAGTTTAAACCCGAGAATTCTTCTTGGACTGCACGAATGCAGCTCATGGACCTGAAATATAACGGTAAGATGCGGGACTACATTAAGGCATTTACCAGTCTGATGCTCGAGATACAAGATATGTCGGAGCAAGATCAGTTATTCCAGTTCATGAGAGGTCTACCGATGTGGGCTCAAACCGAGCTCCGGCGCTCTAATGTGACGACCCTAAATGCAGCCGTCGCCGCAGCAGACCGATTGACCGACTACAGCAGGGAGTCGAACAAAGAATCGGGTGGCCAACAAAAGTTCAAGAAGAAGACTCAGTCAGTGTCGAAGGACAGCAAGGACCTAGCGAAGGCAGGACCGAGTACTTCAACGAAGGCCAGTGGAAATCAGAAAAAGGGGCCGGGCCCCAATTCGACAAAAGGATCTGGAGGTGGATCGAAGAACGCAACCAAGACACCTGGTACATGCTTCATCTGCAACAAAGGGAACCATTGGGCTCGTGAGTGTCCAGAAAGGCAAAGAATAAACAGTGCAGAAGGTTCCGCAGAGCAGGATGGATCGGCTACAAAGTTGGGGGTCGTTCAGTTGCACGCACTCAACGCGTCAACATCAGATCAGTCGAAGGCCACAGCGGCCAAACCTATGGAAAAGCATAAGTTGTGCTTCGTGGATGCACGCCTGAATGGAAAGGGCATTGTTGCATTGGTGGATTCAGGGGCCACCCACAACTACATCTCGGCTAGGAAAGCCAAAGAACTGAGACTCAAGGTGCAAGCAGGCACGAGTACCTTTAAGGTCGTCTCCTCACCAGAACAGAAGATCAGTGGTATCATCAGGGATGTACCCACGTCAGTTGGGAGTTGGCACAACAAGATGGACATCATGGCCATAGAAATGGAAGATTTTGAGATGATCTTAGGCCAAGAGTTCTTAAGGCTCGGAAAAGTAGCAGTCATTCCTCACTTGGAGAGTCTCATGTTTATGGACCCAGCTCACACGAGTCTGGTAAAGACGACAGAAAGGAGACAGAGTGGGAAGAACCAAGTGGTTTCGGCTCTGAGCATGAAGAAGTCAGCAAAGAAGAACAATAAAGAACCAATGTTCTTAGCTGCCTTGCTTGGAGGGTGGGATGAATTAGATGGTGTCACTGAGGCGCCCGTTCCGCCAGATGTCGACGAAATCATACTAGAGTTCGAGGACAGAATGCCAGAAAAGCTACCGGCAGAACTCCCACCGAGAAGAGTGGTGGACCATCGTATTGAACTGCAGCCAGGAGCGAGGCCTCCTGCCCAGGCACCATATCGGTTGTCTGGCCCTGAGATGGTTGAGCTTAAGAGGCAGCTAGAAGAGTTGCTAGAGGCGGGATACATTAAGCCGTCTCGTTCACCATATGGAGCGCCAGTTTTGTTCCAAAAGAAGAAAGACGGAACACTGAGGCTATGCGTAGACTTCAGGGCACTCAATAAGCTTACCATCAAGAACAAATATCCCCTACCTCTAATAGCAGACTGTTTTGATCGCCTAGCAGGGGCGAGGATCTTCACAAAGTTAGATTTGAAGCAGGGCTACTATCAGGTCAGAATTGCAGCAGGGGATGAGGAAAAGGTGAACTGTGTGACCAGATATGGGTCATACGAATTTATGGTCATGCCCTTCGGGCTGTGCAACGCTCCGGTGACTTTTTGCACACTTATGAATGACGTGTTCCGTCCGCTTTTGGATAAGTCAGTGGTGGTGTATCTAGATGATATCCTGATATACAGTAAGACCATGGAGGAACATAAGGTTCACCTGGCGGAGGTGTTTGAGTTGCTCCGGGAGCACCAACTCTTCGTAAAAAAAGAAAAATGTGTATTCGCCCAAGAGGAAGTTCACTTCCTTGGTCATATCGTGGGCAAAGGTTTGATCAGGCCGGATCCAGAAAAGCTCCAAGCAATCAGGGATTGGGAGCCGCTTCAGAATATTCATGAAGTGAGGCAGTTTTTGGGCTTGACAAACTACTACAGGAGGTTCGTGGCGGGTTATTCTAAGATAGCCACCCCTTTGACGGATCTCTTGAAGAAAGACCAAAAATGGAACTGGTCAGACAAGTGCAGGACAGCGTTCGAGTTACTCAAGGAGAAGCTCACCACGGAACCAGTTCTTGCTCTACCTGACTTCAGTAAGCCTTTTGAGGTGCAGAGTGATGCTTCGGACTTTGCAGTTGGGGGCGTTCTTATGAAAGAAGGATATCCAGTGGCTTTCGAGTCGAGAAAGTTGAAGGATAGAGAAAGGATCTATCCCGCCCATGAAAAAGAGATGACAGGGATCATACATTGTCTTCGAACGTGGAGACACTATTTATTGGGCGCGCCGATCATTGTCAAGACTGACAATATCAGCTCAACATATTTCAAGACACAAGCGAAACTCACACCAAAGCAGGCTAGATGGCAAGAGTTTCTAGCCGAGTTCGACTATGAGATCCTATACAACCCTGGAAAGCAGAATGTTGTGGCGGATGCTCTAAGCAGAAAAACACAGTTAATGGCAGTGGAGGGTGAGTCAGAAAGTGATGAGCACAGTGCAAGTCAGGTGACTCTCTCGTCAGAAATGGTTGAGAACATCAAGCAGGGCTTGGTGGAAGATCCTCAGGCTGCAGCGCTGTGGAAGCAGTGTAAAGAGGGGAAGACTCGAAAGCTAAGTGAGCAAAATGGATTAATGATGTTTACACAGAGCAGAGTCTATGTTCCCAAATACAAGAGTTTGCGTAGAGACATAATGTATGAATGTCACGACAGCCTGTGGGCAGGACACCCAGGTCAAGTGAGGACTCTAGCGCTCTTGGAAAGAGGGTTTTACTGGCCGTTGATGCGGAAGGATGTAGATGACTACGTCCGAAGTTGCCTCATCTGTCAGCAGGACAAGGTTGTAGTGCAGTCTCCGGGAGGCTTGCTGCAACCCCTACCAGTTCCGATTCGACCTTGGGCTGGGTGTTTGATGGACTTCATCAGGTCTACCCAGCGTCGATGGACAGAGTATCCTTGGTTATGAAAGTCGATGGGTTCTCGAGTAGGACCTTTGTCTTGGTGTCGAGACAGGTGCCCGCAGTAGGAGGTTATGGCAGGCTACTTTATGGAGCCATTAGTAAGAGCAGTGGGGTCCCACTGAGAATATCATCGATTGATAGGGATCTGAGTTTCATCAATTTTTGGGCCTGGTACCAAAGCTCATGGAGCAAGCTACTCATGTCTGGCCATCACACGGAGGCAAGCGGCGGGGCCGGCGTGTCAGTCAGTGTTGGAGGGATTGCCCGAGGCACTTTGTGTGTGTGCGGATCGATCAAGCGGCAGAAGCTTCTGGTTCTGCCGCAGTTGATTACAACCCAACCAAGATCAAGGATCAAGCCAGTTCTCGCCGTTTCACTTGGCAACTGGGCAACAACCCTTGACCCTGCATACAGTATTCAGTGGATACAAAGGGCCATGCCCTACAGCAGCAGACCATCTTAAAGAGTGGCAGGATAGAGTCGACTTGGCTCGTCACTATTTGGTTAAGGCAGCAGAAAGAATGAAGAGGTACGCGGACGAGAACAGAAGGGCCGTGGACTTCAAAGTAGGAGACAAGGTGCTCCTGAAATTGGATTTAGTTCAGTTCAAGCCACCCAAGGGCTTGAGCCATGCTCTCATAAGAAGGTTCGAAGGACCTTACGAGATTGTGGAGAAGGTAGGGAAAGTCGCCTACAAGCTGAAACTTCCAAATCACATGCGTGTACACAACGTATTCCATGTGAGTCAGCTCCGTCCAATGCATTATGACGCAGAGGACCCAAGTAGAAGTATCCCTAACAGAGGGCCAGCAAATGTGTTGGATAAACCCAACGTGCAGATATAGGAAGTGCTTGCAGTCAAGGAGCACAGATTCGGCAGCTACAGGTGGCGTGAATTCTTGGTACATTGGCAGGGCCAACCCAGGGAGGAAGCAACATGGGAAAAAGCAGAGAGCCTGTGGAAGTTCGAAGATCAAATCCTGGAGTTCCTCCAAAGGGACTCGCAGGACCAGTTATAAGCCCCGAAAGAAAGTCGGGCGCATTCTCTGCACCAGTCCATCAAGGTGATTTGTGTGCAGGCGTCAGGGACGTCGCCTATTTTTAAGTGGGGGAGAATGTCACAAGGTTGAGAGTCTAACATCAGGGACGCAGGGAAAATCACCCTTGCGACCGAGTGCAGTTCTATCCTGAACCAGTGTTCCAATAACGCGAACGCGCTGTGGAGTGCAACTCAACCGTTGGAGCGCAAGTCAGATTCAACAAAGGGATCGAGTTAAGCCGGACACCCTCGGGGTGGACGCAGTCCAAAAGTGGACTCATCGGAGGTCGCAACTCAGATAGTTCAGAGAAGGACAGAAATTGGGGATCTGGGGTTCAGAAGTTCAGTTCCCGGCGTGGTATGTTTTTAAGGAGGAAATTGGGGCCTTCGGCCGTTTCTCGGTGTCATCCTACCGCCTCCTGGGATTCGTACTAATAGCTTATATAGGGGAGCAGTCATCCTCGAAGTAGTTGAAATCACTACACCAAGCTAAAATCGCCAACAAGCCCTCAAAGCGAAGGTTCATACTGCACTGAATGCTCCCAGTGCAGAGAGTTCCAAAAAGTGCAAAGCAAAGCGCCGCGTTGAGGTCAGCCTAGTCTCTACAAGAGGGACCCGGGCTGTGGATAGGGTAAATCGTCGTGTAGCTCGATTGGGAGAACGCGACGTGCCTACTTGAAGATCAACAGAGATCGTCATCAACAACAGCAGGTTCTAGTCAGAAGTAGAACAGGATTCAGAGGTCACGTGAAGGGGTCTACGGAGCCTGAAGAGTGCCGTGTTTCCAGGGGTAGCTGTGCCGTGAGCCAGGGGCTCGTTGTTTGTAACTAGTCTTGTGAGAGTATCTAAGACTCTCTTTTATTGTAATTGAGCCCAAGGCTTTTTAAGACAATAAAGCTTGTTATTACCCTACATTCGGATCAGCAGCCGCTCGGCTGAGGGTTCGTGAGTACCGCCGGTTCGAGTGGGCGCTCCCCCACAAGAACCGAGATTACATTCCGCTGCAAAAGAAAGAGAGCTCGGTGTTCCTTAAGTGAAGACGTAATCTGGATCCGACCTAAAGAGCTAGTATCCATTGGAGTAGCTCAAGTAGGCAGAAAACGGTGCCGCACGTGGTTAGAAAGTGTGCTATTTGAGCGCAGAAAGCTAGCCGTGTGACAAGCATCACTTGGAGGCTGCTCGTGCTATTGTGGAGCTCCATCATTAGGTATATTTGGCTGTGAACTTGAAGTACTCTGCACCATTAAGGCTTGATTTAGAATTCCATTTGAGCAGGTGGCTTGGTTGTGAGGTTGGTTGCATGGATAACACCATTCATAATCCACAACCAAGTTATTTTGAACAGGAACAAGGTCCCTAACTGCACTAATAGGTGCTAGTACATAAGGCTGAAAAGGCCTTGGATTTATATTCTATCTAGGACCTTGGTAATTACCTTGATACGATTTCCTGTTGCCTTGATATTGTTGTTGTTGACCTTGATAAGGCTGATTTACTGCTTGATTCTGTTGCTGATAAGGTGGTATATTATGAAACTGCTGCTTTTCTAGGCTCACCAACTTATTACCGAAAGTCTATAAAATATTCGCAATCTTTTGTTGACTCTCCTTAATCTCCTGCAACTCCTTTGATTGAATTAGGACAGTGTTGGGTGAAAATTATGTAATCAACTTTCGACAGATTACACAACTTGGACTTCAGCCACAGCTATGTGAGATGTGAATCTCTCCTCTCGGAAAGGGGAGGTGCCCTTCTTACTGCTAAAAGAAACAATAGTAAATCACAAAAATAATTACACAATGTACACGTAATTCACGGAGTGGGGGGGGTGTGTTACATTCATCCTTCTCTCTTTTTTCAGAGAAGATGTTTACAATGCTTCACGTGTTGGAAGTTCCGAATTCTTGATAACTGAAACGAACAACTAG
>VDFB02058242.1:537156077-537247847 GCA_007258455.2 Sequoia sempervirens
TTGTTAAAAAATTTTGCCCCCGAGAGCAACTTGCTCCGATTCAGATGGTTTGACAGTCGATTTAGGGGTTTTTGGCCCTTCTCAACGCAATGGCAATATCCTCTTTGGCTGAAAATGCTCTGAAGTGGTAGCTAGCTCCTGGATCTAGAAACCACCTCTAATCTTCAACCCTTTGCAGATTTGGCCTCCAATGTCCAACTGAGACGAAATAAAAGGAAAATCTGACTATCTCGGACACTCCAGACGCAATGGTGAGCTCAGATCTGATGCAACAAGCTCCCAAAATGCTCCTGCAATACAAGGCCAAAAATGGAACCCTCGAAGAATCTCTCCAAAAAACTAACTAAAGGCACTCCAAAAGCTCTGATACCATGTAAGAATTGGCTATGAAGGTAGCCACCCAAGATCTAGAGACCTAATAGAAAGCACAAAAGAGAGATAGAATATGACAAGAATAAACTGTATTCAATGTCAATAATATGAGATAATAGAATGGTACAATAATTACATAGGAGACCCCTTGGTTATATAGCCAAGGTGAGAACATAGAAGGGCATAAGATTATGACAAGTGTCATAATCTTATGACATGAGACAACTATGAAAAGTTATCACTCCACCTAAAGTAGAAAGGTGATAATGTGATAATCACCACAAAAGGTGGATCACCCACAAAAGGTGGAGAGATAATCACATGATGTGTCCAAAAAAGGTGGAAGTGATGTGATAATGACATGTCAAGTCCACCAAAGGTGGAAAATCTCCAACAACCTCCTATGTGGTCCCTAAGTAAACTTAACTAAGGTGTAATAATGACCTAGGACAAGGTACAAGACATTTAATTACACCAACAAAAGAAAATTCAAATTTGAATATTTGGCGCCTTCTTGAAGCTTCTAGAAGTTCCTCTCAAAATCTATAAATGCCAACCTTTGCTCTTCATTTGGTAGCTTATGTCTTGAATATTGTTATGCTGCCAAAATGGTGCTGGAATTGCTTCGAGGAATGAATGCATCCTAGCCTTGGCTCGACTTCGTGCTTGAGAGATAGCATCTAGTGGAGAAGTTTACTTGCTATTGAGAGGATTTTGTAGTGAGGTTTGCATTGTAGCTTGAGTTTTTCTTTGTAGTTCAATTTATTGCATTTCATATAAAAAATCTGGAGTTGCTGATATCATGGCTGATCTGTAGTTTCATTCATATCTTTGAAAATAAAAATATTTTGGTTCCGGGTATTGCATATTCCTGTCTAACCTCTTGGGGCGCCCCTTTATGCAAGTTTGTAGATTTTTTTGAGGTTTATGTGATTTTTCTTATAGCAAGTCGCCCCTCTTAGGGTCGTACCATCTGTGGGGCTGCATTGGAATGCATGTTAAAATAATATCAAAGCTTTTGAGTGGGTTCTTTGTTGTAACTTGGGCGCCATCCTCTTAGGGAGCTTTTGCATTTGATTTGGTGTCTTTTGGATGAGTATAGTGTGAGATACAAGCATTTTAGTAGGGTTCTATGTTGTTGGTTATGCATTTTCAATCCATGTTCAGTTATGTCATCTTGTGGGCATTCAATTAGTTGAGTGAGAAACTGAGTCTAAGTGGTCTAGTGAGCTTGGGAGAATTGAAAATCAATATCGTAGCTTGTCTTATTTCTATAACACAGTGAACTTCAGGAAATCATCTTATTGTAATACTGTTCAGTAGTACTGACAGTCATTGTTATTATCTTGCTAAATCATTGTACCTTTTTGTTGTATTACCCACTGAATAAGTGGAAGAGGCTAGCTTGCCGCCTATTTACATTCTGAATTTGCATTGTAATTCCTTAATATCTCTGCCATATGGTAGCTCCATTCCCACCTTGGGTTGGAAAGCACATGCTTGGCGTCGAGTTTACTTTCAACTTTTAATTTCTTTCCAGTTGTACTGACGACCCTCTTGCCATATGACAACATCTTTCTCATCTTGATATTGAGTGCGCATTCTTAGCAAAGAGTTACTTGCACACTGCTGGTTTTGGTTTGGACTAACCCTAACGGGTGCTTCTTGCATTATTGTGTTAATTGTATTTAAAAATTGAAAACATTTGGCTCAGAATATTTTAGTGGTATTAGAGCCAAGATCCTGCCATCCTGTACCCGACAAGCAACAAGGTTTAGTTGATAGTCCAATGATAGAGAAAACAGTTTCTACACCAGAGCACAGAACATAGTTCAGTTCAGTTTAGAAGTGGCAGTTAAGCATGGCTAACAAAGAAGAGATGAAACTGGAAAAGACGCTTTTTATGGCCGGGGAAAGACTTGGCAAAGAATTTCAGTCAAGGGAAGATGAAGAGAATAATCTTTGAAATGTTGGAACAATGTTTGAGATAGGTGAATCAGTCACCTTCTTATTGGATGCAGTTGGCAATGACACCTGCAGTGACCTTTTTAAAACAACCCTATTGGTTGGGACATCCAGATGAAGAAACCAAGCTGTTGGTTTCTTCTTGCTTCATGGAGATGATGAGAATTATGGCTCCCTTGACACCCTATGATGATGAAACCATGAAAATCATTCTGAATATGATTGTGGAGAGTTTTCAAGACCTAGATGAAACGGGAAATAAATTGTTTTCAAGAAGAGCTGATATATTGAAGACATTTTCAGAAATTAGAGTTTTCTACCTTTTGATAGATTTAGAGATGGGAGTTCAGATCTATCGTTTGTCTAATTATCTCTTCTCTTCAACTTGGAGTGAGCAGGAAGAGGATGTTATTGCAGCTGTGAAGAATATTCTCGTTCTCGCCATTAATGAGGTTGATGAAATTCCACCTAGTGTCCAATCCTTCCTCTTGGACGCATATGAACATGAAGAAGAGGATTCTCCTATTGCTGCTACGCAGATTAAGGAATTGTTTAATCAATGTGAGGAGAAATTGAAGCCAATTTTGGAGAAATTAGAGCAAGATACAGGAAAGATTAGTGGTCATGATGATGGAGATAATTCCAAAGAGTCCAAATAAGATCATATTGAAGATTTGGTAAATAAGGATTCTCTTCATGTTGCTGCCCCAACTTCTCAAGAAGTTCCACATGAAGAAATCAATGGCATACTCCCTCATAAAGAAGATAACGATAGTGAAGTTCTCAAAACAACAAGCATTGAAGATTCTTCAATTCACTATGGTGGTGACATTGGGTTTGAGCAGCAAATTGAGCCATTGGAGAGAAATAATTTTGATGTTATTAGCTTAAGTTATTTGGGAGTTGACTTATTTAAGGAGTCATCACTTCAGGGGGAGCATGATAAGCTTTTTCCTGTTGATCATCCTAATCAACCCACTAGCATTTGGGATCCGGGTGTGTTGGCACCAAGGTATGAAAGAGAACCTTTGTGGGATGAATTTCCCTTTGATCCTGATGAAGAACAAAAATCAGATTGCATTGCAAACTATGAGGTAGCCATTGAAAGGGAAGTTTTCTTTGAAGAAGAAGATAATGATCGCTTTGAAGTGGTTGCAGCCACTAAAGAAGAAAATGTTTCTACAGAAACTTTCCGAACAGCGGATGATTATGATCCATTGAGCAAGTTGGATGCTGCTATAATGTTTGATCAAGGAGACAGTGATGAAGAAGAAAAGCTAGAAGACCATATGGCTCTTGAAGAGGAAAGAGTTAAAGTGGTTTACAAACACAAGTCTGATTTTTCCATTCAAGAAGCTGATTGCAAACATAGAGACGAAGAAATCATGGAGAATGATCATCTCCATGGCATTGAGCATTATCCGCATGTTGGTGGTAAAGTACCAAGATGTTGGAACAACATTGATGGCAGCAAAGACAAGGGACAAGGTTCTGATTTTCAGTTGCAACCTATCAACAGTTCACCATCTTCGCACTCTTATGAGTGGGAAGGTCAATTCAAGGTGTCCTTTGACAAAGAAGTGCACGCTCTATCCCTATTTGATCGCACATATAGCTTGGTTAAAGAGCTTTACTGGAAGGCTCAACTTGATGAGAAACGTAGAGGAGTGATAGATAAAGTTGCTCTTCCCAATTTGCAACTTATTAGAGATTCTTTGGAGACCTTGAATTCCAAGTACATGCACTCAATTGAAGAACGAGATCATGCCTTTGAAGTTGCAAAGAAGACCATTTGTGCTTTTCATGAAAAGGAGGGTATGATTGATGAGCTCATTCTGGAGCTCGAAACAACAAAGGACATGTTGGGAAAAACTCAGTTGGCTCTAACGAAGGTTGAAGACCAATTTGCTGACTTAAAACTCTTCAAGGAGCAAGAGGGTGCACAAAGACCTGAAGAAATAAAGCAAGTGATTGGAGAGCTTGATTGTCTTCAAGAGGAGTTTGATCTTGAAAGCATCTCAAGAAAATCAGAAGTTGCATGTGTTGGTTTGGAGCAGCAAGATGGAAGGAATGACTTTCAAGTTTTTGACAATCCTCTCTTTGAAGAAGGTGATGAGGAAGATTATGACAATTCTCTCTATGAGATGGAAGATGAAACAAAGAATGAGACTGATCATGGTTTCCAGTGCTTGAATGCTTTGATATCACTCCAGGAGAAAGTGCCACGTCTGTTGATTAGTAATGAATGCATAAGTGGGCTCGAAGGGGAAGATTCCACATGGGAAGTGTCGAAGCAAGGTAATTTCAACATCTATGATATCAAGATGTTGATGAGACAAGTCTTGGTAGCTGTTGGTAACTTCATTACAGCAGCAAGGAGTGAAGATTTCAGACCTACTATCCAAAAGGCATGGAAGAAAAGTGGACCAGAACTTGGTGGTTGCATTCTTGATAATCCCTCCCTTGGGTGGAGTGATGTTTTGGATCATACTAGTTAGTTTTGGGAGTTGAATTTGAAGCCACTTCATGTGTCATACTCCAATGTTGTTGAAGCTTTCATGGTTAAGCTTCAAGGATTCACTAGGTGGGACATTAGTTTTAAGAGAATGCACTTGATTCTCACTAGCACTGGGGAGTGCGTTGAGATTTCTTTCCAATATGTTGAAAATCACTCTCAATTGGGTATCCATGCTTGGGATTCTCAACATAGGTTGATGGAACTTATTACATAAGGACAAAACTTTTGGAGGGATAAGGATCAAATTTCCAGTTTTGTTAATATTGTTCCCTTCTTTTCCAGCCACTTGATGGTTCCGTTTGTTCATCAACAAATGGATTGGAGAGAAATTTTGAGTATGGGTTGGAGGGATGAACGATCAGTTTCTCTTGGGAGTGACTTTCGGCTAAGACAAGGGCAGATTTTGAGACACGAGCTTGCTGGTTGGAGGCAGACCAACCACCTTACATGTGGAGTTACTTTCATTCAGGAGAGTGGGTTCTTCACTTTCGGTCTAAGAGGTGGTAGTTTTTAGTTGGAGGTTGCTCTAGTGTATTTTTTGGCCACTTTGGAGGTGTTATATTGCAACTCAATGCTCATCTCATTTACTCACACTTGATAATTCCATTGGTGTTGCTATTTTTCCTTGTGTGAAGTACTAAAATCAGATTGCACTTCACTGATTTCAGCCTTGAATAGCAGAGATTATTTGTTCCTTCACACTTACCCTATTCTCGGAGTTCACCTTATGGAGGTTTGTGAAGCAAATCTTGATAGTTTCTTTACTATACTGGTTCGGGACAGCGAACTACCACATGCTCTGGCTTTTCATTCTGAGACTTTTGGAGTTGGAACTATAAGAGTGATTAGAAGTCTTCTTGGTGGTGTCAGTATAATTCAGTTGGTGCATAGTAGCTCCATGAGGAAACGTGAGTATGAGTTTGTTGAGCTCTTGCAAAGGATTGTTTTCCTCTTTGCAAGAAGATTTGAAGATGTCACATTTGCCATCAGGGCTTCGTTTGTTACCATGTGGAGGTATGCTGAGGAGATTGATTTTGAGTTGAGTAGCCTATCTTCCTTCTTGCTTAGAATTGTGGTTGACAATGGTATGGTTGATACTGTTGACTTTGGGCATCTTGGACTTGGGGCGTTGCATGATATTGATCTCAGTCCTTTAATATCTTTCAGTTTAGTATCATGGATGGTAACACCTTGGAGTTACAAGGAAGGTTAGTGTAGCATTGGCATGATTTTTTCACTGATGTGATTAGAGTGGTGCAGCATCAGCATGGTGGGTCCTTCCTGAGACAGACTTGGGAACCTGGGATCATACTTGTTTTGGTATGGATCAGTCTTAATTTTTTGGGAGTTGTGGTGGTATTGCTTGAGGACAAGCAATTTTGGGAAGGGCGGACTGTAATGTCCCCATTTTTAGCACTACACTTTTCAGTGATTGATGGCCTATCCCTAGGATGTTGTCAGCTAGTCAGTGGTAGAATTAGGGTTTCCGACTGTTTGGTGGGTTCTTTTGAAGATTTAGGGGTTTGCATGTTGGAGTTTGGTTGTTTGGATTCTAGATTCCTTCTGGGTTTTCAGAGAGCTTCGCAGAGGTATGACATGCAATTGCATCGGGCAACCTTTCTAGACTTACTATTTTTAGTAAGTTATGACGGCTACATCTCGGAGTTTGGGCTTTTGGATTGCGGATTCTTTCTGGGTTTTCAGAAAGCTTCGCAATGGTATTACATGCACTTTGATCTGAGCAACTTTCTGAATTTACTATTTTTAGTAAATTCTATTTTTGGCAATGGTCCTGGTGGCTTCAGTTCAGTTGGCTTCCCTTTGCAGTCAGTTCAGTTGGTATGGTTGTTTTGGCCTTTTGATGCATTTTCTGGAGAGATAAGTATTTTAATTAAAATAATGTTATATTATAATATTATAACCCATTGGCTTAGCATTGCAACTTTAAGTTGTTTTAAAAGGGGGAATTCAAGGGTGATTATCTCATTTGGAGATAATTTATATTTTCCTAAGGCCAAATTATTTATTGGTGAAGTGGGACGCCTACTTGAGAGGAAGGTTATTTTTTAAAAAAAGTTAAAAGTCAAATATTACCTTGGAAAATGGACGCCATCTTTGGAGGGAGATAAAGTAAATTCAAATTTGAATATTTGGCGCCTTCTTGAAGCTTCTAGAAGTTCCTCTCAAAATCTATAAATGCCAACCTTTGCTCTTCATTTGGTATCTTATGTCTTGAATATTGTTATGCTACCGAAATGGTGCTGGAATTGCTTCGAGGAATGAATGCCTCCTAGCCTTGGCTTGACTTCGTGCTTGAGAGATAGCATCTACTGGAGAAGTTTACTTGCTATTGAGAAGATTTTGTAGTGAGGTTTGCATTGTAGCTTGAGTTTTTCTTTGTAGTTCAATTTATTGCATTTCATATAAAAAATCTGGAGTTGCTGATATCATGGCTGATCTGTAGTTTCATTCGTATCTTTGAAAATAAAAATATTTTGGTTTTGGGTATTGCATATTCCTGTCTAACCTCTTGGGGTGCCCCTTTATGCAAGTTTGCAGATTTTTCTGAGGTTTATGTGATTTTTCCTACAACAAGTCGCCCCTCTTAGGGCCGTACCATCTGTGGGGCTGCATTGGAATGTGTGTTAAAATAATATCAAAACTTTTGAGTGGGTTCTTTGTTGTAACTTGGGCGCCATCCTCTTAGGGAGCTTTTGCATTTGATTTGGTGTCTTTTGGATGAGTATAGTGTGAGATACAAGCATTTTAGTAGGGTTATATGTTGCTAGTTATGCATTTTTAGTCCATGTTTAGTTATATCAGTTTGTGGGCATTCAATTAGTTGAGTGAGAAACTGAGTCTAAGTGGTCTTGTGAGCTTGGGAGAATTGAAAATCAATATCGTAGCTTGTCTTCTTTCTATAACACAGTGAACTTGCAGGAAATCATCTTATTGTAATTCTGTTCAGTAGTACTGACAGTCATTGTTATTATCTTGCTAAATCATTGTACCTTCTTGTTGTATTACCCACTGAATAAGTGGAAGAGGCTGGCTTGCCGCCTATTTACATTCTAAATTTGCATTGTAATTCCTTAGTATCTCCGCCATATGGTAGGTCCATTCCCACCTTGGGTTGGAAAGCACATGCTTGGCGTCGAGTTTACTTTCAGCTTGTAATTTCTTTCCAGTTGTACTGACGACCCTCTTGCCATATGACAACATCTTTCTCATCTTGAGATTGAGTGCGCATTCTTGGCAAAGAGTTACTTGCACACTGCTGGTTTTGGTTTGGACTAACCCTAACGGGTGCTTCTTGCATTATTGTGTTCATTGTATTTAAAAATTGAAAAAAATTGGCTCGAAATATTTCAGCTTTGTTGCCTAACTATTTTAGGTGGTTGATTTTTAGTTTTTTAGGATTTTTGGTCCTTGGTAAAACTTAGTTGTTAAGGGTTTAAGGTCCCTTCAAAACTTGTTTGTTGCAGTGCATGTTTGGTTGTTGCTGATGGGCTATGGATTGGTTATCTGATTATTTTTCTTGCAACTTCTTTTCCTTGTAGAGGGTTTTAGGTCCCTTGAAAACCTTCTTGTAATGGGTTTCGGGTCCCATCAAAATCTACTTTTCCCTATAAAAAAAACATCAAAACATTCAAAAATCCTTTGAAAACTTCAAAGAAGTTGCAAAATATCAAAAAATCTTAAATAATATCAATCCAATTATCAAAATATGTTGCCTCTACATGTGTACATAGGGAAGGACAATCAGTAATGAGCCTCTGAGGCATAGGTCAGTCCCTCAGGGTTTTTCATAATAAAACCTTAACCATAATCCACATTCTAGAATAAACTATCACTTATCAAGATCAATATAACTACATTGTCTGTACATGTGTCACGTAGGAAAGGCCATCATTGATGAGCCCTTGTGGCATAGGTTAGTCCCCTTAGGATCCGTCACAATAAATTTTTCATCATGATATAAAACTATACTTTGTTGGAAATCGACATGTTGGACACAAACAAATAGATCATCCTATAGAAAATTGGGCTCAACAAATCATACAACAATAGACAAAACTCCCAAACTAGTCTGCATCTAGGCTGATCTATTATTTAAAAATGTTACCTATCTTATCAAAAATCATTTATCTTCTGGGATATTATATTATTGAAACCAGACCATGCGTCTTACACAAAATGTCTCACTCCTTAAAACAAACACTACCTTTTGAAAACATATCAAACACTTAGCAGTAGACATAAAGATCTAAATAGTTGTTGACTTGTTTGGTCTAGTTAAGTCTTATCTTATTTGATTTGTCTTATGCCAT
Organism: Sequoia sempervirens; assembly: GCA_007258455.2. NCBI lineage: Eukaryota > Viridiplantae > Streptophyta > Pinopsida > Cupressales > Cupressaceae > Sequoia > Sequoia sempervirens. The sequence continues at coordinate 537,165,264 of VDFB02058242.1, forward strand.
ATTCCTAAGATGCTTGATGATATCCACAAGTGATGAGGGGAGTGATGATGGATCATGACCCTTTTCTCTTTTATTTTTGTTTGTGGTTTGTCTTGGTAACATGACTAGGGCAACTAAGGTCCTTGTTTGTGATTGGGATTCCCTCTAGCATAATCAAAACATCCTATGCATGTCAAAGATCAACTAACACTTTCTTTCAGTAGGATTAACATGCTCTATGGTTATTTCCTCACATATTCCAACAAGGTTCTATTGTCACTAATCTAAATTAGGGAACTCCTTGTTTGACATGTATTAATATTTGAGCAATGGATACTAAATGTCACCAAGGTTTGTCTCAACTCTATGTACACTATCCAATTTTCCACATATCATAATATTTAGGTAGACAAAAATAAAAGCTTCCTTCACAATTCATGCTTAGGTATGCATACATCTGCTTGTCCCATAATAAAACACTATGATGATAAAAACATGCATTGCTGAAACCTCAAATAAAATCAATCATTACATAAATCTTGGTTTGGATGAATGATCCATCTAACTGTTTGTAATTCCTCACTAATTACTTCTTCACACTAACATTTCTTCTGAAAATTCCACGGTCATCTCAGTGGCATGCTTTGATACACAAAAATAAATGTATGAGATGCATCATCCTACATCCATAATCATGTTAGAACATCATATCTCATGTGCATCCATCCATACATAAGCATAAACATAACATCATGCATCCATAAGAATACATCATATAGAAACATGCATACATATAAACATATCATGTAATCGCCTCCAAAAGTGAAGTATCTGATATATATCCAAAAAAATGTGTCATAGTACAAAATAGTTATATTGTAAAAAATGTGGAGCTTGCAAGCTCGATAAAAAATGTACATGTCTATTTACAAAAACAGGCTAGCCTATGCTACCCCTATCCCTTGAAGGTGAATGAATAGAAGGTGGTGGTATGTCCTCTTTGTGACTTGATCCTAATGGATGTGGCTGATCTTTGTGAGAGTGATGAGGTGACTAATCATATGAATTCCTCCTTTGTCCCAAAACTCCCCCACTACTCTATGATCTCTTGGAATGAGATCCACTCTATGTTTAACTAGATTCCCTCTCAGGTGCTGGCACTGCACCCTCATATAAATCATGGTAATACTGAGCCTCCCTGTTGGCCCAATAAAGAATCTGGGCTAAATCTATGCTGGAACCACTAGCACTAGTAATAAAATCAATCATCATTTCTCATCCCTCTATTCCCATATCACTACCATGTCGTGCTCACTAGTCAACTGAGCAACCTATCTCTGTAATCCCTATATCTATACCAATGCAACCTAGAGTTGTGCCTACATCATTTCCATCTAAGGGTCTTGAGCCCTCTCTTCCATGTCCTCCTCCATAATATCATGGATGGCCTCCCTGATAGGCACATCCTCTAAACCCTCATCAATAACTACCTCTCAGGCAACCTCCTCTGCCTCAACCCCTATCTCCTCGACCTCCACATCCATCCTGATGTCAACATCAATGCCCATATGCTACTCCCTTTGTGCCTCCTCCTCCTGATGAGGAGCATTATTCACCCTAATCTCCTACTCTACCCAAACATCCTACTCTCTCTCCTCACGGATAGGAGATAATAATCCCAGAATCTGAGGTGGAAGCCCACCCCACCTCTATCTCCCTTACCACCATCCCCCCTTCCTCCAACACCCCCTCCATCATCACCATCCCCCTATCCGCTACCTCGACCACCATTATCTCCTCTCCCCGTCCTCTCCCCCGTAGCCTACCCTGGGGAACTTTTCCAAGCCTCTCTATAGGAGCAAGTAAATTGGGATTTGTAAATGGCGCAGGCCTATGCTGGCCCCACCATGCATTGTACTTTGGTGTCATCCCTACAGCTGTCACCTCTACAAGGGCACCCCACTCTATTGGATGTAACTAATAAAATTCCTGTATCATAACCTATACACTGATTATTGGACCCCATTAAGATACCTACTAGGCCAATCGTGCAAACTTTGCTACTCCCACATGCTCACCCTTTCTCTCTCCAAACTGCCTGAAATTCACTCCGACAACTACTACTTTATAATGTGTTGGATTTGCATAATGTGACCAATAAAATATATCATCTACATGAAGTATGGAAAATGCTCTACATCATCATCCCAAGGAGCAAACTATTGATATGGCCTCCAGATAAAAGAATCAAGAAATTCAATGGTGTGTCACCAATATCCATCATTGACACGGGTCTGTGCGATTGCTCCTCCATAAATATATACATACGGTAGCCTTGGTGGAAAGTCTCCATCTATTGGTAGTCTAAATATGGCTATGTGATTCCATGCCTAAATCATGAGCAGAGTGGTACCACACCCGATTGACTGAGTTCCTTTGTAGGTGACATCGTGCAACTGGAAATATAACATAACAAGCATGCATGGACCCTGCATGTATATTGTGGCATGATCCATCATACCTACAAGAATCTCACCCCATCTGACAGGGAATCCATGTCCTCAGCGATCAGGAAACATGATGCCTCTAATAACATTACAGATAAAAACAATGAGCTGATCATATCTATCAGCCAGTGTGTCCCAATGGATCTCATAATCCTTGACACCTATGAGGGCTACATCATGTATATCAAATCATATTTGAATAGTAGCTATCCCACAGTTAGGATCATATGCGATGCACTCACCATGGATTGGGACCTAAAGAATATGCCACATATCCTTCGGTGTAACAGTTGCCTCTCTAGTGGGTAAGTGAAAGGAACTAGTCTCAAAATGCCACCTCTCAGCTAAGGCAATCAGTAGTCCTCGATTATCCTGAATCATGGGCATGAATGTAACATGATATATTCCTAACTGTAATGTCCCCATTTTGGCCATAGACTCTTCTTTTGGATTTAGCCTATTTCCGGAAATCCGTAGGCTAAGCTGAAGTAGAAAACTAGGGTTTCCTCTTTTAGATTCTGTTCAATTGGTGTTCAGAGGATGTTGTGCAGACTTACTATTTATAGCAGTTTGCTATTTTTTAGCAAGTCTATCTTTTGGCAGTATCTATCTAGCAACAATTCAACTTCTTTTCATAGCCTGTTCACTTGGCTTTCCGATGGTTTTGATAACTTACTATTTTGGCATTTGCTATTTTAGTAAGTTCATTTTTAAGTGTAAGCATCATCATCAACTTGGTCTAAATTTGGCATTTGTTATTTGCTATTTTTAGCACCATCGCTTGCAACTTGGCATTGTTTTTGGTTATCTCCTCTTTGACCTAGTTTCCCGACTTAGTCAATTTTTTCATGCCTTGAAGTTGTACCCCACGCCTAGGCTTGATGACTTCCCGGGTTGTTTTAAAGAAGGGACATAAGGGGTCAAGTGAGCATTTAATTATTTAATAAATGCTTTATTGTTGCAATATGAAATGGATGCCTAAAGGGAAGTTGAATGATATTTGTATTATTTCAAAAGCAAAGGCAAAAAGGTGGCGTCCCTTTTGGAAGTTGAAGTGATTCAACTTCTTGGAATTTGAAGAGTTCTTGTTGCTTCATTTGCCAACTAAAGCTTATATATTGCTGCTGTTTGAAGAGCTAATTATCCAATATTTTTATGCTAATGTTATGCTGTCGAAATGACAACTTGTTTAATACTTCGAGGGATGCTTACCTCCTAGTTCCAATCCAACTTCGTGTTTGAAATACAACACCTAGTTGGTCATTTGCTGCTTCTCAAATCAGACTAGCAGATTGAGCTCAATAGTTGAAGATTTTTGATGAAATTTCCAGTTTTGAAGTTGCTGATACAGTCACAGCTGAAAGTGGTTTTTGCATACAGCTTTTGGAGTGAATTTAATTTGCTTGTGGGTACTTTTCCAATCCATTCCTACACGCAAGGCGACCATCTTTGGAGAGTTTCAGATTTTAGTTTTGAGTTTATGATTTTTACTTGTCAAAATCGCCCTTGCTCAAGGCCGTACCATTCAAGGAGGCATTGGGATTTGTGCCAGAAATAAAGCTGCTGTTTGGTTGCTATTTGATGATCAGAAAATGTTCACCTACCTTCTAGGAAGACACAGCAAAAGACGGCATTCAATTCGGAGGTGAATTAAGTGAGTTATGAACATTTCATTGATTCTCATAGTTGCAGATTGATATTTCCAGTTTACAGTTTTTGTATCAAATTTTAGAAGTTCTGATTTCTGATTCATTATCAGCTGTTAGAGAGATAAATAATCATTTGAAAAGCATCTAATATTCATGTGTTTGAAGATTATTGTAATTCCTATGTAATTTGCAGCTTATTTCTCATTTGTACAAACTATAAACAGTAGTACTGTTCCAGTTTTAAATACTGCAATTCTTTCTTTATCTTCTCACATAAGTACCCCTGGATGGTTTACCGCCAGTGTGGTTAAATTGATTGTAACACTTTTGTACCCACTCATAGTGGTGAATCCCCACAGCTCTGTGGATGCCCGCTGTAGCAGATGAATTGTTTTTATTGTAATCTTTTCCCTCCACTATTTGGTGGTAGTGTGGAAATGCTTTTCATGGCTGGTTATCCGCCTATCAGTTTCTAGTTTTCAATTCAACACTCCGTCATATGTTAGCACCTCGCCCTCAGTGGGATCTTGAGTGCACATTCTTGACGTTGAGTAGTTTTCTTTCAAGTATTTTCATTTAGCTCCTCCACCATATGACAACACCTGTCCCTCATTGGGATTGAGTGTGCATTCTTGGTGTGAGTTCATTTCAAGTTTAGTTTTCTATTTGGAGCTAACGCTAACCGAGTTGATTAAGTGATGGTTATGTGTGTTAATTCATCGAAAAAATTGGTTAGCATATTTCAGTGGTATCAGAGCAAAAGTTCCTGCCATCCTGTTGGGAAGAACCGAAAATTAGTGTTTCCACAATGGACATCAACAGATTTGTCGAACAGTTTAGGAGGGAATGTGAACATGATGCTTCCATATTCCGTGCAGAATATCAGAGTATGTCAGATGAGTTCAAGAATGATGTTTCTTTTGACTGCTACTTGAATTGTGTGTTGATTAGGTATCCTGAAAAAGTTGGTGTGGTCAATTACATCAAGAATAAAATTAAAAGAGAAGCATAACTTGCCATGGTTGAAGAATCAAGGAAGGAAGCGAAAAAAGGATCTGTTTGTGGTTTGCAGCCCACAAGTAAGCAAATTGAAAAGAAAAATCAGTCAATTAGTGTTGAAGAAGACACAAGCAAGGTGCACATTTTGGTTCAAAATGAAAGTGGGCTTGATAAAGATACCTTGGCAAATGAGGAGATTAAGTTAGAGTCCCAAAATACATCCCTAGACTTGCATGGGATGGGAAATAATGAAGATTGTTATGGTAAGAAGATCATTACAACAGTCTTGAGTCCTAATAAGGATTCAACCAATGAAGATCTTCAGACAAATGGCTTCTCAAAAGATGCTGGTGGAACAGTTGTGTGGGATAAGTACGTTGAAGAAGAGCAAGATGAAGCAAATACTAATGGTGTCTTTGAACCAGCTTATGACCATTATGAAAGTGATGTTGTTGATGGTGATTCCGATGTGTTTTTATCTCCTCTTGTTGAATATTTAGTGAAGGATAATTCTCTACTTGTTGCTGAGCCAATTCCATATGAAGAATTAATGACAAGTGTCCAAGAAGACTTCTTTGGTATGTATGTGGGCACTAATGATAAAATCAGCAACACATCTACTCAAGATAATTTCATTGAAGAAAAGCATGACAAAATATTCAAAGCAACCAGCTTTGATGATTCTATAATCCGATATAATGCTAGTGACTTGGGTGGTAGTGGGTTTGATTATCAAACTACATCTGTGGAGAAAGTTATAGATGAAGATTTCAGTTCAAGTGGGTTGAGGAGTGACTCATTCAAAGATTCAATAGTTGAAGAGGAGCATGATGATCTCTTTCCTATTGATCATTGCAATCAAACCTTTCACCTTTGGGATCCGGGCGCGATGTCACCAAGGTATGATAAAGAACCGGAGTGGGATAAATTCCCCTTTGATCCTGATGAAGTTCAAAAATCAGTTTGCAACGCAAGTAATGAAGTGATCTTTGGAGGAGAAGTTGCAGCAATGGCTAATGAGAACGTGATTTCTTATGTTGAAGAGAAGAATGTTTTAAAATCAGCAAATGGTTTGGATGCCTTTCAAAATTATGCACAAGAAGAGTATGAGAACTTGAAAGGTCAAGATAGAGGAACTAATTTGTTTGAAGAAGCTTGCTTGGCAAAGCTCCATAAAAATTCCTTCGAGGTGGTTGTAGCCACTAAAGCAGAGTATGTTGCTACCAAGACTTTAAGAGCATCAATCAATAATGATTCATTGCTTGAAGATATTGTTGACAAGCGTTCTATTCAAGAATTATGCACTAAAAAAAGAAGGGAGGAAGCTGATTTTGAATATCATGACAATGAAAACAAATTAGAAAAATTGATGTTTGATGAGCGTAGTCTCTTTGCTGATTGGGATCAAGGGCCTAAAGAGCTGCAAGTTTTGAAGGATAACTTATTGGTTTCAGAAGAGAAAATTGTTAAGGCGTTATCAAGATTTGATAGCACACACAATTGTATTGAAGAAATTTACTGGGAGCTACAGTTTGAAGAGAGACAGAATGGCGTTAAGGGTGGAGACACTCTTTCCATGGTGCGAACCATCAAAGAAGCATTGGAATCAATAAAAACAGATTATTTGCATTTGCTCTCAGATAGAGATGATGCCATTAAGTTTGCTGAGAAAACCTATGATGCCTATCAAGAGAAGGAGAAAGAGGTTGATAGTCTTTGCCTTGATCTTACCTTAGCTCATCACTCTTTTTGCAAAACAGAAAATCAATCATCTATGTCAGCCACACTTATGGAACAAGAAGCTAATACAAGGCTAATGGAGATCAAGCAAATAGTTGAAGGAATAAATGAATTCCATAATGTTGAAACAATGCATAATGCCATAGAGATTCATTATGTTGATAGTGATTGGAAGGTAAATCAAGAGTGTGAACTCTTGAGTTGGGAAGAGAATTTGCCTCAAGAAGGGATAGCTTGCAGCCATGAGCTAGATGTGATGACTGGTAATGTGTGTGATATTCATCACACTAAATTCTATGGATCAGCAACTAATGATGGACATCTTCAAGTTGAAGAAAATGTGCATGAATTTTATGAAGACACCAACGAAAAGGATGAAGGAAATATTGTTTCTATGATTGTGTACAACAATCCACCATCTTCACATGATTTGTTAAATTATGAGTTGATTGACAATTTCTATGTGGATGGAATTAGTAAGAAGTTTTATGTTTTTGACATGCATACTTTTATAGTCAAGCATAAGATAATGTTGGTGGATCCATTCTATATGTCAAGCAACACTCTCTTGGGATGGATAGTAAATGAGCATTTAATGGTGTTCAAACTTGAACTGGCTGGTTTTCACTCAGCATTAACCAATGGAAGAGTACCGCCTATCTTAAAATGGTTGATGAGGTCAGATCTTGGAGAGATGCATCAAATTGTGGGAGAACTTTCAGACTTGCCCCTTTGGTTTCTAGATTGTGCATTGTTGATGAGGGATTATTCTAAAATGTTGGTCATGAAAGGTTCAAACTTTGCTTTGATGGTTGCAGTTGACTACATGGATTTGTGTGCTCGAGACTTTCACTATGGCTCTTGGAGATATGTTGGGAATTCTTCCCAATGTGTTGGAGATTATTTGCGGTTGGGAATTCACGCTTGGAATTCTCAATATGGCTTGATGGAGATTGTTGCAAGTAGAAAAAAGGATATTTGGAGAAATAAGGATTCAATTCTTAGAATCTTTGATGCAGCCCCCATCTTTACCAACCATTTGATGGTTCTTTCTGCTCATCAACTGGTGAATTGGAGAGATATTTTGAACAAAGGAAGGTTTAATGTTGGGTTGGAGTTTATTGAGAGGATGTTTCCAGCCTTGAGCCTAAGCAGTTGTGCTATTATGGACACTGATTTTCAGTGTTGCAGTAGTTCAATTCTTTGCACACTGATTTTCCTAAAATCAGACTTTAAGTGGTTCATTTCAAATTTCATGGGCAGCTGGTACACTCATTTTTTCTTTTCACAATCTTTTATCAATGATGATTTTTGGCTTCAAAAGTGGGTAATGGTGTTTCATAGTGATTCAGATCAGTATTGGATGGTGTTCAAGTTATGTTCTAGTGGCTTTCTTTGTACAATCTCTTGCACTAGTGTTTGGGGCAGCGAACCTTTGCTTGATTTGGTTCAACTTTTTGAGACTTTGAGGGAGAGATTGGTGGAAGTTTTCAGAGTTTTTCTTGAATATGTCAGAATTACTCAGAGGAGGCATTATACATCCTTAAGGAGCTTTGAGGATGCAGTTGCTATGACTTGGCAAAGAGCTGTTTTTTCCTTTGCAAATAGCTATGATGGAATCACATTTGCTGTTGTGATTTGGTTTGATGCTTTGAGGAGTGATGTTGATGAGAATATTTTTGAGTTGTTTAGATTATTCTTCTTTGTTCTCAGAATGGTGATTGACATTGACATTGCAGATGTTAATTCCTCAGAGTTTATTGAGCATGAGACACTGTTAGATTTTGATTCAATTCCTTCTATGTTGTTCGACTTGAATTTCAGGCATGTTATCACTTTGAGGTTGCAAGGATGGTTAGTGCAGTTTTGGTGCAATGATTTCATTTGTATGATCAGAGTAGAGCAGCATCAGCATGGTGGGGTTTTTCTGAGATGGACATGGGACCCCGGGATCCTATATGTTTGGTGGGATCAGTTTGGAGTGTTGTGGCATTGCTTGAGGACAAGCAATTTTGGGAAGGGCGGACCGTAATGTCCCTCGACGGGCCATACCTTCTTTTTGATTTAGCCTATTTCCAACTGTAGGTTGTCAAGCAGAAACTAGGCTCTCTCTTTAGATCTCCTCGGCTCAATCATGCCTCGTGAGGATGTTGTGCGTGATTTCTTACTATTTATGTCAGTTTGCTATTTTTAGCAACTCTATCTTTTGGCAGTATCTATCTAGCAACAATTCAATCCTTTGCAGTTCAGTGTTCAGTTTGGCTTTCTGATGGTTTTGAAGTTAACTTACTATTTTTGGCATTTGCTATTTTTAGTAAGTTCATTTTTGGCAGAAGCATCATCATCAACTTGGTTCAGTTTGCATTTGTCAGTTTTCTATTTTTAGCAATTCATCAGTTGCAACTTGGGCATTGTATTTGGTTATTTCCTTGGACTGAGTTTCCAACCAGTCAATTTTTCATGTCTTGAAGTTGTACCCTGTTTAGCTTGATGACTTCAAGTTGTTTTAAAGTAGTAGACATAGTAGTCAAGGAGCATTTAATTATTTAATAAATGCTTTATTAAGGTAATATGAAATTGATTCCTAAAGGAAGTTGAACAATGATATTTTATTATTTCAAAAGTAAAAGGAAAAAGGTATGCCCTTTTGAAGGTTGAAGTGATTCAACTCTGGGAATTTGAAGAGTTCTTGTCGGGTTTCATTTCCACAACAAAAGCTTATATATTGTCATGGTTTCGAAGAGCCGATTATCCAACATTTTTATGCTAATGTTATGTCATTAAATGACAACTTGTTTCTATCATCTGAGGGATGCTTACCAGTTCCTGAATCCACTTTGCTGGAAATACAACACCTAGTTGGTCATTTGTCGCCTCCCTCAAATCAGACGCATAAGATTGAGCTCACAGATGAAGATTTTGATGAAATTTCCAGCTTTGAAGTTGCTGATACAGTCACAGCTGAAAGTGGTTTTTGCATACAGCTTTTGGAGTGAATTTAATTTGCTTGTGGGTACTTTTCCAATCCATTCCTACACCCAAGGCGACCATCTTTGGAGAGTTTCAGATTTTAGTTTTGAGTTTATGATTTTTACTTGTCAAAATCGCCCTTGCTCAAGGCCGTACCATTCAAGGAGGCATTGGGATTTGTGCCAGAAATAAAGCTGCTGTTTGGTTGTTGTTTGATGATCAGAAAATGTTCGCCTACCTTCTAGGAAGACACAGCAAAAGACGGCATTCAATTCGGAGGTGAATTAAGTGAGTTATGAACATTTCATTGATTCTCATAGTTGCAGATTGATATTTCCAGTTTACAGTTTTTGTATCAGATTTTAGAAGTTCTGATTTTTGATTCATTAGCAGCTGTTAGAGAGATAAATAATCATTTGAAAAGCATCTAATATTCATGTGTTTGAAGATTATTGTAATTCCTATGTAAATTGCAGCTTATTTCTCATTTGTACAAACTGTAAACAGTAGTACTGTTCCAGTTTTAAATGCTGCAATTCTTTCTTTATCTTCTCACATAAGTTCCCCTGGATGGTTTACCGCCAGTGTGGTTAAATTGATTGTAACACTTTGTACCCACTCATAGTGGTGAATCCCCACAGCTCTGTGGATGCCCGCCGCAGCGGACGAATTGTTTTTATTGTAATCTTTCCCCCCACTGTTTAGTGGTAGTGTGGAAATGCTTTCATGGCTGGTTATCCGCCTATCAGTTTCTAGTTTTCAATTCAACACTCCGTCATATGTTAGCACCTCGCCCTCAGTGGGATCTTGAGTGCACATTCTTGACGTTGAGTAGTTTTCTTTCAAGTATTTTCATTTAGCTCCTCCACCATATGACAACACCTGTCCCTCATTGGGATTGAGTGTGCATTCTTGGTGTGAGTTCATTTCAAGTTTAGTTTTCTATTTGGAGCTAACGCTAACCGAGTTGATTAAGTGCTGGTTATGTGTGTTAATTCATCAAAAAAATTGGTTAGCATATTTCACTAACACATGCAAGATATCCCTCTCTGAATCATCAAGGTGATCTTGTAATTTGAAGGATGAGGGTCAGATCTCAGGGTATAAATGGGAGGAAATCTAACCTATGTTCACAAAAATCACATTACGTCAATCAAGACACCTAAATGAACCTATTGGATATTTTACACATCAAAATTTTTACAAGAAAGTAAGTAAATTTCATTCACAGTCAGATGTGTTGCACCAACCAAAAAATGCAGCTTACTAATACACTGTACATTCATTTATGGGTAGGCTAAACAATTGCAGTGCACTGTCAAGCAGATGCGTCGTAGGAAAATAGTTGCGGGTTTCTATCCTACACATTTGGTGCACCATAACAGTTGGGATGCACAAAAGAATTGTGAGCATCCTAACAATCAAAACTTTGGAGAACACTTGTGGCACACCAAACACATGCAGTGCACTCATCGACAGATGTGATGAATGTAATTACAGTTACGGTGCATAAACTACACCACATTTGTTTGGTTTATTTTGACCCCTAAAATCTACCAAAAATTAAAAAAAATTCAAAGGGTCACATACCGCATTGCCTAATCCCTTAGGCGATTAGAAGGTCTGAACTCGATATTATCTGTGTGAATTGACTAGAATTGGCGCCATCTCTCAACTCATCTGTGACAGAGTCTCACCTCAGAGCTCTAAAATTATAAAAGAAAAATGTACAAATGACTAGTTTGGACCACATAGGGGCTATTTATAGATAATTTTAACCTAAGTGGACCCCCCTTTATAACTGGGTGCATCAAATTTGAGCTTCAAACACAAATACATAAACCCTAAATGTCCTAAAATCAAAATATTTTGCTACCAACGCGACTACCACTATAAAATTAGCTTGCCGAAACAATTTCCTAATTTTTTTGGAATTTTTTGAAAATTTGCAATTTTTTCCGAGGGGGCACCATCCTATCCCACCATTACCGAGGTATATTGGGGCAACTCCTAAGCATGAATTTTTCAAATTTTCTTTGACACAATGCTATAAAATCACATTGTATCAAAGAGGGGTAGAATATAGATACCTGAAATTGTCCTAGTCTACGAGTAACACCTTTTTACTAATTTTCACCCTTTTCTCCTAATTATCAAATAAAACCTTATTATTTAATTATCATTAAATACCATATTCTACTATTAATTGACTTTACATTATTTAATTAATTCATTCTAATTCAACCTTTTTGATTAATTAGAAATATCCTATTTATTTAATATGTCCTGATTAATTAAATAAACCTTATTTATTTGTTTATGTCATTAATTACACTTATTCTTCTATTTTTAATTAAATATTTATCATTAATTATTTAATTAACATCAAACACCCTTCTTAAATTAAATAATAATTATTAATTATTTAATTGACCACTTTCCCACTTCTAGACTAAATAATTAAATTAATTATTTAATTCCCCTATTCCATCTCAACATTATCCATTAATAAATAAATATTTATTTATTAATTAATCCTCACTTGTGCGTTCCTCCAATAATTAATTAATTATCTTTTCATTCATAATTTCCTCAACTAACACTCTCTTCCAGTCGACTGAATAATCAATTCTAGTTCACTGATCAATCAATTTACTTTACTCCCACTCACTTCAAGTCTTCAAATAAATCAATTTAGTTAGCTAATTGTCAATATTAGTTGACTTTTCAATCAATTCTTCATGCAACTAGTTAACTATAATCTCGTAACCAGTTGTAGTTAGTTAACTAGGTAATCAATTCCTCTCAACAATCCTCAACCATTGATCTTGATCTTGCACCTCTTGATCTAGATTGTTCATTCGAATCAAGTATTTCTATAAAAGAAACCCTCACATCATGTTGATGGCTACCCACAAAACTTTGGAATTTGCATCATTGCTATCATTCCACACACATTGAAGCTTATTGCAAATTGTGCATATCGAATTCTGAGAGAAAAAGCAAGCAAAGAAGGAAAATAGAAGTAATCCATGACAACACATTAAAGGTAAAAGTATTGATTATTTGAATCTGATTCCATCCATGTTGCATGTTTCCATTGAATAAATTGGATTTGTATTTGAGTATAGGATTGTAGATTTGTGGTTGTTTGCTTTAATTCCTTATGTCTCTAATGACTGAATGCCCAATTTTCTAAGTTACACAAACCTACAATCAAAACCCAAATGTTCACATTGTTGATAACACCAAAAGTTCCAAACTTCAAGTATAATATTATAGTTGCTATCATCCCACACTAAAACCCCACAAAATCACTTACATTCCTTTTGTAGCTTTTCTTATTTTGTCTTGTAGCTACATACTAATGTCAAAATCCTAAATCCTTGCTAGTTAAAAACCCTAAAAGAGTTATATTTATAGCTAACACATGTGCAAAAATGCTTATATTCTAACAACCCCATTGGAATTTAAAAAAAAAAAATTCATCTCCTCTTTCACTCCACACATCTCACATCTCTACATACAACTTGCAACTCATCCAAAGTCATTCCCAAATCTCTTGATCATTTCCACAACAAGGATTGTCCATTTCAATGTAAAAACTCCACGTGGATATAAGATTTCCATGTCATCATAAAGTGCATTTGGTGCATCACATTATCATGTGGTTTTCATCCAGTCTATAAATTATATAAATTATTTTGAAGAGTTTATTCTTTCAAAAATCCCTTCCATATCTCCAAGTACCCTTTGCTACATTTAATTTTGATTCTTGTATTTTCCCTACTATTTTTTTTTATCAAAAAGGTCAAAATTTCTTTCAAAATTTCTTAATTCTTTCAAGTTTATGCATTGTAGAGTTTTTTTTTTGTCTTGTGAACAATTTCTAAGCTACATCATCTCCATCGAACTCCAGCCAAGTTTTTTCTTTTAGATTTTTGGGATAATTTTATGAAGCTATAGCTCAAACATGAAATCCCATGCTGGTCTTAGAGTTTTATACTTTTCATGCACTTTTACAAGTGCTATATGTTGTTGTAGTGAAACCCTAGAACCTTTCATCTCTATTGGAATATGGAATCTTAGATTTTCTAGGTTAGTTTATAAAACATACACAACTACATAGAAACCCTAACATTCTATATCTCATTCATTTGTTAATTTTTTTAGACTTTCCAAGAACTTCTATAATATTAAGAAGATGTATTATAAGTTTGAAAACCCATAGTAATACAATATCTAGAATTTTGAACTTTCCAAGTAGTTGCAAGCATACAACAAAACCCAACCTCGAAGCATAATTGAAGTTATTTTTCTCCTATTCTCCAAAAAATAGATTTATACATCTCTATTGAAGGTAAGATATGAATTCAAAGGGTTTTTCCCCCTTTCAAAGATTCTCTTAGATCTAACTCAAATATTGGACACAATTTTAGGCCATGCAAGGCATAAAAAATCATAAAAGGATGGAAGAAACAAAGAAAACAAAATCTTTGGAAAAACCTTGTGGCTAGTGGAATCATAGAGACATCTACTTTTCCTATCTTTGTCTAGTTTTAAGAGCTTAAGATGACTTGTGAAAATTTCCACAACTTGAACAATATAAAAATAAAGAATTATTTAAGCCACATTGTCCTCCAAAACATACTTGAATACATAGAGGAAATGTTAGAAATACCCATTCATGAAAAATATAGTTGGATAACTTTAGATTCCTTTTAATTTTTTTTTAAGAAGAATCTATATCTATGTGTGAAATATTAAACAAGAACTAGTTAACGAAAGAAATAATTGCTACAACTAGGGTGCCCAAAGTGTAATATAGAAGTGAATTTCATGACAATGATATGTTCACCTTCCTTACTAAAATAATAAAAAATCTAGATGAAAATTATATTTGTATTTTTTTAATTTATTTTTGAAATAATTGAAGAGGAGTGCATTGATTGGACAACTTTGGTCAATAATAATTTACATAACCAACTATCAGATGTCAAAATATCAAAGTGCTTTAACACAACTTCATACATGTATACTTTGTTGTTAAGAGAGTAGTACTTCCTAGTTTGAAAAGAGGAGTCACAAAGCTAGGAAAAAGTAAATTTTATGAACACTACCCTTAGCTTGAACTCAAATAGAGAAAAAAATGCTTTAGGAGGGTAAATTATGTCTTTTTCTTCTTGACCATAAGGATATTGGGAAATGATCTTAACAAATGCATGTTAGTAGAGCCAACCATAATTGTGGCCTTAAATGGAAATTAGTTTATCTAATTTTATAAATTTCTTATATATTTAAGTGGCAAGCTTTATTGCGTCTCTATATAGGTGGCTAAAGTATGTTAGTGACAAACTAATAATATTAGAGTTATTCCAAAAGTTAGCTATTATTTAGAAAGTTATTAACAAAAACATAATTAGGGTATCTAGTTGCCTCTTTCTATTTTTGATTAAGGGTTAATTTTTTTTTTTGGAGGGACCCTAAAACCCTTTACAAAAAACTGACCAAAGAGAAAAGCATGAAAAACATAGCTAATTAACAACACTAATTGAGCTAATAACAAAATGATATCTAATAGAAGAATAACATCATCCGAGAAACACAAAAGCAACATAAAAAACAAGAAAGGGAGAACCAACACTACAATTACATTTTGTTCAAAGTTTCAGCTGTCTCGAGCTATCGTTGACATAATTTTTCCTAGAGATTAGCAAGGCTAACCAAGTCTCAATTCTAATCTTCAATATATATATTTTTGCTCCCCTGGTATGAGAGCTAGGTCTAGCATGCTCATTGTTATTTTATTTTCCCTCATTGACCCACTCTTCCCAAAGGTTCTTCAAATTTTCAATGAGGATCTATAGATCCCCTCCGCACTATTCTAAATTGAGCAACAATTAACTTTAACCACCCTTTCTAAGTTGTTCTTGATGATTTTAGCTTACTACTCCATGGAAACAATTCTTCCTTCTATCTCATGTTTCCAGTTATCCATATTATTGACCTTGTCTAGGTCATTTTTTATAACACCCAAATCATTTTCTATTTTATCCATTTTCAGGATGGCCTCCCAACCTTTCATGATTTTTTCTTCCTCTGAGCTAGAAATCTCAGTTCAACCTCCCATCTTATCCTGAATGATTTCCATTTTCATGTTGTTATAGTTAATTCAATAAAGAACCATTTTTTTATTATGTGTTGGGAGTTAACATCATCATGTACAAAATCTAGAACCTCCTTGAGATCGTTGGCATCGGTTGCATTAGAGACTTGGAGGAAAAAATCCATAGGGATTTTAGGAGTTGGATCAAGAATGGAAGGAAAAGGGATACCCAACCCCAGTTCTTTCATCTGAACTCCTCCATCCCCATGTTTATTTCTCTTATTTGAATGTCCACACTTCACACCAAGAGAGCCATCATTAATATCCTATCTTTTAGGACTACCCAATTTATTTCTCCCTTTCTTCCTATTGATGAACTTCTCTTCATTCTGGGTCCCGAATAGGTATCAACCTTGCCCTTCCTTTTTTTATAAGGAGAAGGAACCTCCTCTTGAATTATTTCCACAAAATCCCTGGAGTTCTCTTCATCAACCCAATATTCAATAGAAATATCCTCCCATTTAGATAAGGAATCCTCATCAAAAGTTTCAAAAACCCTAGGTTTTAAATCTAAGTTTATGTTCTACTTAGGGTTGTGCTACAGGGGGTCAGAGATTTCATATGGTTGATACTAAGAAAAATATGAGCCCCTCAAGGAGGATAGTTATTTTGGGATTTTTTAATGCTTATAGATAGAAATATTATGCGAAGTTGAGAGATAAAATGATAAGGAAACTAAATTTTTGTGCTTGAAATGATTCAACAATATAAAATGGTAGTTGTAAATACTATTAAATCACCCTTCAAGGGTCACACACCTCATTATCAATTCCACAATCACAACCCATAAGGGTTTGATATAAGTTTTCTCATAATCAAAATGAAGCTTGACTAATTTCTTCCTCTTGTTACACTTGAAGAAAATATGCATTGCTTCTTCTCGTGTATTTTTGTAATGTATATTTTCCTTCCCTCCATAGAGAGCCCAAACATGTGAGTGATTATATACTCATTGATAGTTAAATACCACCAAAAATTTGAGATAATTATACTCTTCCAAGTGTTCACCATAATTCTGGTAGCTTCGGGGTCATGGCCATGAAGATTTTCCATATATTGGGTAAGTCCTCCCTCCTTCAACACCTTCCATATCTAGGGTTTTCGTCGAATGCCAACACAATTGGCTGGTTCAATATGACTTATGTCTCCTTCCATATTTTCAATCTATACACACTCCTTTTACAAGGGACCTCAATTTTGTTCAAAAGGTTATTGTTAAAAAAGTCACTTCTTAACTTCTCCTTTCCCAGAATATCTAATTCTATATCCAAACTTATAATTTTGAGAGGTAAAATTTCCCACAAAAATTGTGAACTTATAGTGAATAATTAATGTGGTGATGTCTGTCACAAGGTTGAGAGTCTAACATCAGGGACGCAGGGAAAATCACCCTCGCGACCGAGTGCAGTCCTATCCCGGGACTCGCACCCGTGTTCCAATAAGGCGAACGCGCTGTGGAGTGGAACTCAACCGTTGGAGCGCAAGTCAGATTCAACAAAGGGATCGAGTTAAGCCGGACACCCTCGGGGTGGACGCAGTCCAAAAGTGGACTCATCGGAGGTCGCAACTCAGATAGTTCAGAGAAGGACAGAAATTGGGGATCTGGGGTTCAGAAGTTCAGTTCCCGGCGTGGTATGTTTTTAAGGAGGAAATTGGGGCCTTCGGCCGTTTCTCGGTGTCATCCTACCGCCTCCTGGGATTCGTACTAATAGCTTATATAGGGGAGCAGTCATCCTCGAAGTAGTTGAAATCACTACACCAAGCTAAAATCGCCAACAAGCCCTCAAAGCGAAGGTTCATACTGCACTGAATGCTCCCAGTGCAGAGAGTTCCAAAAAGTGCAAAGCAAAGCGCCGCGTTGAGGTCAGCCTAGTCTCTACAAGAGGGACCCGGGCTGTGGATAGGGTAAATCGTCGTGTAGCTCGATTGGGAGAACGCGACGTGCCTACTTGAAGATCAACAGAGATCGTCATCAACAACAGCAGGTTCTAGTCAGAAGTAGAACAGGATTCAGAGGTCACGTGAAGGGGTCTACAGAGCCTGAAGAGTGCCGTGTTTCCAGGGGTAGCTGTGCAGTGAGCCAGGGGCTCGTTGTTTGTAACTAGTCTTGTGAGAGTATCAAAGACTCTCTTTTATTGTAATTGAGCCCAAGGCTTTTTAAGACAATAAAGCTTGTTATTACCCTACATTCGGATCAGCAGCCATCCGGCTGAGGATTCGTGAGTACCGCCGGTTCGAGTGGGCGCTCCCCCACAAGAACCGAGATTACATTCCGCTGTAAAAGAAAGAGAACTCGGTGTTCCTTAAGTGAAGGCGTAATCCGGATCCGACCCAAAGAGCTAGCATCCTACGGAGTAGCTCGAGTAGGCAGAAAACGGTGCCGCAGGTTGGTTAGGAAAGTGTGCTACTTGAGCGCAAAAAGCTAGCCCCCTGACAGTTGGTATCAGAGCCCAGTCTCTCGATACGCCGAGTTGAGATTTAAGCAAAAGAAATCTCCAGCCAGTCGACACCATGTCGATGAGAACAGCATCAGATGGCCAGGCGAGTTCGGATGCAGAGCGCACACCTCATGGGGCAGAAAGTCCCCGATGGAAGGTCTACATGGGGGTGCTGCCTTCACAGAGGCAGTGCAGGATCAGCCTCCAGCCCGCGTCGGCGGGACAAGACGAAGGACGGGTGGCAGGCCTGGAAGAGGATGTCGAGGCAAGGAAATCAGGTTCGGCATGCCGAATTGGGCGATTAGAGGGACAAGTCTAGGCACTCACAGGAATCAGCTGGGGAGCTGGGATTGAGAACAGCAGGAGGATGGAGGATGACATGAAGTTCGTAAAGAACCTCATCACGACGATGTCTCAGGGAGGCGTCGGCTCTGCTCACTCAGCTAAACGTCCGTCAAAATATGGTGGACAACGGGACGACAAGGTCCTGGAGAATTATTTTTGGGATATGGATCAGTATCTTGACACGATGCCGGGCTTGATAGAAGAAGCCAAGGTCAAGACTGCCGTAACCTACCTTACAGATGCGGCAAAGCTCTGGTGGAGAAACAGAGTGGAGGATCTAAAGAAGGGCAAGCTAGTGCCAGTGGTAGACACCTGGGCCAAACTCCAGGAAGCATTGAGATTGCAGTTTAAACCCGAGAATTCTTCTTGGACTGCACGAATGCAGCTCATGGACCTAAAATATACCGGTAAGATGCGGGACTACATTAAGGCATTTACCAGTCTGATGCTCGAGATACAAGATATGTCGGAGCAAGATCAGCTATTCCAGTTCATGAGAGGTCTACCGATGTGGGCTCAAACCGAGCTCCGGCGCTCTAATGTGGCAGGCCACCGGTAAATTAAGCATGGGCCGATTGACAGGCTGGGTGGAGAGTCCGGACAAAGTCGGTGGCCAGCAAAGTTCAGAAGAGACTCGGGTCAGGTGTCGAGACTGACCAAGGACCTAGCGAGGCGGGGACCCGAGTACTTCAAGGCAGGTGGAAATCGGAGAAAGGGGCCGGGCTGATTCGACCAAGGGATGCAGGAGGTGGATCGGAGAACACAGCAAGACACAGGTACATGCTTCATCTGCAACAAAGGGAACCATTGGGCTCGTGAGTGTCCAGAAAGGCAGAGAATAAACAGTGCAGAAGGTTCCGCAGAGCAGGATGGATCGGCTACAAAGTTGGGAGTCGTTCAGTTGCACGCACTCAATGCGTCAACATCAGATCAGTCGAAGGCCACAGCGGCCAAACCTATGGAAAAGCATAAGTTGTGCTTCGTGGATGCACGCCTGAATGGAAAGGGCATTGTTGCATTGGTGGATTCAGGGGCCACCCACAACTACATCTCGGCTAGGAAAGCCAAAGAACTGGGACTCAAGGTGCAAGCAGGCACGAGTACCTTTAAGGCCGTCTCCTCACCAGAACAGAAGATCAGTGGTATCATCAGGGATGTACCCACGTCAGTTGGGAGTTGGCACAACAAGATGGACATAATGGCCATAGAAATGGAAGATTTTGAGATGATCTTAGGCCAAGAGTTCTTAAGGCTCAGAAAAGTAGCAGTCATTCCTCACTTGGAGAGTCTCATGTTTATGGACCCAGCTCACACGAGTCTGGTAAAGATGACAGAAAGGAGACAGAGTGGGAAGAACCAGGTGGTTTCGGCTCTGAGCATGAAGAAGTCAGCAAAGAAGAACAACAAAGAACCAATGTTCTTAGCTGCCTTGCTTGGAGGGTGGGATGAATTGGATGGTGTCACTGAGACACCCGTTCCGCCAGATGTCGACGAAATCATACTAGAGTTCGAGGACAGAATGCCAGAAAAGCTACCAACAGAACTCCCACCGAGAAGAGCGGTGGACCATCGAATCGAATTGCAGCCAGAAGCTAGACCTCCTGCCCAGGCACCATATCGGTTGTCTGGCCCTGAGATGGTTGAGCTTAAGAGGCAGCTAGAAGAGTTGCTAGAGGCGGGTTACATCAAGCCGTCTCGTTCACCATATGGAGCGCCAGTTTTGTTCCAAAAGAAGAAAGACGGAACACTGAGGCTATGCGTAGACTTCAGGGCACTCAATAAGCTTACCATCAAAAACAAATATCCCCTCCATTTAATAGCAGACTGTTTCGATCACCTAGCAGGGGCGAAGATCTTCACGAAGTTGGATTTGAAGCAGGGCTACTATCAGGTCAGGATTGCAGCAGGGGATGAAGAAAAGGTGAACTGTGTGACCAGATATGGGTCATACGAATTTATGGTCATGCCCTTCGAGCTGTGCAATGCTCCGGCGACTTTTTGCACACTTATGAATGACGTGTTCCGTCCACTTTTGGATAAGTCAGTGGTGGTGTATCTAGATGATATCCTGATATACAGTAAGACCATGGAGGAACATAAGGTTCACCTGGCGGAGGTGTTTGAGTTGCTCCGGGAGCACCAACTCTTCGTTAAGAAGGAAAAATGTGTTTTCGCCCAAGAGGAAGTTCACTTCCTTGGTCATATCGTGGGCAAAGGTTTGATCAGGCCGGATCCAGAAAAGCTCCAAGCAATCAGGGATTGGGAGCCGCTTCAGAATATTCACGAAGTGAGGCAGTTTTTGGGTTTGACAAACTACTACAGGAGGTTCGTGGCGGGTTATTCTAAGATAGCCGCCCCTTTGACGGATCTCTTGAAGAAAGACCCAAAATGGAACTGGTCAGACAAGTGCAGGACAGCGTTCGAGTTACTCAAGGAGAAGCTCACCACGGAACCAGTTCTTGCTCTACCTGATTTCAGTAAGCCTTTTGAGGTGCAGAGTGATGCTTCGGACTTTGCAGTTGGGGGCGTTCTTATGCAAGAAGGACATCCAGTGGCTTTCGAGTCGAGAAAGTTGAAGGATAGAGAAAGGATCTATCCCGCCCATGAAAAAGAGATGACAGGGATCATACATTGTCTTCGAACGTGGAGGCACTATTTATTGGGCGCGCCGATCATTGTCAAGACTGACAATATCAGCTCAACATATTTCAAGACACAAGCGAAACTCACACCAAAGCAGGCTAGATGGCAAGAGTTTCTAGCCGAGTTCGACTATGAGATCCTATACAACCCTGGGAAGCAGAATGTTGTGGCGGATGCTCTAAGCAGAAAAACACAGTTAATGGCAGTGGAGGGTGAGTCAGAAAGTGATGAGCACAGTGCAAGTCAGGTGACTCTCTCGTCAGAAATGGTTGAGAACATCAAGCAGGGCTTGGTGGAAGATCCTCAGGCTGCAGCGCTGTGGAAGCAGTGTAAAGAGGGGAAGACTCGAAAGCTAAGTGAGCAAAATGGATTAATGATGTTTACACAGAGCAGAGTCTATGTTCCCAAATACAAGAGTTTGCGTAGAGATATAATGTATGAATGTCACGACAGCCTGTGGGCAGGACACCCAGGTCAAGTGAGGACTCTAGCGCTCTTGGAAAGAGGGTTTTACTGGCCGTTGATGCGGAAGGATGTAGATGACTACGTCCGAAGTTGCCTCATCTGTCAGCAGGACAAGGTTGTAGTGCAGTCTCCGGGAGGCTTGCTGCAACCCCTACCAGTTCCGATTCGACCTTGGGCCAGTGTTTCGATGGACTTCATCACCGGTCTACCCAACGTCGATGGTTTTTCAAGTATCATGGTTATAGTCGATAGGTTCTCGAAGTATGGGACCTTTGTGCCGTGTCAGACACCGTGCACAGCGGAGGTTGCCGCCGACTACTTTTATCGGAACGTGGTAAAGTATTGGGGAGTCCCACTAAGTATCATCAGTGATAGGGATCCCCGTTTCACATCAAATTTTTGGGCTGAACTGTTTAAGCTCATGGGAACGAAGCTACTCATGTCCACAAGCCATCACCCGGAGACCGACGGCCAGACCGAGCGTGTCAATGCAGTGTTGGAGGATTACTTGAGGCACTTTGTGTGTGCGGATCAGTCAAACTGGCCGAAGCTTCTGGATTCTGCACAGTTCAGTTACAACCTTCAAAGATCGGGATCAAGCCAGTTTTCGCCGTTTCACTTGGCAACTAGGCAACAACCCTTGACCCCGCATACAGTATTCAGTGGATACAAAGGGCCATGCCCTACAGCAGCAGACCATCTTAAAGAGTGGCAGGATAGAGTTGACTTGGCTCGTCACTCTTTGGTTAAGGCAGCAGAAAGAATGAAGAGGTACGCGGACGAGAACAGAAGGGCCGTGGACTTCAAAGTAGGAGACAAGGTGCTCCTAAAATTGGATTTAGTTCAGTTCAAGCCACCCAAGGGCTTGAGCCATGCTCTCATAAGAAGGTTCGAAGGACCTTACGAGATTGTGGAGAAGGTAGGGAAAGTCGCCTACAAGCTGAAACTTCCAAATCACATGCGTGTACACAACGTATTCCATGTGAGTCAGCTCCGTCCAATGCATTATGACGCAGAGGACCCAAGTAGAAGTATCCCTAACAGAGGGCCAGCAAATGTGTTGGATAAACCCAACGTGCAGATACAGGAAGTGCTTGCAGTCAAGGAGCGCAGATTCGGCAGCTACAGGTGGCGTGAATTCTTGGTACATTGGCAGGGCCAACCCAGGGAGGAAGCAACATGGGAAAAAGCAGAGAGCCTGTGGAAGTTCGAAGATCAAATCCTGGAGTTCCTCCAAAGGGACTCGCAGGACCAGCTATAAGCCCCGAAAGAAAGTCGGGCGCATTCTCCGCACCAGTCCATCAAGGTGATTTGTGTGCAGGCGTCAGGGACGTCGCCTATTTTTAAGTGGGGGAGAATGTCACAAGGTTGAGAGTCTAACATCAGGGACGCAGGGAAAATCACCCTCGCGACCGAGTGCAGTCCTATCCTGGGACTCGCACCAGTGTTCCAATAAGGCGAACGCGCTGTGGAGTGGAACTCAACCGTTGGAGCGCAAGTCAGATTCAACAAAGGGATCGAGTTAAGCCGGACACCCTCGGGGTGGACGCAGTCCAAAAGTGGACTCATCGGAGGTCGCAACTCAGATAGTTCAGAGAAGGACAGAAATTGGGGATCTGGGGTTCAGAAGTTCAGTCCCCGGCGTGGTATGTTTTTAAGGAGGAAATTGGGGCCTTCGGCCATTTCTCGGTGTCATCCTACCGCCTCCTGGGATTCGTACTAATAGCTTATATAGGGGAGCAGTCATCCTCGAAGTAGTTGAAATCACTACACCAAGCTAAAATCGCCAACAAGCCCTCAAAGCGAAGGTTCATACTGCACTGAATGCTCCCAGTGCAGAGAGTTCCAAAAAGTGCAAAGCAAGCGCCGCGTTGAGGTCAGCCTAGTCTCTACAAGAGGGACCCGGGCTGTGGATAGGGTAAATCGTCGTGTAGCTCGATTGGGAGAACGCGACGTGCCTACTTGAAGATCAACAGAGATCGTCATCAACAACAGCAGGTTCTAGTCAGAAGTAGAACAGGATTCAGAGGTCACGTGAAGGGGTCTACGGAGCCTGAAGAGTGCCGTGTTTCCAGGGGTAGCTGTGCCGTGAGCCAGGGGCTCGTTGTTTGTAACTAGTCTTGTGAGAGTATCTAAGACTCTCTTTTATTGTAATTGAGCCCAAGGCTTTTTAAGACAATAAAGCTTGTTATTACCCTACATTCGGATCAGCAGCCGCTCGGCTGAGGGTTCGTGAGTACCGCCGGTTCGAGTGGGCGCTCCCCCACAAGAACCGAGATTACATTCCGCTGCAAAAGAAAGAGAGCTCGGTGTTCCTTAAGTGAAGACGTAATCTGGATCCGACCTAAAGAGCTAGTATCCATTGGAGTAGCTCAAGTAGGCAGAAAACGGTGCCGCACGTGGTTAGAAAGTGTGCTATTTGAGCGCAGAAAGCTAGCCGTGTGACAAGCATCACTTGGAGGCTGCTCGTGCTATTGTGGAGCTCCATCATTAGGTATATTTGGCTGTGAACTTGAAGTACTCTGCACCATTAAGGCTTGATTTAGAATTCCATTTGAGCAGGTGGCTTGGTTGTGAGGTTGGTTGCATGGATAACACCATTCATAATCCACAACCAAGTTATTTTGAACAGGAACAAGGTCCCTAACTGCACTAATAGGTGCTAGTACATAAGGCTGAAAAGGCCTTGGATTTATATTCTATCTAGGACCTTGGTAATTACCTTGATACGATTTCCTGTTGCCTTGATATTGTTGTTGTTGACCTTGATAAGGCTGATTTACTGCTTGATTCTGTTGCTGATAAGGTGGTATATTATGAAACTGCTGCTTTTCTAGGCTCACCAACTTATTACCGAAAGTCTATAAAATATTCGCAATCTTTTGTTGACTCTCCTTAATCTCCTGCAACTCCTTTGATTGAATTAGGACAGTGTTGGGTGAAAATTATGTAATCAACTTTCGACAGATTACACAACTTGGACTTCAGCCACAGCTATGTGAGATGTGAATCTCTCCTCTCGGAAAGGGGAGGTGCCCTTCTTACTGCTAAAAGAAACAATAGTAAATCACAAAAATAATTACACAATGTACACGTAATTCACGGAGTGGGGGGGGTGTGTTACATTCATCCTTCTCTCTTTTTTCAGAGAAGATGTTTACAATGCTTCACGTGTTGGAAGTTCCGAATTCTTGATAACTGAAACGAACAACTAGCAAGTAATGCCAAATATCTCTATCTCACAAAGCCGTGAGATACCCCCTCGTAAGTAATTACCAACAAAACAAATAAATTAAAAAGGAAAGTTTCACGGTTGCTATCAAAAGTCGCTCCAGAGCTTTATCAATGTTGGATCTGCGTAGACGTACCGTTTGCCACGTTAGAAGCACAAAGTCTTCTTAGACGCAACAATTCTTTAAACAGCATGAACGATTACAAGCACAAAGTCTTGTAGATCATCCAACAAGAGTGTCAATAGCACGAACGATTACAAGCACAAAGTCTTGTAGATCCTTCGACAAAGTATCCAAGAGAATGAATAATTATAAGCACAAAGTCTTATAGATTATCCAACAAGAACATGTAAGAGTATAAATGATTATAAGCGCAAAGTCTTATAGATCACTCAACCAATGATAAACAAAATAACAATGCAATCTAAATAATAGATGTAACACAAAATTTACATCAACCACTTAGAGTCTTTCAGATTCCTCGAACTAATCACTACCAAATCAAATCAACTTACAAAAGTATTGAGTCCAACGCAAAGTCTGGCTAGCAATCCTTTTCTTTATTGATTGAATCTCATTCACAAAGTATGAACGCAAAGTTTCACAAGTTTGCTTACAAAAGGGCAGCACTTCGTTGCAAAAGGCTAAAAGATAGATTACAATGAAAATCCCTCACATTATATAGAAAGAGGGTTTACAAAAATAAAGGGTTATGATTATAGAATGCAGGTTAGTGGAGTTACCTTAGGAGATCTCTACCTAACTTTGACCAAAGTCAAAGTGTAATTTGTTTTCAAAATACATCTTTGGACTTGGTGTAATTGCTAATTTGGTTAAACAAGACATCTCGAAATGTCGAAATATTTACAAGATGCATACTGGCACCGGAAATGTCTAACACCGGAGAACGAGTTTTCATGTTTCTTTGCTTGGCGCTGAGTCTTCATATACTTCTTCCGTCTCCCCATGAACTTTTTATTTGGAAGAACCAAGATCAAAGGACATCACCTTCGGGATCACTTGATGAGATCTGGAGAGAAACTGCAAGGATGGTGAATCAACAAGCGTTAGCAGAAAAAGTAGCATTGGGAAGCGTGGAGCGGATGACAAGGCACGCAAAACGATGCGGGAGCGAAGAAATGGGGTTCGGAATGGAAACAGAGCAATTTTGAAGAAACTAGGTTAAAAACTGCCAAAAATGTAAAGGTGCTAAAATTTAGCTCCATTGCACAAAAAATGACTAAGTCTGGAAGAAAAGTGTAAAGGTGCTAAAATTTAGCTCCATTGCACAAAAAATGACTAAGTCAGGAAAAAGATTGTGAAAAGTGTAAGGGCGCTAAAATTCAGCGCCCTTACATTTTTGGAGATTTCAGTCTTTGATGCAGGGGCGCTAAATTTTAGCGCCCTTACACTTTTCAGAGTTAGAAAATATTTTGACATGTGCAACATGTCATGGCGCTAAATTTTAGCGCTTCTGCATCTGAGACATGATTTTGGAAAATGGATGTAATGGTGAATGAAAACGGCGCTCGAGGTTTGCAAAGTGTTTGTCTGCATAGAGTTGCCATTGAAATTGGAGAATAAAGAGAAAGCAAGGGTAACAACTTACAAAGATGAAACGCGAAAAACGCTGGAGAGGGATGTCGAAAAACTCAAAAAACGTATTTGCAGTTTGAAGAAAACTCGCCCAGCATGAAGAGAGGAAGAACAAAAATTATAACAATGAAAATGGCGAATTAAAACACCTTTAAGCAAAAGAGAAAATCGAAAACCTAACTCAAGTCGAGCAATAAATTTAGGCATGAAAAGTGGCACGATTGACGAAAAATGCGAAAAAGATGAAGAAACGCGCCAAGGCCAGAAAAAGTTTAAGTGTCAGGAAAAAGTGTAATGGCGCTAAAATTTAGAGCTATTACATTTTTAGAAATTTCACTTTCATGCAGGGGCGCTAAATTTTAGCGCCCTTGCATTTCCAGACTTAGTCAAATTTGCTTGAAGGCAGGAGCGCACTTTTTCAGTGCCACTGCATTTTTCGTAATCTGCAAAGTATGAACAGTGAAACGTCGCGAAAGATCTCGTTTCGAAGGTCTTTGCGAGGCGAACAAGGGGGAATGCTCGAATTGACTATTCGAGACTTGGGAACGCATTTCGAGGTGGCTCAAAAATCACCTCGTTATGCGTACTTGAACTTCACGAATCCTAAGAAACGGACAAGTTTCGTAGGGGGGTTATCCGTGGAAC
Organism: Sequoia sempervirens; assembly: GCA_007258455.2. Lineage (NCBI taxonomy): Eukaryota > Viridiplantae > Streptophyta > Pinopsida > Cupressales > Cupressaceae > Sequoia > Sequoia sempervirens. The sequence continues at coordinate 537,192,639 of VDFB02058242.1, forward strand.
GAGCGTTGCTAGATTCCGTGATAACAGACAGCAACTTCATGTTTACCAGTAGTTGGTAACGCTAGAACAACAGGAAAAGGTGTAAAAGAAGGTATATGCAAAGGCATGTTAAGCTGAATATCCAGAAAGATAGGCATTGGTGGCCTAGGAGCAATCTTTCCAACTTGTATTAAGTTGTTTTCTGCTCTAATTGCTATCTCATATGCATTTGGTAAAGACACTCCTCCCATTGACTGTATCATAACTAATATATCGTTGTTTAAAGCTCTGAGATAGTGTTGTGACCTTTTTTCACACATCGCCCCATTCAAGATGGGGACCCCCTGATTTTTGCTCCGTTCCGGTCTTTTGGCTTGGGTTTTCTTCTCTCTCTCGCTCTGTCTCTTTTCTGGTGTCCGCCTTTCGAGGGGTTGCACCCGTCAGTGAGTTTAAACGTGAATTTGGCCAAGTCCGAAAATTAGGGTTTCATTTTTCCTGGTCAGTTTGGGGCAAATAAAGTGAGTAAATTGAAAATTGAATCTAACGTTGTTGTCAGCAGGCTTCCAGCCAATTTTCATCAGATTCCAAGGTACTTACTATTTTTAGTAAGTGTGAAATTCGGGGCAATTCGTCAACTATTTTGAGATTCCGACAAGCATAACACATTCAGAGCGTATCAGGCTACTCGCATGCAAAATTTGAGCGAAAACAAATAACTTACTATTTTTAGCAGTCTGGCTTCCAGCACGAATTTCAGGGTCCAGATGCAGAGATTTTCTTTGCATGTCTGGATATTCCTTCTGGGTTTTTCGAGACCTTCGCGATGGTATAACATGCAAGTCGAGATGACCACTTTCAGGATTCAAATTCTCCGAGGCTGGCTTTTAGGTTTGCATGTCGGTGCTTCGCATGTCGTGATTCCTGATGGGTTTTTCGAGAGCTTCGCGATGGTGTGACATGCAAACGAGGATTCTCACTCAGTAAGGAACTTGCTATTTTTAGCAGGTGTGTCCCGGCAGCCGCCTCCCAGCAGTTCAGAATCACGAGCTGATTGCAGTGTTGCAGAAACGAAGGCAAACAGAGTTCATTTGGTATGCATGCAAAGCGAATTAGGGTTTCCAACTTCGGAGCCTAAAAATAGGCATAAAAACTCAGAATCTTCAAAATCCGGTGTAAACCACCGCGATCAGCGTTCTTCAAGCTATCTGTTGGTGAAATTTCGAGTCAAATGGAGCACTTACTATTTATAGTAAGTCAATTTGGAAACTGGCTAAAAATAGTAAATCAGTTGCATGCGTTAGTGTCAGCAGTAAGGTCACGTGGTGAGGATCGCCTCATTCAAATTTCAACTCGATCGGAGCTTGGGAGCTATCAGAAACATGAGCTTACTATTTATAGTAAGCCACCTTCAGAAACAGGCTAAAAATGGCAGGGTGACTAAAAGTGGCAGTGCCGACAGGTTGATAAGGTTATGAAGAAGCTATGTTTAAAATTTCAGGCCATTCAGAGCTTCAGAAGTGCAAAAATGAGAAGACTTACTATAAATAGCAGGGTATGAAATACTGGCGAGGAACGAGAGAATTTGTCTAAGTCTGGAACTTCATCCAGCAGGCATAAGGAAATGCGCCCAGCTAGTAAGGAGGCATAAAAATATTCTAAGTATGGCGTTCATCCTGCTCAGGGGTCCAAATGTGCCCAAGGCGCAAGAAGTCAAAGAAAGTCAACAATCTTCATCCTGCTCAGGGGTCCAAATGCGCCCAAAAGAAGAAGGAAAGCTCAGAAGGTATGAAATTTTTTCTAAGTATAAGAAATCCGCCACCACCCTCAAAATGCGCCCAAGATACAAGTTCATCCTTCATAGGGGGTGAAATGCGCCCAAAGGCAAAAGGGTCAAAGAAAAGTCAAACATTTTAATCCCCCTCATGCATCAAAATGCGCCCAAGCTCATCCTGTAGCATAGGCAAAATGCGCCCAAACAGGGCCATGTGAAGACAAAAAATAGAAGGTGAAGAGTCACCCAAGGACGTTGGAGAAGGTTATCCACCAGCTACATGAAAATGCGCCCAAATTTGAAAGAAGAGTCAACAAGTCAACAAGCTCGTCCTCCATCAAGTATAAAATGTGCCAAGTTTGAAGAGAGTCAAAGCAAAGTCAAAGATTTCGTCCTCCTCCATAGGCAAAATGCACCCAAACTTGTGCATGTCAAGACAAAAAAGCGAAGTTGAAGAGTCATCCAGTTGATAGGCTCAAATGCGCCCATGTTTGGATAGTAAATGGTGAATAAGGGTGGTAATTGAGGTGAAAATTTTGCCAAGGCATGGTAAATTCAAGGTGAAAGCTAGGCGTTATCCTCCATCATGTGTAGAATGCGCCCAAGGTGGTGGGCCTTAGAGAAAATTGCTAGGCGTGTGTGTTGGGCGCCTAAAGCCTAAAAGTGTTAGAAAATTGCCTAGGCGTGATTTTAAATCCCTCTTCAAATGCTATATGCGCCTAGAGTGAGGGGAGTTATAAGGTGTTAAAATATTTTCTAAGGTGGTGAAGGAAAATTGCCTGGGGCGTGATTTTAAAATCCTCCCAAGTATGTTAGGCGCTTAAGATGATTTTAAAATATCTTGAAGGCGTTGAAATATTTGAAGGTGGTGGAAATAAAATGAAGTGTGCTAGGCGCCTCAAGTAGAAAAGTGAAATATTTTCTAAGTGTCGGAGAAGTTGCCTAGGGGTTGGTTTTTTAAATAAATATTTTCAAGTGTGAAGTGTGAAGTGAGCAATGATAGTGTGCTAGGCATGGATAGAATTTTGCCAGTTAAAGTTGAAATTTCCCAGCACCGGCAAGTGAGCAAATAAAATTTTCTAAGGAAAATTCTCAACGTGAGATAATTTAAATATTTCCTAAGGCAAATTATTTTCTTCTTAGAAAATACGCCTAGAGCTCAGAGTGGTGGAATTTTCTCAGAGCACGAGCAAGACTTTTCAGTGACGAAGTCAGAGATGATGATAATGCAAGATGATTCAAGTTCTTCAAGAAGTCAGAGCAACACAGAGTAATCACAGGCGAACAATGAATTTAGAGTGATGGAAATAATATTTTTAAGGTTCAAAATTCGAAAAATTAAATGAACCCGTTCGTTGGGTACCCATGGATTTGAGGGATTCTGAAGAAAATTTGCTTCTGGGTACTGAACATTTGCAATGGTGAATGGATTTCCAAGTCTTTTGAACTTCGCCGACACTCTTTCAGTGAAGAATTTAATCAGTGCTCAAATTGTGAATTTTCCTAAGGGAGAATTTTAAATTTTCTAAGGAAAAAATGAATAAAATATGCTTTCAAGATGAATTTTCTTCGAATGATGAATCTGAGGTCAGTTGCTTAGATAATTTTGATCAAATTCTTCAAGGATGGATTTTTCAGAGCAGAGGAGGAGTTGAATTCGATTTCCAGTAACAGAGCTCCGGCTGGTGGATTCAAAAAGATGAATTAAATTAAATTTTCGAAAACAAATTCAAAGGATGCCAGTCAAAGTCAAGTTTCTAGAAGAATAATATTCCCGACGACTGGAGACAAGTGTCAGAAATACCAGAGAGGGAGAATTCGAATTCTTGAAGTGGAGTAGTGGAGTTTAATGGCACTGGCTAAAATTAACTTCTTCTAGAATTCGAATTCTAGCTATAAAATGAACAAGTTTTTCACTTGTTTTCACAGCTGAGGAAGGCGAATTTGCTCTAAGTAAGGCATTGCAGTGAAGAGTTTGAAGTTTTTTGCTGAGATTGCTGAGACTAGTTGAGGGAGACGCCTTGAGAAAGTGTCATTGCTGAAGTCAAGAAAGGACGCACTTGCAAGTTGCTGAGTATCCAAATCTGCATTTGAGGAGGTACGCCTTAAGTGCTTGTGCTGAGAGTTGCTGAGGGAGGTACGCCTTGAGTTAGCTTGTGCTGAGAGGTACGACTTTGCTAGTGAAGCTTAATTCATTGCTGTTGATGAAGTTGAAGTTGCCAGTTGAAAAAGTGGACGCCTTGTAGTGAGTTGAATCGTTGAGAACTTAAAAGGCACAAACTTGCTAGTTTGCTGATTGCTGATTGCTGATACGAAATTATTGAAATTGCTGATTGCTGATAGTGAAGTAAAGTCATCAAAGTCCACATAGAAATCTGTTCTAAGTGTTGGAATTCGAACTTATTCAAGAGAAGAAGCTGAGGTTTGCAAACGCGAGAGTTATTGCAGCTTCTAGAATTCGACTGCAGCCCCTATACAATGCCTTATTTTATTAAATTTAATTGCTAATGAATGTTTGTTATGTTGCAGATGGCTGAAGCGAGGACAACCGAAAAGGACAATGGTGCCTCAAGACAAGCAGTGATCAAGAAGCTGAGCAAAACATTCATGCCAGAGTCGAAGTTTATTTCAAAGCTGGGCAAGTTGACGGACACTAACCTGGGCTCTGTCAACTTGGAGACCTTCAAGAATAGGCTGTTTGGAATTGGAAGTCATCGGGCTTCGGTCACTTCGCACAACATCGTCCGAAGTGGACTATATGCAGCTGCTGGTTTTCCGCCAGCCATATAGTGTTCGGAGCTGATAATGGAGTGCGCTAATTGCTACGAGAAGGAACACCGGTCGATCACGACACCAGATGGCCAAGTGCTTGCCAACCTTACTTCGGCGGCCATTGGTGAAGCTTTCGGGATCCCGGTGCACAGGAACATGATTTACAAGTCCAGAGAACGGGCTGAGCGGATGTATGCTTCCACGTTCGAGAGGTGCATGGACACAATTAACACCCACTGGATGAGCACTCCTAAGCCATCTCGTGCGAAGTTTCCAAAACAGATCATAGCGGAGGACCTGAAACAAGAATACTGTGATCTTATCATGATGTTGAGCAGGGTTGGTGGTTGCCCACAGTCCTACATTTTTGAGCCTTGGATGTTTTATTACATCAACCTGGTGCTAGAAGGCAAGGATTATGTCAATTGGGCTGAGATGATCAGCGATAGTATACATGAGCAGCTCCTGAGCTTGAGGAGGACTAAAACGTTTTACATGAGCTCCTACCTTATTTATATGTTGGCACGAATGACGAAGTACAGGGGGATCTCTTACAAAGAGCCTGTTGGATGCGGCTCTCATCAGTTCAAGATTTATGATGCGTGTCCACAGTTGCACCTGTCAAGTACAACCCACTACAAACGTGTCAACGATTCATTCACCATGTACATCACGAGGCTGCTTCAGGAGCGGTTACACCACAGAATCTCTAGAGATGCCCAGGAGCTGATTGAGAGGTATGGGTGCTGGTTTATTCAGTTTCCGAGATTTTCATACATTAGGCTGCAAGGTTTTTCCTCGTATCCTTATAGGCTGCCTAAGTACCCAACAGATAAGATATTGATGCTAGAGATATCTAGACAGTTGCTTGCCTTTGATAAAATCCAAAAGAAGAAAAAGAAGGGAGGGATAGAATTTCCAATTGTGATGGGCAACTCGGATGAGGTGTGTCCTTCGATACAGGCAGCTAGAGAAGCTGAAAGTGAGCTTCAATTTTACCACTTCTCATATCATACAAGCCGACAGCACTACGACCCACACCATAACATCAATTGGGTTCTGTCGGAGGAGTTCAAACATAAGGCCACCATAGAAGATTATTGGGCTGATGCAGTTGATGAGGTTGAAGTAAGGAAGAGAATGTTTTCTCGGTTGCCAATTACTCTGATCAGGGAGTGTGAGGTTGTTCCAGTTTCGGACCAGGTCAATGAGGATATGGATGTTGTGCATCCAGATTATGCAGCTGTTCGAGATACTCCACTTCCACCTATAGATTGGTCAGAGCCCGAGGTTGCTGATTTAGATACTCTCTCTATCCCAGTCATGACATTCACCAGGGCATGGGTTGATAGACGGGTGAACAGATTGAAAAGTAGGTCAATTGCTTTGACTTACAACTTGATGGGAGATCACAGGACGCCCACCACAGGAAGAAAGAAACAGATTACACGGGGTCCAGAGCCCAGGAAGAAGGAAATAGTTCAGCCAAAGCCTCCACGAGTCACAGTGGCAACACCCTTGGAGACACGTTCTCCAAGCATTCAGGAGGTGTCTTTCTTTGCTGATCAGAGAATTGCAGTGAATCAGGTACCGGTAGTACAAGATGATATTCAGCCTCCACGGAGGGAGTCAATTGGCCAGAGTGCCAACGTACCTGTTAGGATTGATCAGCAGGATGACGAGGGAACCATTACTGACCCTCGGTTTCAGCAGGAATTAGAGGAGGCCATGAACGATGGTGATGATGATGATATAGTGTCAGGTGATACTCAGCCACTTGAGGACGATGAGCCTCGCCAGAATGAAGAAGAAGTTGAACAGGTTAGAGAAGTCGAGGCACAGGAGCAGCAGCCCTTCGATATACAGTATGAGGTGCCCGATTGGCTTAAAGATAGAATGAGGAGAAGCCCTAGTGAGGAAATTGATCCAGTAGTTGAGATGGAGGAATTCTTGAACTGGATCAGTGCACCTCCACCAAAGAAGAAGGCAAGGAAATTTTCGAAGATATCCACTGAAGAGGATGGCTCTCGTACTCTTCACGTTGCTGTCCCACGAGTTGAGTGTGACCGGAATGAAGCAGTTCCTGAAAATTATGTGGTCACCACTTTGGACTTGGGATGCCCTACTGGTGCTCAGATTGTTGAGGAATGTGATAACTCCTTCCTTGCCCTCAAGGATAGATTATTCAAAAAAGAAGGGAAGTATAAGAAGTTGAAACGAGAACACAAGGCCTTAGTTGGATATGTACAGCAGTTGTCTCGTTCTCGAGGGCAGGATGTACCAGTGATAGAGCCTCCGGCAGATGTACCTAGAGAGTCGATCAGCGGCTTGGTAGAGTTGGGAAGGATGGCACAGGAGGCAGATAAATGGGTCACAGGAGTACGTGCTGAGACGGAGAAGTTTATGGAGGATCTTGCTTTTGCTTTTCAGCAAGCCTCTAATATTTCAGCACGGATGGAGGCGGTGGATCATGCTTGGGGCGATGCCTCTATCTATCAAAGTAAGGTGATCCAGCGTCTTGAGGTATTGAGGCATGTGCCATTGCAGTTGCTGATTGATGGAGGTGTCATTCAGGCGAATGACCGATATGATTTCTCTAGGTGGTATTCTTCGGCAATCACAGGGCGTGGCTTCTTCGATGCGGCACAGGCGGATTCAGCCAGGATACATAAAGCTATGGCCAATATCATGGATGGCGTTCAGAATACTTTTGAGGCCATATTTGCTAGGCGGCTAAATCCGGATGAGATAAGTGTTGATAATTTGAGGGGTTTTGGTGCCTTTCTTTGCAGATGTTAAGACCTTTGTACAGGATGATTTCGAGAATACTGCTACATTCTCCACTTTGATCCAGAACACGCAGGACTCCTTAGCTGCTTGGAGAAAGTCTTGTACAAGGCATGAGCATTCAGTCACGGTGTTAGAGTTTCAGTTAGATTGTGTTCCACCGATTTCAGTTCAGGAGGTTGAGGCCGTACTTAGCAGATTTGTTGAGTTGGCAGTCAGAGAGAAGGCAAATGGGAACGCACTACTGGACGAGGATCTTCTAGAAGACTGAATATGGAGCATTTATTACCTTTTACTATTTTTGGGAGTGAGTGGGAATCTTTGATTCATTTAATGTACCACTCCCTATTCTGGCAGTTTTTAGGGTTAGGGCTGAGGTGGCACGATTCTGGCCACTCTATTGATTGTAACCCTAGCCGTCTTTTGGGACTTGGCTAGCTATAAAAGGGGGAGTCCCCCTCATTTGTAATTCATTAGAATTAGACATTGGAATAGTAGACAGTAGACATTGAGAGAGCATTAGCATTAGAGCTAGATAGTGTAGCATTGTAGAGCATTTTTGCATAATTTGGAGAAGAAAGAAAGTTTTCCCTTTGAAAATTTTTGGGAGATTGTTGTGTAACACTTTTCATGATAATAGATCTTTTCATTGATGATGGAATTCGTCTTGTCATGAACTGCTAGCAAGGTCTCTTCTTCCTTTCGTATCCAAGTAGCTTAATTTCATGCAAGTAACTTACTTTGGTGTGTGGTGTTTTATTGAGATAGCTTCGCTTGATTCCATACCACTAGCGGCTTGTTGATGACAAGTTCGCCTTGTGTGGTCGACTGGAGGTTATTTTGTGTTTAACTTCAATTGTGATTTATATGCTTATATGCGTCGTTGTGATGGTGTATGCATGTTAAGTCATAATTTGAACATCTTTTGCTATTTCCCTTGAAGATTGCACCGATTTTACTGAAGCTGTCCGACGTGAGGCTAGGTGAAATCTGGTTGAAGTCTATTGAAACGAAGCCCCACATATCCTGCATTTAGAGTAGAATAAGTTTCTTAGGCCTTGCACCCCTTTTACTTTCCGTACATTTCTGATTAGTTTTAGGAAAACGAGCTATATTGCCAAATCATACACGTAAGAATCCCCTTCAAAATCATACATTAGCTGCTAACTGCAAGAAATCTGAACAATTACGTAAGTCCCCTCGTAAGAACACAGCAATACACATCAACCAAACTGGGTCTATTCGCACTTAAGGAACCTTGGAGTTGAACGTGTGATCTATCTCGCAATCTTAGCACACGGAATACTTTGATCAAGAGAGAACAGAGTAGCCCTAAACTATTTTTGTTCTGCTGTTTGGTGCGGTCATAAAAAACACATCAACAGATAGTATAAGAAAGCATACTCAGGAGAAGGCCTCACTATTTCTGGTATCCTGAACCAAGTCTTCTGAAAATGGAAGTTGAAGTCCGTCATTTGCTCTTGAGGATCCCTTTTAAAGGTTGTAAGCTGCTCAACCAATGACAAGTGATCAGACTTGTCTTGGAACTGCTTATGCAGCTTATCTCCTAACTCATCCTAGTTTGTGATAGTACCAACTGTTAGGCCTCTAAACCACTGGAATGCCTTGCCTTTAAATGATGCAGCAAGCAGTCTAATAGCTACGTCTTCCTGAGTTATGTGATGCACTCCACATAACGAGGCTACATCCCTTATGTGCTCAATAGGGGTAGTATGATCCTCCCTAGTGAAAGTTGGTAAGTTTTTTAGGGCAGCCACGGGTATATCACTGTGTTGTGCTAAATTCAATGGACTGCCTCCATTAAAAGGTACAAATGGATGATTTCTCGCCATTTGAACAACAGGAGGTGGATTTACTTGAACTCTAGGTGGAACAAAAGATGGGACAGCAGTATGGGATCTTGTAGATGGAGGAGTAGACTTAGTTCTTCTGGAATAAACATGTGTTGTCCTTGGCCTTTCAGTTACCCTGCCCTTTCTTCTAGGTGGGGAAAGCTGGCAGATAATCGAATGGGGCTGCACTACTCCTTGTTTGCACTCCTCTCATACGTTGTAATGTAATGAATCTTCTTTGCTAGAGATCAAAGTCGCCAGGTATGTTGAAGAATGTCTCTTTCAAGACTAGAAATATTGTTGCACACATCAAACAGCAGTATAATATTCTGAAAAAATGAGTTGATAATCAGCTCGTCCCACCGGGTGTGCCAAAACTGTTATCTACTAAGCTTGCACCCGAACTGAGTTGTGAAAACTCAGTTAGCTAGAGAAACATGGGAACATTCTCGAGTTGTGGGCTACCCAAAATGAGAATGAACCTCCAGATAAGCCCGCTTCCTTAGCTAGTTATCACCTAATCTGCTGATTTTGCAAGGTAAAGGGAGAAGGAATACTGAAAATGAATAAAACTAAAACTAGTAAATACTACTTCCTATGGTGATACACCTAACTAGTAAAGACCTGAAAACTTCAAAGGATAGACACTTTCTTTTTAATGAATGAAAAAAAGAACACTTACACAGCTTATTTCAGTAAGTTTTATGCATAAATATTTCGAAAAAAGGCTTAAATTCACTTATCTTTCAGAAGGGAAAGGTTATTTTCACAATCTTAAAGCTATGTGCAATTTCTAAACACAGTTTCCAACCTGCATAAAAATAACTTTGCAAAAAAGCCATAAAATGTGAGACAAAATTACAAGGAGGTTAAAATACCTCACATGTGAGTTCATCAATCACTTTGATAACACACAACTCTGCAAGAATAAGAGGGCAAAAAAGCTTCAAGTATTGATATTCAAGCTCCTTTCTGAATTCATGTCCAAAATGAGTTACAAATATGTGCAAAGTCTGCTAAAGGATTGTCAAAGTCACAAGGCAGAGAAGTACAACTCAGGAACTAACTCCAAAAATGAGTTACAAAGAGATTAAGTACACAACACCAAGTGGTTCCACCAAAAAAGGCTCTAGAAGTCTTCATTTTCGTAAGTCTTCAAAAAGCCTATGTAACGAACACACTTGTACGATAGATTTAAAACCTTAAAATTCAGTCACAAAAAGTAAGAGCAATACCATAATGATAAAAATTTTCCTTTCAATAATATAAACATGATACAACTTTTGCAACTTTTAACTATTTCATTCCAATGAAATTACAAAGTATGAAGAGAAATATATACATACATAGCCCGTAGGCTTTTGGCACCAATAGAAGTAAGAAGGTCCAGGAGTTCGTCCTATCAAGTCTTGGATTATCAGTCGGGGATTTGAGGAGGAGAAACATCACTTGGGCGCTTTTCCGCCAACCACGGACTTATAATGCGGTCCCCCGCACGATCATTTTGCAATGAACGGCCCTCCCTTCGAAGAAGAGATTGATTGGGTAACCTTTAATGACTACCAACTGGACATAGTGCTATGATCCTACAAAGCTAGCTTTCGTGCAATCGGCAATTCTCAAACTAGGATGTATTTCGGGATCACGGTGAACTGACAGTGTAGTACTGCAACTAAATGGTTCCTTACACTACTTTGGCCAAAGTGTTTACGTTCAATGAAGAACATAGGTCATATGTCACATTCACTAGCCAGGTTCAACTTGACTTGAGGCTATCTTATTCTATGCATAGGTTGGTCTATCAGGGTAGTCCATACCCTAGACTTCCTACAACAATCTAACTACTGGAATGACAAACATTTTAACAAGATCTTACAACTAGCGCCTTTATTTAGGATATTCTCATCCTAGGGATACAAATAACTTGACTAAGTTATTTAGTATCTAGTTGTAGCATATAACTCGTAAATGTTCTCGATTCAATCCTAGTAACTAGTAACTTATTTACAAGCATATGCTCTATATATGGAGCCATTATATACTATGCAGTTTACTTTTTATTATCTAATGTAAACCGTACACCAAAGAACAAAAACCAAGAAAAGACTACATACATGAAACATTTTATTTCACAACTTAACATATGTTAAGAAACTTTTCTTCTTTCTTATTCAATCCCAAGTAAACCAGTTATTCAAACATTTTTCTTTTCAGTCATGAATATAATTCAGAATTTTATCAAATTACTAGAATATTAGAAAATATGTAAAAGCAGGAATTAGCATGCCTGATAAAGCTTTCCAGATGTTTGGAAGGGTAACTCCTTCTCTTGCCTTCACCCAGATGACTTTCAGCTGATTCTATAACAAGTACTCAGCACAGCGATCTGGCAATTTTTTACTACTGATCTCTACTCAGAGATTACTTCTCTCAATACAACCAGATAGATTTCTTAACAGAATAAACTTAATAACTTTATTACTAATGGCGAACTCTCTTTAGCTGCAGAATGCTCTAAACAATATAACAAAGTCTTGATTGTGAATTGGTGAGAATTATGAATGACATTCGCAGGTATTTATAGGGTTGCCTTTTGATCTATTTCCTCTTTCTATGGCGCCAGTACTGCCAACAAGACTTGGAATGATTCAAAGTAAAAACGTGTTGCATGAAGGCAAGGGTTTCGACCTCCCTTATTGACAGCATTGACGTTTTAATCAAATTCGAATTTGCTTAGTTTTTAAAATCGTGACAGCTCTTGATTCAGGCGCGTTTTTACTGCTAGGTTAAATGACAAGTTTACTATAAGACTTTTTCTTAGCTCCAATGGCGTCCACATTTCGTTTTGTTTGCCAAGCAAGAGTTCAGTCGGCCATTTTCAGACGCCTGGCCCTATTCGCGCGAATTTCCTGCACGTTTTTCTTTTCCTCTGCCATTTTTACGGCTAAGCTCTTTATTTCGAATTTTTAACTCTTTAAAATTTTAATAAAGTTCAACATACTACTATGACGCATTTGGTAATGTTTAAATTATAAATTTGAAGCCCGAAAATTCGATTCAAAGAAGTATTTCGAAAATCGTTATTTTCAGTTTAACATTTTAATTCTCTGCTTCAAATTTAGTCTCATTTCTCTATGAAGTATTTTTAATAAAATGTTAATTTACATTTCATCTTGATTTTCAAAATTTTTATTTAAATATATTTATATATATTTTATTCTATTAAAATATTTATATAATATAGTTTTTAATTTGTATAATTATTTATATACTATACGTATAAGTATTCATAAATACACTTATATCGACGCACACATATGGCATATCCTTCTGCTCAATACGTTGTATCGACATGAATGTACTTATGGGTACTTGTACATATCGTATTCATATGTATATATACAAATACACATATCCACATCTAACAAGAAATATTACTCATAGATTATACTGGCAAGCATCGCTTATTTACTTATTCAGAAGAAGACACGACTCCCAATGATACTAAACAAGCCTACGGATGACTTACCTTTAACCAGAACAATGACTTAGCTTACTCAGTTCTATGGTTTGTGTGTGTATGTCCAATTGGTATCCATTATTGTTTACCCGACCAAGTTCTTCCCCGAGTGATATCTCTCCTCTGCCTGGAGGTTCGAACCTGTTTCCTGCACATCATGACATGCCAACGGAAGTCATTTGCTCAAAACCAAGGTAATATACATAAAGCATCGTAGAAAGTTAGAACAACCTTATTCCATAACTCAATATGCTAATTTCATTCAAGAATTACATCAATAGGAGTATCAGATAATGAGACAATCATTACGACACTTTCAATTGATCACAAGAATAATTTAATTTATTCAACAGAAAGATTCAAACATTTACAATGTACTTCCTATGTAGTAGTAGCTATACAATCGGGGTGTAATAGCCTACCTTTTAGCCATTAGACTTCATCCAAAAGAGCTCCAAAGAGTTGGAAAAGTCAAGCTTGACTTTGTCCAACATGATGACACTTCAAACTGCCCTCCAAAAGCTCTCAAAAGCAATAAAGCCTCCAAAATACCCTCCACATGTTTGCAAACTGATATCAACCTCCCCATATTCTCTCCAAGTCATAAATACAAATATATCTTCCATCCACTCATGACTTAGTCACAGAAACACATGCTCCTATTTGTTCTCCAAGTCATAAATCAAGACTTATCTTCTCTTCCCTTTGTTATGCATTGGAAAAATTCCTATGACTTTGATTTGCATTTTAAAATAACATTTATGCCTTAAGTGATTTATGACACCACTAAGGTCAAATGTTTTACATTTAATACAAATGCAAATCTATAAACATTTTATTTCTTTTAAAATAAAAATGATCATAAAACCCTAAGGCATATGTATGACAATATATTACAAAGCATACAAAAGGGGCAATAATAAGACCTTGAGAAATCTTAGTGCACAAAATTTTAATTGCAATGCATATTTAATAAAAGAAGGCAAAAAATGCCTAACTTTATCGGCCTTCACTAGGGTTTCAACCCTAAAGCAAAAGCAAAGAATGAAACTTCATTTGCATCATTTTGTAAGAAGCTTCTAGCTGAAGCTCAACCGCTGCCATGAGGGAAGAACTCTGTGGAAGGGTTTCACTATGGATTTTGAGCCATACAGTGGCATCTCCTGTTGTTTATCCTTCAGATTTTTCTACTAGTAAGTATGTTTTCAAAAGTAACATTCGACAAAATATTTGATTTTGATTACAAGGCCCTCCATAGCCACAGCTTATGTAGATTTTCTCTCCCATTCTGTATGTTTGTTTTTCTCTGTTGATTTTCCACTTCTCTTGGCCGCTATGGAGTTTGTATCTAAGCTGCTGGAATACATCTCACATAGAGATTTTACGCAAAATAGCAAAAGAAAGCCTGAAGAAGGTAAGATCATTCTTGCACATTATAGTGTCCTGCTTTTACTCCATGAAAAAAGTAAAGAATCTAGGTCATGGGTTATGGGGTTTTGCTTCTGTTATGTTTCATGTAGCTTCTCATTGATAAAGATTTCTTTTATTTGTAAGTTTTTGGGCCGCACTAGTTGAGACCTCACCTTTTCTGGAAACCCTTATGTTGTTTATTCATAGCCTTAAGCCGCCACTATATTCTAAACTTGGGCCTTTTAAAAATGCTTTTCTGTAGCATAAATGTTTACACTTTCTGAAAATGAGTTCAAAAATCGAGCCATTTCTGCATTATGCCTCTAATGCTCAAATTTTGCATTTCAGGCCACAGGCTTTCTTGGAAACTTGAAGGAATTTGCATTTTTTTTTTAAATTTCTGAAACTTCCTTTGTATTTTCAAGTATTTTCCTGTTCAAAATGGAAATCTCCCAAACTTTTGAAAGCTTTATAAACATCTCTAGCCACAGCCTATAGAATTTTTCTTGAAGAATGTAATTCTTTGCTTAATTTATACATCTCTCATGTAGATTACGTGTTGTCTCCTTGAAGATACATGAGGGTTTCGACCCACATCAAAACAAAAAATGTAAAGAGAAAACTTTTTACTCTATCAGCACTTTCTGAGAATATCTGAGGGTTTGGATACCAAATACAAGCTTTGTATTTAACATCTTCTGGGTTTGTCTATTTTTTCCTCTATTCTGAAGAAATATTTTCATTTTTGCAAAAAAGAAAGAAAATATGAAAGCCTAGATCGAACTCTATGGCTCGATCTCTGACAAACCCCATAATCTTGTTTCTGATAAAAAGAAAACAAAACTCCCTCCTTGCATTTTAGATTTTTCCCCTGAAAGTAGTGATATTTCGTTCACTGTGTTGTGTTGTGACCTTACACTTTGTTGCAGGCATTCTTTAGACATCATGCTAGCCTTTTCATTTGTCTGTTGGCTGAAAATTTTGGAAACTCCAAGACATCTTTTTTGCATTTGCTAATATCTACTCCTAATTTTGGACATGGTCATTGTTATGTACGATTTCATTGTGACTGAAACTCCTATATTTGCCATCGGTATACTTGTTTCATGACACTATGCATTGTCCCTATTATTTTGATCATTTCCTTAGGCATTTTGTAACAGCTCACATGCCCTGTTTATGCTGTCATAAGGTCTTCACAGGCTTGCTCCTTCTTCCCTTACTGCCATAGCATGCTTTCACTATTGATCCATTATAGAATGATGAGGAACAACTGCTCTAAGAAAAACACTCAGATTTTGTAACATCCTTAAACCTGATAATGAAAGTGATGAAGAAATATGACTTCCATATTAACAAAAATGCATTAAGAACAAGAACATAAACTTGATCAAATTATTCCATCTTGTTCATGATAGACCTTAAAGATCCTTCAATAATGCAATGCAAATTGCCTTATGATTCGCTTGTTGTCTACCATGTGAACTTTTGATAGGATGAACATAGTTTGCATTGCTTTCATATGTCAAAGTACTGAAACTTTTGAATGAACATGCTGTCCTATGATCTCTCCACTATTTATTGTACATTCCTCATGATGATTGCTTTCAACAAGAATGATGTTAAACATGACAGCAATAAACAATGTGAAACATGATGAAAATGAAGCATTTTATGTATGCCTGTTCACTATCACTGCATAATCATGTTGATATGATGACTTTTAAGATTGCATTTCCCTCTTAAATAAGCTCAAGTAAGCTCACTATTTGATATATCAGCATGTTGGGCTCAACCCTTGTGGGAGCCACGTTTTAACCCACATGCTGTAACTTGATGAAACAAATCAGCAACATCACTTTTCCTGTATCTGCACATGAAGCAAACAAGTTAGAAAAACATGGCATGTTTTAGGTATGTTTGATGACTTTGATGGTTTTCTGAGACGCCTAAAGTATGCATTGCTTATTTGATGCACATTGAGATCAGTTTATATGTATAGGTGTTTGTTCATGTAAGGTTTTGAAACCCTTCATTGCTTAGAGCATTGCTCTAACACCATTGCTATTGCCAAATGCAGGAACTAGGAACAACTTGGAGCTAGGAGGACACAAACAACTCGGGGCAACAGGAGCACAAGATAACACAACCAGAACCAGTCATTCTCAGGCAATGACTGGTTTCCCTCCTTATATGTGCATTTCCTTTATTTACCTATTCATGTATATACTTTTCTTTATTTGCATTGAATAAGTAAAGTCAAATCTCACGACTTGTGTGAGACAATGAACATTTTTGAATCAATAAAAATTACATTTTAGAAAGGTTTGTGTAAATCTTTTCTATGTTATATGCAATTGTATAAATGCAATGATCTGTTACTATGGTTTTTGTAATCTTCTGATTTTTTTGTTTATGCAATTGAATGTACTATAGGAAAGATAATTAAAAATATACCTCTCTCCTGATTTATAAACACAAAGCTCACCCTAATTGAGCAAGTAGTGAAATTAGGTAACAAATAGCTCTTGTGATGAGGTGGGGGATTCTGCAGAGAGTTGTGTGATTGATCACAACACTATTCCATCTTCATAGGAGATATGCAAGGCATCACCTAGTGGGGAGATTGGTTCTCATGTTGATTTGTTTCCCTCTCCTGGAAGCAGATCAATTATAAAATCCCATGCAGCTAATTTTGATTGACAGCTTATTGAGCCACAGAGATGGAGAGATGAAATATTCCCCTTAACTTTTTTCCCCAAAATTTAACACACAAATCAGCAACCAATCACTAATTAGCATTAGCTCCAAATGCAAATCGGCATAGAAAGTAACTCTAACCGAGAATGTTCACCAAGATCCCAATGTGGGCGAGGTGATAGCATATGGTCAGAGGATCATTAGGAATAAACTGAACTGAAATTACAATTCATCTACTGATGCAGGCATCCACAAGCAGTGGGGATACTCCACTTATTCAGTGGGTAAGATTATTACATTATTAGAGACGGCAAGCCAGCCATTTAAATCCTCACTTCCACTTATTAACATGGGGGGAATACAGTCCACACAACCACTTATTTTGTGGGGGGAATTTACAATCAAAAAAGATGTTTATCTTAAAACTCAACCACTCAATTGTGGGAGTGTAATCAAGTATAAATTGCAGCAATAAAATGAAATAGCCGTTAGTACTACTAACTAGCTTTACAATGAATAGAAATAGCTACAAAATAAGAGAGATAAGCTTCTAGAATGTTCTTTATCCACACTGGCGGTAAACCATCCAGGGGTTACATAAATGAGAGATTAATCATAAGAATTTGCAGCTAATTAAATGACTGAAACAGTACTACTGTTTACAGTCTTACAATGATAAACAACTGCAATTTTCAAGTGTTATTACAATCTTTACAAAGCACAATGAAATAGAAGATTTTTCCACTTGATATCCTCTCAATTAATGAAACTTGAAACCAAAATCAGAATACTGAAGAAAACTGATATAAAAATCAGCAAACTAAAAACACATAAAAATAATCACAACTCCTTCACAATATCTCCAGAAGATGAAATATAACTTGCAAAAGCTCTTGAGAAGGTTGGCGCCCAATTCACAATGATAAAACAGCATCTAAACTCAACCATTAATTTATGCACGAATCCCAATGCTCTCCAAAAAGGTACGGCCTCCTTGCAAGGGCTATTTTGCTTAATAAAATCTGAAACTTGGAATTAAATTCTGATAACCTCCAAATATGGTCGCCTCTATCATAGAAATGCAATGATCAAATACCCAAAACCAAATAAAATTCATACTAAAAGCTGTATACAAAAATCACTTTCAGCCATGATAAACCAGCAACATGAAAACTGGAAATATCTCACCAAAACTCCACAATAATGCTCAATATGTACTTCTGGATGAAGCACACTCTCAATCCACCACCTAGGGAACCATAGTTGCAGGCCCGAAGAATGGAGTAAATTTGCTAAGCTTTCCCGTAGCCAGATTTTGGATTCATTCCAGCAGCGTAACTTTGCTCTTCAAAAATATGCATAATCAGCTCTTCAAACAACAACAATATTACTCAACCTCCTTAGGCATCCAACTTCACTTTGCAACAATAAAGCATTTAATAAATCATTAAATGCACAATTGATCTTAATGGCCCCTCTTTAAAACAACATTAAGTTATTACTGCTAGGCGTGGGGTACAACTGAGAAACATGAAATTTGACTAAGTATAAAAACTCAGTCCATGGAGATAACCAAAACCAATGCCAATATTGAAACTGATGGATAGTAAGATGACTTGAGTTGAACTGCTGATGATGCCACTGCCAAAATTAGACTTACTAAAAATAGCCACCTTTTTGCATTTTACTTTTTGAAATAATAAAATATTACTCAACCTCCCTTAGGCATCCAACTTCACTTTGCAACAATAAAGCATTTAATAAATCATTAAATGCACAATTGACCCCCTTAATGGCCCCTCTTTAAAACAACATTAAGTTATTACTGCTAGGCATGGGGTACAACTGAGAAACATGAAATTTGACTAAGTATAAAAACTCAGTCCATGGAGATAACCAAAACCAATGCCAATATTGAAACTGATGGATAGTAAGATGACTTGAGTTGAACTGCTGATGATGCCACTGCCAAAATTAGACTTACTAAAAATAGCCAACTGCTAAAAATAGTAAGTTTACCTCAAAACCAACAGAAAGCAGAACTGAGCTGGAAGCAAGACTTAATGAAAGTGGAAACCCTAAATTCGCACATCTGAGTAGCCTATGGATTTCCAGAAATAGACTAAAACCAAACGAAGAGCGTATGGCCAAAATGGGGACATTACAAGAGATCAGCTGAAGGTTACAGGAGAGAAGGTTGATTCAACCTTATCTCGTTTTGATTGCACTCATAAGTATGTTGAGTACTTTCTTTGGAAAGTAGAATTTGAGGAGAGATGGTATGGGGTCTCGGCTGGTACTCACATTCGTGATTTGTGTTTCATCAGAAGTGCTTTGGAGGAGATTAAATCAGAATATCTCCAATTGCTTCATGATAGAGTATGCTATTGGGTATGCAGAGAGGGTTGGCAGAGTATCTACCCTATTAGCTTTTCAAGATTAGAGACATGAGCCACCATTTTATTCGAGTGATGAGAGTGATGAGGAGTGTGTTCCCCATGACTACGAGGGTCAACCGTTGACACAGGTAGGTGCTTTTTATCTTGACTACATAGTGAGGAGTGCTCATCATTTCTCCTTTAGTCCACACACCAATGACTTGATGATGCATAAGTGTGGATTGGATTAGGATTTATACCATCCATTGTGGAATGAAGAGTTGCCATCTACAGAAGATGCAACTCGAGATTGCAGGTTTCTGACTTAGTTATATTCAGGGGATTACTTGCAGGATCAAATGTCAGTTTTCCATCATGCTAATATGTACTTGACAGGGTTTGCAACTTCTTGGCCACATAAATTTCCATTGGAGACATGGCTACAAGGAGGTTGTAGTGGCAATAGGCATGATGGAACGGTTGGTTCATTCAGCAATGATGGAGGAGAGTTTTATCATTCCCTCGATTTGGGAGGAGCAGTTATATATCTTCCAGCACCTATGAGGGATAGTCGGCACATCCATGGGATTTTAGCAGAGGATGGAGAGGGATGTTGTGTCGCAGACACTTCCAGATATTCTTACATCCTCATGACTGATGGATGTGAGTTAAAATTAAGTTGGGATCTAGGTGGTGACAGGGGTGGCTCTGCAGTTTGGGTGGATTCCGATCGGTTGCTTCCTCATTTTCAGCGTGGTGAAGTTGATATCAAATTAGTGCAGTAGAAGCCAGAGGATGTTATGCATGGAATACTCCCATTCTAGGTTTTGGATCTAGGGATATATTGTTGGACACTCAACATTTTTCTATGGGATCCTTCTTATGCATCAAGATTCTAGACAGGGTTTATTGATGAGTATTGCAGTGTGTACATTGTGCGGTCGCATACAACTTCACCTTTTATCCACATGTACATGAGCTGTTTTCAATGCAAAAATCTTGTGTGCATGAGTTGGACAATTGGATTGACGTTTATCTTTGCGCAATAGAGCATATATTGGTGCTGCTAGAGTTATTTGGTGACATGTGGGCCATTCTACAGTTCTTCCCTTGGGCCTTCAATGGAGTGATGTTATCTATTCAGTTGCGATTGCTTGAGGACAAGCAATTTCAATGAGGGTGGACTATAATGTCCCCATTTTGAGCGAGCATCAGAGTTTGGTGGTTTAGCATATCATTGGGTCCTCGTTAGCTAATTAGGGTGATTAGAGGGCCCAGAGTTAGAGTTAGCTAGCTCCTCAATTGGCAGTTGGTTGTCTTTTCATCTCCAGATCCTTAGCTTGTTCAGAGGCGATGTAATTCGAGGTGTTTGGCTCCATTTGTATATAATTACTATTTATAGTAATATAGTGAATTGATAGGGGCCCAACCTTACTATTTTTAGTAAGGCACCCAAATGGGCAGAGTATGTAGTGGCTTAGCCTATGGTGTCAACATAATTGATCAATAGTGTTTTTAATGGAGTTATAATATTATAATTATTATTAAAGTCATGCTTTAATAATGATTAATTATAAAGTGCATATATTAATGACTTATATTGACTTTATAATAAAGGTGCATTTAATGTTATAAAGTCAAGTCATTATAACTTTATGATGGGTGCCCACTTTGAGGATTTAATTAAAAAGTGACAAAGGAATATTTTAATATATTTAATGATTTAAAAGGCCTCATATGAAATCGAACTCTTGAGGTGAAGTATATAAAAGCATTTTTTAGGGCATTTTAGTTCATTCTTGTTTTCTCTCGACTTTGGCTTTGTGCTTTGAATTGGAGGTGGAAACTAGAGTTTTCAGCTGCAACGATCATGGAGAGCGTAGCTCCTTCTTGAATTGAGCTTTCCAAGGGTGTGAAAGATCATCTAAGGTTTGCTAATTGGTGGCTTCACACAGAGGTCACATCTGTGCTTCATTGGAGAAGAATTTCAGAAATTTTTAAGGGTTTGAAGATCAATCATTTTCAGATCAGAAGTAATTGAAGATTAATATTATAGAATATCATTGTTTCTGTTTGTGCCTACTCTCTTTGGCACGTGGGATTCATATAGAGCATTTAAGAGGAGTCTATCGTCAATAGAAGTGAAGGGTTTGAAAAGGAGATCACCGATTGTTGAAAGGACAAGTATTGAAGATCATTTAATTGCTGCAAGATCAACATTATAACCAGCATGTAGTATTTTGGAGGCCGTACCTTTCCTTACAGCAGGTCATACATTCATCTCAGGCTGGACATGTGAACTTATGACAGAAACACCTTGGCATTGTGCTTTCTTCTACCTCCATTGAGGGCGGCTGGGTATATGAAATTTGGTTGGTGCATTTAAAAGGTGGAGAAGTGGCTACTTTATGCTAGGCGTCCACTATCAGGGCTTTCATTGTTGCTGATATTCATTTCCAGTTTGCTGTTATAAAATTACAGATTTGTCATCTTTTGTCTAAGGCTGAGCGGGTATGATTGCTTTGTATTTGAAAGAAATAGAACTCTAATTTTGAATATATATTACTTGTATCTGCAAGTTATGTCAAATCAGATTTTAAGCTTGTTGCTACAGCTCAAGTGTTTCTCTACTTTACAAAGTATATGTGTTTCATTTTAAATCCCTGGCATAATCTCATTGAAAATCAAAGCAAGTATAAATTTTGTAAACCGCAAGCATAACCCATAGGCAGAAATTTTAGTTTGTAAGTGTCCACCTGGGGTGGTGCATTTCATAAAGCAAAGACTGCAATGTAACAATTTGCAAATCAAGCTCCACTAAGAAGAGTCAATTTCTTCTCCATATGTTTCCTCCCTAAGTTGAGGACCCAAGCATGGTTGTATATATATCTACAAGTAAGTATTGTGACTATGATCCATAATGGCTTTGAGCCAAGGAATTTTTCCAAGATCCTCTAATACAAGCTCAAGGGAATGAGAAAAACAAGAAATTTGAAATAGAGACAAGTGCCTCTCCAAGAGAAATTTAGCTGCAACAACATAATTTGTTGCATTATCTTTAATTACCTGAACAACATTGGCCTCACCCATCTCATCCAAAACTTCCCATAAAATCATTTCAAGGAAATATACATTCACATTCACTGAGGCATCAAAGGATTCTAGAAAAAACATTCCACTGAAAGAAGAAACCAAAAAATTCACCAACCTCCTATCCATTCAACCATTAGACATGAAGGTGAAACCCTTGTTCCATATCGTATGCCTCTCATTAATAATGGACCTCACATCCTTCACATTCTCATTCCAAAATAGGCCCTTTATCTATTCATCATTAGGGACTTTCAATTGCACCCTAGCAACAACATTGGCATCCAATAAATTTTGCCAATAAGGAAATCTAAAAAATAAAAATAAATACAAATGAGTTATTCTAAATTGAAAAAATAATCACTTCTAAAATTCAAGAACATAAGTAAATTAAAAATTATATTTAAAAAAAAAAAAATAGAACTAATTACTTGACCGTACCCCTTATCACTTAGTGTTTGTCTCTATTCCAACCTATTTCTTAAGTGATAGTTAGGAACCTAGAGAAGTGTGCAATATAATCTAGGAATCCAATCTTAATTTGTGAACTCTAGGACCAACTCAAACTTGAAGCAAATGGAGAGATGTTAGCAATAAAAATGTCTACTTGGCACATTTCTGTCATCCCTTCTCTTTTCTTCTTTCTAAGGTTATTTTCCTCAAATATCTCTTACTAAGTTTGCACCTCTCACACAACTTCAAGTAGGGCTTGTGTGGAAAAAGAAGCATCTTGGCCAAGAATATGGACAAGGTAGAATATTAGGCAATTAATGCCTCCTCCATTAAGTTCTGTTTTGCAATAATTTTAAATCAATTCCCCTTTCTTTGGAACCAAGGTGGCATTTTCCCGACAACAATACTTTCTTATTGACACCACCATTATGACAAATATAGTACAACAAAAAAGGGAAAAAAATACATTTGAAGATTTTTAAGAATAAACAGATGAGAAAAAGAATGGATAAGGAAAAATATTATTATAAAATGTGATAATATTTGGAAAGATAGCAATATTAATAGCATCTTTGTAAATATTTTATTAGCAAACTCAAACGAAGAGGAGGAGGAGATATTGTTGTATATTATTTCCTCCCAGATTATAATGGAGATAAGTTACTCCTCCCAGAATTATTGTGTTTTAATTTATTTATGGTGGCTTGTTTCATATTTGCTGAATTGGTCAGAAAATGATTTATGCATTGATTTGAATTGTGTTCCTCCCATGTCCTTTAATCAAACATTTATATTCAAAAGAATATTAAGAATGATATTTATTTTCAAAACCATATATTTAAGTTTAACATTTGTAAAAAGGAAAATTTATTATGATATTATACACATTAGAAAAGTTCAGGTCTTCAACATTTTACTTAGGTGATAGAATTCCTTCTCAAATGAAGGATACAATTTGATGCTATTCAAATGAATTGTTGCATTCTAGTGTGCTAGAAAATATAATAATTTTAATATTCGCAAATGAAATCAAGCACAAAATTAAAAACAATAAAATATCAATAGGAGAATAACTTTGCATGTGCAAAATTTATGAAGCCTATGTTTGCTCATTGTTAAATTTCAAAAGTAGCAGTTTCAAGGCACAATTCATCAAGCTTACAGTTGTTCCAACTGAGTCAGGTTACCAGCTCTGGTGGCAATGTTCCATTAAGATTGTTTGAAGAAAAGCTCCTGAATTGGGAAAAAAACAATCATGATAAGGATAAGCATGCATAGATTGAAATAAATTAATCAACTTCAACAGACTGCACTTAAATGTTTATGACATTTCTTCCAGAAAAAAGCAGAGATATAATATACGCAATTCACACAGAAAAATTAGTTGGAATAAATTATCCAAATTGGATCCAATTATGTTGTAATTTACTTCACCATTGTTGTAGCTGTATTGTTGTAGGGACTCAAAGAGGGTTTTATGATCCTTAGAGAATCGTTTTTATGTAATTTAATCACTCCTAACTTATACTAGACTGAGGAAGAATGGTAAAGGTATCTATGAATTGTTGAAACAGGTGCAAAAGTATTTAGGAAGTAGTACAGAAGCCCAAAAAAGTTTTCTCCAGATTTTGTTTTGAACTTTTATTTGAAAAAAAAGGTCTTAGAGATGGTTTTGTGCTGAACTGAACCCATTCTAATAAACACGTGATGGATTCAGTGATAACTAAACCTGTCCCAGAGACACCCAAAACGAGAATGGGTTTGTGCAAAACTGATGTTGCCAACAGAAAACCGGCAATGGGTTTGTTCAGGACCCAAACTGTCCTAAATAAACAGAAACTAGAATAATTGTTTGTATTGGAAGATAGACCAATTTGTACGTTGTATATTGCTTGGTATGTTGTTGGAGGTTTCTGTGTCAATTGTTCAGTATGCTTCGGGTAAAAGAGAGTCTTCAAGAGGAATTGAACAATCATCTAGATTTTGAGTTCAGTTTTGCAGAGCATAGTGTAAATAGAGTAACATAGAACAAAGATTGTGAGATGCAGACCAAGGAGGATTGGTTGACTATTGTACACTATAGCCTTGTGAGCTTCTAAACTTGCACTGACTGGAGATTCTAGATTGGAGACACCCACTTGCTAGTATTTTCCTACACTGCGTTTCTCCAGGGTATATCTTGTGTGTTTACTATTGTGGGTATGTTGTATATGTTTATTTTTCATATATACATGTTTATTTGAATTACTTTTAGCAATTCATGCAATATGGTCACTCTATGAATTAACGCGCATAAGTGTATTACTAAAATATATGAATAATCATATAATTCAATCATAAGATTAATATTCATGTTATTTAAACATTGGCTTAAACAGTCTAATCAGAAATCGTATTGGTATTAGAGCTTTGCATGTAGTTATTGGATTGCAGATTGTGGTGTTTAAGGTTGCATTTAATGTCATTCACCATATTGGCAAAGGCTAGAGGTGAAGGTAGGCTAATACCATTTCAATATGATATTTTGCCTAAGGAGGTAGAACTATCAAATCAGAAGAGACGTGACTCAATAAGAAACATACCTCAAACATTAGAATATCAAGAATTAAGAATATTGAATTTGGAAATGGTGAGCCTTGCACTTCAACTAAACGAGGATACATGTTTAAGTAGCAGCATTCAATGCAAAGATGAATTAATCAAGATATTTTATATCAAAATCCAAGTAAAACTGACAAAGGTAAATGCACTCTTTGATTCATGTTCTCAGACATTTGATTTCCCAAGAGCTGGTAAAGAAGCTTGGATAAGAGGCATATGATCACTCATCCATATTGTGCCTTGTTCCCAATTCAAGGGCTTGTTTATCTCATTCCCTAGCACAGTTGCCAAAAATAGGTGGTGTTTTAAGTTGTCACTTTCGTGACAACACAAAACAAAATAGTGAATATGGTAAGAACGTTATTCAAATTAAAAGGGAAAGCTCCTTGAAAATTAACTAAACTTAAACTAACAAAATCCACAAATATTTACACTGTAGAAATCATCAATGTGGGTTTTCCATTTAATATAAAATATTACTTTGACTATGTTTTTGCCCTGAATGTAGCACTAAACTATCAATAGCCACGACTGCAGCAAGATTTTCAGATTAAGGTAGACTGATAACTCAAGCACAAACAAATGCAAGTTACTACTGGTTAAAACATAGACCGTTGCTCAACTGAAAACAAGGATTCGATTACTTACACCAACAAACACTATTTATTGGCTAAATTAGAGACCAACGTGATAAAATCAACATAGGAAATAATAAAATGAAAAAATATCGCATGATTCCATGAATTGAATTGTTAAAGGAATACAGACAGTTATTACTTCAATGAGCAACAAACATCAACACAAAGTTTCACAAAATTGTTCAATTCAATTCAACTCACAGAATCACAAGCATGGGATTGGCAATTACCAAATAACATTAACAAATAGATGGTTTTTGTAGCATAAGTGTAGCATCCACTATCTTTCGATACAAACACTTAACATGTTAACTTGACATCAACTTTTGGATAACAATTTCTATAGCATAAGTCTAGCATCCACTCTCATTATAATTTAGGTATAAATGACACATATTTATAGCTTTCCAAATGAAGCTTCTTGAAGTTTCAAATATTAATAAAATAATAAATTTAATGCAAACTTTAAAGTTATTCTATCTTCATCTCTTTGAAAATAATATAAAAATGAGTTTCCAACACATTCTTTCCATCTTATCCTTCTCATCTTGGGCATCAATTTGAAATAAGAGATTAGATTCATCAATTTTTCTCCATTATTTCACTATAATTTCCTTTCATCCTTGACTTGGGCCCATAGGCTAACTTGGCCGCCAATTTTGCTTTGTTTCTATCTTTGTTTTGCCTAAAAAAACATGCTATTTTGGTGCATGGTGGAGCTTAGGTGCCCATGTTGCTTTTTGGTGGAACCTTGGTTCATTAACACCAAGTAGAACTTTTGAAATTAGTCACCAAGAAGTAGAACTTTTCTTTGTTAATTCCAAGAAGTGAAATTCTCAATTGATAGGCACCCAAAAGTGGAATTTTTCCAAATAGGCACCAAGTTGTGTTAGTTTCACATGGCAATGCTGTCAAGAAAGCTCTACTGCTTGGATTGTAGTGGAGAAATCTCCACCCTTGACCAAATTAAAGGTATTTTTAAATGATTATGACTTCAAAATTCTTTTAAATTCTTTCAATTTTTCATTTTCTAGCACTAATTTTCATGAATTTTCCTCTTCTTATTGCCTTTATTCTTTTTGAATTCCATTTCTTCATGATGAAGCCTCAACTTTCTTTGTCAACCTTTTATCCCTGTCATTCTTCCAAAAAAAAATAAAAAACAACTTTCTAAAAATAGAAAGTTGGTTTTTTGAGCTTTTCTCAATTTAAGAAACAAAAAAAAAAGGAAAAAAGTAGTTCTTTTGTTAAAAATAGAAATTTTGATATCTAGTAGACACTAAAACTTTTAACTTGAATCATGGGTAGTGACAATTTTATGTTTGAAAGATGACCTCATTATATGATCTTGTCTCAATGTGTTGGAGAAGATTTGCCTTAAACTCAACCCTTCCTTCCTCTACCTAGCATCTGCCACCATAGTCTTTCTCTTAACTTCATCATTTCCTTCCACTACCTATGATGGAGCCTTCTTAGTATTCAGAGCTTGATAATCTTTATGACAAACATCCTATATATGTTATTAGTCAACCAAGACATACCAACACTTGCGGACTTAGCCATTTGATAGGAAAGATTACACAATTGACATTGATGCAACAAGAATGACTTGGTCTTTGGCTAACATGATCGAAAACAAAGTTTTCTAGGGGCATCAACAAAAGGCAATGCTGATACAAAGCTTAACATTGTCTTCACTACAATCCACTTAATGAAACTTTACACAAGAACACATAAAACTTAGATCAACTATGCGAATGACAATCTCTGCAACATAAGTTCAACTTCAACTATCATTAAAAATATCTTGTGCCCAAGGTATCTATTTATAGGTTACAATGAATATACTTTTAAGGATATGCAAATAATAATTAAATATCCCAAAAAGAAATGTTTTAAAGCTAACCACTCCAAAAGTTGCAGATAAAGTGGAATGAAATGAACTTAAAACAAATCTATCCTAAAAATACTAATAAAATAAAACTAACTAAACAAGCTTAAAAATATTGCCTAGAGTAGAACATGACAAAAAATGACAAATACTTAATATAGCCACTGCTAAAGATAGCAATTTTAGAATGAGTGGACTTTTTGGGATTTTGAAGCAATTTTCATATTGAAACTGGCAAATCCTCCCAACAAATACTAAAACTTTGACCACCATGAATCAATCCACAAGCTGAGAAATAAATTCTAAGGTTTTTATGATTTATCAACCCAAAAACTAAAGATAAGTACCCTAGAATGATTGTTCTAGTCAACAAACAGCAACACCATCACCTAGGGCTTGAAAGGGCTGAAAACTTGAAGTTTAAACCTTTCAATGAAAAACTATGAACCCTTGAATCAAAAACCCTAACTGTTTGTGATTCGAAAATCTTGTTGATCTAAAAATCTCATTCTTGGAAATGATGAAACCCTGCACAATAGACCCTAAGCATTGCTTTTTCATTTGTGAATATGAATTTTCTGAGTTAAACTCTTTTTGACAAAGGAACCCTCAATGACGATCCATTGAAATCAGGCACAGTCTGATGATATTAGATGTTTTTGATGATGCTTACTATTGTATAGTGGAAGGTAAGGGTCCACTAACAACAAGGATTCAGTTGCTTGTTTATTGAAGTCTGATTTGTTTCCAAACCATGCTCTACTAATATTAGCAATTGAAACACTGTCAAATGACTGAAATAGGACTTAAACTGCCATAGGCACCTGTTCTCTCTCTTCTTGCCACCTTGAAGTTTGTTTTTCACCTACTTGGCACCCTCTTAGACTGTCTAAGCCGTTTTATGATGTGGGTAGAGTTTTTGTGTACCTTAACCATGTTTTAAACTGTTGGACAGGGATTTTAGATAGTTGAAAGCTCACTAAAGTGCACCTAGACGACTTGACTGGAATTTTGTATCACTTTTACCAACTTTTAAAATATGAGCAGAACTATTTCATGGTTGAGTCCAACATAAAGTGCACCTAGCTTGGTTGAGTGAAGGAGCAAAATTTTAGGTGAAGAATGACATCAATGGTGCCACTTTTTTATAACTTGAACATGGCAAACATTGCTTTAGCACTTGCCGACTCTACCTTTGCCACTTCTTTGACATCAGAAGAAAAAATAGATGGTTGAACCATCATTGGCACGTACCAAGCTCATCTTTGCCACTTTTGGATGCCTCGGGTAGAACCTTATTTTACTTAAGCCATGTTCGCCAGAAGATAGGAAAAGCTTATCATCTTAACCTTGTTTTTATATCCTAGGTAGAGATTTGATGTGGCATAGCCACTAGCCATCCACATCAGCATCATTTTGATAGGTGCTTGGCAGAATTTTCAGTTACTTAAACCAACTTCTAATGCTGGTGGAAAACCAATATGAACTTGCCACTTTTCCCTAGGAAGTACTTTGGAACATTTTAGCCCTGTTTTCATGTTTGGCGGAGATCTCCAATGGTTGAGCTATGTGTTAAGTGTTGTTACCCTTACAAAACTCAATTTTCATATTGCCTATCATTCATTTTTGGCATCATTTAACTCTTGATCTTGTCTCTATTCAATTAACTATGATCTCTCATAGTCAGCTTGCAAATGTTTGTTCATTCCTAGTCTGGTATTTTGGCTAACTACTCTTGTAAGATGATTCAAGGTCATATTATTCCAAGCCAACATTGATCCTGGATTGACAATGACTGGATATGAAAGAAGAAATAGAGAATGATTCAAGCATGGCAAATCAGCAGTGCATAAGAATGGCCAAAGGATCAGAAGCCTAAGGAGTATTTCAATCATCATTGAAGAGAAGATTAGATCAATAGATGTGGCAAGACTAAAGAGAGACAACAAGTCAAGTGTAGTGGACTAACTAGGTGGCAGAGACAGTAAAAAATTATGTCTGAAAAGGGAAGTTGCATCATGAAGTTCTTCCTAAAGGGAAAAATGAAATAATCTATGTTGTGACATCATTTGGATGTAGCAAAGCCACAAGGAAAATGTACCAAAGGGTGGCAATAAGAGGAGCAAAGTGCGCCCCAGGAAAGAGGATGAAGATCAATCAATCTTGGTGCCATTTCATGGTGGCAAAGCTAGAGGAAAAGTGCTCCTAAGGGAAAGGAGGAGAAATCATAAAGTCCAAATGCTATTCAAGTTGGAAAGACCAAGATAAGTCTCTACTAAGTTAGAAAATTTGGCAAATACAAGACAAAACTTCACCTAGAGGAAAAAGACATCAAGTCAAAGAGTGGGGCACTTTCTAAGTGGCAATGCTGCTAAAAAGCTCCGCCCAAATAGAGCCAGTGCATTATGAAATTCTTCCAAGAAAGTGATAGGGTTTAAGTGTGAAACAGGGCACATAATTAGCATGACAAAACCCTTAGTGAAATGCACCAAAATGTGGCAGAAGTATTATAAAACAACCCCTAAAAGTGGCAAAGCATTAAGCGAAAAGCACCTGGGATTGAAAGGAGAAATAAGTCATTAAAATGAGGCACCATTTTGGAGTGTAAGTGCCATAAAATAATTCTTCCCAACACATTTAAAAGTGGCAAATGCATTATGAATGTGCACTCAACCATAAAAGAGGTCAAAAACATAATGAAAGCATGTTTTTGGAAAGTCCTTACACTCTTTCTCCCTCAAGTGCATTTTACTAATGGTAATGCCACAAGGAAGTAGCACTCAACTTGGAGACAGTTCAAAACAAGACACATAGCCTCACCTTTTCCTTGGCGCTGCCAGTCCTAATCTCCATCTTGTTCTCAGTCAAGAGCTAAAGCAAAAAAAACAATTCAAAGAGATGCAGTTTAGCGCCTATGGAAGAATGCTTTTTAGAATCGGTGATTCACAGCTGAAGCAAGGTTTCTTTCCTCCATTTTTGTAGGTATAACAGAAAAATTTGGTCTTCCATGGCAAGGTTTCAGCTTCTTCAAACAGCATATACACCAACATTCATGATAGTTTCCACAAGTTCTAAATCACAATGGATAACAATTTCCAGCATATCAAGGAATCATTAGATTTAGCACCTAATAAAGCTTGAAAATTCACAATGACTAGGGATTTTTATGCTGCATATTTCATCAAAACCCTAAGACAAATTCATATACACTACCCTAAGACATCGCAAGTAAAGCTGGTGACTCAGGCATCAAATGCATATACACAATGTGAATAACTTAACAACCTCACAAGTACATGTAGTGACCAATTAGCAGAAGGAAGTAGTTGCAACCTTACTGTAAGCATTATTTCCTTCTCTTGGCTCACTAAAACATAAGCCTGTAAGCTCAGTATAGGTCCCATCATTTTCCCCAATTCACTGCCACCTATGATGACAAGCAAACATCCCTTACTACTTGTCATCACTAGCAAAGGCATAAATATACAATGTGCACAATACCTAAGGCCATTTTTCCACAAGTACATAGTGATCAAGTCACATAGACATAGTGAACAACTAGCAACAAGAAGTGGATGTGACACCATTGCATGCATCTTCCATCACCTAGTTTACTAACACTTGCCCTTTTAGTGCATCCCAGCCAAAAAATAAATGTTTATGCCTCCCATACAACACAGTGGGTACCATCCTTTTCCTTGGTCCTCAACACTAGCCGTGATGATGGAAAGGCATCCCATACTACTTGTGATCATCATTGAATAAGGTGTAAGTGTAACAACACACATCACCCAAGGCCAGTAATAAGATCCCCTAGCTCATTAATCATCTATGTCATCATACAACCATATAAGTTAAATAATAAGGATGTCTTATAGTCTTACCACAGACCTAAGACTATCAATCACCTGGACTTAATTAACAATCAAAACCATGAAACCATACCTCAAGCAAGTACAACATTGGAGACACATTTCTTCCAACACACCAATGCCAATACTAAAATATTGAGACAAGTAGATCTTAGCATCCATCACCTACATGCCTCTAGCTAAAGCCTATCTAAACCCTATGAAGGTAGCTCCTAGCATCTATCACCTGCATGCTATTGGTGAAATGTGGCTAACCCTATGATATGGTTGAATACTTCTTTTGGCAAGCACGCTCCTTGACTCCTATCATGCTGGAGTAGTGATAATCTTATCTATAAAAGGGTCATAGGTTTTACAATTTTGGTGATCACCTCGGAGGAGTGGGACAAGCTACATAAAGAGAACAATTATCCTCTACCTATGCCCTTGTAGAGTCCCTTGCTCAAGACTAGTTGTGATGCCAAGAAGTCAACTCCTATATCAATCTTAGTTTAGCATCGTGATATTAAAAAGTATCAAGACATTGATCAAAAACATACTATCTAAAGAGTTTACACCCTAGCTAATTAGTTTGGTAACATTACTCCAAAGGGATCCATTAAACTATTCAATTGTCTTATGCATCTTGGTGTCAATTTACCAATACATATGTAACACGTTGAATCCACATGAGTTGGCCTTTATCCAAACACATATACGTAAACTAATACAAACTCATACAAAATTGAAGTCTATTCACTTCATTCAAGGTTCATTTAAAATGCATTATTTATCAAATAGAGATTAAGCCCATAGTAGTAGAATATCCTAGTTTTGGGTACATAACCTTGTCATATAGTACCAGTTCTCATAAAGCTTAGCATATCATTGTCCACCCAACCGATAAAGGTAAAACACCCTACTGAATTTGGTAATAAATACCATTAGTTGTCCATAGTCAACAAAGCTCATCCTAAGTAACTCAATCCTAACCTAAACACAAATCCATGTACATAATTAGATTAAGTAGACCATCCATACATACTAAGAGTTGTTCACACCCTCAAAACATAATGGCTTAAGTCAATATCATCATTAAATACAAGTTAGTAGGTTTCCATAGCTCATTCATAACCAAGTCAAGGCCAAGTTTATCATGCCCTTATTCTTGGAAGAATAGACCTCACCAAGTTTGGAGGCTAACCTATACCTTCTCATACTCCTCTTTGATCCAAGAAATGAGGCCATGGGGCTCAACAGTCAACACACAAACACCAATTGTTTTAGTTCCAATAAGTTTAGTGGCATTATCCCACATTCACCTCAAGACAAACTACAACAACAATAACTCTAAAATTTCATCCAAGGTTAGAGTAGATTTTGGAAAGCCAAACACCCTAAAACTCAGAGTAGATAAGCTTGATGATGATGGATTACCTTTTATTAGTTCAGACCTATATAGTGGGGACATATTAATTGGAAGATGAGACCACTACCATCTAATGCAAATTTAGCCTTAAAATGAAGCATACTAAAAAGGGAAAGAT
The DNA here is from genome assembly GCA_007258455.2 of Sequoia sempervirens. Classification (NCBI taxonomy): domain Eukaryota; kingdom Viridiplantae; phylum Streptophyta; class Pinopsida; order Cupressales; family Cupressaceae; genus Sequoia; species Sequoia sempervirens. The sequence continues at coordinate 537,225,880 of VDFB02058242.1, forward strand.
AGTCATGTTTAGGAACAACTCCCTACTTGAATCTATTCCTTAAACACTCCCTTATGGACTTGGGTCATATGGGCGTCTTTGCCCAAAGACTGCCTACATACCCACTTCCAAATAGGATTTAAGTCTCATGTAGTTCTCCTCACAATATCTCTCTCAAGGAACATACACATAGGTTCCTATACCCAAGGGTTTTGCAACAACTAAAATAACAATACTCACAAGAGTAAGATAGAAGGAATACTATAGAAAGAAAACCATAGGAAGGATTAAAACCCATCATTATAGCAAACCACCATTTACCAATACCCATTCTAGAGCCATAGAGTTTTATTGATTATGATCACATGTCACAACAAGGTTCCATTCAATGATTCCCAATAGTTATTAATGCTTACCAGTAAGTAGGGAAACCCAATCAAATTTCCAATTTATCAAGCCTAAACTATAATACTTCCCTCTCGGGACATCGAGATCTTAATTTAGACCTCATCACCTCTATTATTTATAACTCAATATAAGCATCCCAAAATCTCTTGTAGGTTTCTCTCATTGACATAGAAATTTTCTTTGTTTGCAATGGCATATTTTACCATTATTATATAGCTCAATCATAAACATCAACAAGCCATAAAGGAAGTACATGTGACCTCATAGGTTTCCCAACAAAGGTATATCTTTTCCTTAGCCATGAATAGTACTCAAGTCATAACCAGGATAGCTAAAGAAGAATTTCTTTCTGAAGTCAATCAAGGATCTCACAATTAACCCAAGCCACCAATAATTCTAGCATATGCAGCACAATATACTCAACAGTTGTAGTGGCAAGACCATGTACATAGTTTCCATCACCATAATACAATTTCATTTTTTTCTATCATGTAGCCTACGAATAAGTATCCTCACACCATTAGAATTCCTAATTCAACTAGAACATCCTAGAATCTCTTAGGGGCTCACCTCATTAACATAGAGGCTAAGTTGAATACTCATCAACCAAAAATTCTCTTTGATCACATACATATATTGTGACCATTAGGATAAACAGAGGGAGTCATTATATTTCTATTGCCCCTTCAAACTTTCCACTAGGTATGAAATACTACATCTATTAATGCCAACATATATGATAATTATTTATCATCTCATGCTGACACCAATAAGATACAATGGTGAATCTTAAATCTGAAAACATCAGCAAAATATCTGAAACCAAACGCTCCAAATGAATCGTCAAATCTATATTTATACCCTGCTAGTACAAGACTCATGGGTCCTATTCTTGGGTGCCAAAATTTAAATTTATTTTATTGATTTTTTATTATTTATACATTTTATAATATATCTTTATGTATTTATTTAATATTATTTTTTTCATCTTATTAATTTAGTGTTAAGAAACACTTTAGATGAACAATAATAATAATGTCAAGCTCAATGATAGAGAGTGGACATGACAATGGAGTCTAGATTTTCGCCTACCAATTGTGTTTCCTTGAAAGTCTCTCCCCCTTTTCTGACGAAATACTTCACTTATCCTTTCATCGATGACCATGCTCTTCACATGATGCCCATGCCTTATTAATGGCATGACACTCCTTCCCTCCTGGTCACTATTCCTCTAATTAAATGCATTGTCTCCTTCGTTCTTCTTCAACTCGCTTTCTTTTCTTTCTTTTTTTAATTTATTCTTCCCACATAGTTTTCCACCATGGAAGTGATTGACATGGGGGATGTGACAGTCTCCTTTTAAATATACTTTAGGTATTTACCACCTTATTATTTTAATGTTGTGATGGGACAGCCAAGAGGGAAAAACAAAGGGAAGATTTAGAAATTAAACGAGTCTAAATGTTTAGTTAGAAAGTGGCGCACCTCATAACAGGGGGAAAGGATTGGTTTGCAAAAACACATTGTCAAGTGCACACCTATGTAACGAGAGTATTTTTGGTCAAACTTGTCATCAATTTTTAGGCATGCATTTGATTTAAGGGGAGGCACCTCATAAAGAAGGCAAGTTCATTTTGAAAATTTAATGCTCAATATATAGGAGCATGCCTAAGGTGATGGGTGCACCTCAATAAAATAAAAAAAGTTCAAAAAGCCTCATTGTCAAGTGCGCACATGGGGGCAAGGGAGCAAGAGCACCTGGAGCACCTCATAAAGTAAAACTCAAAAGTTAAATTTAAAGATTCAAAACCAATGTACATGTGCATGTGAGGGGTCATGGTGTACACCTCACCAAGAGAACTTTCGAATTCAATTGTCTAGTACACGTCTAGGATGCAAGTGCACACCTCAACAAAGAATTTTTTTAGCTCACATCAAAGTTTGAAAACCCCATTGTCAACGTCTAGGATGCAAGTGCACACCTCAACAAAGAATTTTTTTTAGCTCACATCAAAGTTTGAAAACCCCATTGTCAAGTACACACTTGGCCAGAGGGGCACAACTTTAAAAAAGAAAAATAAAACATTAAAAAATCAAACTTATCAAGTGCACTCCTAGTGATGAAATGGACATCTATACAAAGGAAATCAAAAGTGCAGGTACAAAGTACGTTTTATAGTGTATTGATGCATGTGTAAAGCAAACGTGCATGCCTATGAAAGGCATTCAAAACATCAATATAATTGTTTCAAGGTTTTTGAGAGGGTTAGTCATGATCAAAGGAAAAGTTGCAGAATCATCAAAGTCATAATAAGTTGCATATCTAGAAATCTATTTTTAGTCATCACCATTTTCAAAGAGAAGAACATATTTTGTGATTTGTTATTTTTTGTCAGTTCTTATTTTAGCGGTCTCTATTTTTAGTATCAAAGGAGCTCATGCTATTTTTAGCTTTCCACTATTTTTTAGCGTTTCGTATTTAAGCTTGTAGTCAGCTATTTTTAAATCATCTACCTTTAAATATCTTTCCATGCAAGAGATGTGAGCATTCAACCATAATTTATAATAAATTCAATCTACAAATTAACTGGAGGTTGCATGGTGTTAGTTTTAGTATTAGGGGGTAGGATTTTGTAATAAAAAATTTAATTCAAGTAATTTTAAAGTAGTGACAATTAACTTTTCATTTATCTTCATGCAAGAGCTTTGTAAAACAGTGTAAAAAAGTGTTATTTTGCACCTGGATTTCTAAAGGTAATTGTCAGATCTGCATATATTGAAATTGTAGTTCACTGAGTATTTGTGATTGTTAATCCAAAATTCAATGGTTATTCGCTCAATAGAATTTATTACACTTATCTTGCTTTTAAATGTCCATTGAGATGTTTTATTGAGTTGAGGAATATTAAATATCCTCCACTAAATTTGCAAACTTTTATTGTAGATCTTTTTGAAGTTGGATATCATAGCTTTATATCTAGTCCTTCATTTACTTTACCAAAGCCATCATGCTTTTATATATTAGTCTAATCAATTTGTATGTGTATTTGTAGTGTTCAAACTATGCATTTAGTTGAACAATGCAAGCGTGTGGTTGTAGGGATTCCTTTCAGTCAAGAAGCTTAAAAATCTTTTATCTATGTTGATGTGCTAAATTGCCTTGTGCTTTAGATTGAGAAAACAAAAAAAAGTCTTTATTTAGATAGTTTGTATTGCATATTCAAGATCATGTACCAAAAAACACTATAAAGATTGTAAATAAGTAAATACATATTGTGCAATTTAGGTTAGTATTTAGTTCAAAGGAAGCTTCCCCTTCTAATTCGAATCAGTTCTACTAAACATCTATTCTGTTTTGTATCTCACCAAAACGTACAAACTAAAACACTGACACAATAAAGAGAATACCAAAGAATAAAGAGAACAAATACTCTCTTACAATGCTTTTGTTTGGTATGGGGAGGAATGTCATAATAGCACCCCTACGCTATCATTGGACATCCTATTTGTAGGACCAATACTTTGGTTGAGACACAATCCTTCATAACTACAATTTGAATTACACTACCCAAGCTGATAATTAATTTACAACAAACCAAGTCAGCCACAAAAAAGACAATATATTAATGATAACACAACATGATAACAGTCAACAATTTCGAGTTAGTTTTCACTATGCTTTGATTAGAAAGAATATTTAAGGGAAACTGAATAGTCGTCTAAAGGCTTGAATTCAGTATTGCAAAGCATATAGGAATAAGAGCAACAAAGAACAAATGAGAATGTAACCCTGAAAGATCAGTTTTTTGTTGTATGCAATAGTCTTGTGAGCTTTTAACCTTACATACAGTAGTGATAGTGAATTGCAGAGGCAGTCCTACTAGCTAGATTTATCTAACACTTGGTTTCTCTATTGTAAATCTTGTATTGTTAATCTTACGTGTGTGTTGTGCGTGTTTCTTTTCCACATTTACAAGTCCATTTTTCAGTTCTTCATGTAATTCGTGTGATGCGGCCAGTCTAGGAATCTATATAGATAGATAGATGGATGGATGGATAGATTACAGAGCAGCTTGCGCTCTCCTCATGTAAATATGCAATATTTATATAGATATATAGAGAGAGAGAGCTTACAAGACTATCAAGTTCTGAAGATTTCCAAGCACCTTTGGTACGGGACCAGAAAAATTATTAATGCCAAGGCTCCTGTAAAAATGAATACTTTTGAACATTGTATGGTGCAAGATATCTTGAGATGCAATTCAATATTCTGCTAGTAAATAAATTTGAATGGGCTGAACCGTATGACATGACTGAATCGAAGAAATTTAACTAATCAACACAATTTTGATTTTGATTTTATGCATTAAACTAATGAACATTGGAGGAAGAGGGAGAGCTTACAAGTATTGCATCTTTGTGAGGTTCCCCAAGAAAGCAGGAATGCGACCATTAAAATAGTTCTGGGTCAAATTCCTACCAACAAAATCCATAGATCCATCTCACAGGATAAGAGAGAGAACAAAAGTTTATCAAAATATTGCTCTTTGAAGTGGTATCAAAAGAACAAGGTAATCTTTCTAAGACAATAAAATCAATTTATGTCACTTATTTTTTCTGATAGGGTATTTTAATCTGTCCTTCAGCAAGTTAACATTTCCACATGGGGAATATCATTTTCATCATCCAAACAAGTGTAACATAAACTTACTAACAAACAAGCTTCAAACTTACAGATCGAAGAGGTAAGTCAGATTAACCAATTCTTCTGGAAGCTCTCCAGTTTTGTCCAATGCATAGATCTTCCTGAAAGAAGAAAGGTCGCCGATGGCTTATTATTGAACACAATTCAAATTTTCGATTCCACTTTTTACAAAGTTCTCAACCTCACTCTAGAAAAATTAGGGTAAATATTAAATAACTACTAACCAACCATTAATCTTCATCTTGTAACTGCATAATGTTGACGAAACTTTTCAAAAGTAAGTAAATTCAACAAATCTGAACAGAGATTTGAAGAAACTTCTAGTCGAAGTAAATTGAAATTTGAGGAATTTTCAAGATTGAAACAAATTCAACACAGCTGAGCTGATGGAAGAGGATGTTTATCAAGATGAACTGATATCTCACCAATTCTTAATCTGTCTAAGGATTCAATCTAGGAAAATTGAGGTAACTTAGTATGGTTTATACTTTATAGTGTGGGCACATATTTAAATCTTTTTCACCCCACTGCATCAGCCAACAGAAGATTAACCTGATTCTTGTTAGATAGAAAAATCTTATCGCTAACCATCAACGTCTGTATGGAATCTTGGAAGTTAATTTTTAAAATACCAATGTAGAAAAATTTGGTCAACATTTTACAAAATTTGTTAAGATATTGCAGTTCAAGATGCAATAAACACGTCAAACATTAAGTGAATGATACTCGATTTATCTGACAGACTGACACTGAAATATGGCCCTTGTTATGCCTACGGCCTTTTTCACACGGCCCTACGTCTTAAGCTAAATAAATATTACGTAGATTTTAAGCTTACATTAGGAAAATTATTTTTATGGAGACAGCCATGCATGAAAAGAATAAAATTGATGTTTGGGTTCCCCTTCAGGATTCATCATTGACATGAGAACCAGTTACTCCCAGATAGATTGAACTACTCCGACTCTTTATAAAAACTCTAAAGCTCTCCAATCTTAAACTAACAAACTAATTCAGCCAATACTTAAAAAATAAAAGAACTGCCCATTTGCTGTCGATCTTTCAGCTAAATCATTAAAGCCACACTTAGATGGAATAAATGCATATAAGAGTCAAAAGAAAAATGGTCAATTCATTCAGTATAATACTGTACAGGACAGGGCTCTGCATCAGATCTCTTAAGAGCCTGACATGGCTTCAAATCCCCTAAAGTTGTAACCACGTGATGAGGTTGTTGAATAATATATAAGATAAATGAAAAACTTCATTTTTTTAATTCCACAAAAGAAGTCTCGGAAACCAACTCAGCCTAACTCAGCCTATCCGTTGGCGGAGAGTCGTCACCTAAAAACTCATTTGAACATTTTTGTTTTACAAACTCATCTTAGATGTGAAATCGGAAGATGGACTATATCTAAGGAAGTAAGTTTGGAAGACAGAACATGCATATTTTATAGTGTTATCATGGAATCTAGCAGCGCTCGATTCACGGATAACTCCCCTACGAAACTTGTCCGTTTCCTAGGATTCGTGAAGTTCAAGTACGCATAACGAAGTGATTTTCAAGCCACCTCGAAATGCGTTCCTAAGCCTCGAATAGTCAATTCGAGCATTCCCCCATGTTCACCTCGCGAAGACCTTCGAAACGAGCTCCTTCGCGAAGTCTCACTGTTCGTACTTAGCGAATTGCGAAAAATGCAGTGGCACTGAAAAAGTGCGCTTCTGCTCTGAAGGCCAAAATTTGGCTAAGTCTGAAAAGTGCAAGGGCGCTAAAATTTAGCGCCTCTGCATGAAAGTGAACTTTTTCCAAAATGTAATAGCTCTAAATTTTAGCGCCATTACACTTTTTCCTGACACTTAAACTTTTTTGGCCCTGGCACGTTTCTTCATGATTTTCGCGTTTTTCGTCAATCGTGCCACTTTTCGTGCCTAAATTTATTGCTCGACTTGAGTTAGGTTTTCGATTTTCTCTTTCACTTAAAAGTGTTTTAGTTCGCCATTTTCATTGTTTATGATTTTAGTTCTTCCTCTCTTCATGCTGGGCGAGTTTTCTTCAAACTGCAAATACGTTTTTTGAGTTTTTGACATCCCTCTCCAGCGTTTTTCGGCTCCATCTTTGTAAGTTGTTACCCTTGCTTTCTCTTTATTCTCCAATTTCGATTGCAACTCTATGCAGACAAACACTTTGCAAACCTCGAGCGCCGTTTTCATTCATCATTACATCCGTTTTCCAAAATCATGTCTCAGATGCAGAAGCGCTAAAATTTAGCGCCCTGACATGTTGAACATGTTGAAATTAATTCTAACTCTGAGAAATGCAGGAGCGCCATTTTTTAGCGCCCCTGCATCAAAGACTGAAATCTCCAAAAATGTAAGGGCGCTGAATTTTGGCGCCCTTACACTTTTCACAATCTTTTTCCAGACTTAGTCATTTTTTGTGCAATGGTGCTGAATTTTAGCACCTTTGCATTTTTCTTCCAGACTTAGTCATTTTTTGTGCAATGGTGCTGAATTTTAGCACCTTTGCATTTTTCTTCCAGACTTAGTCATTTTTTGTGCAATGGTGCTGAATTTTAGCACCTTTACACTTTTGGCAGTTTTTATCTTAGTCTCTTCAAACTTGCTCTGTTTCCATTCCGAACCCCATTTCTTCGCCCTACATCGCTGCCTAGTTGCTCGCTTCACGCTTCCCAATGCTGTTTTTGCTAATGCTGTTGATTCACCATCCTTGCAGTTTCTCTCCAGATCTCGTCAAGTGATCCCGAAGGTGATGTCCTTTGATCTTGGTTCTTCCAAATAAAAGTTCATGCAGGAGACCAGGAAGAAGTATGAAGACTCGCCAAAGCAAAGAAACATGAAGAAGCTTCCTGTTCTCCAGTGTTAGACATTTCCGGTGCATCCCTTTATGCATCTTGTAAATATTTCTCGACATTTTCGAATGTCATTTTGTAAATTGTAATTACACCAAGTCCAAAGATGTAATATTTTGAAAACAAATTACACTTTGACTTTGGTCAAAGTTAGGTGAAATCTCCTAAAATCGCTCACCTAACTTTCCCGATTTTTCAATCTCTTTCCTTCTTTTGCTCATCCCTCTTTCTATATAATGTGAGGGATTTTCATTGTAAATTTATCCTTTAGTGTTTTGCAACGAAGTGCTGCCCTTTTTGAAGCAAATTTGTGAAACTTTGCGTTCATGCTTTGTGAATGAAATTCGATCAATAAAGAAAAGGATTGCAAGCCAAACTTTGCGTTGGATTCGATACTTTTGTGAGTTGATCTTATTTGGTAGTGATTAGCTTGAAGAATTTGAAGGACTCTAAGTAGTTGATGTAAACTTTGTGTTACATTTATTATTTAGATTGCATTTGTATTTCTGTTTATCATTTGGTTGAATGATCTACAAGACTTTGTGCTTGTAATCATTCATGCTCTTGCATGTTCTGGTTGAGTGATCTACAAGACTTTGTGCTTGTAATTATTCATACTCTTGGATATTCTTGTCGAAGGATCTACAAGACTTTGTGCTTGTAATCGTTCGTGCTATTTGACACTTTTGTTGGATGATCTACAAGACTTTGTGCTTGTAATCGTTCATGTTGTTCGAAGAATTGTTGCGTCTAAGAAGACTTTGTGCTTCTAACATAGCAAACGGTACGTCTACACAGATCCAACACTGATAAAGGTACGGAACGACTTTGTGCCTTTGTGAGCTTTCCCTTTTTATTTTATTTTGTTTGTTATTAATCACTTCTGGTATCTCTACGCTTCGCTTTGACGAGATAGAGATATTGGTATTACTGCTAGTTGTTAGTTTTAAGTTATCAAGAATTCCGAACTTCCAACGGTGAAGCATTGTAAACATCTTCTCTGAAAAAAGAGAGAAGGATGAATGTAACACACCCCCCCCACTCCGTAGTTTTCGTGTACATTTTGTAATTATTTGTTTGGTTTACTATAGCTTCTGTTAGCAGTAAGAAGGGCGCCTCCCCTTTCCGAGAGGAGAGATTCACATCTCACATAGCTGTGGCTGAAGTCCAAGTTTTGTAATCTATCGAAAAGCTGATTACATAATTTTCACCCAACATATAGTAAGAGGACGGTGGAGAAAATGACACTTTTGGAGAGTACAGCTTATGAGGATATCCATCCTAAGTACGAAAGCAGCTTGAAAGTTGGCAACTTGCACAAGCTATCTGAAGAAGTAAAGATCAACAACACTGCTAGCTTTTTGATCAAGATCTATAGTAGGAAATCTGACATTGAAAAGAATTTGGAGATATCTTAGTATTGTGATTCTCAGACCCGTAAACTAGTTGGTCTCGTGGATGTCATTAAAATCTTTCATTCATTTCATTCATTCATTATTTCATTCAACCACGATTTACCAAATAAAACATTTGGTATATATGATCTATATTACTTGAAGAGTTGGCAAAAACACTTGCTTTGTTGGAACAAAAAAAAAAAAAAAAGAGCGCAGTAGAGCCTCATCTTCCCAATAGGTCGTCCTAGGCAAGTTTTAGTTGGTCCATGGAAAATAATAAATTATATAACTAATAATACAATCCATTGAGCAAAAAAGTTACTGTAGGCATTACATTTGTGTAACATGGCAGAGAGTTACTGAGCAGTCGCATTTGATGCCAGGATTCAGAGTTTGAATAGCTGCAGGAGAATTGGCTACGCCAGAGCATGGATCTGTGAGGTTCCATGATGCAGATGAAGGAATACCCAACTTCTCAGAAAGTGACCTTACTGCAGCAACTGTTAAATTCAAATAGCACAACATGGCAGAGAGTTTATGAATAGGCAAAAAACAACATGCTACCAAACAAAACAAGATTTTGCATAAACTGAACTTGCCTTCTTTGGAATCTGTGGCTGCTATTACTTGAGCTGCCTGTCACAAACATCCAATGCTGTAAACGATACAGAGAAACAAAACTGACGAAGCTGGGACTTCAATCTTTGACATGATGGAGGCAAAATTAATGGTGGGTTTTAGCGCTTCCCAAGCTATCGGAACTTTTATAAACTTCTCGGTACTTGAATTATATGGACTGAATTCATTAAGGGAAATCTAATGCAGATATATCGATGAAAATGAATTCAGATTCCCAATTAAAGGTAAAGCGAGGCTTCTTGTTGCGCAGCTAAGGACTGGGTCTCATCATCTTAAATGTCAAACAGGTAGAGGGACTGTCCCAAAGGAAGTGTGGGAGCAAAAAAAGTGTATTTTCTGCAGCAAGGGGGTAGTTGAGACCGAACACCACTTTATTTTCGAGTGTGCAGCTTATGAAGACATTCGTATCCAGTATGAGGGTCACTTGAAAGTGGTTAATCTAAATGAACTCTTTATAGAGGATAGGCTTCTCAAGACGGCCAGCTACCTGATCAAAATTCATAATAGGCGTGCTGACTTGGAAAGAACGCTAAAAATGGTTAAAGACCAAACTTTGGGTCCCATAGGCTGATGGTCTTGTAGACGATATTAAAATCATTCATTTATTCATTCATCTTGGCTGATCATATGGTGGAAAAGTCAGAAGAGATCAGCTCCATACGTTCATTTAAAAAGTTTTCGAAGTACGTTGTTTTGTTGTATGTGTCCGGGGCCATCATAAGTCGACGAGCCGGGAGGAGGGTGCAGCATTCATTACCCACGTACAATATGTGAATGCGGCGATTTGGAAATCTCTATTGCAAATGCGTATCATTTTGTGTGGCACGGTTATATTAATTTATACATTTTTACTTCCAGTCTTTATTAGTACCTGCTTTTAGCTATATATTATAGCATTTGATTTTTTAATTAGTTATTATTAGTTATATTTTTTACTAAATCAAAGTTATAATTTTCAAAGTGAATATTATCTTTTATTAGTATATGTTTTTTAGCCGATAGGCTATATTATGGATGGGGTTTTGGCCTGAAACAAGTCTCACGCTCTGAGACTACCATGGTTTCAGGCCAAAGTTTAGTGGTTTGGTGGGAAGTGACCTATACAAATTTAAGCTGATGTGATGTCCTGGCCCCATCCGTGCAATCAAATTTTAGTCGGTGCAGGCAATCTATGATAATCGATCTGATCCCCACCTCTTTATTCTTCCAAGGCAACCTGTCAATTCAATCCCTGCTGACCAACCCTTAGCTGCATCTTATACGTGTATAGGAGCAAGTAGGTAAATCACTCTAAATCGATGGTGAAGAGAAGCAGCGTTTGGAGGCATCGATCCTCATATTTTGTTCTCTGTCCCCCCTCCGTCTCGTTCTTGATTGTATGCTGACTGGGAGAAGGAGAAGGGGTGTAGTGTACTGCCTTTGGAACGGCAAACCAGGAAGAAATGAAGCCCAGGGCAAGGGATGGAATGACTCGACCGAAAGGGGGTTAGTTGCACTCGCAACCAATGTTTTCGCTTTATAGGCTGCAGAAATCTTGTCTCGACCATTCTTAGCTGCTATTGAAAGTGGGAACATACGAACCATGCCAAACAAGATCATGCCAGCCTCACCATTGCCTAGGCCTCGAGCTTTTCTATTGGGGGATGCTTTCAACATGAGGCATCCGTTAACTGGTGGAGGAATGACCATTGCATTATCTGATATTGTGGTTCTTGAAAGGCTTTTTAAACCTCTTCGTAATCTTCATGATGCCTTAGCGGTCTGTGAATATGTGGAATCATTTTACACTCTTCGCAAGGTATACACTTGCGATAGCTGGACAATTTTTCTCCATATAATTACTGAGAAGAATTATTTTGTGCAAAAAAATGCTGTTGCAATTTTGTAAACACAAAAAGGCTATTAGTGCTTACAGTATCGTCCAAGACTATGAGCATTTCATTAAAAGTACTTCTGCCTCTAGCTTTATTCTTTGTATAAATATTCTTTTTTTCTGTTGTTTGGTACTAATTCCAGGGAGCTTTCATTATATCTTATGTAGCCTGTTGCATCAACTATAAATACTTTGGCAGGTGCTCTGTATAAGGTCTTCTGTGCTTCACCTGATCTGGCAATGAAAGAGATGCAACAAGCGTGCTTTGACTATTTAAGTTTGGGAGGTGTGTTTTCAACTGGACCTGTGGCCCTGCTGTCTGGCCTCAATCCACGACCACTGAGTTTGGTTGTACATTTCTTTGCAGTGGCTGTATATGGTGTTGGTCGTCTATTGTACCCTTTTCCTTCACCAAAACAATTCTGGCTTGGAGCCCGCCTGATTTTTGTAAGTGCATGATTCCTTTATCATGATGTATTTTTAAGCTACCTTTATTATGATGTTATGAACTCATTAATGCTGATTGGTTATTTAATATTTATTGGTTTAAGTTCTTCAAATTTAGTTCCCTCCCTAAAAGAACCAAACTAGAAATCTAGCTAATCTTTTTAATTAAGATTCATCATTTTGCCATTTTTTGATTGGAGAAATTTTTTTACCTGTCAAAAATGCAAGAAAAAATCAGTGATGTTCCCCAGAAGAACTGCTTGTGAGTATTATTTACTATTGTATATGTGCTTGGCTAAATATATATTCTGCTTATTTGTACAGAGTCTAATACCTGATTTTTCTTTTTACCTTGTCTTGTTGATTAGCAAACCTTTCATAAGGAGCTGTTTTCAATTCACTGTTGTGATTCTTTTGTACATTTTTTTTCATTTTTTCTTAATATCATTTGAAATGAAATGAAATGCTTATCAATATGCTTTGGTAACTAATAAGGACCCAGAGGATAGACAAAATATATTGGTGGGAAGAACAAACAAATGCTGTGCACAATTTTACTACAATAGGAGCATAAGTACAATAAGTATAGGAAGATGCAAGAATTGCCCAAAGTGAGTGAGAGATTAAAATTGGTGCTCCACATTGTTTGTTAAACTCTCGAAATGGAAATAAAGGCTTTGGAGGAGGGTTGAGTGAAAGTGGTAGCCAAGCCAGGACAATGTTATCCACTTGTAATATTCAAAAGGTCCAAGAAAAACCGTTCATGACAATTGTTTAGCTGCTCTAGTGTTGTTCCCATGTGGTGTCCCATTTAACTGAATGATATTGATAGAGTTGATTATGATGATGCTACAGACTGTCTCATGTATGCTATAAAAAGATGATGTGATGAGAGGACAGTAAGACCTGGAAGTAGGCACCCTATTGAGAAGACCTGTCCCATGTTGAGTCAACTCTTGAATGAAGGGACACAAGCCCGTAGGATCTCTATAATGTATCAAGGGTGACAGAACACATATTAGTCTCTTAAAGTTAGTGACTTGTGCATCTTGGAGACAATCTTCATCTTGAGATGGTAGTTGAAGTGAGATAATTGATCTTTGAAGAGTGTTCTTGGGCTAATGTTAAATTTGTAGCTGATTTTGTGGAGCCTGTTTGATATTTGATTAATGTTTTCAATTAAGGGAGTAGAAGAGACATCATTAAAGAGGAAAAAATGCAGCATCTCCATTATAGCTTAATATTATTATATTAATGACCATCAGATGTGTAATAACCCCTACCAGGATATCTTGCAATTTTTACAATTTATGATGCACAAGTATTCCGTCAAACACTTTGCCAGTAATCAAACAAGAGGTATTCTTGAGTGTGAACACTGTGAGTTGCTGCTACTAAAATTATAAATCATAAATCCATCACAAGTTCATAACTTCATATAAATCATATGGGCATTTTGTCAAACAGTTCGCATATCTGCTGGTCTGAAATAATCTTCTTGTTTTGAAATGATACTATAAATTAACACCATAATTTTCACTTTCGCATGCTCATGATAGTTATAACTTCATTCCTATAAAATTCATTGCACCAAAATAATCACAGAGAAATTATTTATATAAAACTTTGCTTTGCTGTTACAAGATTACTATCACAAAAATTACTGACAGCAGAACAAAATATTCAACATTAAATTACCAAATGCTGACCTTGTTGACTTTTTATGTGCTGGGCTGTCACAAATCCCAATCAGCATGCTTTTACAACCCTTATTAGCTGTACGTCACCCCTTAACCAAGTGCAGCTCCTCTAAGAAATGTACGGCAGGTTTTGACTAGTCTTTGTATGGCTGCATGAGTCTCCTTTGTAGATGCTACGGTTGGCTTTGGTCAGCGTTGGGAAGGCCACACTAGCATATGTAAAAGGCTTTCAAGCCTTCATAAATATGAAAAGACTGTCACTTGCTGTTTAGGATATGTAATGGTACGCCTGGGTTAAACTCAGCTTGTACACAATATATAATATTTTTATCTCATTCACTTTCTGCCCTTGCACACATTGCACTATATTTTTTGATTTTTCACCAATGCACACACCACAATAACAATTTTATTATTTTCCTGTAAATTTAATAAATATATACCTCACAGTTGGCAAACTTGTAAAACCTGTATAGATAAATTGTGTTACTCCAAACCCTTATTCACAAACATTCAGCACAAAGGAAACTTCTGTATGAAGTTGCTCCAACGAAATCTGAGGGTTTTTGTCCCCAATCTCCAAATCTTCAGCTCACTGTCAATCCCTGGATGGAATCACACTGCCTTTCGGAGTTTTCGTCCCACCGGCCTATCTCAAAAAATTAAATAAATAATCTATTTATTAAGTGGGCTAACCTACTCCAATCCCCACACAATCTTCCCCCTCACTCAACCTTAAATGCTCTCTGTTTTTGGAAAAGACCTTTGTACTTAGGGGCATAGGTCCTTTTGCCAATCCTTAGGCCAATCCTCAAAGGACAGTGAAAACCTTAGGCCAATCCTCAAAGGAGAATTTTGCTTTTCCTGAGCCCTACCACTCCCTAGTGGGAATTCATTAGCACTGGAGGGCAAACAAAATTGAACCCCAGGATCTCTAGAAAGAGCACCTGAGGCCCTCAGGGCAGATCACACCAGAATTTCAGTTGAATCATTTTCCGACCTTGAAAATTTTGCAAAAGGGAAAGAAGGCAACTTCCTTTACCTTTTCCCACCTGATCATTAACCTTTAAATGATGTTTCAGAAAAGCTGGCACCTCTCTGATCTGGAGCTGACCACCTCTATCCACATTCTTGTCATTGCCTCTGAACCATCACAGGTGGTAGCATTTGCACATTTCAGCTTGCCCCATTCCTTCTCCTCAGTTATTGAAATTTTCCAACTCTATTTTGTTATTTGCAACAGCAACACAAAAACTCATTACTCCTTTCATTTTTATTTTTTTCTCTTCTTCTAATAATTGTTTTGGAACCTATCTTTTCTTGTTCTCCATCCATTGGTTGTTTGGCCTTTTCTGTTTGTTTGCAACTTTTTTCCTTTCCAATTTTCTTGCAAATACCCCTTGTCGAGGCTTCCTTTTTTAAGAGCTTACCACCTTGGCACATAATATTTTCTCATTTTTTTAACTAAAGAATCTTGCCTTAGCTTATATTTATGGCACACCTTACCAATTGAAGGTGTAATGTCCCTTAACTGGGAATGCCCTAAATTTGCCCTAAATCTTTAATTTTCAAATAAACAAATGGGTTAGAGAATACCTTTCACTTGATTGAAGCCCTGCACACAAATTAGAAACCATTTACCACGACACACTGATTAGCAGATAATAATCATTTACCATAATAATACTGATTAGCTGATTATTATAGTTAAATATTAGTAAACTCATGGTGGAATTACTAATTCAATCATTAAGTATTTAATATCCTTGGAGGGCTCAACCATAGGAGAGTATGGGAGAACGTGACTCGATGGGGTGCCTAAGACCCTTCTACCCTAGGCCCAAGAGTGGATATCTTGGCTTCATGTGGCCCATGCCATCCATATGAGGTGGTCTACCTAGGAGGCGTCCCCTTTCTGTTATCCCCTCATCTTGCCAACCATTTCCCTCTCTCTATGATTTGACCTCTTGTTCTGGTTCATTGTGATGGAGGGGTGAGATTACAACAGGTGCCCTGAAAATGCCATCTCTCCTAAGCCCAAGGCGTTGTACCATTGGTACCCCCTTGGCCTCCTTGGAACTACTTGGTCCCCCATTATGGGACTACTTGGTCCCCCATCTCAAGGTGGCGTACCTAGGAGAGTGCCCCATCACCGTTCCCCTCTTGTAATCTCAACCTCCTCTATCATGGCTAAAACATTCAAGACATATGGTAAACAAATACTAATCATATTTACTGATATAAGGAAACAGTCATAACAGCAATGCATCATTAGAACCTTGATCTTCTAATCAGACAATTGCAATCACATATATTATATGGTGCTACAACTACATTATTGTAGATCAGATTTCATACCACCGATTCAAGAAATCAGACTGCTGTGGACATGCCAATTTATCATTTATTTCCAATTTAGAGGGTGCAGTCCTCTATTCCCTTTTATTTAATTTTTCCCTGTAGATGATCGCTGGTCTGTATATTCTTTTCCTTCAATCGATCTGTTTTCAATATTCAGAAGATATTGCGTAAGGAGAAACAAACAGATTAGTTTCAATTGAATAATGACTAATAATGATTAATAATTGCTGCAAGCATCATTATTGCATAATTGTATTATATATATTGCTGTATATGTAATCATATTAAACCTACTTCCCTTATTGATTTATCATTTATCTTCATTTATCTCTCCTCGAGCCATCTCTACTTCCCACATATTCTTCAAATCTGACTATATCGTATTAATGTATCTGCATGCTATGCTCAGGAAACACTCCTATTTCTGTCTTTTATTCCCCATTCATATATCTGCCTTTAAATCCCTTTTTCCCAAATCTACTTTAATACTCTGAAAATATGTCCTTCCTAGATCTGCTCGAACCTGTTCTTCTATTCAGATTCCTTATTGATTTCCCTTTGCTGGGTATATCACCTGATGCTGCCATGGGAATGCAGACTTATCTCCCTTTAATTTGATGCCTTTCCTTCCTTCATGATTGTCAATTTATATGCTTTGTGTCCCATCCACAAGAGGCACATCTTTTGGGATTTGAATGGTTATGGCTTTTGGCATAACTAATCACTGTTGATAACTAATTGCTGTTCTTAAACATCATCGATTATTGCTATTAATTTGCATTTATTTCCTGCTAAGGATCACCGGCCTCTTCTTCGCTATAATTGTTGCTGTTTATAACTTCTTAATTGCTTCCTTCAGACACCTATTAATTACTGCTTCATGATCATTAATCACTGCTCCTTTAGGAATCGCTACCTATTTAGGCATCCACATCTCTAACTGGGGCGATTAACACACATTAATAAATGTCTCCTTGTCTTATGTGCCAAGGTATGGTTGGCCTAGATTAACTCCGTTTGGCTAAAAGACATTAATTAAGAAGGGAGTCGACCAGTATTTGCAAATCAGCGCTGCCCCAGATCTGAGTCAGCCAAGATTCTGTATTGCAACTGTGGGGATATGACAGAAGGTTAAAAATTGCATTGAAATTTCAGGAATCTACTAAACATGAGTCTGACTTAAATCATGTTTAATCTTGGGCTATAAAGCAGAGTTATATGCATCTCTACTCTTTCTTCATCTAACTGGACTGTTGGCCCTGTTTTTACCTTTTGGAAAAGACCTTAATGCTGCTGACTGTCATGTCAACTCACATAATTGTGCATTCTCAAGTCATCTCAATATATGGACCCATCTCTGATGATCAGGGAGGACAAAACTAATCATAAGAATGTCCAGACAGGTGACCAGATAATGATGACTTGGGTCAAAGAAAGTAGAGAATCCTATATGAATTCACAACTTTTGAGTCATGCAAGGATGGTCCTCTGAAGAACAATTATTACTGATTCATGGATCCTTGACAGGCTTGTGAATGGATAAGGAGAATGCATCTGATGGTCTTACTGGTTACTGGTTACTGGTTACTGGTTTTCCCACAATAATTCAACTCAAAGAAAATGCATGCGATGGAAAATTTCCTTCCTGTACAGATTTTCATTGTTGGTGTAGGGTAATTTTATACTTACGCAGCCACAAGTGAGTGCTTGAGAGCAGTCAATACTTGGGGATATATGGAAAGCAGACAAGAAGATGCAGATATGTACCTCACATTTAAATTAAACCTATGGCCAAACATTGAGATATCTATGGCTTGTAGATAGGGTTGGAAGTCTACATTTCCATCATTGATCAACTTAATTGCATTCTTAGTCAAAGAATACATTGTGATGAGAAAGCCCACTAAACCTTGCAAAAATAAATTGTAGGTGATAGCTATTACTTATTATAAATGACATATAAAAGCATACTTTGTAAAGTAGGAAATGCATATCTCCTGTACCCAACAAAGTATAGCTAACTAATTTGATAATAAATGTAAAAGCCATAATCTAGTTGACTGTGACCATGTAATCATTTATGCGGAGGAGGATTAGGGCACCTCACATTGTCTCTTTCCTCATCCACCACCTTCCTCCTGCTTTCGATGCCTCTTCTCGTCTCCTGCCCTATTTTTCTAAGGTACCTTTTGTCTCTCTGCACATGGACCCATTGCAGCTGACCTAGGACTTCCCATTGTTGTTGGTGTGCTTTAACATTGTATAAGCCATGTGTCTCCAACTCACAAATGGCTACCCCTCAGATATGACGTTATTTTTTGATGATATAGAGTATGTGGTCAACATCAATTAAAAAAATAACATTAATGCAAGAAGACTTACCTTCTTCCAAACTTTTCACCACAAACTTCTTTTCCAAACCGAAGTCTCAGAAAATTTTAGATATGTGAATACAAGAAAATTATTTAACCGTCTCCTCCATGTAATGAGCTAATAACTGTATGGTATGGACTTGCCTTCTCTCAAGTATCGCAAGAGTGCTTCTATTAGCGTTTACTGTTCACTTAATTGGCTGGTTGCTCCAGTTAATTGTTGAAAACTTGTAATCCCTAGGTTATTGGGAACTCTTTTTTAACTGCTGGTGCATGCCCACTGAACCATGCTTGAACATGAGAGTCCAGTAAGTGCAGAGCAGGTAAGCTTTGAGCCTCATAAGATTCCGAAAAAAACAAAAAAAACATCAAGTAGGCTATTTGTGTACACTTTTGGTGTTTGCTTATGTTTTTGTTATTTTATATGACAACTACATTATTACATCATAGTAGTGTAATTTTCTGGCAAATTTATTTGTCAAATTTATCAGCTTTTAATATTTATTGACTGTTTAATGATAATCTATACTGATTTTGCTGCTTGGGGATTTCAGTTGTTCGTAGCATATCTGATTCAAAGGTGCCTTCTCATATTCGAGTACAATTGAGGCAATGTGGAGAGGTTAATGCACATCATAACAGGATTCTAAAAGGACTCTCAATAAGCCTTACGGGTCACACAAAAGCTGTAAATGCTGTAGAATGGTCACCAACTCATGGTAACAAGAATGAGCTAAGCTTCCTTTTATATGTACCATGTTTTTTCCTAGGCTTTTTTGATTTTGGAAAAGCAAACTCGCTCTTTGGAATATTATTAAGTTGGACTAACATGTAAAGTTGAAGCTGTAGAACAATTAAAATGGTATGTTAGTTCTATTTAAACTTGTGACCTTCAGACACAATATATTTTTCACGAGGGACAAGAATTTTGTGCAGAGATACTTGCATCTTTGATTGCCTATCTTTTTCTTCTAATTGTTATTGAAGCCAATATCTTATTTCATAGACAACAAGAATTTTGTGCAGAGAAATCTGCAACTTTGACTACCTGTGTTTTTCTTCTAATTGTTATTGAAACTAATATCTTAGTTCATAGACAATTGTGGTTTTATCTACGAATTTTTTCAGTTGGGGTTGAAAGTAGTCGTGGAGGTGGGTTCGACTATAGTTAGTGAAATCCATGAATAATAGCTAGTTGACGTTCTCTCTCACTCACCCCACTCATTGGTAGAGGCTAGGCATCATAGGGCATCATGAGGATCCTTCTGTAAGCCCCCTGCTTAGTCAGCTTCCAGCAACTTCCATAATTTGTAGGCTTCCTCTCAGATGTCTCTTTTAACTATTGCTTATCATAGCTATGGAGAAGATGGAGGGGGACCATTTTACAGTACCATGCCCTTGAAGGTAGTTTTGTTTTTATAAATACGTCAACGGTAGTGGTTCAAATATTTAGTGTTATAGCTCTTCAAAATCTTCAATTTGTGGGTTATCTTATCTTTATTACTGACTATAGTTTTGAACTGCTATCTTGCAAACTATAAATGAAATTGTCTGGAGCTATGCAGAACATCCCCTAATGATCTCTGATTGTAGATATCAGAATGAAGTTGTTTGTATCTATGGGGCCAATAAAGTTTGCTATTGCAGCTGCACTGTCATTGCTTCCCTCTGTTTTGTTTAAAGCCTGCAAAAATCTGTAGTTGTAGCGAGATTGGTTATCTGCTTTGGTAGGGTTTTGTAAATCATATTCAACTTTATAATTGCAATAAGATCAATCATAGGAGCATTGTGGTAGAGATTTGTTTAATGTTCATCGATATAATTTAGTTCCAAACTATGAAAGTTTCTAGCCTCATTAGTTTTTGTTATCAATCAGCTTGTTAATAGATACAGTGTCTTACAATTTAGCTCTCAATCTTCTAGCACAACATGTTTATGTGCTTAGTTTGGTTTCAAAAAATCTTTACTTTTCAGGAAGGAACTTGTGACATGTGGATAACAGGATCTTATGAAAAAAATGATGGTAAAGAGATATAGCACAGGTGTCAGCTTTGGAGAGTTTGATGTGCTCTATAATGCTCCAAGAGCAGCAACCATCAAGGTAAATTTGGAAAAATATGGAGAGAATGATTATGCGCCTTATTCTTAGAAAATAAGAATGTGATTAGTTTTCTTGTAATGTGAACACAGAACATGCCTAGCTTTGTCATTAACCTTTGTCTGAGCAGGCGCTCTCAGACTGTGTGCTTTGGGCAGTTGATAGGAACACATTCCAAACAAATATAGTGAGCACTAGAATGGTTGAAAGAGATCTCTATGAGTAATTCTTGCAAGATGTATCCCTTTTGGAGGTGAAAAGTAAAGTCCTTTTTGTATTTTCTTAATCTATAGAATCATAATTTGAAACTTACAAAATCAGATTTTACTGGAAAAAAAAAAAACAGAGCAAATCTAAAGAGAAATTTAAAACAATTACTTTTGTATTTAACATATTGTTGTTGTTTTAGGGCTAATATTGTAGTATTTTAAAAGTAATATCATATAGTTTCATTTCTTCTAATAGTCTTCCTTTATTCTGCAGTACAATCTCGTTCAGCTCAGGTTCTGAACAGACAACACTGTAGGGCTCCAATAATGGAGCTCTTATGATTTTTTTGATAGGATACATTAAGTTGTTTGAGTTTGAGAAATGGCTATGAAATTAGGTAATGGAGGAGAGGAGGTGTACTACAACTCACTTTATAGTGAAGGGTTTTTGCAGAAGTATAACAACGATATTGGAGAGGATGGAAAGAAGTTTGTTGATTTTAGTTTGTAAATTATGTTCACTTTTGGAGGTCACAATTAGTCTCAATGAATATTAGCAGTCTATTGTAGAATTCGAATAAGGAATTGAAAGCCAAAGATAAAAACCCTTACAAGTGAGTTTAGTCATCATCGTCTTCTTATGTTGGTGCTGATGATTTTCCGTCACATCATCTACTTTCATAGTGTACAAAATGCCAATTATAACAGGTTCCAAGCATCTTTCTATTGTAAACTCAATTATCGCTAGAAATTGAATATTAAATTTTGGCTAATTTGTTTTATATAATTAGATCCATTTCCACCAGCATGTTATTCCATCAAACAAGTTTCTACCTTTTTTGCATGCATTTACAATCAATAGAGTGTTGGAAATTGTGAATTCACTTGCTGGCTTGTATCTCTTCATTGT
>VDFB02058242.1:537247947-537395534 GCA_007258455.2 Sequoia sempervirens
TTTTTCCTTTCCAATTTTCTTGCAAATACCCCTTGTCGAGGCTTCCTTTTTTAAGAGCTTACCACCTTGGCACATAATATTTTCTCATTTTTTTAACTAAAGAATCTTGCCTTAGTTTATATTTATGGCACACCTTACCAATTGAAGGTGTAATGTCCCTTAACTGGGAATGCCCTAAATTTTCCCTAAATCTTTAATTTTCAAATAAACAAATGGGTTAGAGAATACCTTTCACTTGATTGAAGCCCTGCACACAAATTAGAAACCATTTACCACGACACACTGATTAGCAGATAATAATCATTTACCATAATAATACTGATTAGCTGATTATTATAGTTAAATATTAGTAAACTCATGGTGGAATTACTAATTCAATCATTAAGTATTTAATATCCTTGGAGGGCTCAACCATAGGAGAGTATGGGAGAACGTGACTCGATGGGGTGCCTAAGACCCTTCTACCCTAGGCCCAAGAGTGGATATCTTGGCTTCATGTGGCCCATGCCATCCATATGAGGTGGTCTACCTAGGAGGCGTCCCCTTTCTTTTATCCCCTCATCTTGCCAACCATATCCCTCTCTCTATGATTTGACCTCTTGTTCTGGTTCATTGTGATGGAGGGGTGAGATTACAACAGGTGCCCTGAAAATGCCATCTCTCCTAAGCCCAAGGCGTTGTACCATTGGTACCCCCTTGGCCTCCTTGGAACTACTTGGTCCCCCATTATGGGACTACTTGGTCCCCCATCTCAAGGTGGCGTACCTAGGAGAGTGCCCCATCACCGTTCCCCTCTTGTAATCTCAACCTCCTCTATCATGGCTAAAACATTCAAGACATATGGCAAACAAATATTAATCATATTTACTGATATAAGGAAACAGTCATAACAGCAATGCATCATTAGAACCTTGATCTTCTAATCAGACAATTGCAATCACATATATTATATGGTGCTACAACTACATTATTGTAGATCAGATTTCATACCACCGATTCAAGAAATCAGACTGCTGTGGACATGCCAATTTATCATTTATTTCCAATTTAGAGGGTGCAGTCCTCTATTCCCTTTTATTTATTTTTTCCCTGTAGATGATCGCTGGTCTGTATATTCTTTTCCTTCAATCGATCTGTTTTCAATATTCAGAAGATATTGCTTAAGGAGAAACAAACAGATTAGTTTCAATTGAATAATGACTAATAATGATTAATAATTGCTGCAAGCATCATTATTGCATAATTGTATTATATATATTGCTGTATATGTAATCATATTAAACCTACTTCCCTTATTGATTTATCATTTATCTTCATTTATCTCTCCTCGAGCCATCTCTACTTCCCACATATTCTTCAAATCTGACTATATCGTATTAATGTATCTGCATGCTATGCTCAGGAAACACTCCTATTTCTGTCTTTTATTCCCCATTCATATATCTGCCTTTAAATCCCTTTTTCCCAAATCTACTTTAATACTCTGAAAATATGTCCTTCCTAGATCTGCTCGAACCTGTTCTTCTATTCAGATTCCTTATTGATTTCCCTTTGCTGGGTATATCACCTGATGCTGCCATGGGAATGCAGACTTATCTCCCTTTAATTTGATGCCTTTCCTTCCTTCATGATTGTCAATTTATATGCTTTGTGTCCCATCCACAAGAGGCACATCTTTTGGGATTTGAATGGTTATGGCTTTTGGCATAACTAATCACTGTTGATAACTAATTGCTGTTCTTAAACATCATCGATTATTGCTATTAATTTGCATTTATTTCCTGCTAAGGATCACCGGCCTCTTCTTCGCTATAATTGTTGCTGTTTATAACTTCTTAATTGCTTCCTTCAGACACCTATTAATTACTGCTTCATGATCATTAATCACTGCTCCTTTAGGAATCGCTACCTATTTAGGCATCCACATCTCTAACTGGGGCGATTAACACACATTAATAAATGTCTCCTTGTCTTATGTGCCAAGGTATGGTTGGCCTAGATTAACTCCGTTTGGCTAAAAGACATTAATTAAGAAGGGAGTCGACCAGTATTTGCAAATCAGCGCTGCCCCAGATCTGAGTCAGCCAAGATTCTGTATTGCAACTGTGGGGATATGACAGAAGGTTAAAAATTGCATTGAAATTTCAGGAATCTACTAAACATGAGTCTGACTTAAATCATGTTTAATCTTGGGCTATAAAGCAGAGTTATATGCATCTCTACTCTTTCTTCATCTAACTGGACTGTTGGCCCTGTTTTTACCTTTTGGAAAAGACCTTAATGCTGCTGACTGTCATGTCAACTCACATAATTGTGCATTCTCAAGTCATCTCAATATATGGACCCATCTCTGATGATCAGGGAGGACAAAACTAATCATAAGAATGTCCAGACAGGTGACCAGATAATGATGACTTGGGTCAAAGAAAGTAGAGAATCCTATATGAATTCACAACTTTTGAGTCATGCAAGGATGGTCCTCTGAAGAACAATTATTACTGATTCATGGATCCTTGACAGGCTTGTGAATGGATAAGGAGAATGCATCTGATGGTCTTACTGGTTACTGGTTACTGGTTACTGGTTTTCCCACAATAATTCAACTCAAAGAAAATGCATGCGATGGAAAATTTCCTTCCTGTACAGATTTTCATTGTTGGTGTAGGGTAATTTTATACTTACGTAGCCACAAGTGAGTGCTTGAGAGCAGTCAATACTTGGGGATATATGGAAAGCAGACAAGAAGATGCAGATATGTACCTCACATTTAAATTAAACCTATGGCCAAACATTGAGATATCTATGGCTTGTAGATAGGGTTGGAAGTCTACATTTCCATCATTGATCAACTTAATTGCATTCTTAGTCAAAGAATACATTGTGATGAGAAAGCCCACTAAACCTTGCAAAAATAAATTGTAGGTGATAGCTATTACTTATTATAAATGACATATAAAAGCATACTTTGTAAAGTAGGAAATGCATATCTCCTGTACCCAACAAAGTATAGCTAACTAATTTGATAATAAATGTAAAAGCCATAATCTAGTTGACTGTGACCATGTAATCATTTATGCGGAGGAGGATTAGGGCACCTCACATTGTCTCTTTCCTCATCCACCACCTTCCTCCTGCTTTCGATGCCTCTTCTCGTCTCCTGCCCTATTTTTCTAAGGTACCTTTTGTCTCTCTGCACATGGACCCGTTGCAGCTGACCTAGGACTTCCCATTGTTGTTGGTGTGCTTTAACATTGTATAAGCCATGTGTCTCCAACTCGCAAATGGCTACCCCTGAGATATGACGTTATTTTTTGATGATATAGAGTATGTGGTCAACATCAATTAAAAAAATAACATTAATGCAAGAAGACTTACCTTCTTCCAAACTTTTCACCACAAACTTCTTTTCCAAACCGAAGTCTCAGAAAATTTTAGATATGTGAATACAAGAAAATTATTTAACCGTCTCCTCCATGTAATGAGCTAATAACTGTATGGTATGGACTTGCCTTCTCTCAAGTATCGCAAGAGTGCTTCTATTAGCGTTTACTGTTCACTTAATTGGCTGGTTGCTCCAGTTAATTGTTGAAAACTTGTAATCCCTAGGTTATTGGGAACTCTTTTTTAACTGCTGGTGCATGCCCACTGAACCATGCTTGAACATGAGAGTCCAGTAAGTGCAGAGCAGGTAAGCTTTGAGCCTCATAAGATTCCGAAAAAAACAAAAAAAACATCAAGTAGGCTATTTGTGTACACTTTTGGTGTTTGCTTATGTTTTTGTTATTTTATATGACAACTACATTATTACATCATAGTAGTGTAATTTTCTGGCAAATTTATTTGTCAAATTTATCAGCTTTTAATATTTATTGACTGTTTAATGATAATCTATACTGATTTTGCTGCTTGGGGATTTCAGTTGTTCGTAGCATATCTGATTCAAAGGTGCCTTCTCATATTCGAGTACAATTGAGGCAATGTGGAGAGGTTAATGCACATCATAACAGGATTCTAAAAGGACTCTCAATAAGCCTTACGGGTCACACAAAAGCTGTAAATGCTGTAGAATGGTCACCAACTCATGGTAACAAGAATGAGCTAAGCTTCCTTTTATATGTACCATGTTTTTTCCTAGGCTTTTTTGATTTTGGAAAAGCAAACTCGCTCTTTGGAATATTATTAAGTTGGACTAACATGTAAAGTTGAAGCTGTAGAACAATTAAAATGGTATGTTAGTTCTATTTAAACTTGTGACCTTCAGACACAATATATTTTTCACGAGGGACAAGAATTTTGTGCAGAGATACTTGCATCTTTGATTGCCTATCTTTTTCTTCTAATTGTTATTGAAGCCAATATCTTATTTCATAGACAACAAGAATTTTGTGCAGAGAAATCTGCAACTTTGACTACCTGTGTTTTTCTTCTAATTGTTATTGAAACTAATATCTTAGTTCATAGACAATTGTGGTTTTATCTACGAATTTTTTCAGTTGGGGTTGAAAGTAGTCGTGGAGGTGGGTTCGACTATAGTTAGTGAAATCCATGAATAATAGCTAGTTGACGTTCTCTCTCACTCACCCCACTCATTGGTAGAGGCTAGGCATCATAGGGCATCATGAGGATCCTTCTGTAAGCCCCCTGCTTAGTCAGCTTCCAGCAACTTCCATAATTTGTAGGCTTCCTCTCAGATGTCTCTTTTAACTATTGCTTATCATAGCTATGGAGAAGATGGAGGGGGACCATTTTACAGTACCATGCCCTTGAAGGTAGTTTTGTTTTTATAAATACGTCAACGGTAGTGGTTCAAATATTTAGTGTTATAGCTCTTCAAAATCTTCAATTTGTGGGTTATCTTATCTTTATTACTGACTATAGTTTTGAACTGCTATCTTGCAAACTATAAATGAAATTGTCTGGAGCTATGCAGAACATCCCCTAATGATCTCTGATTGTAGATATCAGAATGAAGTTGTTTGTATCTATGGGGCCAATAAAGTTTGCTATTGCAGCTGCACTGTCATGCTTCTCTCTGTTTTGTTTAAAGCCTGCAAAAATCTGCAGTTGTAGCGAGATTGGTTATCTGCTTTGGTAGGGTTTTGTAAATCATATTCAACTTTATAATTGCAATAAGATCAATCATAGGAGCGTTGTGGTAGAGATTTGTTTAATGTTCATCGATATAATTTAGTTCCAAACTATGAAAGTTTCTAGCCTCATTAGTTTTTGTTATCAATCAGCTTGTTAATAGATACAGTGTCTTACAATTTAGCTCTCAATCTTCTAGCACAACATGTTTATGTGCTTAGTTTGGTTTCAAAAAATCTTTACTTTTCAGGAAGGAACTTGTGACATGTGGATAACAGGATCTTATGAAAAAAATGATGGTAAAGAGATATAGCACAGGTGTCAGCTTTGGAGAGTTTGATGTGCTCTATAATGCTCCAAGAGCAGCAACCATCAAGGTAAATTTGGAAAAATATGGAGAGAATGATTATGCGCCTTATTCTTAGAAAATAAGAATGTGATTAGTTTTCTTGTAATGTGAACACAGAACATGCCTAGCTTTGTCATTAACCTTTGTCTGAGCAGGCGCTCTCAGACTGTGTGCTTTGGGCAGTTGATAGGAACACATTCCAAACAAATATAGTGAGCACTAGAATGGTTGAAAGAGATCTCTATGAGTAATTCTTGCAAGATGTATCCCTTTTGGAGGTGAAAAGTAAAGTCCTTTTTGTATTTTCTTAATCTATAGAATCATAATTTGAAACTTACAAAATCAGATTTTACTGGAAAAAAAAAAAACAGAGCAAATCTAAAGAGAAATTTAAAACAATTACTTTTGTATTTAACATATTGTTGTTGTTTTAGGGCTAATATTGTAGTATTTTAAAAGTAATATCATATAGTTTCATTTCTTCTAATAGTCTTCCTTTATTCTGCAGTACAATCTCGTTCAGCTCAGGTTCTGAACAGACAACACTGTAGGGCTCCAATAATGGAGCTCTTATGATTTTTTTGATAGGATACATTAAGTTGTTTGAGTTTGAGAAATGGCTATGAAATTAGGTAATGGAGGAGAGGAGGTGTACTACAACTCACTTTATAGTGAAGGGTTTTTGCAGAAGTATAACAACGATATTGGAGAGGATGGAAAGAAGTTTGTTGATTTTAGTTTGTAAATTATGTTCACTTTTGGAGGTCACAATTAGTCTCAATGAATATTAGCAGTCTATTGTAGAATTCGAATAAGGAATTGAAAGCCAAAGATAAAAACCCTTACAAGTGAGTTTAGTCATCATCGTCTTCTTATGTTGGTGCTGATGATTTTCCGTCACATCATCTACTTTCATAGTGTACAAAATGCCAATTATAACAGGTTCCAAGCATCTTTCTATTGTAAACTCAATTATCGCTAGAAATTGAATATTAAATTTTGGCTAATTTGTTTTATATAATTAGATCCATTTCCACCAGCATGTTATTCCATCAAACAAGTTTCTACCTTTTTTGCATGCATTTACAATCAATAGAGTGTTGGAAATTGTGAATTCACTTGCTGGCTTGTATCTCTTCATTGTCGCGGTGTCGCTGGTTTCTGTCACTTCGTAACCTTGTCGCAGAGTTTGGAGGTTACATAACTTCTCCACTGGGTGACCTCCTTTGTTGTCATGACATTGGTGGTTATGGTAACTTAAGAACCTTGTTTGCGGTGGTTATGAGGTTATCATTTTGGGCGATGCGCCGACAAGTGTTCATTTTGGTGGGGCCAGGTCGATGGTTTGACCGCGGGTGTACGACTGAGTTGGTAATCAAAAGGCCAACTCGTGGATACTCAAAGTCTTTGGGCTTTTGTTTATAAATTAATGACTATTGAGCAAAGTGGTAGACCAATTATTAGTGTGTGTTGAGCAAAGGAAAAGTTTGGTATCGGTTGAGCGGACTATATGTTAAGAGAACATTGTCACAGTGCTGCGATTGACTGTGGTTGGCCATTTGTAATGCTGCTGTGTAATATCAGAGAACTAATACCTGTGAAGGAAAGAGTTGTTACTTTATTGTAATTTGTTTTTACTGTGAATGAAGTGACTTTTCTTTGGTGGTGGGTTTTTCTCCCGAAAGGGTTTTCCCACGTAAATCAGGTGTCTATTCTTTGTCAATATTATTGTCTAATCTTTTATGTGTGAATTTAAATGCTCTGTAATTTTTGAAATTAAAAGTACTCCTACATTATTTCCCTATGAATTGACATTAGGAAAGCAATTTCTGCATTAGAGTCTTTCCTTACATAGAGAACGGATGTGATAAGATGCACATGAACTTTGATGTCACAAAGATCAAACAAAAGACACACTTTCAACAATTTGACAAGGTTTTCGCACAAAAAGTTCTAGAAAGCATTTTGGAGCATGAGTAAGTCTCAATTATGTGTTTTTTCTCTATAATACATCAATAGAACCAAGTGGATATTTGATTAAATATATGTTCAATTGTTATAATATATCATTTTGTATGTTACCCATCATATAGTAGCATATGAATACATAAACTTTACAATAGCATTCAGTGGGTATTTAACTCAATTGGAGTTCTAAAGTTGAGCATCCAAGTTGGGAATTTCAAGAATGCCATTATATCACTCAATAGTACTTCTCACTCTAAATAGAAATGATTTTTCTATTACAAATGTTACCATGGTGGTAAGAATAAACATCGTCAAACTTCTCATGTTTTCAAGTATGATCCAAATGTAATGTTGTCAAATATGTAACTAGGGGAAATGTGTTGGTGCATATAGGGAACAAAGAAGTATTTGAAAATGTTATAACAAAGATGAGTTCAACCATGAGGTGTAGGTGATCAATAGCACCAAGCATTACAACTTGCTGCCTCTAAAAGGCCACAACAAGGTGGTCATCACCCAAGTGTCATTGTTTTGGTGACTCCCAAGTACACACTCTATGGCCAACTCAATAACAAGAGTGATGTATTCATCTTTGGCATCATAGCGTTCAAGCTCTTGATCGATCATTGGGATTTCAACAAGTGCACTAATTGCCCTGAGCATGCCCTCATTATTTCATTAGGTGGTAGACATGAGTCAGATTGGGCACTCCACCAAAATAATAGATGATAGGATTCAACATTCCAGTTATAGGAAGATTATGGAGAGTTGTCGTTACTGGTGTTGTAATGTGCCCACGCGTGAGTTGGTTGTAGCCCTTCAATCTTTGATGTGTTTCACATCCTTTAATTCATCGCCCATCCTTCACCAAACATGATCTGTGCACTGTAGAACATGGAGTTAGACCTTGAATCCTCTTGCACATAGAGGTGAGTTTATGTCTTATATGTCTTTCAACACAACCCATGACTTCTTTTCATCCAAATCTACCTCTCCATCCAATTCTTGCAAATACCCCCAAAAAATATTATATACACAAACATAACAATCTAATGCATCATTCTTAAAATATTTTTATATACAAAAAAATAAAAAAATAAAAAATAAACAAGCTATGAGTTCACAGTCATGAAGCGTGGGATGCATCATTGTTTTCTTTTATATTTCAAATTATATAATGTCACAAATAAAAAAGTTACTTGTAAATACACATACTATTCGTACAAAATATGCCACCTTAATATGATAACTTACATATACTTTTCTATCGGCGTAACCCTTGCACCCCTTCTGGTGCAAGTGCTAGTAGTATATATTATTGCATTTATGATTTTTTATTAGTTATTATTAGTTATATTTGTTATTAAATCATAAGTTAGAATTTTCAAATGAATATTAGCTTTTGTGAAGTTAAGATATAAAATTTTTAATTAAACATATTTAGAAAATGAATTATTGACAATGTGATTAGTTATACTTCTTATTTTATTTTTCAAGTACTTTAAAGTATGTAATAATTATCTTTATATAATTTTAATGGATGAGAGACAAAAGTATACCTACAAAATACGGTAAGGTCGTCAAAAATAAACTTGGTGTAGATTAGCTTCTCTAGGTCAAAAGTCAGTGCCAAAATATCAAGGCTACCAAGAATTATGTGCTTAGCTCAAAGGGTCATTGTGGGAATGTTGAGGACTATAATTTTTAAAGGTGGTGAGGCTAGTGAATCGGCTACAATATTGAAGCATGAAGGAGATATTCACAACTAGAGTGAGGGAATTGTAAGGGTGGTTTCAATAAATTTCCTATCACATCCAATGGGTTGAGTGGGTATCCTTCTATTGCTAAATGGGTTGTCAAGTGCTATAGGCCCCACCCTCCAATACCAACATCCTACAAAAAGTGAGTTGGAATTTTTAGGGGGTGCGATGGATATTTTGAAAGTACACCCCTCCTTTACTATTCAAGAACGGAAAAATCTAAAGCCATTTAATGTGCAGGTATAGTACTTTAAAATTTAATTTGACCTATGCAAAAATTTGTTTGAGGAAATAACTCAACCCAAACAATCAAATCAATAACTTGTACCAAGAACATTGAGTTGATGCAAAGACGTACAAATACTTATGAAGGCACAAGATAAAGAATGGATTTATGGCCTCAAATCGTTAACTTTTTTTTAGTGATGAGGAAAAA
Source organism: Sequoia sempervirens (assembly GCA_007258455.2). Classification (NCBI taxonomy): domain Eukaryota; kingdom Viridiplantae; phylum Streptophyta; class Pinopsida; order Cupressales; family Cupressaceae; genus Sequoia; species Sequoia sempervirens. Next base: position 537,257,549 of record VDFB02058242.1, read on the forward strand.
TTGCAAACGAACAATTGTTCTTGGTTTATGTTTCAAATATAATGGGGCTATCTCTTGTGATCTAAGAAATATGGGGACCAATGTTTTGTCTATAACTACATATTGAATGTTTATTAGTACTTGTTTTTCAAGCAATTACTATTTCATTTTTTTTTAGTGATGAGGAAAAATAGCAAATGAACAATTAGTCTTGGATTATGTTTCAAATGCAATGGAGTTATCTCTTGTGATCTAAGAAATATGGGGACCAATGGTTTGTCTATAACTACATATTGAATGTTTATTAGTACTTGTTTTTCAAGAAATTACTATTTCATTTTTTTTAGTGATGAGGAAAAATAGCAAATGGACAATTGTTCTTGGATTATGTTTTAAATATAATGGAGCTATCTCTTGTGATCTAAGAAATATGGGGACCAATATTTTGTCTATAGTTACATATTGAATGTTTATTAGTACTTTTTTTCAAGCAATTACTATTTCATTTATGATTTTTATTTAATTATTATTAATTGTATTTGTTAACAATAAAAAATTAATATTTTTCTACATAAAACAAATATTTATCTTTTTTAAAGTTGAGATGAAAATTTTTTAATTAAAAATATTTTTAAAATTAATTGATGATATTTATTGGTATTCGCATGGGTCAAAACTTCATCTCTTTTTACAACTAGTCCAAGATAAGTAATAATTATTGTATAATATTAATTTTATTGTACCAAAATAATTAAATATTTTAATTAATTACCCTCTAACAACATAGACTACCTATCCCACAATAATGATAGTAAAATACTTTGTGGCCATGGTAATAGTCCATAGAAGTGAATTGTAAAATTTTTGATCATAGTCTCATATGGATTATAGTTTTGGATTGGATTCTAATCTTACCAAATTGTAACCCTTCAACAAATGTTTGGCCGAAGGTGTGGAAGAGTTCACACTAAAGCCTATAACAATTTATTGTTTGACAAAGGGACAATAGTGTTATAACCATAATTTTGATTAATCAAGTGGGTTAAGTTGATTCAAATAGAAAAATACTTAATGAGCCATACTTTTAAAAATATTTCCAAAACCTTCACATATAGTTACAAATATATACAATTTAAAACTCTACAATAATGATAACATAAAGGACAATAATGAATAGATTAAATACACATAAAGGAAAATAATGAATATTCTACAAAACGATTTTCTCTTTTTCTTTTTACTATATAATCCAGTAAAAACCATATCTATTACATTGAAACCTTGGTTACATTTATTTCAAAAATATTTCACCATTTTCATAATTATAATAGGTATCTTCACTTGCAACCTATAACATGGTTACCCATAATAGTCTCCACAAGCACATAGACTTGAAAACAAAACAAGGAAAAACCATTTGGACCAATGGGATCTCCACCCAACCATAGGGTTGTAAATCCAACCCACCTTGAAGAAAAAGGGATCACAACCAAATCCAGGTTCACCCACAACATACTACAATCCACATAAAATATGTAGCTTCTTCTCAGCCAAACATCTCATTCACATTGTACATTTACAAGTTTATTTCACATTATCACAGTAGCTCATCAAAAAATTACAACACAAAGGACGCCTCTTGGAATCCTTAAAAGGAGTGGGGACTCAACCACAATGAGGGAAAAAATATCTCACAAGTTGATTCACATTTGAAACCCATAAAAATTATTCTTAATCACATTTGTACACAAACTTCCATCCACCCAAAATCCCTTATTCCTCCCACAAAATCATCTATTAGATACTCATATCCAAGAATAACATAATGGGGGTACTCTTATCCCAAAATTAAACCCCATTTAGGAGCCTCACTCACTCAAACCCCAATTACATGGAGGACCAAACCCTCTCAAGGGTGGTCAACTCCACACAACACAAGATACATAAAAACTACAAAATATCACAAATTTTCACTTTACACAAAAAATAGCACGATTCCAAAAACTTCACAATTTTCTCACAACAAAATAATATGCAAAAAGATGCAAAACGCTTACAATCTTTCACATACATAGAAATGCTAAAATACTAAAAGGAGGGCTCAAAAACCTACCTTAAAATCACTTTCCAAAGAGTTGAAATTTTGAAGAAGAAAACTTCAAGCCTCTCCTTTTCAATCCTTCCTTTCTCTTCTTCCCAAAATTGCTTTCTACTTCCAAATTTCCTTTCCTTTCCTCAACACCTTCTTTCTCCCTTCCTCCCCAAAAAATGAAAATCCTCTCACACTCTAAGAAAAGAAATCTATAAAGAAAAGGAAAAGAAATCTCTTTTTTCCAACCACCCAACCAACTAACCAACTCATAATTTCGCCACTTTTCAAAAATAGGAAATATAACTGGGTTCTAAACACTAATAAAGGTATTTTATAAGGTAAAATAAGCCCTAACCTATAATTCTATCACCTAGGGAACTTTTTAGACTATTAAAATAAAATTTAAACCACATAAAGAACATATAATCATAAAATAAATAAACATACTAAAAGATAACTCAAAATATAAATAAAATAAACTTTCACATATACACATGATCACACGACATATAAAAAAATGTTTCACAACAACACATTACATGGCATTATTTCTCCATACAAGACAAGGTTGGCATTTCACAAGGATAAAACAATGGAAGCAACTATGTAACCCCATCCATGATTGGAAAAATTCACCTTTTCACTTAAAAAAAAGGTATATATACATCACATGAATAAGTATAATCAAAGCAACTATTATGAATTAATAAAACATTTCAAAAAAATAATCAATTAGGAAATCAAATCTAATAACCATAACATTTAACATATATAATTCTGATCTTCTCAATATCCACTCACATAACCAAATAATGAAATCAAATGATCTAACTCCATCTAATCAATGATATGTAAATCCATCATCTAGTAACAATCATGATAGTCAAGACATGCATATGAATATAAGAATGATATCTATGCATTAGAAAACAATTGTCATGATCCGTAAAGAACTTGAATATAGTGTCCAATAATAAACACATGAAAATATCCAATATGAGTCATGATAACAATAAGGAACATAAAGAAAATCAGGAATATAGAAGACAACGTCTCACATATATGAAATAAACTATCATCCACGAAAACCCTGAATAGTCCAATCATATAAACAAAACATCATGCAATAGTCAACACAAATGGGGTCTCACACAGAGTAAACTACATAATTATACAATTTAATTCATTTTCAAAACATGTTAGTATATATCAAATTTATTTTAAAAATAGATTATCATATAGTAGTGTGTTTCAAAAAAAAACATAATTTTTGGGTGGAAGAAACACATTACTTTATTAGTAAACTTGTTGAAAATGAAATGTGAAATCACTATAAAACATGCTCTTCTCATTGGAAATCGCATTATGAATTATAAAATATTTTAATGTTTGTAATACCTACCATTTTTTTATTTTTCAATCTTTGTAGATAAATAAAATAACTCAAATGAGGAACAAACACGGCAAAAAGAGATTAAGGATAACAATCCCTCCACATAAAAGAGGTACATGACTCATTAGATGAATAAACTAAAAAATATGAACAACCTCATTGCACAACTAGTTGAAGTGATAATCATGTGAATGCAAGTTGTAAGAACAAAGAAAATTTTAGTGTAGCAATATTGGTCCAAATATTATATGGAAGGATCCCTTGAAGATGTTAAGGATGATGGATTTTCAATTAGTGATGCAATAAAGAAATGGGAAATCTATACTAGCACATTGAATAATTGGATAAGTGGTTTAAGTTCTAGTATACAGACAAATCTTCCAATAGTATTGAATGTAAAGGAAGAGGAAAATATAATCAAATATTGTAAAGAGATGGGTGTAGTTAGATATGGGCTTAACATTATTGTTTTGAAGGTAGAAAGTTACACAAATTTGATAAACAAGGTCAAACCCATTCAAGGATGGGATCGTAAGTAAATCTTGGTGGATAGGGTTCATAAAGTGTCATCTTAAAATTACATTGAGGACAAAAAAAGGTATTGGTAGATATAAAGCTTTAAATCTAACATTTACAATCATGTCTACATTTTATAGTTCACATTGTCAAAAGCTCATGATGCCAATTCACATGTGTAACTTCAAAAATTGTATACTCTTGCAATTATATGCTATGATTTGCACTCACTTTGTTTTCCATCCCCTTATTATGTCTCTAGGCTCATTTCAACCCTTACATTATTATTTTCCCTCCCATGGTGTAAAGCCCTTGTCTCTCATGGTCCTTTTTTGTCAACCTAATCATTTGATTAATTAAGCAAGGAAGGGCCCTGATCCCATGGTTACAAGACAAAACAACAACAAAAGCAGGTAGGAAAGAACAACAACTGCCAGCACCAGAAAACAACAACCTAGCACCAACAACCAAAATGGGTTGTAGGTCTAGCATCCAAGAGATGTAACCATAGAACCATTATAAACTTAATAAAAAACATAAAACCCCTACTAATCCTACTAATGAAACGAAGACCATTAATAAGGTCAATCCAAGTCCAGCATAAACTTAGCCATAATATAGCTATTACATAATAGCAGTCTGGGATTAAAAATCAATAATTCAAAATATGCAAAGCAGCCATAGACAAATAAAAGAAACCATGCCATATTTGGCATTGGCTATTAGGTCTTATTGGTCACCAATTTGGGGGAAAAAATCCCTCCAATTAAGTCCCTCTTCAGTAGTTTGGTGCTAAATATCTTCACTCTTACCCAACTTCTTTAGCATTTTCCTTATCTTCGTTTGGCTTGAATCAACACCCATCATTGCTCTGCGCATGAGACCACTAGTAACTCTCATCAAAGGGATTATGGTTTTTCCATGTCATCCATCTACACCTGCATGTAGGTGATCCTACTTTTAAGAAAATCAATATTAGAATTTTCAAGAGTGTTAGTAGCAATAGAAATATTCTCATTCACAATGGCATTTGGCATGTCCATCTTATACTTATCCTCCTCTTTACCAGTATCTTCCTACTCTTTTGACATATCAACCATATACACCTCCTCCTCTCTACTAGTATCTTCCTCCTCCTTGTCTGGATTCTCCTCCTCCATTCCTTCTTCTCCCATGTCATATGTAGTCTCTTCAAATTTCATATCCTCGCTGTCTTCATCCATTTGAGGCTCAAAAACTTCAACCTCTAAAGGTTCTTCATCATGGGAAATGGAATTTTTCTTTCCTTTTTTTATCTTGAGAGGCAACCTTTTTCAGACGGGTAGATCTTCGACCTCCACTAGATTGGCCCAACTGCCCTTCCTCCATAAAATCCTTTTGGCTCCCCTCTTTCTCTTCATTTATTGTTATGACCTCACTTTTTTTTTTCAAGTTGTTTTTCAAAATCTTAGCCTTCAGAGGTTCCAAGAAAAGTGGAAAATGTTTTCGCTTCTCTAGGGTTTCCTTAATCAATTCGAGCTTGAGGGAATTTTTTGCAAGGGTTGACTTACCCACCGAGGTGGAAGGAGTGGAGCTTTTAGCAGTAGAGGAAGAAGCATTAACAAGGGAAATCACCTTGTGACCAATAATTTGAGAGAGGGGCCTAGGGTTAGGCATGGGAATGGGATTAACCACAACCTGGGGTTCATCATCTTCCCCAACATTTTGATTTGAGTTGTCCAATCTAGCGGGCAGGGGATTGTTGTGGGGATTATTAGCTAGGGAATATTTATAAAGAACAAGCATAAGGCCTTGGTGCAAAGGGGGCTTCATACCATTTTCAATACTTTGTTGCAGTGAGTAAAGCAAGTAAAATGGAAGGTTTATGCATTTTCCATAACAAATATAGTTAAGCAGGGGGAAGTGATATGCATGAATAGTCATATAACGTCCCTCCAAAGTAAACTATCTCACATATGTACAAACATGCTAATGAGAGCACAAGGTGGTGAGAGTTCGAGCATAGAATACCGTTTTTGAAACCTTGTGAGTTTCTTGCCGTCATGGAGGAAGTTTTCCACAAACACCTAGTAATCAGCTCCACTCTTCTTGGCAACCTTCCTACCCTAGTTCTGCAACCCTGTTGCCTTTGTAATGAACTATATAGTGACTTTGATTTTGACCGCACCAATGGCCACTTGCCCCTTCCTCCAAGAATTAGTAAATTTATCAATAAGGCTCTCATTGTATCCTTTCATCGCCTCAGAAAAAGGAACCATACCCGCTCTACTAAATAGCCTCCACAAATCAACATTTTTCTTAAGGGCCAAGCAATTTGGAGTTTCAGTTCTTTTTCTAGGCCCCCCCCATTTTAGAAGTTTGTAAAAATTTTGTATTACTTTTCTTCAAACCTTCCTACATCCCACCACAACACCCTAACAACCAGGTTATCTTATAGAGCACACAACAATTTATGTTTTGAAGAACTCTTTTAGGAATAGAATTTGAGAACTTTCTCAAGGATGTGATCTTTAGCACATTTCCCCAGGCAAAAATATAATTATTACCTTTACAAATAATTAATGAATCTAGAGATTTCATAGCCAACTAATCTTTAGTGGAGAGGATAAATTTGACATTAAGCATGTCGGGGCATTGAGAACTGACGCCAACCTTAACTTTGAAATAAGCCATGTGAATCTGAGAAACCTTAGAAATAGTATAAAAAATAAATTTCTCACAAGGGGAAATCTTCTTAGTCCTTTTTGAATCATTAATACCATCATTAAAATAAGATTCATTTAAATCATAAGATCACATAGTCCCCCTATGTTGATCATTTATGCCAACATTAAAAGATCTATAATCATTAGCATATTTTTCATTAATAACTTTGTCTTTCATTGCCTTAGGCAATTGGTTGTACTCCCATTTGGTCCATGTGTTACACCTAAGTGCTTCATTGGCCGCACAGTCAACAAAAAGATTGCCTTCCCTAAACACATGTTGTATACAACAATGAGTAAAAAATCTCATTAGGACTTTGCAATTATTGTCAATAATATCTTTGAGCTCCCAGGGAACTGCAACGCCACCTTTTAAAATATCAACTATTAATTTGGAGTCTCCTTCCAGAATGACTTTTTGATAACCCAAATCTCTAAGAGCCTTTATTCCACCCCACACTACCATAGCCTCGACTTTGTTGTTGGAACATATTCCCAAGTTTTTTCCATATCCCACTATGCAATCTCCCAGATGATTTATCAACAACCCACCAGCTCTTGCAATTTGGGGATTACCTTTTGAGCACCTATAAAAGTTGCATTTGATCCAATCTCTTTCAGGTGGAGACCACATAGTCGACTTCCTAGTAGAAAGAGTGGTCTAATTGAGATTAATAAGGTCTTTCTTTAAACCCCACATCTTCTTGATTCTCAATTCTTTATAAGTTGGGTAAAATTTTGAGAAGTTGTACCTTCCTGCTTCCACATTTTCCTGTATCTAGGTCTTTATAGACATACATAGCTCCAAGTTGTTTCTCTTAGCTTCCCTAAAAATCCTATTATTCCTTTCCTTCCAAATTCCCCATGTTATAAAAGGAGGGACTTGATTCTATAGGTCCACTATAATCTTATGGGAGTAAGGGCAACTCAACCAGCTTTCAACAAATGATTTCATTGTAGAGGGAAACACCCAATCCATGAGCAACAAGGGAAGGAAGAAGGACCACACTTCTCTAGAGTATAGAAAATGAAAGAAAAGGTGCATAACTAACTCCTCTTCTTTCTTACAAAGGATGCTTTTGTTAACAAGCTGAAAACCCCTCCTAACAAGGTTGTGAATAGTTAAAAATTTTCCATGTGTGACAGCCCACCAAAAATTTAGTTTATTTTAGGAGTAAGATTTTTAATCCAAACCTTGTCCTAGTGAGGATCTATACAATCTATAAAAGGTTTTTCTAGTTCATTATAAGAATTTTTTACTGAGAAAAAACCTGAGGAATTCTTGATCCACATCCATTCATCATTCTTGTCTTTAGAGAACCAAGTCGCCTCCCCAATGAGGCTTTGTAACCTTTGCACCACAAGTTACTAATTCAGCTATCTTTGGCTTCTTAGGTTGGAACTCTTGAGCAACCTTTTAAATTCCTTCCATTTAGGGTCACTGGTCTCCTAATTGATGTTACAATCAAACACCTTTTTTACACAAATTCTAGTCAAACTCCATTTCAAGGGATTAAATCCATCTATAGAATAGAGGGGGTTCAACAACCCAAGGGTCCTTCCAGAATTTTGTACCCTTCCCATTTCCAATATGCTTTCTCACACCCAAATTAACACACTTTTGGTTTTCATTAGGTGATTCCAGAAAATAGAACCATAAGGTAGGTCAGAGGAGGTGAGGAAACAACTAGGGTCTCTGTTCTTAAGGTATTTGGCCTAAAATATCTTTACCCAGTCCTTCTTCCCTTCCAAGAGACACCATCCCATCTTGGTAATGAGGGATTCGTTGAATAGCTTTATTCTCCTTATTCCTAATCCTCCAACATTCTTAGGGCTATGTACACACTTTCTCCCAACCAACCAAAGCCAATTTGTTTTTCTCTTCCATTCTAGACCACATGAATCTTCTCTAAATTTGTTTAATTTTTTTCTGCAATGAAGGCTAAATTTTAAAGAGAGACAAATAATATACTGGGATATTAGGGAGAGAATCTTTTAGCAATTGTATCTTCCTTGCAAGGCTTAGAATTTTACCTTTCCAACCTGCTAGCTTTTTTTGGACCCTTTCAATTAAATTATTCCAATAGTTATTGTTCAACTTTCTAGAAATGAAGGGGAGACCAAGGTAAGTAGCAGGCATAACAACTTCCTGGCAACCCAATATCTGCACCACTTTTTCCTTCACAATTTGGTCTGCATTAAAAAAGTATAGCTTTCTCTTATTATAATTAATGTGTTGGCCAGAGATAGAGAAATAGTCATTTAAAATAGGTTTCCATTGGTTGGCTTCTCTAACTGAGGCTTCTCCAAATAGTAAAGTTTCATCAAAAAATTGTTGGTGAGAGTCAGGAGGTAGAGACGAAGTAGCTTTGACTCTCAAGTTTTTAGAATCAATGAGCTTTTGAATATTCCTTCCAAGGACCTTAGCAACAATTATGAACAAATAGGGAGAGAGGGGGTCTCCTTGTCTTAATCCTCAACCATATGAAAATAAGCCCTAGGGGACTCCATTCACAAGGACAAAGCACATAGGGGTGGTAACACAAGCTGTGAGTAACTTGGGGAATCTACCATCAGACCCAAATTTCTTGAGAACAATAAAGAGAAACAACCAAGAGACTCTATCATAAGCCTTAGAAATGTCAATTTTGAGGGCCATCCCTGGATTTTTACTTAGGTCCATTAAGTGGAGGATTTCATGGGTTGTAATGACAACATTAAGAATGTTTCTTCCTTGGATAAAACCTTTCTAATTAGGGGCTATTATTTTGCTTAACACAACTTTGAACCTAAACACAATTATTTTTGAGAAAATCTTATACGTTGTGTTATAGAGAATTATGGGTCTAAAGTCCTTAACAGATAAGGCATCTTCCTCTTTGGGGATAAGGGCTATGAATGTAGCATTCATTTGAATAAGAAGCCTGCATCTATCTTAACACTATGTTTTCTCAAGCTTCATTCTTTATGGAGCTCAAATTGTCTATATTCTAGCTCTACACATTAATATCCATGCAATTTGCTAGTGACCCATTATAGTTTCTTATTTAGTGACAATATTTTTTCCATTTCACAACTTGTAACTTGCCTATATTAGTGGTAACCACTTGAAATCAATATGAATAGTTTGTTTGCATATTTCTCTCAATTTTGGAATATATCTTTCAATTGTACTCACTCACATACATTCACTCCCTCTGATACTCTTAATCTATCTACAATTATCCTTTGGCTTTGGTTGTTTGGGAAGGTTGAAAGACTAGTATAAGGGATTAAATTGAAGGAAAGATCCCAAAAAATACCAAATAACTTTCTTTTTATTTGCATTTGTAGGTATTTTGAGAGAACTCAATTGCATAGAGGTTTTCTAGTGCTTTTACATTTATTTCTCATTGTTATTCTCTAAGTAATGATTAAAATCTTCTTATTTGGCATATTCCTTTATATTTTCATCAGTTGGAATACTATTGACCTATATTCATGTTTTTGGTTTTATAGAGTGGGTGCTCTACTTGATGATATTAAGACATTCTTTGGAAGCTCTATATTGTTTTGGGTCATATGGATGATAATGGAATGTTTAGACATTTGTGTAATGTGATAGTATCCTAGATAGCAACCTTCTATTTCTAGTGCCAAGTTCATTATTCTTTATTTATTTATGCTTCTAAACTTAAATTTTTAATTATGTACTTCATATTCTAGTAAGTTACAATTTTCATGTTCCTAGTTCATATTAATGTAAACTTAAGTTTAAAGTAGATTAAATTTTGTTGCAAGGTGTGCACCTTTGGTCTCCTTGTGTTATGCAACACAACACTCAGGTTCGTGACATGGCTTAACCACATCTCATGGATTCATTAATTCTATTGGTTGTATCAGGCATTAACAAGTCATTTTTTTGGTGTAATGACACATGTATGTCCAACAATTAGTATTAGAGCTTGGGTCACAGGTTCAAACCCCTTACTTGCATGGGGGGGATTGTTGCAAGGTGTGTTCCCATGGTCTCCTTGTGTTGTGCAGGACAATGATCAAGTTCGTGACATGGCTTAACCACCTATTATGGATTCATTAACTCTAGTGGTATCGAGCACTAACAGGTCCATCTTTTGGTGCAATGACAACCATCTATCCAACAAATTTTACCTATTAATTTTGATGAACCCACAATTTTACACCAACTCTTTACTATTGTGGTTCACTCACTAATGGTGAACCCATTATTGTACAATTAAAACCTTCTTAAGCACATTATTTTCAAAAAAGAAATCTTCCAAATATAAAAAAATATATATTGTTCATCAACAAAAAAATTGGGTCACTGTCCTAAACCCCATTTCATACTCTACACCTTGCTTAAACTTCTCCTTCTATTCTTTCGCAATGGAATTCTTATCTTCTTTTCTTACATCACTTTCTAGATTTTCCTAGAAAGTTCAAGATATTTAATTTCATGCACGTGATGATGAATTAGCTCTTCCTATGTCTATTCTTTTGATCCCTCTCCTAAAACTCCTCCTAATTCTAAGGATATTTTAGCACAAGAGGATAAAATCATACATCAATTTCTTAACATTAATTTATATGCTCTTCATTCTAATGCTTTCCCTTTTGGTGATGAAGCATTGTTGGATGAAGACCCGCCTCACATTAGATCCTTTATGGATAAATATTGAGCATTATCTTTTTATTTCTTCTCCCAATTCATATATTTCTCATGAAGAAAATAACTTAGTTAACATAACCATTTTAAATAAACATATCTCACCCAATAGGGTGATGCTTAATAAAAGCATTAATGTTCAAAAGAATTCTTCTTGTCTTGTAATCACTATTTGAGGTATCCATGATAGTCACTAGCCTTTTAATTATACTAATTGTATTGTTAAATTTATAAAGTGTAATGTTCCTATGGATACTCATTACCATGTGGTAGCCCACATATATAACACTCAATGAAACACATAGGTTACTCATGTCCCTATTTATCTTCCTCCATCAAATCCTATTCTTCTGCCACCTCCTCATCTTTCCATTGAGAATAGCAAATAGTATAATACTATTAATAAAATATAATCTACAAAAGCTAAGATATCTCTTTGGGACTTGATACAAAATTCACCTTCTTATCATAGTGTCCTTTGTTAGGCCTTGCAAAAGATATCCATTTCATCTTTTAGAAATCCCACTAATGTGGTCACTACTCTTGAATTCATTCCTTCAAATACAACTAACATCACTTTTCATCTATCTAAACTTCCTTCTATCAAAGTTTAGAAACTCTTCTAATGATTGTTGGTATAAAATTGATTTGGATTAATCAAACCCTTATTTAAAATATTTATATTATCAATGCCTATAGTTTAGAGATCCTTAATCATATACATATTTATGCTTCTATTTCTCTTTTAGGTTTTACCATAGGTTTTTTGATAATGAGTGACCCGACTCTAGGCACTATTGTATTACCTATTACATTAGGCCCCATTAAATTAACTATGTTTCATGTCTTTCTAAGGATTATTTCTTACAACATTCTTCTAGGTAGACCATGAATTCATGCCATGAGTGTAGTTCCATCTACCTTGTCTCAATTTATTAAATTTATTCATAATGATAAAGCATACATAATCAAGGATGATCCTAGCCCTTTCAAACACCATCAATAGGCTAAATCAAGTCATGAGAAGCCGTTTTTATTCTCTTCATAATTTTTTGCCTTCTTATACAAAAACTTTTCAAACACCATCGTCACCCTCTATTGATTATGTTATGCCTTATTCCACTTAAAATTCATGTATTGGTGATGATTGGGGCTCCTTAGACTTCACCACCCATGGGTCTAGTGGAAATCAAGTTATTCTAACTTCAAAATTCATATGTTTAATAAGGATCTATATTATCATGCTAGAATCAATCCTTCTTATTGAGTGTGTGCTTTGATTGATTCCCTTCTTTGAATATTCTTATTGAGTGTGTGCTTTGATTGATTCCCTTCTTTGATTGATAACCTTTTAATCCAACCTTGGATATTGCCTTGCTACCAGTCAAGCATCCATAGCCTGAGTAAGGTTATCTCTATAATTCCACCAAACATAGATCTACTGCCAATCATGTGTCCATAGCCCTGATAGAGATATTTGGATCACCTAAAGAGTTGATTTCCCTTTTGATGCATGTTTTCTTGTATATATTTATTTTAATACTTCTTTGTAAACTCTTGTATTTTAAGTTGATGGCACTAAATCCTACTATTAGGTTGGGAATCAAAGTGGTAGCAAAGGAAAAAAATTATATTTTTCAAGTAATACAAATATCCACTACCTTTTCCATTAATTCCCAATGATTTTATTAATTCTTGAAACATGCAATTCCTCACAAAATTTTATAGAAACCATACTAACTTTCAGAATTCCAAAATAAACTTGAGGAAATATCTTGGAAAAATTAAAACTAATGGTTTAATATATTACCTAATTCACATAGTTTTGGAACTTTATTTAACTGATCACCACTTTACTAAAAATTTCCCCTTCCCACATGAATTACAAACCAACTCACTTAGGAAGTGCTTAGATTATGAATTGGCAGCTAACTTCATTCTCTAGATAATGACTTTTCAAATCAAATATTATGCCTCATGTTGGGATTAAGGTGTCTCAACCTTTGATTCCTATCATTATTTTTTGGCATTAATTATTTGTGTTAATATTGATATATCCTAATTTTCCAGCTATAATAGTTGTCATAGCACTTGATGGGACATGTTAGGGAGATTTATATCCTACATGCAAGGTGTGGAGCTTGGAAAACTACCACTTGTCACCTAGGCACTTCATGGGAGCCTTGTTGCTTGTTCTTACTTCATAGAGGTGCACCATAGTGACACTTGTCACTTGGGTGCTCATTTGGAGAGAGAGGTTTGTAAAAACATCTCAGAGTTGCACAAAGGTGACATGTGTCAAGGAATGTTGAGATAACTATGACATGTACCTACTTTTTTGGAAGTTGGTGTCCACTTTGAAAAGTCAAAATTAGAAGTTGCTATTTGCAAGGGGAGTTGCATGCATGGATACAATTTCTATTCTAAGTTGAGTCAACTTGGAATATGGACACCTTTTGAAGTGCAAATTTTTGACAAATTTTTGCATGTGCATGTTGCATGTTGTTGCATGTGGCATCTTTCATGTTGCATGTTCATGCATGGGCATGGGTTTGAAGAAAATTATACCTTGTGCACTACATAATCTATATATAGGTTTTTTTGCTAGAGGAGTTAGAGGAGAGTGTTATGCATATGGGTTATGTTGCCAGAATTTTGTTAGGGATGGAACAAGATGTAAATATCATGTTATATAGTCATAAAATTACACCCCTCACAATTTTACATACATTATTGCATCCAATTTAGTGTCCATTCCCTTAAGCATCTTGAGTAGGCTCATTTTAGCCCTTGCAGCAGCCTTTTCCCTTCTCAGGATGCTCCAACACCCCTTTTCAGTAGCTACCCTTTCGTGTCAGCTTTACATTGAACTTTGTACTTTTCTCATTCACGTCACTTTGTAGTGTGACGTGTCCAGACACTAGCGCATTGCACTAATGTCTACGTGTCGCGCTAGCGTCTTGCGATGTTTCAATGTTCAAATGACTATTTCCAAGCATGTTTGCCACTTGTTAGCTAATTTTGTCAGTGGTAACGGCTCGGGATTCCCTAAAACTACTTGGGAAGCTTCTTTTCCCTCCTTAAAAGCAATCTTTTCAATTCATTTGGAAGACTCTTCTACTTCTAGTTTCTCTCTAGCCTTCTACACTCCAACCCTTGCTTGCATGGCTTAATACAACTTGTTATAGCAACTTCAAGCTCTCTCAAGATTTTACAACACCCTTTTGTAACAATCTTAGCTCTTGCAACTCCATCTCTCTTGCCTTTTGCTTGTGAGCATCCTGAGATTCCATATCCCTATCTATTGCATATTTACTTCATGATATAGGTTCTCCTCCTCGAACGGGGATTTCTTTTATCACCTCTTTTTTGATACGAGTTATCCTCCTCGAGTAGGGTTTGATTTTATCACTCATACTTGGTGGTGTGGGTTCTACTCCTGAGTGGGTTTTTCTTTCACCACATGCTTTTTCCATTTCTATTCTCTTCTCTCTCTATCTTCTTGGTTGTTCGTGGAGGTGGGAACACCAAAGTGGGGGTTTCACTGAGGCAAACCCCTATACAACCCCAACACTTTCTCTAGATATCACGCTTGCAAGTTTTGAAGATGCTCATTTGCTGGAGGCTTTATCACTTGCGTTGTTGTGAGCATATTCTTTCCTTTCTTCTCCTTATCATCTATGTTTCACTTTATTTCAATTCTATTACATTCTGCTACTTTATCATATTTTGTCATTTCTTAGCAATCAAAGTAGTAGTCACTTTACATTCTTTGTGATAAACTCAATTTTTGGTCTGTACAAGATGCCAATGCACCTCTGAGATGCCAATGCACTGCTTTGTTGTCCATATTATGCGTTGTCATCCTTTGGCCAAGAGCTTGTCAGTTTTTCCAGAGAATCTCTATGACTTGCTCTTTCTGATTCTAGAACTCTCACCGTTGTTCCTTGAGGTAGTTTAGAGTAGTTCACCCTGTGAGGCTCTCTGAATGAATAGAACTCGCGAGTAGCAAATCCCCCTTCTCTACATTTTGGTGAACCTGATGTGAAGCAGTATTTTTCAAAAAAACTAGGAATTTATTTACCCCTACTTGGTGAGGTCATAACTTTTGACTCAGTGCTTGGAATTCAAAACCGGTTGCATCGTTGGAAAGGTCTCCTAGAAAACTAGTTCATTCCCTAAAATAATGGTGCCTTTGATAGTTGAATTTTAGGGATCGACGCAAGTTCTAACCTCAAATTTTGCTCCAAAGACCTCTAAAAATGTGAATTACTAAAACATAGAAAATACCAAAAAAATAGTAATGAATTTAATATCTTCTTTTATTAGTTCAATATCTAATTTTATTCAAAATAGTAATGATATTCCATTTCATGCATGTGATGGTGACTTGGATTTTCTCATGTCACTTGGTATCTTTGATCCTTCTCACAAAAGTCCTTTGGCTTCGGAGGATATCTTGTCGCAAGAAGGTGAAATCATTGATATCTTTCTTAATGTTACTCTAGCTTCTCTTCATTTCAATGAATTCTCTTCTAGAGGTGATGCATTTGTGAATGATGAATCTACCCTTCATTCCAGTGCACTCTCTTCTAGAGACGATGCATTGGTGAATGGTGAATCTACTCTTCATTCTGATGCACTCTCTTCTAGAGATGATGTATTCGTGAATGATGAATCTCTTGTACCTTTTGATGCATTCTCTTCTAGAGACATTGCATTTTTGAATGATGAAATTCTTATCTATTCCAATACATTCTCCTCTAGAGATGATGCATTAGCGAATGATAAATTTCCTTCTGCATTTGATCCTGTTTGGATCAATGTTGAGAATATGTATTCAAATAATTTTTCTACTAGTTATGTTGATTATGTAAATGTAGTCTATGTCTCTGCTACCCCTCAAAGGCCTAAGATACTGATCATTTATGTGACTCCAACTAGTCCTTATCCCAAAATGGTTTGTTATATTAATGGTGTTCCATTTTATGGTGATTCTCCTGATATTTCTAAGGCTCCCTCTTATAGAGCGATAGCCCATACTTGTGAGAATAGTATGAATAAACAACCAATCCTTCCTCAAGCACCTAAACCTATGACTAAAGCACCTAGTGATTACAATCCTGTTGAACAAATTTGTGTTGCTCCGGCTAATATCTCATTGTGGGACTTGCTTTAGTCTGGTCTGGTTTATCAAGGTATGCTTCAAGAAGCTTTGCAAAAGATCCTCTTGCCTTCTTCCGCTAGACCGATTGATACTAATGCATTGATGGAATATATTCATGTGGATTCACCGAATATTACATTCTATCTGCAGGAACTCTCACCTCCAGAAGTGAAAAAGCAAGCGAACCCTTTAATGATCATAGTTAACATTAATAAGATTGGAATTAGATGTACTCTCATTGATGCTAGTTTGACGCTCAATGTATGTAGCATTGATCTATTTCCTAAGATTAATATTGATTCATCTTCTTTTAAAGCCTCTTCTATTGTTATTCATGGGTTTGGTAATGTTGGTCGACAAGCCCTAGGCATGATAGTCTTGCCTTTGTGATTGGGACCTATTACTATACCCACCCTTGTATATGTTATGCCAGAAAGGTTACCTTATAACCTTCTTCTTGGTAGACCGTGGATTCATGCTATGGGTGCAATCATGTCTACCTTGCACAAATCTATTAAGTTCATTTGTAATAATAGAGTAGTCACAATCAAAGCTGACCCTGAGGCTATGCACTTATGTGAGATGGTAGTTGTTGGTTGAGCTTTAGTTGTGCCTACTCTTATTCCTTCAGTGTCTTCCAGTGTGTCGATGTTTACTCCAACAGTATCTACTACAAAGGATACTCTCGAGATAAATGTCCTTGAGGAAGATCCTTTTGAAGCAAGAAATTCTAACTCTACTTCTTCTACTCCTCAAAAGAATGCATGTCTTGGTGATAATTAGGGTTCCTTAGATTTTATAGATTCCTTCATTGGGGAATATAAAGTCGACCCGATCCACTCAAACCTTCCAATAACTTCACCCAAACCCGTTATCAAAGACGATCATTCTTCTACATTACGGGGTAATATGGATGCAAGTTGTAACATTCTTAGTATTGATCCTCCTTTCGAGGAAGATGATTACACTTCTATTAAAGAATATAGTGTTGGTAGTCCTGTTAAAAAGGATGATGGCGATCCCATAGAGGAGTGTGATCCCCATTGTTGGAATGATGCTCTCTATGGAGATCCTCCTTATTTTCAAGACTTGCAAACACATTATGGTCCTAGATTAAAGCTTGTCTCTAAATATGGATATGAGTGTAAGGGTTGTGGGTGTAATGAACAAGGAATTTAGGTCCGTATAGAGTTTGTACCTTGTAAGCGTAATATAGGGCTTTGTTGCTCGGATGAACAATCTAAACAAAAGCCATGGTTGAGTTACAAGAATTATTCTCAACCTCATTCTGTTGAAAAGATTCTTCCTCCATTATCTTCTATCTTCGTGTCTTCTTCTTCTTCTTGTGAGAAGTAAAAATTTTCTCCACAAGAAAAAGGGTTTCTTCTTGATCCTCATCCTTTATCTAAGAAAGAGTGTATTTTTTTGCGGCTTCTAAAAGCTCACTTGATCACTCTTCCTTCTCCTACTCATAAGAAATCTCATAAGCATGATAAAGGAAAATGTTCTTTCTGTGCATACCATCAAGTGCTTAACTGTTCAACTAGTGAATGTAAGGCCTTGAAGGATAAAATACAACTTTGTGATTCAAGTGCCATTAAACTCCCATTTGATTAATGCACTTTCCTTTACTTTGCATGACAAGTGATATCAAGGTTTACCTCTATCCTGTTTGTTCTGAGTATCTTGCATAGTTCTCCCCTATATGTTGGGGGTAGTGATAACTTGTTCTGGAGATCTGTGTCTTTCTTAAGGACCCCCTCTCTTCCCTATGTCTTTCAAATGAAGTGTCCCTTAAGGGGACCCTCTTTTCTTTTGAAGGGGTTCCCGAGGGACCTCTTTGGAAGTTTTTCTCCCAAATGAAATCATTTGCATCTAGCTTGGGGGCAGCCTAACTAGACCTTGCTTTTCAAATAGTGTGTCCCTTGAGTGGACCCCTCTTCTTTTGAAGGGTTCCCAAGGGACCCCTTTGAAATCCTTCCAATTTGTTGACATTTTGTGTGACTATCCACTTATTTTCCTGTGTGGCGGCATTCACTTTGTAGGGTCGTCTGTGAAGCCGCTATTTGACTCTGTGGAGTTTGCTCTTTTTTGGGTTTCTCTTATGTGAGAGATTTTGGGGGATGCCTCCTTGCAGGTCTATGGGTCTGTAAGGAACTTTTTTGGGTTTCCCTCATGTGAGAGATCTTGGGGGATGCCTCCTTGCAAGTTTGTGGGTCTATAAGGTGCTTTTATGGGTTTTCCTCATGTGAGAGATCTTGGGGGACGTTTCCTTATAGGTTTTTGGCTCTGTAAGGCACTTTTCTGGGTTTTCCTCATGTGAGAGATCTTGGGGGATGCCTCCTTGCAGGTTTGTGGGTCTATAAGGCACTTTTTTGGGTTCCCCTCATGTGAGAGATCTTGGGGGACGCCTCCTTGCAAGTTTGCGGGTCTGTAAGGTACTTTTCTGGGTATCCTTCATGTGAGAGATCTTGGAGGACACCTTCCTTGCAGGTCTGCGGACTTGTAAGGCACTTACATTCTTAAGTTCTCTTCTCCTCTCTTTTGTGTATACCGGATCGAAGATCTGCATCTTCTTCATCTTGAGTATATTCCCTTCCTCTCTTCATTTTAGATTTCTTCTGTGTTATTATTTGGGGACGATGCATAGTATTGAGAAAACCTTTTACATCGAGGTCTCTTTACTTTGCTGACTCAAATCCTTTAGCTTTTTATGTTCTAACATTGTTGTCTGGTGCAGGTCTTTCTTGTCTAATGTGTTTTATTTGCAGGACTTCGGCCTGGAGGCATGCTTCCATGGTTCAAAGAGTTATCTACTTCCTCTATAGTATCCTTTTGTCATATGATGTTATTTATGTTTAGTATATTTCCTTTAGCATACATATTACTATAGATTCATATCCTCGCTAAAGTGGGGGAAAAATATATAGTCGTAAAATTGCACCCCTCGCAATTTCACATACATTCTTGCATCTGCTTTAGTGTCCACTCCCTTAATCATATTGAGTAGGCTCATTTTAGCCCTTGCATCATCCTTTTCCCTTCTCAGGATGCTCCAACACCCCTTTTTAGTAGCTACCCTTGCATGTCAGCTTTACATCGAACTTTGTACTTTTCTCATTCGCGAGTGATCCCATAATAGTGGTTTACAATTTTTGGCCAAACTAGACATTGAAATAATATTTTTTAACTAAATCTTCACTTTCAGGCACCTAAAGAGGCTAAATTGTGAGGAATCTGAAGATGATGCAAACTAGAGTTTCGTGAAATTTTGTTTGTAGATTCTAAAAATGTTTTTTTCAAATTTTTTGGAATTAGATTGAAATTTTTTTCCATCTCCCTCAAAAACTATTTTTTTTTTCCAGAAAACAACATTTTTAAAAAGTGACGCTCATCATATAAGAAATAATTTTTTTTCCATGAAAGATAAAATTCTAATTCTTTCAAATTTAGATTTGTAACTCCGATATTTAGTGCTTCCACTTGGTTAGATAGTTTTTTATTGAATATTTTTTCTTTAATCAAGTTTCAAAGTCAAACCAATTACAATTCAGACATAGTATGACTATATAACGCATAACTTTTTTTGTATATATCAAAATTCAATTTTTATTTTGTTGGATCAAGGACTTTAATATCTAGTGCACTCATATTTTTCAATTTTTTTTTTGATAATCTGCTATTTTTCCACATGTGCAGAACAAAGACCTTCATTTTTAGTGAAAAACCTATGTTTAATAAAACTAAAAAATCAAATACATAATAAAACCAAAACATATCAAAATTATATTCGTTGGATAGCTCATTTTGAGGACTACCTGATTCCAGTTGGGTTTGTGAAGTATCTGCCATTTTCATGTTCAAACCGAGCTCTGAAGTGAAAAAAATTAGGTTTTTTTGTGTCTGAGGGGGAGAATGAGGGTTAAGGGGGGTTTGAATTGAGCTCTGAAGTGAAAAAATATTTTGTGATATAGGTTCTCCTCCTTGAGTGGGGTTTGCTTTTATCACTCATACTTGGTGGTGTGGGTTCTACTCTTGAGTGGGTTTTGCTTTCACCACGTCCTTTGTTCATTTCGGTTCTCTTCTCTCTCTATCTTCTTGGCTATCCATGGAGGTGGGAACACCAAAGTGGGGGTTTGACTAAGGAAAACCCCTATACAACCCCAACACTTTCTCTAGATATCATGCTTGTAGGTTTTGAAGACATTCATTTGTTGGAGGTTTCATCACTTGCGTTGTTGTGAGCATCTTCTTTCCTTTCTTCTCCTTATCTTTATCATCTCTGTTTCACTTTATTTCAATTCTATTACATTCTGCTACTTTATCACATTCTGTAATTTCTTAGCAATCAGAGTAGAATTAGTCACTTTGCATTCTCTATGATAAACTTAGTTTCTAGTTCGTATGAGACATCAACATGCCTCTAAGATGCCATCGCGCCGTGCTATCGTCCATATTCTATGTTGTCGTCATTTTTCCAAGAGCTTGTTAGTTTGTACAAAGAATCTTTGTGACCTACTCTTTCTAATTCTAGAACTCTCGCCACTATTCCTTGAGGTAGTTTAGGGTAGTCCCCGTGAGGCTCTCTGAATGAAGAGAACTCATGAGTAGCGAATCCCCCTTCTCTACACATGTAATGGCCTTAAGCATGAAGAATGCATTGTAACTACTTATGTCATTGAATAATATATTGGCTATGTGGTTTTGGAGTGTGGGTTTTTTTACTTGAAAGTGTTTTCCCCACATAAATTTATGTTCTTTATCTTCTATCTTATTCTTCTTGTTTGGTTTGTGTGTCCTATAGTGTTTTTGAAACTCCTTGATCTAAAAATATTTGAAACTTAATTGCAACCTCTTTCCTTTAAGAATTAACAGTGGGAAAATAATTATGTCAATTTTCACTTTAAGGAATAATAGTATATGATCTTGAGGTTTTTAAATTAAATGGATGTTACTAAAGGCACGCACTAATCATAGATGACATTCTGGGATGCTTGTTTTCCCATCACCTCCACCTATACATTAAACAATTCATGCTTTGCTGAGATATCACTTATTACCTCACCCTTTCTTACTCCACAGGCTCACCCACACCTTTAATTAAGATGCCTTAAACCTTTTGATATCAATTGTACTTATCATGTGTTTATTTAAACATCACCCTAGGATGTACACTTGAACAATTTCCTGACATCACTTGATCCTACTCAAGAAATTTGGATTATGATGATGCAACTCTTGATACATGAATTAAATCTCACATGCATAATTTTGTGGTGCATGATCATAAACTAAGCCAAACCTACAAGATCCACACTAAATTATGGGATTAGTGTTGCATTTATGTAGAATGCTAGCCCTTTCCCAATCCCTACATTGAAACAATCTTTCAAATGGATTCCATTGATGAATATTGATGAAAATGTATAAAAGATGAGCTAAAATGGATGCAAACTAAGCTAAAATGGATTCTAAATACTTGAAATTCTAATGGATAGATGCTATAAAATTCAATATAGTCTAGTTACTCTAAATGAAAGTGCATCCATTTCTCATAAAAGTGAGGAGTATTTATAGGAGAAATGGTTGAATCAATGGTCAAGATTGTTTTGATCAATCATTAGATGAGAAGCCATGAGAGGGGATGGCATGGATCAAGGATTCTCATGAATGGATGAGAATGCAAGTTGACAAGGACCAAGGATTTAATCAATGGATCTCATTGATTCAAAGAAGCACACTTCCTAAAAATTAATAAGTTGTTAGGAAGTTTGTTACAAGAATATTCCATTTTGGAGGAGTTCAAATGGAGGAATATTCTAGGGGAATATTCCCTCGCAAGTGGGAGGGTGAGAGAAATTAGCCATTTAGATAATTAAAACAACATTTTAATTGTGCAAGGTGGATGAAATTAGGAGTTTCATTAAATAAGTAACTTATTTAATGAAAGGGGGTTAAATGAAATTTAATTTAATAATTAGAATTATTTAATTAAATGAGAAGACAAGAAATTTAATTAAATAATTTGCATTATCTAATTAAATATGATGATAATTAATGTGAAGAGGGGTGAATTAGCCAAATAATATTGATCACTTGGTTAATAGGAGAAAATGATAAATTTAGTTAAATAATTCAAATTATTTAATTAAACAGTTGAAAAGAGGTGATTCAAGATGAAATGGTGTTAGTAATCAAATTCAGATGTTCAATATCAATCAAGACAATTTTAAGTGTCTACATTTTGCCCCTCTTTGAAGTGAGGTACCTGTTACATTGGCTCAAAGACTGATGCTTTTCACATTAATGTTGCTACCTAGATCACAAATTTAAAAATTCTTGATTTTTCAGATGCCCCACTGTTTCCCCAACGGAAGGAATTAAGCTATTATCCTGTCCCTTCGAGAGATTGGGAAAAAAAAGAATTTTCAGGTCAAGATCATGACAAAGGTTCAACATAGGTTTAGGCATAGAAAATAGGCTCTAGGGCACAAAAACAAGCTTAAAAACAAAAAAAATGCCTCAAAATAAGTTGAACGACTCAAAAATTAATTAAAAGGATTAAAAATCCCATTTTTCCACCCTAATTTTTAGGTATAAATATGAGTTGAGGGGTCATTTTCAATTCTTTTGCACATTCACTTTAGAGAGAGATTCTACTAATTTTTGCTCTGACCTCCTAATGAAATGGGTGATCCAAGGCTTCTTGAGTACCTTGCAGACAGGGTATGAGGGTACCAATGACCAGTTGACATAGGACCCTTGGTACGCATTCCAAAACTTTCCTCATTTTTTACATTTTTAGTGCATTTATTAAGCTTTGAAGTTAGTAGAACAATAGCATCATTGTATTGTGATGCATCTATTGCAGTCGACGATGTTATTGCGTTATAGTGTCACTTTTTCTCTAAAGCATCACAGTGCTCAATTTAGGTTTAGGGGTGCTATTTCCTTATGGTGTCACTATTGAAATACAATAGCGCAATGTATTATTAGGTCTAGCATTGCCATTACAATGTCGACACACAATTGCAACATAACGTCACACAAAAATGTTGATGCACAATTGCATATAGCGACACAATTTCTTTTTTACCAGAGCGGTGCAATTGCAAAATGGCATGCAATTGCAAATTTAGGGCTTTTAGAGTCCAAAACTTGTCATTTTTTAGCAAATTTGACGTTGTTTGCTTCGTGCATGCAAGAGAACATTTGACCTATCATGTCTTAGGAGCATCGGCTCAATATTTTGTCCCGCATTCACCATTTTGTGGATGAGGATGTTGAGCAAGACAACTGAGAGATGGGGTGAATCAGTTGTAACAAATTTAAACATTTAAATCATTCATCATAACAAATCCTTAACACTGCTAAAATGATTAAACATTTAAGTGCAAGTGTAGAAACTAAAAACCATCACACAAACA
The DNA here is from genome assembly GCA_007258455.2 of Sequoia sempervirens. Lineage (NCBI taxonomy): Eukaryota > Viridiplantae > Streptophyta > Pinopsida > Cupressales > Cupressaceae > Sequoia > Sequoia sempervirens. Next base: position 537,281,494 of record VDFB02058242.1, read on the forward strand.
CAGTAGCACCAGATTTACGTGGAAAACCAAATAAGGGAAAAACCATGGTGAGGATTAACTCACACTATAGAGAATATCAAAACCAATTACAAAGGCTCATTTCCTGAGAAACAAGGCTCATTACCAAAACAAGGACTCACTATTCAGACCAAGACTCACTGTCCAACAGGGCTAACCACCCAGAGGGCTCACTACCATAGATATATAAAGAAGATAGAAGAGATATGTTACAGAGAGAAGACAATATCAATGCAACCGAGATTTCCATCACAATTTTCTCAACCACTTGCAAACATGCATGAATGATAGAGTACACCTTCAACTCACTGCATCTGGAAACTCAACATTTAGACTTCACACTAATCTGCCACTCACATCACACACACCCATTGATTCACATCTATTTCACATCTATCTGCTCTATTTCTTTGCACTTATCTCTCGTTCTTCTTCACCACTAACTCATCTTGTATTTATACCATCTTCAACTTTCAAACATATCCAAATTCGACCATCCATCAATAAATTAAAATTAGGTCAGAACTAAAATATCCTAGGGTGGAATTAGAATGAGGGCAACCCAAACACATGCTTGATGAGGACCCAAATAGGTCTAACAAGCTTCGTCAACTTCAGAGATAGTGTTCAACACGAGGTCGACCAAACTAGTGTAAAACACATAGAACAATTAAGCACGATCCTTCTAGATACCAAAATTATCTTCAACATGATCATAACAACTTAACTCTAGAACCACAAGTCATAATACTTTACCAAAGAGAAATACAAACCAACAACATTTGTTTCGGACCTCAACCAAAAACACAAAAAGCCACAGTTCACAAGTGGTGAACATAACTTGCACTGTACAATGAATCGAAAGCCAAAAATTTGGATATAGCTGCTTCCAACAAACATGATCAACATATCTGAACCACACAAACATAAGAGAAAATCCCAGAGAAAAATTTGGAGAGACCACTGAGCACCTACAACCTTTCTTCATTACAGTTTTATCAATATCCTTGAAATGAGCAACCAATAACCTACATCCATGGCATTAATGACAACAACAACTAGTTGATAACCAATTGACCAGTTGAAATCAATGGCAACACCTTCATTCTTTTCATTCTTGTAACAATCTCCCCCTTTGTCATTGATGGCAACACATGATGTGAAAAACCATCAAAGACAACATACTAGCTTTGAATACACTTCTCAAGATTTTTCTTTATGTTTCTCCCCTTAGTAGATAATCTTTTTCACATTCTTCCTCTACCCCTTTGACATCAATTGCAAAGGAAAAAGCTATTTTACATTGATTTCCCATTTGACATTATAAACAAAATACTCATACAATGACAACACATGACACTACTTAGTCCCCTTAAGAGGTAGCCACTAAAACACCAATCTAGAAGAAAGATAGATCCATAGATCCACCAGAATGATGCATCTCCATATGCATCTAGTTCAAGAAAGGAGGGTAAATGACCCCTAACTTCTCTTGGAGATACTCAAAAGTATCTTTAAGGAGAGCCTTCTTAAATATATCAGCAATTTGATCCTTCGTAGGGACATTCTCAAGCTTTACCTCATTCTCCACAATCTTCTCTCACAAGAAATGATACCTGATAGATATATACTTTGTCCTCAAGTGCATCACAAGATTCTTCAAAATGTTAATTTCACTTGTGTTATCATAGAAGATAGAAATAGGATCATCATACACCACTGTGATATCTTTCAATGTATTTTTCATCCATAGCACTTGTGTACATCAAGATGCATCAGCAATATACTCAACTTCAGTAGTAGACAAGGAGACTGAATCTTGCTTTTCACTCAACCATGCCACCAATCTGCAACCAAGAAAGAATGCACCGCCACTTTTACTCTTTCTTTCATCTACACATCCAACCCAATCTACATCTGTATAAGCACTTAGTGTAAAGTCAGTATCCCTAGGATACCATTACCCATAATCCAGAGTGCCATTCAAATTTTCCTTAGGATCTTCTTGAAATATAGCCACAAGATAGACAACATGCATAATATCTGGTCTAGTGGCAATCAAATACAATAGTCCACCAATCATAGATCTATACTTGCTCAGATAAACCTTAGGTGAATCATCATATTTACCTAATTTGCAACTAGTCACCATAGGAGTGCATACCAATTTGGAACCATCCATCCCAAACTTCTTCAACATCTCTTTCACATACTTAGACTGTGAAATAAAAAATTCTCTCTGTTTGATTAATTTGTAGCCCAAGAAAGAAATTCATCTCTCCAAATATAGACATTTCAAATTCTTTTTGCATCTCTTCCACAAACATCTTACACATAGTTTCATTTCCTCCAAAAATAATGTCATCAACATATACAACTACAATCAATATTTTTTCATTTTCAATTTTAAAATAAAGATTACTATTTGTCGTATGTTTGTTGAAATCTTGCTGAATCAAATACATGTCTAACATTGCATACTAAGCTCTAGAAGCTTGCTTCAATCCATATAAAGATTTCTTCAATTTGCACACCATATCCAGTTGATCTGACAATTGAAGTACTTCCAGTTGTTCCATGTAGACCTCTTCTTCTAGCTCACCATTCAAAAATGCAAACTTGACATCCATCTAATAGACCTTGAAATATTTATGAGCAACAAATGCTAAGAACATCCTTATAGCTTCCATTCTTTCCACTGGAGCAAAAGTATCCTAAAAATATATGCCTTCTACTTGTGAGTAACCTTTACAACAAGCCTTGCTTTGTTTCTAACCACTTCTCCATTCTCATTCAACTTATTTCTGAATACCCACTTTGATCCAATAATTTTTTTTCTGTTGGTCTTGGGACCAATTCCCAAGTTTTATTCTCCTCAATCTACATAATTTATTCTTTCATAGCTTCCATCCATTGTTCATCTTTACATGCTTCACTTGGAGTCTTCAGTTTAATCTCAAAAAGTAAACATAGATTTACTTCACCAGCAGCAACTCTGCTTCTTGTCAATACTCCTTTTGTCTTATCTCCAATGATCTGAATTTTTGAATGATTCCTCTGCACATATCTAGATTTCTTAGGGGATACCACCAAACCTTCTTATTCTCTTTCATTTTCTTCATTTTGCTTCTCTTGCTCATCCTTTTCTTGTTCTTCCACAATTTCTTCAATCCTTACGCAATCAGGTTCATTAGATACATATCCATCAACATCAAATGAATTCTTCATTGTTTCATCAACCTTGACATTTGCACTTTCTACAATATTTCTCAATATTTTATTGAAACATATATAAGCTTTTCTTTTGGTAGAATATCGAAGAAAAATTCCTTCATCACTTCTTGCATCAAACTTTCCTAGGGTTTCTTCATCTCTTCTGATATAAAATTTGCTTCCAAATACCTTGAAATACTTAACAGTAGGAATTATTGAAAACCATAGCTCATAGGGGGTCTTTGTATTATTTTCTCTTGCTTGAACTTGATTGAATACATAAACATCAGTATGAATAGCTTCTCTCTAGTAAACTTCTAGTAAAACAACTTTAGTAATAATTGATCTAGCGGCCTCTTGAATTGTTTTGTTCTTTCTTTCAACAAATTCATTCTGTTGAGGAGTTCTCAAAGTGGATAACTGTCTTTTTATTCCATTCACTTCACAAAACATATTAAACTCATGGGAGGTGAATTCTCCACCTCTGTCATACCTTAAGCATTTTATCCTCAAATTTACTTCATTTTCAAGCATAACTTTGAATGTATTGAATCTATCTAATGCATCATACTTCTCTCTAAGAAATGTAATCCATGTATATTTAGAATAATCACCAATCAAAAGCATAAAGTACCTTTCACCTTGTAGATTTCTCACTCTTGTAGGACCATAGAGATTTGTATGAGTTAAAACCAGTAGTCCAGTAGTAGATTGTTCCTTTGATCTGTAATGGCTTCTTGCTTGCTTTCCAAACTGACAATTCCTGCAAATAACATTAATAGGCTTTGTAATCCTTAGTAAATCTCTCACATCCTAAAATACACTAATCCTTGCCAAGTTGTCAAAATTCATGTGACACATTCTTCAATGCCACAACCAACTGTCATTAATCTAACTCATAAAGCATCGCCCATCAACACCCTTAAGTTGATAGATATTTCCTTTAGATTTCTTTCCTTCAACAATAATTGTTCCATATCCTTTCCTAATCTCACATCTTTCATCCTCAAATACAAGATTATATCCTTTACCACACATTTGTTCAAGAGACTATTCAATTGGACCATTACAAAATACATTCCCTATGCAGTTATATTTGCATCCTCAAATGGAGGGAAATGTTACATGAGACAAAAGTTATTTTCATTTGTTGTTGAAGATCAAGTCCTACCTTCCAAAAGGAATCTTTGAGCTGATTTGATGATATCCACATGCTCCCAAAAATGTGTCCACATACACCAAGAAAAGATAAAAGAAAGCATAAAAAGTATAAGGCAAAAAAGACAAGAAACTCATCCACATCTGCAACCTTGTCATCAAATTCAAATTGGGGGAGAAGATAATATTTTATCCATACTTCAGCAAAATCCTAATTTGTACTGGTTCCAAGCTATGCATTGTGATTCTCCCATCCATTATTCACCATGTTTGCAGACTTAAAACCAAAATTCTATTCAACACTCCACAATCACAACCCAATCTTTTAACACATCCAAGTACTTATCCTTCCAGGCTTGGAATTCTTCTTCTGTAGGCCAGTTGAATTTTATGATATCATCAGCTTTTTCCTGTAAAGTGAATACTTAGTGACAACTTGGTTTGATTCTTTATCAAATTCCTCCAAGACAATTCCTACATGGGTGAGCACATCCATATTCTTCTTCAGCATACTCATGTAATTTCCCTGACAGATCAAAGTTGCTTGCTGTGAAATCACCTCATTTGTTTCCTTCCTCCAATCTTGCAAGGTTTTAATATTATCATCATCCTTTAGTATGGAAGGGAGGAGACCATGATTCATTTCATGAAAACCTTTAAGCAACTCCTTGATCTTTGCCTCCAAAGGCTCAATCTTTCCCTTGAATTCCTAAATTCCATTCACATTCTGGATGGTAGGCTTAAGTTTTTCAGGCTTATTTGTATCATGTTTGGCTCCCACAAAAATCATCCTCAACTCTTGAAATCTTGACATCCATGTTTCCATGAGAGGAATTTCCAATTCTTTATCAATATCAAAATTGTTCATTGCATCCTTCATGGAAGAATAGTTAGCATGAATGCTCATTAATCTATTATTGAATCCTTGATTCAAATGCTCCAAAACTATAGTGACAATTTTCATATTGCTAACAAAAATCTCTCTATCATTCTTGTCACATTTTTGTTCATACTCTTTCAATTTTTGGAGCAGTTCTTCCCTACTGACCTCTTCTTCCTGTGGTGCCTTGGATGTGCTAGGCTCCTCAATTGAAATGGGCACATTTCCCATATTGTAGGGCACAATTTCCCTTGAAGAACTTATTGGAGGTGTTGAAACAATAGGTGTTGGTTCATGTGAAGAAGTGGGAGAAGCAACATCAGTTTGCATTGGTTCCCCTGATTGCAAATTTTGCAATTTCTCTATTAACAATGCCAATTCGGTTTGAATTTGCATTGTTTGTTGTTGATTTTTTCCATAATCAACCAACAAATCAATATTTTTTTTTCTAAATTGTTCCTTCTCAGCTGTAACAGATTCTACCATGCCCTTGTAAATTGTGCAACATTTATTGACATTGTTGGTACCTCAATAGTTGAAGTGTCAGAAACTCTCTTTATTATCAAGCCTCCCCTGTAATCTGCATAAGGCTCTACAATGTAAGGCTTCTTTGTGTTGGGGGATAAGGCCCAAATGGCCAGCGTATCCCACTGCTCACTGAATGCAAATCCTTGTAGTGCAATTCTAGCTTCTTCTTCTGAATTATTGAGAGGTCTATCATATCTCTTTATTGTGTCAAATGCAATAGTAGAAGACAAATCCCATTCAAGCAACAAAAGAAATCCACTTTTTCTTACCATTTCTTTTCCCTAAGCTACAGTTATTTTTTGATACTTCTCCCTCATATCTTTTATTACTCTTTCTTGGATGATTGAATTAGGGAGCTCGGGATGAAAGCTCCTCTATTATGTAACTTTATTTACAAATTTATCTTTCTTTTCCTTCCAAACAAACTCCATGAAGGCTTTGGACTGCACAAAAGAATAATCATCCATGAAATTATTACATGCCTCTTCTCTCACATCATTTTGTCTATTTAAGCCAATGAGGTTAGACTTACTTAAGCTCAAACCAAATTTTTGTGGCACAACCTCCTTGGGTGGAGAAGGCATCCCTTGCTACATTCCTTTTTGTGTTACCAAGATCTCATCATCAAAATCCTCCTCATTGTCCACCAATCCAACTAATTGAACTTTTTTTTTTCTTTAGAGGTGGATCTTTTGGTGGTGATGCTTGCCTTGGTGGAGAATCAATGTCGATGAATTTAGGTCTAGTTGACCTCAGAGGAGACAGGGGTGGCATTTGTGGCACTAGCAAAGGGGCTCTTTTCTCCTCTTGTTGAGAAGAAGCAACAATTGTGTCTTTTCCCTTTGCCTTATTTTTCCTTCTTCTAAAAACAAGTACCTTATGTCACACAGGTGGCTGGTAAGATGGCCTATCTTCCATTACAAGGGTATCCCCCACCTCTTGATCATCTGTAGCAATTGCCTTTCCTTTTTCTTGGACCAATATTTCACCTTCTAAGTGTCCTATCACTGTCTCAAAGTTCTAGAAAATAAATTCAATTCTCGACATTTCATTTGGAATTTCTGCAAGTGTAGTAAATTATGGATCCTTTTCCCTTATTTTCCTTTTCAATTTATCAAAGGAAATCCATTTTTATTTTCTATCATCCTGCTTTAGAAAATAAAAAATGTTCCTAATGACATCCTCAGGGAAAGAAAAATTATGAATATACTTTGAGCTCCTATTTTTTATCTTCAACCATGCCATAAAACCTTTGGGGTCATGGTTTTTTGTTGCTACTCTTCTCATATTCAATGGTTTTAGAATATCATTTATATTATCCCATCTCCCTTTAATCATTACAAAATTTGAGAAACAAGTGTATGAAGGGAAGAATGTTCCCTTTCCTTGATCCTTTAGGTGGATGTTTTCCACATTCCCTAATTGCCATATTACTTCTAAAAAGCCAATACTTTCTGGAACATCTTTGGGAAGTAATTGGAGTGAAACAACTAAATCATTGACTCTCAAAATGGTGTAAGTAGGATAAGGGATAACATCCCCCCAGTTGTGATCCACACTAAGTTTTGGCCTCCTTTCCTTAGGCCTCAAAAAGTCATGCAAGGCTTTGGGAATCCTTGGCATGTTCCTAATAAATACTCTCCTCAACTTGGAGGCAAAAAGAATTTGAAAACATAACATAATCAATTTTTTTGTCATCCCTATCTAGGAGCATAGTCCAACATTGAACAGGAAGCTCCAAATTACCTTTCTTCTGCTCAAGTGTCATTTCCTGACCAAAATAATTAGCTCCTTTGAATAATAACATATGCATAAACAATGAGTACCAAGAAAATTCTACTCCATCCTTACCCTTCTTCAATTCAACTAGGACTTCATGTATCCTTTTTTCCAGGTACCCTCCATAGTCATACAATGTACAATAATTGGGATGTTGAATATGTGCGGCCATATACATCCAAGCCATGGGGATACTTGTAACTGGTTTATAACCAACGATTTGGCATATGGAATAAAAAATTCTCTGAAAGTAGGACATAAAATACTTAATGGGGTAGGGTTCCTTGTCTAATGGGCCCAAAACTACCCTTCTTCCATCCATAGATGCCATATAGTTCAGAAATATTGAGGTCTTGAATGAATATCTGACTTTTTCATATTCTTCCCTAAGAGTTTTCTCATCAATGGGCACCATGTCTTCACTCCACTCAGAGAGTTTAAAAATTTATGTAATTTCCTCTCTTGTCACCTTTACCATAACTTTACCATCAAAAGTTCTCACAGTCCTTGTGACTGGATCATAATTCCTAGCCAATGCTTTCTACAAGTCCACATCCATGTAGACATTTGGGACTATTACCTTTCCCAAATCTAGGTTCCAAGGGTTTCCTATAGGAATGCCACAATTCCTATTCCCAAACTAGCAATTGAAAAATTTCCACCCGGTGTAGGGAAATGTGGTGTCCTTGATAATACATTGCTTATCAATTAATCCCTCTACAATTTGCTTCCCATGAAACAATAGTTGACCCTTAGGTTTTTCATTAGTAGAGGGTGACAACTAATCAATTAGGTCCTAAACTAAAGGTTTGATAGGAACTTTGGAGCCAAAGGATTTCCATTTTGATGAAGATGCTTTCACTTTTGGGGCCATGAATCAAGGGTTTTTTGTAAACTAGGGTTTCTTTTAGCAAACTAGGAAATTACAGCTTATGCAAGGGTTTGACTTAGAAACTAATAGGACCAGGAAAGCTAATTTCCTTGAATTTATGTCAAACCTTAAAATAAATGCATAAACTGGAAAACCCTACTAATAGAATGATTTTGTGAGTGCAATTAAACAAGTTCCTAAGAAATTTAGAAGTAGGATAGAAATTTAACTTACTAGTTTTGCAATGCTCAACAACCCTAATTTTATTGTCGAACAAGCTTGAAAATTACAGTACGAGCTCCTTGAATGTGCAAAATGCTTTTGAAAACCTTTAATTATGCTTTAAAGTGAGTTTTAATGGCTTTAAAACCTTCCAAATTGGTAGCTCTATGTCTTGTCTGCCATTATGGTTCGCTCACACGAACAAAAATGACTCACTTGCCTTCAAACTCAACTTTGAATGTTGACCATTGATCATGCAATGAGATGGATCGACAAATGATCGAGATTGAGTCAACAATGTTTGAAAATGCTAACTATAAGCCTTGACCCTTGTCGACCAATTAGAAATAAGTTACGTGGAAAAGTATCAAAGTCATTCACGGGCTCCACCATCCTTACCGCTGTTGGGAAAATCCATGTGTCGGCTTCCCCACTGGTCTTAACCTGCGTGCAACTTTCAACAGCGGGGAGTTGGGGAAGGGCTTAGATTAGATCTTGAACCTTCAACATATGCACGCTTTACCATCCAATCATTTTCCCATGCGCAAAACCATTAGACATGATGGATGGTTATGATTAAAATATCTCACTTTCCTTCATACCACGTGCCTTAAAAACCCTTTTAGTATCTTGAACTTTAATGTATTGAACCCTTCACTAAAATATTTCGTTAATATTTTTCCCTTTGTAATGTTCCCTCAACCGCTCTGATCTTTCCACATGGAATTTTCCCACTTCCCCATTGAGAGACAAGAGACAAAGGTGGGTCCCCCGTGGGATGGTGGGGAGCGGTCAAGATTCAACCACATCACCTTATCTCAACCGTCGATCTCAATAAAAAAAGTATTTTCCACTTTTAAAACTCAATGGGTCCCACTGACAAAGGGACAAATGTCTTTAGCCCACTAGCCCATGGCATTATTTTAATGCATATTAAAATCAGGTGAGGTAGCGGGGAACAGTCTAGATGAAGACACATCATTCACTACTCGCCGTTGATCTATTTCATTCTGCTACCTGTTGACCTTCAAAGACATCAAGCCTGCCATTGTATAGGGGCACATGGCGCTCACCCACCAACCCATGATAATATTATAATAGGAAATAAAATTGAGCGAGAGCATGGGGAGCAGTCTGGATTTGATTGCAGTGATCCAACAACTTGCATAAGATTGTTAATTTTGCATGTGCACACGTTAGTTCTTAAAAAGGGTCCCAATAGGAGGACAATGGGTAGAGACATAAGACTTAAGTCCACAACATTAGATCAATGTTAGAAATATTAAACTCAGAATTAGGAGCAAAATTCAAATATTTGATGATTTGTAACCCGCATAATAGTAAGGCAATATTTTCAATAAAGTGATAGGTAACGACCGTGATTGCTAGGAATTAGTGTTGGAGATATGTGCCTCAATCTTGCCAACTTGAACCTCCTATAAGAGTAAATCAGTGAGACACCTAAGATATCCTACTTACAAGCTATTTAGTCCTAAAGGCTTGAAGTGTTCAGATCAGTGTGACATGTGATCGGTCTTGCCAAAGAGAACTATCAGAGTGACTTGAATTGTTGACATGAGTTCTTTGTTTCATATCGACAGTAGTTATCTAGCTGATGAGGTTCATCGGTGAGATTCTTGCCGATCTGAGGAATGTATGCAAAGTATCTTGGATGAGTTTCGATATGACTCTGGCCGATGATCGAATCAAGGTGACATTGGTCATCGGGATGACTTGTGAATGTCACTTCGGTGCTTGTAGTCTGGCCAAAGATTTCTGTCGGGAAGACTCCTGCTGAAGTGAACCACATTGGGATGACATTGGTCTTCAGGTAGACCTGCGAATGTTGAATTGACTGTGTTAGTCTGGCTGATGGGTCTGATCGGTGTATGTCTTTCCGATGAACAAATGGTTGGGCTGAAACAATACTTTGGAATTCATCTTGTCGACAGTAGATCTCTGGTTGATGTGATCTGTTTGGTGTGAATCTGGCCGATGGTTGTGCTCAATGTGACTCATGTCGATGAAAGGTTCCAAATTGTAGTGAGCTGATTTTCATCAGGGTGACTTAAGATCTTGGTGGGAGTTTGTTTGATAGTGTTGTTCTTGTCGATGGTTTGTTTCAATTGGTCGTTGATGTGACTTGGGACTTTGGTGAAACCTTCCCTGATAGTGGTTCTCTTGTCGATGGAGATGTTCCTGATGCATATTGTTGTGACTCCTACCGATGGTATTTAGTTGGGGTGACATGAAGGCTCTATAAGAGTCTTAGTGACTAAGCATGTCTTGCCAATGAGGTTTTTTTGTCAGTATGACATGGGACCTCAGTGAAAACTTCTCCAATGCTTGTTCTCTTGCCAATAAGGCTGATCCTATGATATTTGGTGCTCTTGTTGCTCATCGGGGTGACTCAGGATGACAAGATGGTTCGAAAGGTATGTGAGCTTAATGAAATTAGGGAGACTTGTGGGTTCGATGTAACATTATGAACTCTTGCTGATGGGCTTGGTCAAGACCTTGGGATGATGGAGACATCGGGGAGACTTTGGAGATCGGTGCGTCCTTCGGGACTGTGACCGATAGACAAAGTCAAGCTGATGGAAGTGAAGATAGAATCAGTTGATCGAATGATGACTTTGTTGCCCTGCCGATGTGTTGATTATTTGTTGGAGGAACATGATTAGTTAGAGGAGAATATTCATTGTCCAAGATAGGTTGACAGTTGATCTGACTGTAGAAGATGAACTAAACGGTTCTGAGTTGGGATAAAAGTGTTTTTACAGGAACGATCATGGGCTGGTTGGAGAATGAGAATATTGTTCTGAAGGAGGTGAAAACAGTCTCTCTTTGTGATTTGATTGTGAAACCTCTCTCTCTATGTGAATCTGCACTGTATACTATGTGAGAGTATTGTAATAGTGCAAAGGTTGTAATGGATTGAGAGGTTGATCAGAGAAATGTAAATAAAAAAGGGAGAGGGAATTAGAACAGGGTTGTTGCCCATTTGCCTCCAGAATGGAACAAGGTGTAAACTCTGTGAAAAGGCTATGAGCCTGAGATTGTATTGTAGCTTTGTTTGTTGTTGAATAATACAATGGCTTAGATTGTTCGGAGTGTGGGGTTTTTCTCCCGAAAGGGTTTTCCCCACATAAATCTTTGTGTTCTAATATTTTTTACCATCTTTCATGTTTAATTGTTTTGTTTGTTGAATTTGTTTATGCAAGTTGTTGAAACTGAATTTACATGTGCTTCTCTTAGAAGGATTAATGTGGGAAATGAACTGTGTCTGATTCCATTTTGTGACATAGTTGTATGTATTTTTGAGGAAATCTATTTGAAATTAAAGTTACTGAAGGCACTACAAGTTCTTGGAGGTTTCTCTAAGATGACAAATTTTCCCAGCAAGTGGTATTATATCCTTCTTTTGGTTGTTGGTTCTATAAATTTCTCCTGTGAAGATTTCTTAGTCTATCAAGCTTGAGGAAATATGGAGGAATTGGCTGATGTATTGATCCTTTGGTGAGTGGACGTCTTGTAGTATTCAAAGACAACACGTAGTTTGAAGGATGGTGAAGATGGAGTTGGTTATCTTGGCAGTGACATAACCTTAATGTATGAGGTGGATTTATTTGCTTCTTGGTTGAGTTGCAGCAAAGCTTTCATATTGAGTGTTTGTGTGAGAGGCTTCGTGGTGATATGGAGAAGCTTGGGTTGTGTCTCAGTCATGGAAGAGAGTGCCTATGTTGGGTGAAATTTCTTGGTGTTGGAAGGCATTGTATTCTGTTAACCTTGAATGCATGAAGGTTATGTAGTTAATCATTAGATGATTTGAAAGCTTCTGGAATAGCCTATCTCTTTCTCAGATGCATATACATATTGATGGTTTTGGAATTGGCTTGAAGTGGACCTAGAGTTCTTGAACTGTTGTTTCCTTTTTTAAGAATGTATTGTACTTGCATGTTTTATGTGGTTTTGTAGGTTTTACATGTCAAGCAAAACTTGTGGTTATGTGGAGTTGTTGTTAAACTATTTTCTTGACCCTGGCTATTTGGGGTGTTGTTGGATGAGATAGTTGTAGTTCTACATGTAAGTGTTGCTTTTTGGTTTCCTAGACTATGGTGCTTGGTGTGGACATGTTTGGTAAATCAGATCTGTACTTGATTTGGTGTTTGAGTTAGGGTGTCTACATGTTTGTTCTCTTGTGAGACCTCATATTGTGTAAGACATTGATGTGGTAGTCAGTCTTCATGTTTCACTAATTGGATCTACGGGTTGTGCAAAGTTGTGGGGTTTATTTACTCTTATGTTTGTAGTGTGACAACTTGGAAGTGGACTGTCTATATCCACACGATTTGATTTAGTGTTTATGTAGACGTGTAATTTGGCCTTTTTTGTGATCACTTGTGCATTGGTGTGGCTGTTTTGAGGTAAGAGGATGGATGATAAGTGAATTCCTGGATAGTTGATTATGGAGTCTCGTAGCATAGTGAATCTCCTTACTTTTGAGATATTGGTTTAATTATTAGTACTGTTATATGTTTGTGGGCCTGGAAGATCTTCTTTTTAGTTTTGGAGATGGTTGGTCATGATGCTTGGAAAGCTCAGATGTCATGTTTCAGTGGGAGCTTTAGCAGTGACTGTGGGTTCATCACTTAGTGGTGAATTATCTTCTTTAGTGTTGCTGATGTTACTAGGAGAGACTCTTAGATCCTATTGATGCAGAAGGGTTTTCTTTCGCATTTTCTTGGACACTATTTGAGGATGTGCAACATCTTGGAACCATGGAGTTTTTTTGGAGTCTTTGGCTGAGGTGTTGCTGGTGCTTGACATGTGACGTTGGTTTTGAGTTTGTTTTCTTTCTGTCATGGTATACTATTGTTTATGCATTGGATTTTTTGACATTTTTCATTACACTTGAGACCATGGTATGTTCAATTTGAGCATGGTATCTCCTAAGGGGGATGGGAAGATCATGGTGTCATGATAAGTTCATGTTTAAGATGTTTGGAGCTTTGACAGTGGTCTAGAGTTTCTCTGTGTTTTGAGTACATTGGTCATATGCTTGAGAACTTCATGTTAGTGCAGTAATGCAGTTTGGAGTTCAGCATGGGATGATCGTTTGCAGTTGCTCATGGATACATGGAGAATAAGGTGAGGCTATAATTCTCTTGAGATGAGAAAGGTGTTGATGTCAACAAAAAGTTTGGGTAGCCTACACTTTGGTTGAATGTGAGTTCAACAGAGACCAACGAGGAGATTGTTCTTGGATGAGTCATGGTGGCTTGTATATCTTGGAGGAGTATTTTTTCTTTTCCACCCTTGGTTTGCTCAGTAGTGAAGTATAATTTGAGAGGTATTTTTCCCATTGTATCTTTCAGATGTGTTTTATATTGTCTTTCATGATATGGATCTTGAATTTCTATTTAAATGGTTCTAGAGGATTCATAGTGGAAGATATATAGCATGGTTTATCTCCCTAAGCTTTTTTGTTATATCATTTACTAATGAAGAACTGGTAAGAGATGCTTTATGGGATGATTTCCTGATATGGGAAATGAAATAGTTTGGTCTTCTTTGAGAGGCTTACATCCATGATTGTTTACATGTTACATTTGCTATATTTGATCTTGGTGATTGAACGGTTGGATGTTGTTATGGCGTATCTTTGATATGGGAAGGAAATCACACTTGACATAGCTGGCTGTTAGAAGTGTATGTAGGAGGATGTTCAACAGGTATATGTTGTGCAAAGTTTCTCTCTTTGGTCTTGATTGTCTTCCTGATGTTTGGTTTCATATTACATTGGTTTGAGGTTTAGTCAGAGTTGTAGTGATCACTAGCTTGTGGTCATGTGTTTTCACTCATATACTTGGGTGATGACATGGAGGTTCTTAATATTTTTCCTTTGTTGGGTGTGGAGAACGTGGGAGAGTTTTGAAGACTTGTGGTGAGAGTTGTTCTTAAAGGTTATTAATTTTCAGGTTGTGCATATCATTGTGGATGTTCCTTGGTCCTACATGGTTACATTTTCTATGTGATGTGATTGGTAGACTTGTTATGCCTTTGATCTTTTAGATTTGGCATTACCTATGTAGTGGAAGTACCTGGATGTATTTGGTCTTCTTCAACTGGTTTGTGCATGGTGCTTGTATCTGTGGTTGATGGTTGGTTGTGATGCTGGCATGAGTTTACTAATGATGTTACCTTGAAGGTATGTGAGATTTGATGGATAACACGAGCTGTGGGTGCTATTTTCAATCACGTGGGTTGATCAGTTGGATGGGTATAGTCAGTTTTCTGGTTGTTGTTCTGGCCGATGTTCTATCTTGTTTCTGGAGAATGTCTTCTCGCAATTGTGTTCTAGATTTGGCCTTGGAAGTTGATGTTGTTTGTGCTTCTTTATGGTTTGTATTTGATGCTCTGGAAGTGGTTAGTAAGATCTTTGTCAAGTGGGAGATTGTTGGAGATATGTGCCTCAATCTTGCTGACCTGAACCTCATGTAAGAGTAAATCGGTGAGACACCTAAGATATCCTACTGACGAGTTGTTTAGTCTTGAAGGCTTGAAGTGTTCAAATCGGTGTGACATGTGATTGGTCTTGCCAAAGAGAACTATCAAAGTGACTTGAACTGTCGGTGTGAGTTCTCTTTTTCATACCGACAGTAGTTATCTGGCTGATGAGGTTCGTCGGTGAGATTCTTGCCGATCTGAGGAATGTATGCAAAGTAGCTTGGATGAGTTTCAGTATGACTCTGGCCGATGATCGGGTCAAGGTGACATTGGTCATCGAGATGACTTGTGAATTTCACTCTTGTGCTTGTGGTTTGGCCAAATATTTTTTTCAAGAAGAATCCTACCGAAGTGAACCACATTGGGATGACATTGGTCTTCGGCTAGACCTACAAATGTTGAACCGACTGTGTTAGTCTGGCCGATGGGTCTGATCAGTGTATGTCTTGCCGATGAATAGATGTTCGGGCTGACATGATACTTCAGAATGCATCTTATCGACAATAGATCTCTAGCCAATGTGATCTATTCGATGTGAGTCTAGCCAATGGATGTGTTCAGTGTGACTCTTATCGATGAAAGGTTTCGAACTGTAGTGAGCTGATTTTCATCAGGGTGACTTAAGATCTCGGTGGGACTTTGTCCGATAGTGTTATTCTTTCTGATGGTTTGTTTCAGTTGGTCATCGGTGTGACTTGGGACTTTGGTGAAACCTTCCTTGATAGTGGTTCTCTAGCCGATGGAGATGTTCCTAATGCATATCACTATGACTCTTGTCGATAGTATTTAGTCAGGGTGACATGAAGGCTCTATAAGAGTCTTAGCGACTAAGCATGTCTTGCAGATGAGGTGTTTTCGTCGATATGACATAGGACCTTGGTGAAACCTTCTCCAATGCTTGTTCTCTTTCCGATAAGGCTGATCCCGTGATAGTTGGTGCTCTTATTGCTCATCGGGGTGACTCAGGCCGACAAGATGGTTCGAAAGGTATGTGAGCTTAATGACATTAGGGAGACTTGTGAGGTCGATGTAACATTATGAACTCTTTTTGATGGATGTTGTCTTGCCGATGGGCTTGGTTGAGACCTTGGGATGATGGAGACATCAAGGAGACTTTGGAGATCGGTGTGTCCTTCGGGACTGTGACCAATAGAAAAAGTTAGGCTGATGGAAGTGAAGATGGAATCAGTTGATCGAACGATGACTTTGTTGGCCTGTCAATGTGTCGATTGTTCGTTGGAGGAACACAATGAGTTGGAGGAGACTATTCATTTTCCAAGATAGGTTGATAGTTGATCTAACTGTAGAAGATGAACTGAATGGTTCTGAGTTGGGATAAAACTATTTTTGCAGGAACGTTCATGGGTTGGTTGGAGAATGAGGATATTGTTCTAAAGGAGGTGAAAACACTCTCTCTCTATGATTCAATTATGAAACCTCTCTCTATGTGAATCTGCACTGTATACTATGTGAGAGTATTGTAATAGTGCAAAGGTTGTAATGGATTGAGAGGTTGATCAGAGAAATGTAAATAAAAAAGGGAGAGGGAATTAGAACAAGGTTGTTTCTTGTTTGACTCCAAAATGGAACAAGGTGTAATCTCTATGAAAAGGCTATGAGCCTGATATTGTATTGTAACTCTGTTTGTTGCTGAATAATACAATGGATCAGATCATTTGGAGTGCGGTATTTTTCACCTGAAAGGGTTTTCCCCACATAAATCTGTGTGTTTTAATCTTATGTACCATCTTTCATGTTTAATGGTTTTGTTTGTTGAATTTGTTTATGCAAGTTGTTGAAACTAAATTTACATGTGCTTCTCTCAGAAGGATTAATGTGGGAAATGAACTGTGTCTAATTCTACTTTGTGACATAGTTATATGTGTTTTTGAGGCAATCTATTTGAAATTAAAGTTACCAAAGGCACTACAAGTTCTTGGAGGTTTCTCTGAGATGACAAATTTTCCCAACAATTAAGGGCCAGTAATGGGATGGGTTTAACAACATAAGTCATGACTTAAATGACCAGGAATTGGTGATAAAATTTCAACATCAAATTAGAATGCTTGCATAGAATTTAGACTTGGGATTTTTTGGAAAGGGTTTTAGCAACTCAGAAACCCTAAGGCATGATAATAAGTGAAACCCTAAACCCAAGGACATTTTCAAAGCATGAAAGAAACCACATTTTACAAAATTTATAAGTGGAACACAAATAATTTTTAGGGGTTCCACCACCACCTCACACTATATTAGTCCTTCTTATTTATATTTCATTCTCACCAACTTATAGGTTTTTATGCCACTTTCTCTAGATATGCATTTTCACTCTGTTGTTCATGGTATTTCTTAAAATTTGGGTCCCCATGCTACTATAGGTAACTTGGGTGTGCTTTGGAACCACACAACATAGTGTATAGTTTTTTATAGTTTTTCCAATTTCAATATCTTCTATCCTTTACTGTAGACTAAATTTATGTCACTAATTCATTTATAGGTGTCGAGGTAGATATGTTGGTAGGGATGTGTGTGGAAGAGCATGGCTGAATTTGTGGAATATATGTGTTTGCAAGTATATTAGATGTAGGAAAATAGGAGGTATAGGAGATGGAAGAATAACTTGGAGGGTTAGATATGGGAACAAGGTAATTACATTACTAGATGGGATGTGGTGTTGATTAGGTAGCCTATATGTTTGGGATGTAGAAGGTAATGTTGTGATAAGTTGGGAATATGTTTGTTATAGAATAGATAAGGACTAAAGCAATGATGTTATGTGTGATGAACTTATTTGAGATGGGTTTGACAAAAGATACATGTTCTACATGTTAGAATGTGCAACGATATGGGATGGATTGGGTAGATAATGATTATGTGTCTCTTGATATGGGTACCATTGAATCTTATACATTTGAGGTTGGGATGATGGCGTGTGATGGAAAGTGGAAAAATATTTAACTAATGGGATTTGTGATTGAGTAATTGTACTAGATTATGGTAGAAACATTCTTATGACATGTATGTTGGTCAATTTTTTTTCTCTCAAGGTATTAGTTGTAGTGAAAGTTATGAGGTCTTACTCTTTATGAATGGGAGTGTTAAGATAAAAAGGTGGCTTTCCACCTTTTTGAGCTAGCAATAAAAAAAAGTGATCAAGATTTGTAGTAAGGAGACATTCTATGACTAACATTTCTTTAGGATCTTATTAAAAATCTTGTAGTTACTCTAATATTAGCTCTTGATTGGTATCTAGAGTGACTTCTTCTTTAATAGTAACAATCCTAGAAAATTCCTATTTGAGTCTTTCATATAAAACTAGGGTGGGTATTTGTGAAGGAATTCCAAAATCACATTGGCTACCACCTATGGTTGTTTATATGTTCAAATCATTTTGATGAGATTCCATGTTTTTCTTATATTGTGACCTTGTGACTGACATATGTAAGTATAAAACATTGATTGCTGATAGATAATTGTTATGGATGTGCAAATTTTTGGACCTTATTTTAAATGTGATTAAGCTTGGACAAGATTGGTAGCTTGATTGATAAGATATATTTATTTGATAAAACAAAAATAAATAAAACTTAAGCTAGATCTCCAAATGATACATATTAAGATAAAAATTGTTTACTTGAACTAGACTAATGAGTTCAATAAAATAAATTAAAAAAATGTTGCTTACTTGAATTTGACTTATGAGTTCAAGCAAATAGATTAAGATAGATATTTTTTACTTGAACTAGACTTATGAGTCCAAGAAAATGGATAAAGAGTGGATTTTTCCAAATCAAGAGTAGCCAAAGCTCTTAAGCTAGTATATCCACTAATGATATTGGGCTAACTTAATACCTTACCTGGAATAGGAAAGTTTTGAAGAAAAGAGACAAGTTAGATACAGAATATAAGAGATCTAGATTAATATTTAATAGAAATTGACATTATCACTGGTAATGATATATTGATTTGGATAAACTTTAGGAAATTTTGGTCTTATCCAATCCTTATCAAAGATAATAGTTTTGAAGTCCAATGTAATGATGTAAGATGTTTTTAGCCAATGAGATATGTTGTAGGTCCGTATTAGGTTTGCATGTATGAAATTCTAAAAGTGTAATTTTTTGCTGATGATTTTAGAAATCCCAAGGGATACTAATACTCAGTCAAAATCAACCTAGGATTGATCAAAAACATTATAGGTTTAATCAAAATTAACACATAAGCTATCAATAGCAAGAGATTGTTAGTCAGATGCAACACAAAACATTTCAAGAGCATAGTATTATGAATAAAATGTAGATTAGAATAGTTCAAAAGTACCACACAATGAATCAAATATGCAAATCGATAATTTAGAAACATAGATGTTTAATTTAAATGCATTACAAGATAGGCTAAAAGCATAACTATGGTTATCATATGTGGTTTTCTATAGTGTGTTTTTTTTTGGACACTTTATTTTAGCAAGAGATACCAACGACCAAGATTGTTGATGAATTTTTCAAGATATAAAATATTTTAACAAGATATACCAAGCACATTAACAACTCCTATATTCTAAAAAAATAAAGATGGTAGATTTCCTTGTTTTTTTTTTGTTTTTGGGATATTTTGATTTTGTGTTGATTTTTGAGATTTTGTAATATTTATAAAGATGAAAAAACATAAAGAAATGATGCAAACTAAAATTTATATGGCTCAATTTGGATGTGTCTCCTTTTGGTTTCAAGTGGGGAAGTTGTTTTAAATATTCAAATATGCACTTGACACATGAACAAGCCTAGATCAAGTGGGTTAATCAATTCTTGTAGGTACAAGGCCCCATAAGAAAATATGGCCAAAAAGTCTCAAATAGGCTTCACAAGCTCAACTAGGGCTGCCCTCTATATACCACAAGCATATGTGATGCCTAACCCATTGATGAAATGGAATACTTCCAAATAGCTAGGAGGAGAGGGTAACCCGCTCTTTACCTTCACTTCTCTAAGGTATAAAGTTCTTAAAGGCTTAGCCCAAATTGATAATATTCCAATTCCAAAAGGCATGTCTTTCAATTCACCTCTCACTCTTTATACTCCACCAAAACACGAGATTTGAGGTTGTTCCCTAGGGTGATGAAATCCCTTGGCAGTCTCCTAAAAAATAAACAAGACCCCTTATTTTTGATCCTCAAAATTGATATAAGTTACAGGAGGAGAGTATACTTAAGTAGTTCTTGGGGATTAAAAGACACTGGTTTATTTTATATATTTAATCCAAATGTAAAATATTGAATTTAAACCCAATTTTAGATGTGAAAAGACATGCCAAATAGGATTGTCTAAAGCAAAAATAGATAACAAAAATGAATTATTTATGATTTTCTTATAAAAAATGATTTCATATAAATTGAAATTGTAGACATCCAAATTTGACCACTCACACATGGTCAAATTTGTCTCTTTCATATCCCCCCATCGATATTAATTCCGTGGATATCTATTTGCCGGGTTGTCCTCCTAAACCAGAAGCTATTATAGATGCTATAATAAAACTTCGTGAAAAAATAGCCCAAGAAATATCTGAAGATAGAACCGAGTTTAAACAAGTAAAGATATATTTCACTAGAAAGCATAGGTTTCATATTGGGTCCAGTATCCTTATTGAAAATAAGGAGGAGAAGTTTTTTCATCAATCTTATGAATCTCGGTTTGAATCGACTTTAGAGATAACTCCCAAAACATCTGAATCCATTTCAGAGATACCGTACCCTTTGAAAAATTTGAAAATACGAGAGTTTGCTGGCGAATGAACAACAGTTAGTAAAAAGTAACGAACAGGAAATAAATTTTTGAAATTCCATTAGAAATGTCAAATCCTTATACAGATACTTTGACAATAAATAGTAATCAAATGCAAGGCCGATTATCTGCTTGGCTAGCCAAGCATAAGTTAGCTCATAGACCTTTGGGTTTTGATTACCAAGGCACAGAAACATTACAGATCAAATCTGAGGATTGGGCCTCTATAGCCGTTGCTCTATATGTTTATGGTTTTAATTATCTCCGTTCTCAGTGTGCTTATGATGTAGCACCAGGGGGTTCCTTAGCTAGTGTATATCATCTTACGAGAATAAAGGATAATGCAGATCAACCCGAAGAGGTGTGTATAAAAGTTTTTGCCCCAAGGGAAGATCCCAGAATCCCGTCTGTTCTACGTATTTGGAAAGGTGCTAATTTCCAGGAACGGGAATCTTATGATATGTTGGGAATATTTTATGAAAGTCATCCATGTCTAAAACGTATATTGATGCCAGAAAGTTGGATTGGGTGGCCTTTACGCAAAGACTATATTGCACCTGATTTTTATGAAATACAAGATTCTCATTGAGTGCAAAAAAAGAAAAAAAAAATAGATATAGATATCTATCTTCTAGAATAAGATAAGACTCTGGCCGCAAACAAATTATTATTCATTTGTATTCTCCTATATTCATTGAAGAATATAGGATGAATAAAATAGTTTTATTCATATGGCAATAATTTTTTACCATGCACATCTCATCTACAAAAAGGAAAGCTCCTATAACAGTTTAAGTTTTTATTAGATTATATTGAGTCTAACCATCAAATCTTTTTCGATTTGAGTTTGATATATGATACATAGTATCAAGATTCGATTAGAAAAGGGAACGCATATACAAACATAAAAAAAAAAAAGAATGAAACATATCCCGCCCGGTATGAAAAAAGTTTATGCACGTAGACATAGATCTATATGTATCTATCTATGTATGTCCATCTAGACAGGCTCTACATGAAAAAAGAGAATATATATAAGATAAGAAGGAAAACAATAAAATTGATTAATTACTATTACTCACGGCGAAGAATTCCATTTATTTATGGAAAGCTTTGATATCCATTTTTTTTATAATCTCATACTTGTACTTCTACATTTGTCTAAGTCCATCTAATAAATAAAATAAAAAATGTTTTCGTGTCCATCGGTGGTGTAACATTAGAAATTACAGAAATGACTCTGATATCTCTCATATAAGCATGGGGAGATTTGAAATGATTATAGAAATCATTTTTGGGATCTCCCATGAAAATAAATCGATATTAGTTATCGCTCACATCCACAAATATCATTCCAAATAATTTGAATCAATTTCGATCTTTATCTCACAAACATAATTTTCTATACGTTGATATTTCAAGAATTTCAATAAAATGAGATAGATCGAATTATCTCAAATTATTTGATCCAGAATTACTGGAACATTTTGAACTTATTAAGTTCTCACCAAAGTGGTTGGACCCAAGTCTTCTAGATTTTTCTGACGACGTAGAGGTCGGGTAACCAATTCAAGTACATCTCTTGCATTGGCAAACCCATGAATCTGGGCAAAAGTAAATTCAACTGACCATTTAGTACTAATTCCTCTTGCCTCTAACGGGTTAGCATGAGCCATTCCCATTATTTAATTAATATTTCCCCTTTTCCTAAGGTTCCTAAAGTATTTAATTTAATAATTAAATACTTTACCTTTCATCCCTTCCTCTCTAAATTAAATAAATACATCAATTTATTTAATTTAGTGATTTAGCATTTTGAATTTAAATCAATTTTAAATTCTCTCTTTTCTCTCCTTGTCACATCCTCCATAATCCTCTTCTAATCTAGATTAGTTTAATTAATCCATGATTAGGATGTGCACACCCTTAATCAGGGTTAATGCCACATCCTCCAATTTTTAAAACTTGCCTCTAATATGTCATTAGTCCTCTTAATCACCTATTTGTACAACATTAATCTAATCCTCTTTCTATTTTTAGCATTTTTTCCAAGTCAACTTTCATCATTAATTTCTCCATTTGGCCAAGAACCTCTTCCTCATGTGAATTTAAAATTCACTTTTATTCCTCCAAATATCTCCTCTTCCTCATGTGGATCATTGAGATGTCACATCTCCCACATGGGGTCAAGAACCTACTTTATGAGGACCTTGTCTTATCCACAAGGTACTTCCAATCATGTGAATTAAAAATTAGCATTTATTACTCCAACAACTTCTCTCTTTTCCATGATGATGTGTGAGGAATTCTAAAATTCCTCACATGTCAACATCCTTCCCACATGGGGACAAAAACTTCCTTTTTGAGGAAATCTTCCCCTAATCCCAAAGTACTTGCAAGTACCTCCACCTCACATGTCCTCTCTCCAGCTCACATGTCCTTTTGCCACCTAATTTTCCACATGGCAAGATGTGAGGGTTTGTGAGTCCTGAATTAACCACAAGCCTCCATCTTGACCATGTTAGCTAAATCCTAGCCATTCAAATCTCTAGAGACTCTTCCCCTAAAATAGAGGATTTGGTCTCATTTTCTCATTCAACACATTCATTCATTCATTCACAATTA
Source organism: Sequoia sempervirens (assembly GCA_007258455.2). Taxonomy (NCBI): domain Eukaryota; kingdom Viridiplantae; phylum Streptophyta; class Pinopsida; order Cupressales; family Cupressaceae; genus Sequoia; species Sequoia sempervirens. The sequence continues at coordinate 537,305,078 of VDFB02058242.1, forward strand.
CAAGCAATCTAGCATACTAGCAATACCAAGCACTTGCATTCAAGCCCACCCTCCATTGTTGCACTTCAAAGCTTTCATTGCATTCATCTCTTACATCTATCAAAATACCCACATCCATTGTTGCATTCTCCATCCAATCTACATCACTTTGCATATCATTTTAGCCTATTTTCCATCAAGGAGCACACATCTAATCTACATCAAAGGGCCAACCAAATGATCAACTTGAGCAAGGTATATATTTGGTTTCATCTTTCTTTTGTTCAAGTTCAACTAGGCTTATCTTGAGGTGGTGTTTTGTGTTCTTATCCTTTGCATTTAGTTCATTTTTTGCATTTTTTAGGGTTAGAAAAACACTACACACATTTTTGGCATGCTCGGTGGGACCCACAAACGGGTATTTTTCTTTTACATGCTCTATTATTTTAGATTTTGCAGGTTCAGGTTACACAAAGGTGATTCTGCACCTAAAAGGGGCGATTCTGCAACAAAATAGGTGATTTTGCAGACAAATAGGCGATCCTGCCTTACGTAGAGGTAATTTTTCTCTTGCAAAATCGCCCATCTATCAAGCAGGGGCAAATTTGCTACCTCTTCTTAAAATGGGTGACTCTATTCTTTGTAAACAGGCAATTCTGCCTCCCAGACAGGTGATTCTGCAGCACATAAAGGCGATTTTGAGGTAAAATAGTGACTTAAATCTACAGTTTTAGAGTTTGTTCTTATCGTTTTAAGGTGTTGACCCCCTAACTTGTTCGTTTGTGAGTGTTTTTTCCTTTTCACGAATGTTTATGCAACTGTTTCTCACTTGTCCAAGGCTGGAGGTTCAAACTACTAACATTTTCTTGCAGAACAAATGGTCCAAGAAGTTAGTTTAGTTTGTTTGTTCATTTTTTATACTAATCTAGGCACATAGCTTTAAGTAGGGGGAGTCAATATATTTGTTTGTTGTGCTTGTCAAGTGGGTTGTTGATGTATCCAATCCCTTTATGCCATTTGACGATACTAGGTGATGAGAAATTATAGTCCACTTAGTCCTTTGTATTACCTAAGAGGTGCCAGTACATCTAAGCTCTCCTCTTGCGCTTCGTGCGAGCCTAGGGACCAGCCAAAAATGTCTAGTATTTTCTTTTAGCAAGACCTGCTTGGGGATTTCATCACCCCAAGAGAAGATTCCAACCACGTGTATCACTTGGGGTATATAAAGGGAGGAGAGCCAAAGCTATACCCCAATCCAATCACATCGTGTCTGGTGGAGCGTTGAAACTAGGGTGATACCTAGATAAGACGCGAGGAGTTGGTTCGAGTTTCTAGTACCTTGTTAGGGCTCCTGACTCATGCCTATGATGGGCTAGTGTTCACAGTTGTGCCTCACAGACTATGTGTATATCAAGAACTCCCTAGATCACCTTGTTTAGCCTAGATAAAGGACCATGTTGGCCATACCCTTCTCACTAAATTTAGGATTATGTTGCTTGAATTATCTTCTTTGTGTGAAACTAGTGCATTTCTTTTTGAGTCAGCCTTGGCCTTTTTTCTGTTGCTTGCTATGATTTTGTCCTTTGCCACCGTTAGCCATTTTCCATCCAGTCTACTAAGTCTATCGTTTAGGTGAACTTGCACCTGAAAGGGTCGATTCTGCTTCTGTTTGGGGTGAATTTATCATTTACAGGGGAAACCCTACCTTTTGTCTAAGTCATTTCTCAGTCATCCCTTTTAGAATCGCCCATTCCCTACTAAACAGGTGAATCTTCCCATTGGTTAGGCGATTCTACCCTCTAAATAAGAGATTCTGCACCTAAAGGGGCGATTCTACTTACTGTTCTAGTCCTTGTCAACCATTTGATTCATCACATTTTCCCATCTCCTGACAAACAGGTGATTTTTCCCTTTAAATAGGTGATTCTACTATTGGTTTGGGTGATTTTTCTTTAGAAATAACCAATCCTGTTTTCTATTCTGAGTGTTTGTTTTCCCATTTCGAGCATCTATTTTCTCATTCTGAGCGTCTATTCTCCCATTCCAAGATTCCATTCATCCATTTAGAGAATCCATTCATATGTTTAGAGAGTCATTCCATTCATTTAGAGAGTCATTTCATAATTCAGGGAACTCGTTTCATCCTTCAGGGAGCCCGTTCATTCGTTTCGTGAGTCCATTTGGCTGTTTAGTGAGTTATTCCATCCATTTAGAGAATCATTTCATCGTTCGGGGAACTCGTTTCATTGTTCTGAGAACCCATTTCACCATTCAGGGAACCCATGTCACCCTTTAGAGTGTTCATCCATCCGTTCAGGAAATTTGTTTTATCTTTGTGGGAGTCCATTTTTTTGTTCATCAAATCCATTTCTTTTTTCGTTGGGTTCCTTTATCCATTCATCAAGCTTGTCATTTTTTTGGAAAGTCTATTTCCTCGCCGTAGTGAGTTTGGGTGAGCCTGTCACCTATTTGGGCAAGCCTGTTAGCTATTTGGGTGAACCTGCACTCTGTATAGGTGAACATGATCCTCGGTTAGGTGAATCTATCATTGTTTGGGAAAATCTGCACCCTAAATAGGTGAATTTGTCACTGTTTGGGTGATTCTGCACCTTGAATAGGTGAGTCTACACCTTGAATAGGTGATTCTGCCCTTGAAATAGGTGATTATGTCCTTGAACAGGTGATTCTGACCCTCAAATAGGCAAATCTACATTAGAAATAGGAAAATCTATATTCTGGTTGGGTGAATTTGCTCACTGTTTGGGCGATTTTGTGACCTGTTTCTGTTTCTCATACAAAATGCAGAGGGTTAATCTGTTGGGAACTTAAAACCTTATCATTTTCCTGGTCATTTTTTGTGATCAAAACATTCTCATCACCTTCCGTTCACCCATAATTTACACTTTAGTCCATTTGCATTTTCCAAGGTCATCCGTTCATCACCTAAATCATATAGGCACACCTTAGAACAACTCTAAGTGGAACATCCATCATCATTTTATTGATCCAAATCCCCTAAACTTCATTTCAGAGGTTATTATCCAAATTGACCTAAGTGTTTGAATTCGATCATCATCCTACACATCTACTTAGGATTGTCACTTGTCCCGAGTTAGTCATTGTCTTTGGCCCAATCAATCCACTTCCATCTTGAGGTGGATTCGGTGCTATAAGTCATCATCTTCGGCCCAATCATTATACTTCCATCTTGAGGTGGATTTGGTGCCATAATCATCTATCTGTCCTTTAATCTAATCAATCAACACCTTAAGTCACCTAGGGTGATTTCTAAAATTGGTTTAGAATCCCTTTCATCATCTTATCTCATCCATCATATAATCTTATCAATCACTTCATCAATCGATCTTATCCAATCCTATCCAATCCAATCACATCCATATCTAATCATCTAATCTACTGATCCCTCATCCAATTTAATCAATCCTTTCATCCCTATTTAGGTCATTGATGCATTGCATCTCAAAAGATAGCTTCATCTTATTCCACCCAGTAGTTTTGTACTTTCATGCCCGTTCAAACTTGATCACAAGCAAAGAAAATGGCATAACAACAAGCTCAGGGTTCCCAGCCAAATATCCCTTAGGATCCTAGCAACGATGCCTCATCACAGTCCAACACTGATGTTCAAAACACTTCACTGCCTGTTGAATAGAACATGGTAATTCAGCCTAAAGTCACGGTTGATGAATTCCTTAGTAACCTAGCCAACATTCAGATGACATATCACCTCCTTAGTGAGCGTCAGGATAAAATTCTCACCACTTTGATCATGACAGGAATCAAACCACCACTTGATTTTGATATGTCACAATACACTCACACCCAACCTCTTCTAGTGCCTCAAGACCTGCAAACTTCACAAAACATTTCAAGAAATCTATATGTTCCCAAGGATCCATCCATACAAAATTGGTATCAACCTGGGTTTAGAAATGTTGTGTTGTATCAAGTTGCCAACTACCCTCCCATTTCAGCCCTAGCCTCAGGAGCACAACCTGATCCAAATGACCCCTTTTCTTATGGTATGCCATAGTATATTCCATCTGCTCCATGACTCCCGCCTCATCAACCAGGTCAGCCACCCCTCAACAATGGGGGCAATCCTTTTCTTGCATTGATGCCACCTCCAAGACCTACACCAGTAGGCAATCTTCTACCACCACATCAAGGTAACATTCCTATGTTCCAACAGCCTCCTGTTAATCCTTAGCAATCCATTGCTTCGCAAGCACCACCGCAATACATTACTATCCCTTCACAAGCACTGCCACAACATACTGCTACCGCCACTATCTCATTGCAACTGCCTCATCAACAATCTCCACAACAAAACATTCCAATTCCACAAAAAAAAAAATTGGAGCAAAATGTTCCAATCCGACAACATACTGCTGTTCCTACACAACCTCCTCATCAGGTAACATAGGCTACATCGCAACCTCAACAACCACCCCATGGTTCCACCACAACAACCACACATCTTGTCTTGTCCTCGTTACCAACAACCACCACAACAACAACAAATGCATGTTCCCATGCAAGCACAATGCAATCCCCTCACACAATATCTCTATCATCCATCAAGCACATATACCGCCTATGTTGCTCCATCCAATCCCAATCCAAATCTTAATATGAATCCACCACGATCTCAACCACCGCTTTACACCAACCCTTTGTAATCACACTTAAATCCTTACCATCAAAATTCCAATCCAAAACCACCTCCATATGCCACACAACATCCAAATGTTGCATACAACTATCAATCAAATCCATACTACACTCAATATCAACCTCCCTATCAACAATGTGCTCCATCCACCTCTTACCATTAGCAACCACCCTCACATCAACAAGGAACTTCCACATCTTCATACTACCAAGTTCTCGCACAATACCAGTAGGGTGCCCCATCCACTTCGTATTATCAACAACAATCACCTTGTCAACAAGCAACCTCCACTTATTATTATCAAAATCCGTCATCCTCCTATCCACCTTTCGTCAATCCACAATCACAATCTTCCTACACCAACCAATGTCAGCCTACATCTTCATATGATCTGAACACCTTTGTTCTATCATTGTCCTACCAAAAATATCCACATATAACCAATCAATCCCACTCAATCAACCTCAAGCACCACCCATCAACAAGGAGTGGGAGGAAATGAAGGCCACACTAAGAGACCTAAAAGCGGGTACGTCTAAAAAGTCATTCAAGTTTGAGGAGATTTGTCCCTACCCGTTTGACCCTTCTATTTCACTCATCCCCTTTCCAAAGCATTTTGAAATGCCCAAGTTTGACAAGTACACAGGAACTAAGGACCCAAAATCCCATCTATAGGAATTCTATGCGCAATGCCAAGATGTCCAACACAGTGATAATTATCTCTTGCACTTGTTCCCTAGGAGCTTAGTAGGGCTGACCTTAGATTGGTTTATGGGTCTTAAGAGAGGGACAATTTCTTCTTTCATAGATCTTTCAGAACAATTCGTCAAACAGTTCTCCTTCAACTTGGAGAAAGACATCGATACTTTGGATCTCCTAAAAGAGAAACAACATGAGGGAGAGACTTTTGCTAAATACCTACAAAGGTGGTGGGCAGTGGCTGGCCATATGAAATCCCCTCCTAGTGAGAAAGAAATGGTAACCCTTTTCGTAGCCAATGCTCACCCTGAAATGGTGCATAATCTTAATCTTCACTATGTTGGCACCTTTGTAGAGGTCATCGAAAAAGGTCCCAGCATTGAAAGAGCACTTGTCACAAAGGGGCAAGTCAAATTGTATAATTTGGATAAGGACAAATCATCTAGTGACAAATCCTATTGCTGGAACAAAAACAAGAATGCGGTCACTGATGGTGTCACTGAAACCAAACATATTCAGGTGGCCAATACCTCGCAGAGGCTATAGTACGCCCCTCCTCAACAATTGATTCCCAACACTATATCCATGCCACAGGGGGAACCTCGTCCTCCTCAATAGTCCAACCAAAATAATCAAGGGAATGGTAAACATAAATTCACTCAACTAGGAGAACCCTTAAGTGCTATCTTCAATAGGTTGTTGTAGGTTAATTACCCAATCACATATCGTGTGACCAAGCCTTTTGATGAATCCAAGCCTAAACCTGCTTGGTACAAAGAGAAAGAGTATTGTGATTTTCATAAAATTAAGGGTCATTCCACAAACAAATGTGAAGGATTAAAAACATATGTCCAAGATCTCATAGATTGAGGAGATATCCATGTGGATGGAAACTAGGCCTCTTCGTCCAATGCTCAATTGCAAATATATCAAAACTCTTTCCCAAAGCATAATCAAGGTCCTAGCACATCAAATACAAATCCTGGGCCTGGTAACAATGGTAACCAAGATAACAACATGAATAACATCACTTACAAGAATTTCCCTTTTAATTACGAGGGCCTTATCATGCATATTAGATAGGCTAAGCCTCGTGTGTCTATGATACACATAAAATACAAGGAGCCTCAGTGTGCTGTTACTACTTGTCGTACTCACATTACCATCCTTGGAGCCTCAACATCAACCCAACCACCACCTATAAGCTCCTAGTATAATATTCTTGACCATCTAGGAAAGACTACAGTGAAAATATCTATCCTAGATTTGCTAAAGTCTTCTCCTGTCCACCAAGAAATTTTAACCAAAGATTTATAGGATACATGTGTCCCTAATGACATTGATCCCATGCAATTCCAAGCATTAGTAGGACATCTTTCATCTACCTACCAGCTAGGCTTCAGTCAAAATGACATGCCTTCTATTGACTCAAACCATAACCATCCCCTTCATATAGAAGTCCTTGTCGCCTGCCACAAAGTAAAAAGGGTCTTGATAGATAATGGTTATGCCCTAAATCTTTGTACATTAAAGTTCACAAAGTAGTTAGGCTATACCCATGCTGACTTAAATAATCAAGTCATTACCATCAAGGCTTATGACAATGCAGAAAGAGATTTTGAAGGGATCATTTGTCTTCCAATTCAAGTTGGTCCAGTTGTACAATACACTACTTGCAATGTTCTTGATCTGGACCTCCCATATAACCTTCTTTTCGATCGCCCATGGATCCATGCCATGCAAGTTGTTCCATCCACTTATGATCAATGCTTAAAGTTCCCCTTCAATGGGGTGGAAGTTACAATATAGGCACACCCTCAACCATTTGAGTATTTCCATGCACTAGAGGCTTCCTTTCTCCATTCTCATTACTACCCAAGAGTAGAAATGGGGGCATATAAGGCATCATCATCCAATCCATCATCTGATCCATCATCTGCCACTCCATACAATCCATATTTCACCTTTGAATCCACTGTTACCAAGGTCTAGGTCATTGACAAGGGATGTGGTGAGTATGAAATGCATATCGCTTTGAATGTGGCAACCATGCCACCCTCACCGCATACATATGGCCAACCTTCCTAGTCTACACCGAAGGAAGAAAAAAAGACAGAGACCTTTAGCATTAAAGATGTGGGAACCAGTACTTTTGTATCTCCCGTGTTACCTCAAGATGCACCTGAAGATGATGCTAGTCAGTGGATATATCATGAAGAACCTGAGCCTAACCCTCCCCTAAAAGAATATTTTCAAGAGATGTATCCTTGGCCCTCTAAGTACATTGAGAAATATAGTTATCAAGAAGGAGGCCTTGGTCTAGAAGAGCAAGGAAGAAAATAGCCGATAGACACTTCCAAGCATCCAAGATACCTAGGCTTAGGCTATGATGACAAGCAAAAGGGTCCTGCAATATCAACGAGTGCTTCTAACAACGTTAGTGTAGATGATGGTCTTTTGGAAGATATACCCGAAGAAGAATCCATCATACGTGCATATGATGATGTAGATCATGTAGACCTTTCCTCCATATTCAAATGCCTATCTGTTTGCACCATCAACCTTTCCCTTTGCCATCCCAAACTTAGTGACTTGGACCTATGTGATAGTGCACCAATCGACAAGCTTCCCTTAGTGGATATATATGTACATCTCATGGGATTGGGGGAGGATGAACTCCCTAGATGAAAAAATAAGAATAAGAAAAAAAAAAAGGGTCACCTAGTGAAAACCTCCCTGAGGCATTTATTGACTCAAAAAAAGTCAAAATAAAGGACGTATCTAACAGTTAAAACCTCAATGAGGCACTGGAAGATGGGGATGTTCATCTTTCCCTTGTGGGAACATAATTGTTTGAACGATCATCCATTCTGATCGAGGAAACACAAGAAGTAAATTTGGGAACTGAAGAGGATACCAAAGTCACATATGTAGCCAAATCACTATTAGAGGAAGAGTACCCTATCATTGTCCAGCTTATCAAAGAAGGCATAACCAATTTTGCATGGTCCTATTCAGATATGCCAGGTTTGGATCCTACTCCAGTTGTCCATAATTTGGATGTGCACCTTGATGCTAAACCAATTAAACAGAAGCTTAGAAAAATGCATCCACAAGTCACTTTGCTGGTCAAGAAGGAATTAGAAAAATTGTTGGAGGTTGGTTTCATAAGGCCCATCGACTACTCTGATTGGATTCCAACATAGTACTAGTTGCTAAACCCAATGGGAGTATCAAGATTTTCATAGACTTTCGAGACCTCAACAAGGCATGTCCCAAGGATGATTTCCCCCTACTTAACATTGATATGTTGGTCGCCTTGAGAACAGGACATGAGATGTTATCCCTCATGGATGGCTTCTCCGACTACAATCAGATCAGAACAGCACCCGAGGACCAACATAAAACTACTTTTACTACTCCTTAGGGCACCTTTTGTTATAATGTCATGCCCTTCAGCCTCAAGAATGCGAGGGAAAAATATGAACGTGCAATGACAATCATCTTCCATGACCTTATCCACATCATCATGGAGGATTGTGTTGACGATCTGTTGGGAAAATCCAAAACGAGAGTAGAACACCCTGTGATCCTGAAAAAGATTTTTGAGCATCTAGCACATTACAAGCTACAACTAAATCCAAAAAAGTGTGTGTTCGGGGTCACATCAAGAAATTTGCTAGGCTTCATGATCTATAGAAGAGGCATAGAAGTTGATCCAACTAAGGTCAAAGCGATAATGGAAATGCCTCCACCACAAAATTTGAAATAGTTAAGGAGTCTTCGAGGAAAATTGCGGTCCATTAGAAGGTTTATAGAATAGTTGGCTGAAAAGTGTCAATCGTTCACTCATCTCCTGAAAAATAATACATTCTTCAAATGGGATCTCATGTGTCAATAGAGTTTTGATAAGATTAAAGAATACTTGGCTCATTCTCCCATCCTCATGCCTCCAATCCTAGGTAAACCAATTCTGTTGTATATTTCAGCTACTGTAGTTGCATTGGGGACATTGCTAGCACAACATGATGAGTCTTCCAAAGAACACACCATCTACTACATCTGTCAAACTTTAGTGGGCTACGAGCTTAATTATTCACTAATGAAAAATATTTCTTATTTGTAGTCTTTAGTTCCCAAAAGCTTAGACACTAAATGCTCAGTCATCCAGTAAAGCTCACATCAAAGGTTGATCCACTCAAGTATTTGCTATCCAAAACCACCTTGACTGGCTGCATGGCTAAATGGGTCATGTTGCTGAGGGAATTTGATATAGAATATGTGGACCGCAAAGCTAGTAAAGGATAGGTGATAATGGATTAGTTAGCCGATGCTCCCTTGGTCGATGCACATCCTTTGGTAACAAAATTTCCTAACAAAGAGGTCTTTACAGTAGCAGAAGCTGCCATATGGACACTCTACTTTGATGGTTCATACACACAATGGAGTGAGGGTAGACATCTTGTTTGTCACCCCACAAGGTGATTATATTCCAAAGTCATTCAGGTTGGATTTTCCATGCACAAATAATGTAGCAGAATATGAAGCTCTTCTCACCAAACTTAGAATCACAATCAAATGGAACATCACTCATTTGATAGTTTTTGGTGATTCACAATTAATCATCAAGCAAGCCAATGATGAGTTTCTTACAAAAGATGATAAGAAATTGCCTTATAAGTGCATGGTAGATGATTTCAAAAAGTATTTCACATCTATTCAGTTTGACCAGATTCCTAGAGTGTAGAACAAAGCTGCTAATGTGATGGCTACCATTGGTTCTTTAATTGAAATTCCCAAGGATTGAACAGACTGTGAGATCCTATTCAAACAACTCTTAATCCCTTTGTATGACATCCTTGAGAATGATATGGTGTGCAAAATCATAGGTCCTACATCCCCATGGTATCATGATATCTATGCCTATCTTCATGACAACATCCTACCCCCTGACCTTACACGCAACGAACACAAGTCATTTATCTAGCGTACATCTCACTACACCATCGTAGGTGATACTCTTTATCATCATGGATATGATGGAAATCTTCTCTGGTGTTTGAATGAGACCGAAGCTTGCACTATGTTGATGAAAGTACTTAGTGGTGTTTGTGGGGCCCACTCAAATGACATGGCCTTAGCTAAGAAGATTCTTAGAGTAGGATACTATTGGCCTACACTGGAGCATGAATCTTGTGAGTTTGTGAAGAAGTGCTTACCTTGCAAACAACATGCGAACCTCATACATGCTCCTGCTCAAGATTTGCAACCCATCATAGCACCATGGCCTTTCTCTCAATGGGATTTCAACTTAGTTGGCAAGATATACCCTCAATCCTTTGATGGCCATACCTTCATTATCACTGCCACTGATTACTTCACTAAATGGTTGGAAGCAATGCCACTCTCCCAAATAATGGGTACTTAGATATCAAAATTCATCCTTTTCCATATTCTCTATAGATATGGAATCCCATCCACCATCATTTCCAAAAATGGGAAACCATTCAAAAACAGGCTATAAAACATGTATGTGAAATATTTCATATCCAACACCATTGGTCTACGCCCTATTACCCACAAGGTAATGGTAAAGCGGAGGCTACACAAAAAAATTTGATTAAAATTCTGAAAAAGGTTGTCAATAGTACTGGTCTAGATTGGTGCCTCCATATCCATCCCACCCTTTGGGCTTACCGCATGTCCGTTCGCACTCCTACAGGCGCCACCCCATATTCTCTCATCTATGGTGTTGTTTCAATCTTTCCAATTGAAGTTGAGATCCCCTTATTGAGAATATCTTTGAAGAACCTCATCAGTGATGAAGATGTATAGGTTGCTTGTCTTGCTTAGTTGGAACTTCTAGATGAAAAATGGGTCAAAGCATATAATCATCTACAAGAATATGAGAATCCTCTTAAGAGAAGCTACAATGAGAAAGTTCATCCATGTCAACTCAATGTGGGTGATCTAGTCTTGAAGGAGAATCAATGTAACCAACAAGATCAGGACAAGAAGGGAAAGTTCAAGGCTAATTGGTTGGGTCCCTATGCTATCATAACAAAGTATGGATCTGGGGCATACAGGTTGACCACACCTAAAGGAGAGCATGTAGATGAGCCTATCAACATCATGCACTTGAAACAGTTTTATACCTAAGTTAGCTGGGCTACCCCATCCTGCAAAAACCTAAAAAATCCAAAAAAGTAAAAAATTGTCAAAAACAACCAAAAAAAATCAAAGTCAAAAAATCCAAAAATAGTAAAGAGAAATAATCTATCCTATGGTGAAAACTACCCTTGGTGGCACCTTGGATAAGTACGGTTGGTGAAAACCTAGTAACAAGAACCATCCGTAGATGGCTTAATCATTATCTACCTTGCGTCCTAGTTACTTTATGCATCCACATCTCCTATCCTCATATCCAATCCTGACATCCTATCATATCCTATCATCCTACCATCACACCATGCTTGGTCACTTGGTATATTTTGGTTAAGCATTGGATGATCTATAGTAGCTACCTGCAATCCTAAGATTTTAATCCTAATATTAGCTTGCGTTAGTCTGGCGTCATCATACAAGGTCCTTCATCGTGTCGGTCTTCACTTAGATCACATCCTGCCATGGTTAGTCCTATGTCTTTTTTCGTTTGTCTTTTTCGAACTACTTGCCCCTGGGCTTTCATGTAGGCAAGGTTGATCATTTGATCCTCCCTCAAGGAATTTTTTTGTCACGTCTTTTGTCATCCATCATTGGTCTCCATTGTCCTCTTTCCTCTTTTATCCATTGTCTTTTCTGGAACTATGAGGGCTCTACGCTTTCATGTAGGCAAGGCTAATCTATGATAAATCCCCAAGCCCTTAGGTCTTTAGGGTGTGTCAGTATTATTTCTTGTGTCTTGTGTCGTGTTGGCAAGTGTGTCCCTATCTAGCTGGGTCTTCATAAACGAGATCCTCTAGTATTAGGAGATATAATTGGTATCGAATATCCTACATCATGTGGGTCATTTAGTGTAGTTTCCATCTTTGGTCTCAATAGGATGCATCCTTCCTAATAGACATCATCAATCCTATCGATCCCTTTTGATCCTGCAGAAAAGGAAATTTGAAATTTATTGTGATCTTTTGATGCTTTTGGATTTTGTTTATCATTTGAGCTCCTTATCACACCTAGTCATAGTCACCTTGATTCATCATATCATGGTGTACTTTTATTGGTAAACATAGGGGCTCGATCTTTTGCTTGTCACTATCTTCTTGGTTGTCCCATGTCGTACCCACCAAGATCCCTACGGTCTTGTGTTATGCTGGGGCATCCTTGTGTGCTTGTGGTTATCCCAATACTTGGCTCGACCAGAGTCATCATGAATTTGGGGTGTTGGGATAGCATTCTTATTTGTTGTGTTTGTTTTATGCATCAGGCATGAGTCTGTCTTGGTCCTTCATACTTTGGTGTATCATGTCTTATGCTATAGAAAAAATCAGTGCTCTTAAAGATGGAAAATCATAGTAGGACTGCATTTCATTCATCCTTGCATTGCATTAACCTTCACCCATTCTTTCCTCTAACCTAGGATTAGTAATTTTGGTTGTGTAAACATTCCTCCCATCTCCTTTTATTATCAAGATTCCTATGGTTCTTGACAAGTGCAGTTTCACACCCATCCTCTTTAGCCATCTATTTTGTGATCCATTTTCACACCTATCATCATTAATTTTGTAATAATTACAAGTACTTGCCATTTAGTTCATCATTTACATTCATATAGGTTGCATTTTCATCCTAATTTTCTTTCATCACTATCATTCATATAGGTTTCATTATTCTAAGATGTTTAGACTAATCTAGATTGGTTATTCTAAGCCTCTTAGAGTCATTTTTCATTATTATTTTAAGTTGTTTAAATTAATCTTATTTGGTTATTCTAAGCATCTTAAGATTACATGTTCATTGCATTCATCCATAACATTGATCACATAAGCATAGATACATTTTACATCCATATCATCACAAATTGCACAACAATAATATGCATACATATACATGACATCCTACATCACAAATCATTAGTCCAATAAATCATCGCATACAACATCATAATCATCCATCACATCCTATATCACAAGCATTAGGTGTAGTGCATTTCATACATGTCATCCATATCGATGTAAGCATAAATCATCATAAACACATATGCATATCATAATCATCTACATTTCATAATAAATCACATCCATCACATAAATAATACATGGTGTCGAAATGGTCATCGCATATCATGAAAATATTAAAAGTACAATGTCCATAATAATGTCAATCATCGATACATCCATACATCATAAGCATCAAATAAAATACAAGTACAAGACTCTGAATCAGATGTAATCTCTGCTGCTTTGTATTACTCATCCACCCTGGACCTGTCAAAAATCTGGTATCCTGTCATCTATCCTCTATCCTCTCTACTGTGAGCTACCCACATTTGACCTCTGTGGCGAGTCAGGCACTGGCCCTCAATGTAGGGGAGTCGCCTGATAGTCGCTATACCACCCTGTGTGTGTCCCTACTGACCGAGATGGTGCAGGAATTAGAAGCACCTATCAGACATAGCTAGCTACTCACTATGCAAAATTTGGAACTGTCTGCTGATAAGCGAACATCGAGTAGGTCGACTCCCTCATGTACTCATCTCTCTCAGCCACCTGATACTTGGCTGAATCTCACTCTGCCCTGTATCTGTATTGATATCCACATATGGATCTCCTCTCCTGTTCCCACACATTCTAAGCCAATCGCAACTGATTTATCTTTGCTTGCATCTAATCTCTCACTGTGTCCCTCTCCTCCTCCGAAGCTTGTGCCTGTGCCTCCACTGCATCTCTCTCTCTCTCTCTACAGTGTCTGTGCCTATGTCCTTGTCTCACCACTATCACCCTGCATGGCCTATACTTGAACCCATATTGTATCAATCTCCCACTGCAAGGCTTGTATCTATGCCTCTGCTACATCTCTCTCACCCTGGAGGGCCTGCACCTGTGCCTGTGTTGTGTGTGTCTCTCTCTATGCAAGGTCTCTAGCTGGGCCTCCAATGCCTCCACCTCACTAGTGTCGACCCCACATCCCCAAGTGATATCTCTACTATCTCTACCCTATACTAGAGCTCATCCCACTCCATCCTTAGCTCAATCCTCTCCCTCAGTAGCCATGTCACATATCCCCTCAACCCCTCCATATCCCTATTTGCCTACTGTTAGACCTCTACAGATACCTGGTCCGTTGATCCTCCAACATCCCACTGTCCCCCTTCCTGTAGTATGTTCACCTCTTCCTATAGTTTGTCTCGATCCCACCCCACCTCGACCAACTCCTCATGCTCTCTCTGTGCCTCTGCCTCCAGTTGAGTCACCTTTGCTCACAAACTGCCAAGCTCACCCTGCAATCTATCTCTCTCCCTCTCCTCCTCTTGTAGCTGTGAGGCATAAATGTTCAAATAGAGCTCCATAGTCCTGTGCCTCTACCTGTACTCTGGCCACCTTTTCCTGCAACTTGCTCACCTCATCCACAAACTTGCACCTCTCAGCCTCTGAATCTCTAAGTCTCTACTCTACAATTTGTAGCCTCACTTGGGCCCCTCTGAGCAATATGACAAGGTCCTCTGGTGGTGGTGGTATGTATGGTACCATGACCAATGGCTCAACCTCGGGAGCATCCACCTCCATCACATCCTCCTGTGGATCATCTCTCTCCTCCTCTACCTCTACCTCCTCCTAGCCTCTCCTCGACTGTCCTCTCCTATGCCTCACTCTCCGCGGTTGGTCCTCATCTCTCTCCTCCTCTCCTCTCCTCCTCCTAGCCCTCCTCTCTGTCCTCTCCTATGCCTCACTTCCCTCATGGTCCTCTCTATCCTCATTGACCTCCACCTCCTCTCATCCTCTCCTCCTCTCACTCTCCTAACCGGTCCTCTTTGTCCTCATCAACCTTAGCCTCCTATCCTCTCCCCTACATCTCCTCCCTCCATATACCTAGCTAACCTCATCTCATCCTCTTGGTCCCCTACAATCGGTTGCTCAGTAGTGAAGGATTTCCATATGGCATCTCCACCATGCAGAGAACCTCACTATTGTCCTTGGATCTGCTCTCCCTCCTGCCTACCTGGGTAAGGTACCTCCTGCAACTGCTCCCATTGTTGTACCACATACTCAGCATCAATCTTCTCTCCCCATGGTCTCTCTCGCATGATCCATCTAAATCGCTCATGTCTGGCAAGCATCTAGCATAAAAAAATCCTATGTGCCTCTCCTCATCATCCCTCCATCCTATGAACCTCTACATCATGTATGGCCTCCATACTATCTAATCATCCCATATATCATCTAGCCTCCTCCAATAATCCAGATCACCCCTGTGTGGATAACTTAATCTCCAGCCTGACTCCTATCCATACCACCATGCTACTACCTCTCTCTCATCTTGACTCCCTCCTACTGTAACTCCTGGTCTGGCAACACTGATGTGTTCCCAGGCCCATGCCTGTAGAAGCGTCACATGTGTAGTGTTGATTGCATCTCGATAGCACACTACGTGCATATCCTTGTATAGTTGTTCCAACACACATGATCCCCATGCAAACTCTCCATCTCACTACTCCACTATGTGTCTGACAACCTCCATGAACCTGAGACTACAAAATCAACTGCTCCTATCCGACAACAGGAGCCCACTAATCAATCCGCAGAGGTATAAGGGTAGCAGCGGAACCCCCAACCCCAAACACTTGTCCAAATCTAATACCAGCCCTTGCACGGGTAAATCCTCTTGTCTAAAAAAGACCCATAGGGTCTGATCTAGCTCTTGCCCCTTTGACCTTGTCCAGCTCACGAGGTGCCCGACTATCGGTAGCCGCAGTATCCTCCATATGTCCTCCAAGGTGATGGTCATCTCCCCTGTCAGGAGATGAAATGTCGATATCGCTAAATCCCATCACTCTATCAAAGTTGTCAACAACACTCGATGCACCCTAATAGTAGGATAATCTAGCATATGGAGTAGCCTTGCTTGTGCTAGTGCGGTGTGGTCCTCCCCATTCATCATTGTGATCATCGCCTGCAACACCTCTGAATGCCTCTCCTATGTCCTCACGCTCTCGAACCACTGCATGTACATCACACATGTCAGCCATTTCAACCATCTTCTTATTTTGTTCCCTGCCTTGGGTTGTTTTCTCGACATTTTACCATTTCCCCTCCCTTTGGGAAATTTTACCCAATTTCCCCTCCCTTTGGGAAATTTTGCCCAATTTCCCCTTTTTCCTTCGCCTTTTGGGTGAATTCACCCAACTCGAATGAATTCACCCCTGCGGCCATCGTCCTTGCCTATTTTATGGGCATCTTTTCCCTTTTCTTTCCCTCCCTTTTATCGATGAGTCTACTCGCTCAGACAGGCGAGCCTGCCTAGATGGGCGGGCTTGCCTGGCTGGTTGGCGGAGTCGCCCGCTTGGAAAATGAGCGACCCTGCCTCCGCTCCGCTCGGGCCATGGTGGCCATGCCCTTAGGTGGGCACATTTCCCATCTAAGGGGCATAATCACCCCTTTAATGGGTGGAATCGCCCTTCTACTACCCAAACCCCCTTTTTCAGGTGGACTTGCCAGGTTCAAGGGCGAATCTGCCCTTTTTTGTTGCCCTCCTGCCTTTTTCGGGCCTTTTATTTTTATTTTGGGTGAATCTTCCTCTTCCATAAGCGAATACACCCCCCTTCCTCATTGCCTCTAAATAGGCGATTCTGCCTCCAAACTTGGCGAAATTAAAATTTTGCCACCTACCCATTTCACTAATTTACCCCAATCCCAAAACCCATGTTTTTAAATTACATAAAGAATTAAAAATTATGCTTAAAATCAAAAAGAGTGTTTTGAGACTCACCTGGCATGGTACCGCGCACTTGTGGAAGCATTTTCGTACCTTGTCACCTCGGTGAATAATCGCGTCATCGTAATCCTCCAACATCCTTGCCTCTTTCCTCCTCTTTTTTCTTCTCTATCTCAACTGCTAGGTGTGCAAATGAAGAATAGTAATTCTTAAAATTACTACAAGTAACTTCCCCCCCTTTTTAAATTCTTTTTAACTAAAGGGTATTTTTCCCTTTTATTTAACCTCTTTTTGTCTCAATTAATTCCCTATCTTCCACGAGACGCCATTTACACCGTATGTCCGTTTGACTCCGTTTAAAAGCCAATCTTCATGGTTTTTCAAGATCTATCCAATGGTACCCTCCATTTCTTCATATCAAGAAGTCACCCGAGGCCCCTTTTTCTTCCCCATCCACCCTCTTGAAGGGGCATACCCTACCATTTTCCTCCATCCCTCTATGAAATTCTTTTCCTTCCGACACTGGGGAATCTCCCTTCATTCTTCCCTGATTTGACATCTTACACACCTTTTTCCGCGTAGGGGCATCTTTTTCTAGTCCATTCTTCTATCGAGTTGCCTATATTTTATTTTTCTTTGAAACATTGTTATTCTAACAGTATTTCAAAGAGGGGCAAAATGTAGACATCCAAAATTGACCACTCCCACATGGTCAAATTTGTCTCTTTCATATCCCCATCGATATTAATTAAATGATATATTTAATTAATATTTCCCCTTTTCCTAAGGTTCCTAAAGTATTTAATTTAATAATTAAATACTTTACCTTTCATCCCTTCCTCTCTAAATTAAATAAATACATCAATTTATTTAATTTAGTCATTTATCCTTTTGAATTTAAATCAATTTTAAATTCCCTTTTTTCTCTCCTTGTCACATCCTCCATAATCCTCTTCTAATATAGATTAGTTTAATTAATCCATGATTAGGATGTGCACACCTTTAATTAGGGTTAATGTCACATCCTCCAAATTTTGCAACTTGCCTGTAATATGTCATTAGTCCTCTTAATCACTTGTTTGCACAACCTTAATATAATCCTCTTTCCATTTTTAACATTTTCTCCAAGTCAACCTCCATCATTAATTTTTCCATTTGGCCAAAACCCTCTTCCCCATGTGAATTTAAAATTCACTTTTATTCCTCCAAAGATCTCCTCTTGGACCCCATGTGGATCATTGAGATGTCACATCTCCCACATGGGGTCAAGAACCTACTTTATGAGGACCTTATCTTATCCACAAGGTACTTCCAATCATGTGAATTAAAAATTCACATTTATTACTCTACAATTTTTCTCTTTTCCATGATGATGTGTGAGGAATTCTAAAATTTCTCACATGTCAACATCCTTCCCACATGGGGACAAGAACTCCCTTTTTGAGGAACTCTTCCCCTAATCCCAAGGTATTTGCAAGTACCTCCACCTCACATGTCCTCTCTCCACCTCACATGTCTTTTTTCCACCTCATTTTCCACATGGCAAGATGTGAGGGCTTGTGAGTCCTGAGCTCACCACATGCCTCCATCTTGACCATGTTGGCTAGATCCTAGCCATTTAAATCTCTAGAGACTCTTCCCCTAAAATAGAGGATTTGGTCTCATTTTCTCATTCAACACATTCATTCATGCATTCACAATTACAAGCAATCTCAAGCACTTACATTCAAGCCCATCCTCCATTGTTGCACTTGAAATATTTCATTGCATTCATCTCTTACATCTATCAAAATACCCACATCCATTGTTGCATTCTCCATCCAATCTACATCACTTTTCATATAATTTTATCCTATTTGTCATCAAAGAGCACATGTCTAATCTACATCAAAGGGCCAACCAAAGGATCAACTTGAGCAAGGTATATATTTTGTTTCATCTTTCTTTTGTTCAAGTTTGACTAGGCTTATCTTAAGGTGGTTTTTTGTGTTCTTCTCCTTTGCATTTAGTTCATTTTTTGCATTATTTAGGGTTAGAAAAACACCGCACACAGAAACTATGAGGACTTTTGAAATTTAAAGAAAGAGGTTGATTTGAATGAAGGTAACTAGTTTCCAATGTAAAATTTGATAAGAATACTTGATCCAATGCAAGGTGCTCCAAACCAACTTTTCAATACTTTTTGAATTTCAAAAGATTCAATTGTCGCACACAAAATTCAACAAAAATCCTTAGAAAATAATAATAGCTCATATCAGGGGTTAGATGTAGGTTAGATATGTAAAATATATTAGAAATTCATATATTTATAGAACATCAATCAATCAAAATTAAATTTTAATTTCTCATTGTCCACTGATTAGATGTGTAGTAAATTAGATCAAATGCCCAACATTTTGAATCATAAGCACAACAAATTAGATCAGATGCACATCAAAATCTCTATACAATTTTGTGATAGTCAAAATAGTGTTGATTCATGAGCATATCATTGATTATTATTGTTGATTGCATTCTAGATCTAGTCATCCTTCATCAACTCATTAAAATTAAATTAAATTACTCTAACCATCTCATTTCTATTTCATTTAAAATTTCAACTCTTTATTTATATTTAATTACTATTTATTTTATATCAATTTATTAAACTGAAATAAATATAAAATTATTCTATTTTCCTACAAATACATATCCAAAAGTTTTATATAATTATTTATTAAATTAAATTTTATATTATAATTTATAATTAAAAATCATATAATTTGAAAATGCATATTCTAATCTTCTATTTAATTAAACTGTAAAAAATTGTAGGTCTAAAAATTCATTGATGCCTCAAAAGAAAAAAATTATATTCTTACTCTATATAGATTAAACACTTTAAAAAATAAATTCCTAAGACCTAATCATAGAAGGCAATCTAACCAATATTTGAATAGGTTAAAACTTCATTAATTGGGCTTCTTATATTTATAGTATTTTTTATAGATTGATAGTTAAAGCATTCTCATAAAAATAATTATCTATCAAACATTAAATAATGTTTTACAATTTTAGTTTGATAACAAGTTTAGTCTTATGGATGATGAAAACGTGAATTACAAAATGCAGTGAAACTGTAAACTCAAATTTTCACAATTATGCAATGAAGGTCAAGATCTTGGCTCAAAATATTGAATTTAGATAACAAGAAAAGTCATCATAGCTAAGATATTGATTTTCTCTATTGTCGGTTGCTCTTCAAAGTAAAAATCTATAAAAGAACAATAATGATATGATGCAATGATAATGATAATGATAAAATGCTAAAAATAAATAATATGTATGCTTGACAATGATAATGATAAATACTTGCTTGATAATGCTTGATAATGTTTGAGTGGTAAAAGTGATATAAGTGATTTTGATAATAGTAGTGTTAGGATGTTTATGAAATGGAAGCTTCTTATTTATATGTTTCACTTGATGTTTGATCAATGGTGGAGATTAATTTCAAAGATCAATGGATAGGAAAATTTGAGAGAGGGAAGGACCCAAATTTGAATTTTGAAGGACGAAAGTTAAAAGAATTAAATAAATAGATTTATTAATTCAAAATGATAGTTGGAGAAATAAATAAATATTTATTTATTTATTTTAGAATAAAATAATTAATTTAAATAAATTATTTTAATTTATTTAAAAGACGAGTGTTAGATTAATTAAATATTTTTTTAAAAAATTAATTATAAAGAAAAATATTTAATTTGAAATTGAATTTAATTAATGTTGTAGGGAAAATGATAAGTGATGAAATAATTAAATAATTAAATATTATTTAATTAATATGGATATGCTAAAAAAGATTAAGATAATTAAATAATTAAAAATAATTTATTATTATGGATGAAAAGAGGAAACATTAACTTAATTAAATAATAATTATTTTTTAATCAATTATAGATAGAAGAAATGATAAAGATGATGATAAATGATAAGATGAAAATGCATTAACCAATTATAGATCTCTACTTTTTGACCCTCTTTGAGGCAATGCATTTTATAGCTTTGTTTCAAAGAAAATATGATGGTGATATGTCTCAATGTGCCCCCTCAAGAGATCGGCCAAAGAAAAAAATATCCTAGTCAAACTCACAATAAGAAAGTTAGGCTAGGATGGGATAGGAGGGAACTGAAGAAGGCTAGAAAAAGACAATAAGGTAGGAAAAATCAAGCTAAAAGGGATTAGGGATGCAAACCTAGGGCTAGAAAGGCTACAAATAGGGTTGGGAAGGCCAAAAGGACTCATTTGCACTCTCACACACCTAGAGATCTAAAGCCTCTAGAGCACTAAAAAATAGAGCAACAAACAAGATGGTAGGCATTCTGAGGGCTACACATCAAGTAGAGCGAGTCTGAGAATTCAAATGACCAATCGACACAAGACCAATAATGAGTATTAATCATTGTATGCTTGATGAATATTTCTAGGAGCATTAATGAAGAGTAGAACTAAGATAAACCAAAAGAGGCCTTTTGGGCCAATGTTGTACTTATGGCACGATGTGACACAATTGGAGAAAAACACTCTACAAATGGCTTGATATTACACATTTGGAATAAAACATGGTGCAAATGGCTTGCAAAAAAAATGGTCCAAACCATTGTATAATTGGATGCTAAAGTTGTACATCTGGTAATAAAACACAATTGGATGGAAACGCAATGCCTTTGGCTATAAATTTAGTGAATTTGGTAGAGCTATGAAAATTCAAAGCATTATGACACAAATGGAACATAGTTGCATAATTGGGAAAATTACGCAACTAGAAAGGATTGCAATGCTAATAACAAAAAATACAACAAAATTGATAGAATTGTGAAAATAGATGAAAATGCAACATAATTGGAAAAAACCCATGCAATTGGCTAAGATTAGACTAGAGGTCTAAAAGGAATGTAAAATTTGATTTTTATTATTATGGAACAACTAATGATGTGTAAGTAATAGATATAGGATGAGGGCGAGTGACTATAGTCATGAGAGACATCCCATGACAATGCAATTGGCACCCCAACTTACAAATATGGAGCCTTTTCTAGGAGCGATGGGGATATGACATGTAGCCCACATGCCAAAGGTCAAGGCTCATAGAGCCATGATGATTGCATTGGTTGAAAGATGGCATAGAGAAAAGATTTCCTTCATGCTTCCTACTAGGGAGGCTACTATCACACTAGAAGATGTTTGGAGGATACTCTAAATACTGATCCAAGGAGAAAGAGTGACCTATGACATAGATCATAGAGAGAGTGCCTTGAGCCAAGCTTTCATGACAGATTCCCTAGGGATAGAGGATGGAGAGATGGATCTTCATTTGGTGATGGGTCACTTTGGACCACTTTCATTAGTGGTGGTGGAGATTATCAATGGGGTTTTAGTACTAGATAGTTGATCTTGAGGCTTTTCTACTAGTTGGGGAGAGTCTTGCAGAGGATGATGGAGGGAGTGGTCTATGCATGGGGACCATGCATCTTGTCACACCTATACCACGATATGCACTAAGTTGTACATAGATATGAGGAGAGCTTGGCATATGGGGTTACATTGCTTCACATCTACACATGGGACATATGGAAGTGACTAGTCTAGTCACCTACAAGGTTAGGGGAGCTAGGCTACCCTATGTACATATGTACACATGTATGACAACATACAGGTGGCTTAGAGACATGTGGTATTGGAGACACATGATTGATGACATTGATAGCTTCATATGGAGACCATGAAGGTATTGTGAGACATGGGATGAGGATGTGGAGAAACTCCCATATTGTAGACAACTCATATATTTGATCCGAAGGACTGACCATATTATAGAGAGATACATGCTTGAGTAGGTGAGACAACATTTTGGACAAAGAGAAGATGTACCAATTGGAGAGCAAGTGTTCATGAGGACATAAAGGGAGGTGATTAACTAGGGGTTGATGATCACAACATACATGATTGTAGTAGAGCTAGATGCACATACCTCGGTGGCCTACGATATCAAAGTAGACATTGTTGATGCAGGGACCACAACAAAGTATGAAACTTGGTGGGTGCAACACAAGCTAGTCAAATTAACAGGGCTTAGATAGAGAGTGGGACAACCGCCTATGGGAGGAGACAAAGGTAGGAGATTCAAACAAAGGCAAGCAAAACTAGTTGTAGGGGTAGGAGGAGAGCAACAATGAAAAGACAAAGATGATGGATGGGGGCCTGAGAGATGGAGACCAGGTATGGGGAGAGTATCTAGTGGGGGACCAAAAGCTACCATAGGTACAAGGATAGGTGCATTCACACACATAGGAGAGAGGAGGAGAGGGAGATGACACCCAGGTGTAGATGGATACTACACAATCAAAGAGGGATAAGGCCCATAGATAGCTACAAAGAGCTATAGGAGACAAAGATTGAGACAAGGTAGAGAGGGATAGCCTACAAAAATAAGCTATACAGGTGAAAATAGAGAGGGATGTGATATGAGCATAGCTATCCTATGTCATGGGAGAGAGAGAGACAAAGAGCAAGGAGGTAGCACATTGAGGTGTTGCTAATATAGGTGATAACAAAGTGAGATATAAAGAGAGCTCATAGACTACAGGATGAGGAAAGTGTAGGGATACTTGCACATCAAGTTATGACCAAAGTTAGAATGATAAAAAATGAGGCCACCTACTACCAAAATCTCTATGAGAGAGGTGCCTATGGTGATGTAGAATCCACCCTACTCCTTGTGGATGCAGAGCTAGAGCCAATTAAGAGGGGATAGGTTAGAATGATTGAGGAATGTGGGGAGAATGGGGCCAATGACACCATAACCACCACCAAGAACAAGAGGGGTTGGAGAATATACAACCCAGTTTGGAGGAGAGAGCTCAGGATAGGGCTTACATACCTTATACATATGTATATTATTCTTTGATTCTTATATATATTATCATTGATGGCGTAGATACAATGCTTACATGCTATTGTATAGTTATATTTATATTCATATGGCTAATGCATCCCATGTATAGAAATTTATATTATATGAAGATGCATATATGATATTGATGACATTGATGATGAACACTATATTATATGCTTATACTTTGATTTATGCGATGCTTATATGATCCATGATGATGAAATTTTTCACTTTAAGTTATTACGATTATGGGGTGATTATTTATGGCAAGAATATTATGATTATACATGTATATATATGATGGATGAATGTTATGATTTATGAGATATGAGAATGATTTGATTATGATTTATGATATATAATTATGATGCACATGTTAACACTTGTGAATTCAGAATATGTAGCAAAATCAATCTCCATCAAGGATCCAATATCACAATGAAGCCTATAAAGAGAAGATACAACTAAAAAGGACTTGAAATGTGAAAAGAAAGCCAAAAAGGAAATAAGATTCATTATTAATTTAAGGAGGAACCTCATAAAGTGGAAATTGCTTGTGATTTACATAACTTGCATAGACACAACACACAATGAAAAGATAGAAAATTATTTCTAAACCCAAGCTACTCTAATCACATTAATATATAGGCCTTCATCAAGTAAATGGGAGACAAAATAAATTCAAAATACCCAATGAAATACACTCATGCCATGGCCCAAGCTACTCTAAGCATATTAAGATAGTATCATCAAGAAAATGGGTTACAAAAGCTAAAATAAAGGGAGAAAAATAAAAGTAACTAAGAAATGAAATCAATAGCCGATACATCTCTTTCCAAAAGATAAGCTTAGTTTTGATATATAGTGTTCATTGTAGGAAGGATGCATCCTATAGGACCTTAGCTTTTCTTTGACAATATCCATTGTAGGAAAGATATTTCTAATAGGACATGAAAATTATTTTGATATTGATAACAAAAAATAGGAAACAAGTTATTCAAGACAAATATTTTTCTCAACGGATGAATTCTTTTCTCGTGATTTTCATTAAAGCTCAATGTTTTCAGATTTTCACATAATCTAAAGATACAAGAATCCAACCCAAAACCTAGGTAAAGACAAAAAGGTTCTCCTAGCTAGGAAATGAAAACTGACATGGATATAAGACATGATAGGATAACCAAATGGAAATAATGGATATAGACAACTAAGACATGGTGGACAAGGAAAATGACATACAAATGCTTAATGATAGGAAAATGCAATGCAAGATAAATGATAATAAAAATGGAATGAAAATTAAATAATGAAACTAATATGTACAAAATACTAGGATACCTCGAGGGTCATGCATAAAACTTCTTAAGATGAATGTTGTTAATAGGTTCTTCTAAAGGCTCCCATTCACATGTAGCAAGTCCATAAGCTCCAGAACCATAGTTTTCTATGATGATAAAAGGTCCCAACCAATTAGGTTCAAACTTTCCTTTATTGTATCTATCTTATTGATCATTTTGATTCTCTTTTAGGACCATGTCCCAAATTTCAAACCTTCAAATTTTTATCTCTTTTTTATAGCTATGATGAAGGAAATTTTGATAAGCTTCTAAGTGATTTAATGAACTAAAATGTCTTTCATCCAATAACTCAAGCTCATGCAATCTAGATATTTGATACTCTTCTTCATTAGTGACATGCTTCAAATATTCCCTTAAGGAGGGGAGCTCAACCTTAATAGGAAAAATGGCTTCAACTCCAAAGACTAGGGAATATGGAATAGCTCTAGTAGATGTGTGGATACTAGTGCAATGAGCCCATAAAGAAAGATTAAGTTGTAAATTCTAGTCACAACCAGCTTCATTGACCATTTTCTTAAGGATGTTCAATATAGTTTTTTTTGAGACCTCAACTTTACCATTACCTTATGGTTAATAGGGAGTGGGAAAATGATGCTATATATGGAATTGGTAGCAAAGATCATGAACATCTTAATTTTTGAAAGGTTTTCCATTTTTTGTAATGATAGCATGAGGAATACCATAGCAAAAAATGATATAGTTTATGATAAAATTATCTATTTTCTTTTTGATAATATTGAATAATGGAATGGTTTCAACCCAATTCATGAAATATTTAGTGGTGGTGATAATGAATTTATGGCCATTGGATGAAGCGAATGGATTTTTCCTATGAGATCAAGTCTCCATTATGAAAAAGGCTAAGGAGTAGTTATTAGTTGTAACTCCTAGGCAGGTGCATGACTCAAGTCTCCATATAGTTTACATTGACAAAATTTCTTAGCAAATTGTTAAGCATCTTGTTCCATTATGGGCCAATTAGCCTATTCTTAATAAATTTTTGAAAAGAGTAGGTCTATTCGAGTGATTCCCATAAACACCTTCATGGACCTCATGTAAGGTATTTTTAGCATCTTTCGAGTCTAGACATCTAAGAGGGCACCATCAAGACTCCTTTGATATAGGGTATCACCAAGGATGAAAAAATGAGAAGACTGGAAAATAAATGTTTTCTTTTGAGAACTAGATAATTTAGTTGGGAGGGTACTACCATGTAGATAGGTGTAAACATAATGATACCAAGGGGAATTAGGACCAACAAATTCACACACTAGTTTAGATTCAAGAACATCAAAAGCTAGAATTAAAATTTTCTCTACCAATAACTCACAATAATGAGTATTATGAGGCATGCTCAAGAGAGATCCAATAGTAGCCATAGCATCTGCATCTTTTTTATTTAACCTTGGGATTTTCTCAAATATGATAGTTGAAAAATATTATTTAAAAAATTCTACCATCCTCTTTTAGGGGATATTTTTATCATCCTTTGTTTGATAATCATCATTTACTTGTCTTATAACTAGTTGTGAATATCCATAAACTTGAAGTTCCTTTATTTTCCATTGGATTTCCACTCAAAGACTAGTGACTAAAGCTCCATATTATGCAATATTTATTGTGCAAGGGAAAGAAAGTATATATGGTTTTGGGATACAATCACCTTCTGAAGTGATAAAAATAATTCTAACTCTAGATCCATGTTGAGTATGAGAGCCATCAAAATATAATTTCCACAAGCATGAAGAGATAATGTTAAAAATTGTCTCATTTGAAAATTCTAAAATAAGGGGATGTTCCACATCTAAAGGTGTATCTTCCAATTGATCTACAATGATCTGTACTTTGATATCCTTATGATCCACATACTCACTATAAAATTCACTTAGGATCATGACCCACTTTTCCATACGACCAGTTAGAGTAGCCTTAGATAAAAGATACTTTAAAGGGTCCACCTTAGAGATAAACTTTTTTTGATGATTAAGTGTGTAATGTATCAAAATTTGTGATGCAAAGATAATAGCTAGGCATTTCATTTCTATTGGAGTGTAATTAAGCTCATATCCAACCAATGTATGATTAATATAATAGATAGCTCTATCTTTTCCATTTTTAGCATGTTGTACAAGGAGAGCACCTAATGCAACTAAAGTACATCCAAGATATATAATAACAAATTTTTTCTGTTCAATAGGTGGCATCAACAATAGAGATGAAGCCATATAATAATTTAATTGTTGGAAGGATTTTTACACACACAAGACAACTAAGAGCAGGGGGTTAATTAGTTGTTCATTAAAATTATCAAACCCTCATTAATCCTTAAACCCTTATTAAGAATCAACAAAAAGTAAACATATGAAACACAAACACATCAATAACCATACACAATAGAACACCATATTTACATAGAAAACCATAATTATGGAAAAAACATGGTGAGGATTAACTCACACATATATGAATAACAACACATAATATAATAGGCTCATTGCTAGAAGGGCTCACTGCCCAAAAGAGAAGAATGGTTCACTACTAAGGGCCCACTACCAAAAGGGCTCACTATATGGAAGAAAGAAGAATATTAAAATGAGATTAACTACCTCATAGCAATAGGAAGATCCACCACAACAACTCTACACCATCCGCAACCTTCGGCACACTGCCTCCAACAACTTCATGTTCACTGAAAATGTAGACACCTTCTACTCATTGCATCTAGTAGCCTTAGGAGTTTAAGCTCGCACTCAAATCACCAAACTTGATCAAATTTGCATCTCACTATGCATCTTGCAACACACCACACATATCCAATAATTAATGTTGCTTATATATCCTCCATGATGTCCAACAACCTTGTTTAGGTTGGCCTTAATGAAACACATACATGTCAAATGTGCAACCAACAAGTAGCTCAACACCAAACACTTATGTGGTGGAAAGAAGTGAAGGAATACCACACAAAGGGTTAACTAGGACCCAAATCTACATCGACACACTTCACCATGCTTACACAAACCATGAAGCACATCCATAAGTAACGTTAACACGACAAGTCAACCAAACTTGTATTAATGCTACCAAATAATCAATTCAATCTTCACTAGGTGTAAAACAACATGTGGACCACAAAGAAACATTGCAAAACATATAAAAATATTCAAACACCATTGGAATATTCTACAACACTGTCACAACCACCTGCAACCAAGAATACTTAACATCCTATGCAACCAACCACACTGCCACAAACATACAACTGACTAACCAACCTTGTGGAACACTTGAACACACAACACTCCAAGGGAAGGTAGATACAAAAAATATTAGCATGTTCCCAAATCTACAGGACAAGAAACCTCAACATGGAGAAATGTAGAGCAATTTCATTTCTCCTTGGCAACCTTCTTCATAGGAAAACATACTATCAAACACTACTTCTGCAACCACATGATCCAAAACCTAAAACTCTAGATATAACACCTTTGAGCAACTTTGATCACCTGATAAAAACTACATAAGCTCATCTTCAACCATGAAGAAATGTGGAGCATAACAAAAAACACAAATTTGTCACCTTGTATACTCTCTTATTCAAATTTTCTCAAAAGCACTTGGAAACTAGGTGAACTACCTGCATCAATAGCATCACAAACATCTTCTCACCATAACCACACTGTGCAACACCAAAAAATACACCATCTACAATAATTTCTCATCACCACACTAGAGGTTGACATAGTTTGACATCAATGACAACACAAATCTCTAACAATCTCCCCCTTTTTCATTGATGGAAACAAAAGATCTAAAAAACCATCAACAACAAAAGCAATCCTGCAATGGCGACACCAACTCACAAAAGAAACCCTGCATCAAGCAGTAACCAAGCAACTCTCCCCCTTTGATATCAATTATTTCCTTGATTTTTAGAATTCACTCTCTCTATTTTTCAGACTTCTCCCCCCTTTGAAATCAATGAAAAAGGACAACACTTGTAAGCTTCACTTCATAAATCATTTGCAAACTAATTTCTCTCCTATTAACTTTCTCTCTACTACTCTCTCCCCCTTAGGGGCACAAAATATGGTCCCCCTGAATACACCAACCAAAGAAACCACTACATATTCCCCCTCAGAGGTAGCCTTCATTAGTCTAGGACCAAGAATAAATCTTGAATAAATCTCTTGGACAAATGCACCAACTTATGTATCTAGCTAAAAGAAGGAGAGATAATAACCCCAAGATTTTTTCTAGAGATACTCAAATGAATCTTTTGGAAGAGCCTTTGTGAAAATTTCTACTAATTGATCCTTTGTATGCACATATTCCAACTTCACTTCATTCTCTATAACTTTCTCTCTTAGAAAATGATACCAAATAGATATATGTTTTGTCCTTGAATGCATTACTAGATTTTTTTAAATGTTGATAGAACTTGTATTATCACACAATATGGGAATAGGTTCCACATATGATAATATGATATCTTTTAATGTTTGCTTCATCCACAACAAGTTTGTGTGCAACAAGATGCTATTGCAATGTATTTTTCCTCTATAGTAGATAATGACACCGAATCTTGCTTCTTAATCAACCAAGAAGGAAAGCACCTCCACTTGTACTTCTTCTATCATCTATACATTCTACCTAATCTGCATCTATATAAGCACTCAAAGAGAAATCAACATCCCTAAGATACCATAGACCAAAGTATGGAGTGTCATTCAAATATCTGAATATCCTTTTTACTGCTGCCACATGTGATTCTCTAGGGTCTTCTTGAAATATTTCCACAAGAAAATTTGCATGCATGATATGTGGTCTAGTAGTAGTTAGGTATAATAGTCCACCAATCATTGATCTATACTTTCTCTAATCTATCTTAGGAGATTCATCATTTTTTCTCAACTTACAACCAATATTGTTGGTGTAATTAATTATTTAATTACACTAGCATAAGTTTAACTTAGGCCTTTTATTTAATTAATTAATTCCTAGGTTGCATTATTAGGAAAATAATTAATAATGGGGTCATCCCCCTTTCCAGTTATTTAGGAGATAAGATTCCTTCTAGAATATCATCTAGAACTTATCTCAATCAGTTCATCATTCCCTAGGTAGTTAGTTAGGGTTTACATGTTGTCACATGTTGTTAGATCAAGACACATGGCAACATCATAATGCATCTTGTATCTCACTCTTGCCTATATATTCAAGGCATTTGTACATTTGTAATTATATTCTAGATAGATCAGATAATCTCTATTTGCATGCTCAAGTTGCAACACTTTCTGTGTGGGAAAATTTCTTCTTGGAAAAGGTCCTCTTGAAGGTTGCAGCTTTATAGGGACATTGTGCATCCATTATTTCAACATGGTATCAGAGCTTGTCCATTGAAGATTCATCTTAGGATCAATAAAGTTGGGCTAGAGAGATTCATTAAAGGCTTGAAGGTTTTCATTGCAAGCTACTTGGATCCACTTAGGAACCAAGCTGATTTCTTGAGCAAATTGAGTCCAATTTGACCTCACCATTGTCTTTAGAAGGCCTCGAAACCCTAGGATTGCCTATTCATTCATCAAAATCAGATACATCAACCTGGGAGCCATCAAAGGTATTTTAGGGTTTGAAAAATCAAATCTTATGATCTGTACAATTTGTAGTAAAAAAAGCTCCTTGTCAGTTGTCCTCTACGACAATTTTTTTTTATATCTATAGGCTTTTTTTTCAAAAAATTGGGCTCAATTTTATATAGTTTTGGCAAAAATTAAAAAAATCAAGGGGCAACTGCTATTTTAATTACTGGTTGACATATTATAGGGTTTGATAATTTTATCAACGACATAAACAAATATTTTCTATCAACATTGTGGAAAGGTTTTTTCTATAGATTCTATAATAATTATCACACTTATTTATTTTTACATTGTTGGAAAAATATATATTGTGAAAATATTTTGATTTTTAATTGCTAAGAAGCAATATTAAAAATAAAATAAAACAAAGTTTTGTCAGCTCATCATATTCAAGTTTGTAGGGGGAAGTACTTCTGTCAGCCCACTTGGAGGGCTTGTCAAATCATCGGCCCCGCCATTGTTGTGACTGGTTAGCTCTATCTTCGGCCACCGACTTCCTCCATGCTGACCATCCATTCTTTGTTGTTGGCTGCAAGTTTTCCAATCACCACCGGCTCTCTACCGGCTCTCACCGATTGTGCCAAAGCCCCCGCCATTGGTCATCTTGGGAACCAAGGGTTCCGCTATAGGAGTAGAGCCACTGTTGCACCTGGTTGTGCCTCCCCATTCGCAACTCATCAACTACTCTGATGTTGCCCGATTCGGCAACACTTTTTTTTAAATTGTCAATGCAACCCCTAGTCATATTATCGACTAGGGGCTACCTTTTTTTAAGCCCAATTGCTAAAATTTTTACACCTAATTAGCCTGTAGGCCTTCATAGGGCAGATTGTTTCAAATCACCATATCTTTTCACCAAGATTTGAAAATTAGAAAACAAGATACCATCCAAAAGAGGATTCAAAGTACTATCTAGTGGTGCTATCTATTTTGTAGGATTTTGATTCTATAAAATTCTACATTCAACTAAATTCAACCCTCCATTTTGGACTCAAAAGTCAATATCTTCTCATTAGATTATCAAAATTCGGTGATTCCAGCGGCATTCAGAAGATATTTCAGATCTTTTTTCATCAATCTAGTCACTTTTTTTAGTTTAAACCCCAAGTATCTTTTACTAGATTTTTGTAATTTGTTCCATTTTCTTGATTCCTTGGACATCCTGAAGATTGAAGAAGAATTTTTTGATTTGGGAGGCATCTTTTTAGTTGTACATCATATTTAGAAGTTTCTATTTGCCGTTGAAGGTCAATATCTTTGTTATATTGGAGATTTTTTATAATTTGTTATGGGGTTTTCAATTCATCCTTCACTAATCATGTTGGGAAAGGGAAACTATCGACAATGGAGGGATTGCATCATCAATCATCTTCAATCACTTCAATTGTTTCCACATTTGTATGGTTTTGTTCCCCCTCCTAATAATTGTATCCAAAAATTTGATTGGAATTATCAAAGGTATGATGTTCTAAGGGTATTGCAATGCATGTTGTTGATGGTGTTTTGAAAGCTATTGATAATTGTAACTATCCTCACATTATTTGGGTTAGGATTTGGGAGCTATATGAAGATACTAATACTCCACCATTCGTCGATGATCATGTTTCAGAATGCCATTTGCCTCTTCATTCTTCAGATTAGGTACCCCATAATGATATTTCCATGTAAGAGATTGATTTCCTTGAATATTTTGAAGAGGTTGACAAGGTTTCTTCAAATGTTCCTTCTTCTCCATCATAGACTATTGATATACCTTCACATTTAGTGATTCCTTGTCCAGAGTCATTGATTGAGGCTTCCATCATTCATCAAGACACATTCAGTTTTCCAGGCTTGGCATCATAGGATGGCTTTACTTCAGGCATTGCTAACTTGGCTACTTCTACAAGTTTGGAAGATATTCTTGAGGGGATATCTCTCCTCTATTTAGATTCCAATTTGGATAGTTTTCACGAGTCTCCACATTCCTTTGTATCAAACTTGATTGGGGATCCTGAGACTACCTTGGAGGCACTTGTTTTCTCTTCATAGATTTTATATATCAGACTTCTTCCCTCCCATTTTATTATGGAGTTGGAGTTTCTTCAACATCTACCATTGGGTTTGCTTCTTCCTAGTGGGAGACATGTGGTTTGGACACCTTTGTTGCTTCAAACTTCATTTAGTGGTTTTGAGGACACTTCATTTAGGGGAAAAATATAGTCTCCATCTATTCCTTCAATGGAAGGATCACTGTATTGAATTCTTTGGATCTTGTTCAACATCATTTTCTGCATAGTCCTATTTTGTCACCTTCTTCATTGATTGGGCATGTACCTGAGTTGATTGTGGCATCTTCATCTTCAGTAACAAAGGAGACATATGAGTAGTTTTCAAAGACATATTCATCATTCATATTCATCCTACCTTCTTTCAATTCCTATCTAGAGTGGGAAGCAACCCTACATTTCTACTTGGTTTTGCTTCTTCCTAAAGGGAGACAAGTTGTTTGTCGACATTGGATCATGTTTTGTCTACAAACACTTACCATTTTTGTAGGTGATCACATATTTTGGGGGGGGGGGGGCTATATAGTCTCTCTATTTCCATCCTATGGGGGGCTATTGATTGTATTGTATCCATGTGATGGATGGTGTACTTTAGGGGTATCATGGATTTCTCCATCCTTCCTCACTTATCTGCATTTCATCTCCTTTTTGGAGAGGGGTTTTCTTCCCATTGGGTTTTCCCCTTTTCTTCATTTGTGGGAGATTAGTTGAATTTCATATCATCCATCATTGCATAATCATTTCATTTTTTCATTTCCTCCCTAAGTTGCACTTTTTGGGGTGTTGGTGTAATTAATTATTTAATTACACTAGCATAAGTTTAACTTAGGCCTTTTATTTAATTAATTAAGTCCTAGGTTGCATTATTAGGAAAATCATTAATAATGGGGTCATCCCCCTTTCCATGTATTTAGGAGATAAGA
The DNA here is from genome assembly GCA_007258455.2 of Sequoia sempervirens. Taxonomy (NCBI): domain Eukaryota; kingdom Viridiplantae; phylum Streptophyta; class Pinopsida; order Cupressales; family Cupressaceae; genus Sequoia; species Sequoia sempervirens. The sequence goes on from VDFB02058242.1 coordinate 537,339,229, forward strand.
TTCCTTCTAGAATATCAGATGAACTTATCTCAATAAGTTCATCATTCCCTAGGTAGTTAGTTAGGGTTTACATGTTATCACATGTTGTTAAATCAAGACACATGGCAACATCATAATGCATCTTGTATCTCACTCTTTCCTATATATTCAAGTCATTTGTACATTTGTAATTATATTATAGATTAATCAGATAATCTCTATTTGCATGCTCAAGTTGCAACACTTTCTATGTGGGAGAATTTCTTCTTGGAAAAGGTCCTCTTGAAGGATACAATTTCATAGGGACATTGTGCATCCATTATTTCAACAAGTACATACTGGTTTGGAGTCCATTCCAAAATTATTTAACATTTCCTTGACATACTTTCATTGTGAGATGAATATACCTTTATTAGATTAACTCATTTGTAGCCCAAACAAGAAATTCATCTCCCCAAACATAGACATCTCAAACTCATCCTGCATTTCCTCTACAAACTTCTTACACATTGCTTCATTTCCTCTAATATTATATCATCAACACACACAACCACAATCAAGATTTTATCTATCTCAACCTTGAAGTAAAGATTGTTTTTTGTGGTACCCTTTTTGAATACTCGCTACAACAGTACTTATCCAATCTTGTATACCAAGCTATAGGATCATGTTTGAGTCCATATAATTTTTTCTTCAACTTGTAAAGCATATCAAAATATTTTAATAACTGAAAAAATTCCAGTTGTTCAATGTATACCTCTTCTTAGATAACTCTCCATTCAAAAATGTAGACTTGACATCCATTTGATACACCTTGAAGTATTTGTGCTGCAAAAGCCAAGAACATCCTAATGGATTCAATTCTTTTCACCGGAGCAAAAGTCTCTTCAAAATCTATTCCTTCAACTTGTGAGTAGCCTTTATACACAAGTCTAGCCTTATTTTTGATAACTTTTCCATTCTCATTCAACTTGTTCCTGAAAACCCATTTAGTTCCCATCACATTATTGTTTTTTGGTCATGGGATTAGTTCCCATATCTAATTCTTCTCAATTTTCCTCAATTCTTCTTCCATAGCTTTGATCCAAATCTCATCCTTGCATGCTTCAATTACATTTTAGGTTCTACCTCAAAAATTAAACAAAATTTTACATGTTCCTCTATCATAGGAGCTCTTCTTCACATCAACACACCTTTGCTCTTATCTCCAATGATTTTATCTTCAGAATGATTCTTCTGCACATATTTAGGAGTCTTAGGATTATTTTTCGAAGCTTCTTCCTCTTCCACTATCATCTCTTTTTCTTTCTCTTCTTCTTCTTCTCCTCTGTAAGAGGGTTCATTAGATTCATATCATTTTATCAACACTAATCTTTGATATGATTCTTCATCCACTTTGACACTTGCACTTTCAACAATCTTCTTTAGCATTTTTTTATAGCACCAATATGCCTTGGCTTTGTAGAATATCCAAGGAATATTCCTTCATTTGATCTTGCATCAAACTTTCCTAAGTTCTCTTCATCTCTCCTACTATAACATTTTCTTCCAAACACTTTGAAATATTTCACACTAGGAGGTTTTCCATACCATAGCTCATAGGGAGTCTTTGAACTATTCACTCTTGCTTGTCCTCTATTAAGAATGTACATTGTAGTATGAATTGCTTCTTTCCAATAGACTTCTGATATATTTTCTTCCTTCATCATCATTCTCGATGCTTCTTGAACTATCCTAGTCTTCCTGTCCATGACTCTATTTTGTTGAGGAGTCCTAGGAGCTGATAAATGCCTCTTTACCCCATGATCTTCACAAAAACTCTTAAACTCATTGGAGGTGAACTCACCACCTCTATCAGATCTCAAACATTTGATTTTCAAATCTGTTTCATTCCCAACCATAGACTTAAATTCCTTGAACTTATCTAGAGCTTTTAATTTTTCTTTGAGAAATGTTACCCAAGTCATTCTAGAATAATCAACTATCAATGACATGAAATACCTATCACCTTGAGAGATTCTTGTTTTGGTAGGTCCACATAGGTCTATATGCACCAACTTTAGAGGTCCTACAGTAGAATATTCTTTAGTTTTGAACCTCTTAATTGTTTGATTTCTAAACTAACATTCCTTGCAAAGTTCATTGATAGGCTTTGTAATCATTGGAAAATCTCTCACAACTTTAGTAGAGTTGATCTTCACTAGGCTATCAAAATTGATGTGACCCATTCTTCTATGCCATAACCAACTTTCATTGATTTGAGATATAAAGCACTTAACACCACCACCTTTGAGTTGATAAACATTTCCTTATGTACTTGTTCCTACTACAACCAATGTTCTAGAACTCCCTTTTCTTATTTCACAACCATCATTCTAAAACACTAGATTGTATCATTTGCTACACATTTGTCCTACAATAGGAAGATTATGATGTAGACTCTTGACATAAAGAACATCATCTATTTTATGCTTTCCATCAAAACTAATTGAACCTTTTCCAAAAATCTTAATTGATGTATCATCACCAAACTTAACAAGACCACCATCATACTTTTCAAGCTTAACAAATTTACTCTTATCACCTATCATATGATTTGAGGATCCAATATCAATTATCCAGTAGTTTATCTCCTCTCTTGCATGAAAAGTAGACAACATAATTCCCTCAATACTATGACTTGTTTCCAGAGCAATTTCCTTCTTACATTTTTTAGGGTTAGAAGAATTAGTTCCAAAATTTAAATCCATGAAAAAGCATTCATCACTTCCATCATTCAAATAGTTTGATTCCTCATCATCAGATACACCACTATCTTCTTTAACATAATTAATTTTCTTGATAGATTTACCTTTATGATCATTATGTTTGTCATTTTCAACTTTGATTAGATTTTATAAGCATAATGACCTACCTTTCCATAATTGAAACACTTAAAGGGTAAATTAGCTTTGTATTTTCTAGTGCCCTTTTTCAATATCCTTACAAAATTTGCTTCCACCTCATCAAGGTCATTTAGATCAAATTCATCATTTTCTTTCTTGCTAACTTTAAAATTAGTTTCTTTCCTTGTAGCATCTTGGTCAAACTCTCTTAATTCAAAAGTAGTTAAAGTGCACCAAACATCTGATCTCTAGAATATTGATCCAAATTATGAGCTTCCTCAATAGTAGAAACTTTAGCACTATAAACTTTAGGAAGAGTTCTCAATAACTTTTTCACAACTTCACTTTTCTCTAGTTTTCCTCCAAGATCATTGATAACATTGACAATTTCATCTACTCAGAGCATGTAGCTAGCAATATCTTCATCTTATGACATCCTTAGGGTTTCAAATTTATGTTTTAAATTCTACATTTTCACTTGCTTGACCTTATCATCTCCTTCATAAATGCTCTGCAATTTTTTCTAGATCTCTTTTGTATTTTTTAAGCTTATCACCTTCACTAGTTATGAATCAAAAAGTTTACTCAAGATAGAATTCCTTGCTTTTCCATTATTCTCATAATCCCTGATCTCATCATCACTTGTCAGAGGAGTAGTATTCATAGTGTATCCATTTTCAACTGACTTCCAAAAACCAAACCCTAATGAGAGAAGAAAGGCTTCCATGTTGGCTTTCTAAAAAACATAATTTGATCCATCGAACATAGGGACCTTTATACCATTCTTGTGCACTGTCGGATCTACCTCAAGTGATTAAGATTCTTCCAAGGAACCAAAAATATGATACCAAATGTTAGACACACATGACAACTGAAAGGGGGGTGAATCGGTTGTTCATTAAAATCATCAAACCCTGATTAATCCTTAAACCCTTATTAAGAATCATCAAAAAGTAAACATATGAAACATCAACACATCAACAACCATACATAATAGAACACCAGATTTATGTGGAAAAACCTAATTAGGGAAAAACCATGGTGAGGATTAAATCACATATATATGAATAACAACATCGAAATCAATAGGCTCACTACCCAAAAGAGAAGAATGAATCACTATAAAGGGTTCACTGCATAAAGGACTCACTATCTAGAAGAAATAAGAATAGAAGAAAACTATTACAAGGAGGTTCACTATCTCAAATCAATAGGAAGATCCACCACAACAACTCTACACCATCTACAACCTTCAAATCACTGCCTCTAGCAACTTTAGGTTAACAAAAAGTGTAGAAACCTTTTACTCACTATGTCTGGTATCCTTAGGCATTTAAGATCGCACTCAAATCACTAAAATTGATCACATTTGCATCTCACTACACATATCACAACACGCCACACATCTCCAACAATTAACCTTTCTTACATATCCTCCATGACCTTAAACAAACTTGTTTAGGTTGGCCTTAATGAAATGTATGTACCTCAAATGTGCAACCAATAAATAGGTCAGCACAAAACACTTTTGTGAGGAAAGAAGTGAAGGAAGACCACACAAAGGGTTTAAAAGGGCCCAAATATATAGCGACATGCTTCACATGATTCCAAAAACCATGAAGCACATCCACAAGTAACACTAACATGTCAGGTCAAACAAAACTATATTAACACTACCAAACAACCAATTCACTCTTCACCAGATTTGAAAACAATATGTGGACAATAAATCAACATCACACAATATCTCAAAATATTCAAACACCATCAATTTTTTTTGAAACACTACTGCAACCACTTGTAACTGAGAATAGTTAACATCTTGTACAACCAACCACACTGCCATAGACATACAACTCACTAACTAACCTTGTAGAACACATGAACACATAAAACTCCAAGGGAAGGCAGATACAAAAAATATTAGCACATACCCAAATTCACAAGATAAGAAAACTCAACATGGAGAAATGTGAAGGAAGGAATTCCATTTCTCTGAGACAACCTTCTTCACAAGAAAACATACTATCAAACAAAACTTCCACTGTCGTACAATCTAGAACCTAAAACTCTAGATATAACACCTCTAAACACCTTTGATCACCTCATCCAAACTACACAATCACATCTTCAACCATGAAGAAATGTGGAGAAGAACACAAAAAACAACTTTGTCACCTTGTACTCTCTCTTATTCAAGTTTTCTCAAAAGCACATGAAAACCAAGTGAACCAGCTACATCAACAACATCACAAACACCTTCTCACCACAACCACACTTTGCAACACCACCAAACACCCCATCTACAACATTTTATTATCACCACACTAGAGGTTGACATAGGTTGACATCACTGACAACACTAAAGACAACATAGTGCAACAATCTCCCTGTTGACATCATTGACAACCCAAGTCTCCAACAAGTCTTGTTGACACTTCTCATACCATTTGAATGTGATATTTTTATGGAAAATATGAGTGAAAGGTTGAATTTTTTTTTCTAGTTGAGCTATGAAACATTTAATTGATTGAAGTTTTCCTTGAAGGCTACACAATTGTTTTAGATTAGTTGGAGGAGGCATTTCAAGTATCACTTTAATGGGATCAATTTTAATGCCTCTATGAGAAACAATATATCCAAGCAACTTCCCATAAATGACACCAAAGACACAATTTTTTAGATTTAACATCACTCAATATTCTTCTAATCTGTCAAAAATTATTGCAAGGATAGCCAAGTGTGAATTTATTGTGAATAATTTTTTTTGAAAAATCATCCACATAATCTTCCTTGATATCATGAAGAAGTTCATGAAATATTGTTTTCATTTCTCTTTGATAGGTAGCCCTTTCATTGTTTAGACCAAAAGGCATAACATTCCAACAAAAGGTTCCCCAAGGACAAGTGAAAGTTGTTTTATGTTGGCCTTCAGTTGTGATACAAATTTTATTATAACCACAAAATCTATCCATTAAGGATAACATTTCATTACTAGCCATTAAATCCAAAATAATTTCTATGTTGGGTAGAGGAAACTCATATTTAGGACATGCTTTGTTTATGTCTTTGAAATTTGTACATATTTGAATGCCTCCAGTTGTTTTTACTTAACTAGAACTAGCTTGAAAACCCACTCAAGATAATCGATAGGTTGAATGAATCCTACATCCAACAAATTTTGAAGTTCCACCTTGATCAATAAGGCTACTTGAGGACACATCTTGCAATTTTTTTGTTTTATTGGTTTTGCATTAGAAAAAACTATCATATAATGAACTACCAACTCAAGGTCAAGGCTTGTCTTTTCTACATAAGACCATGCAAAATTTATAGTTCTATTATTAAAGAATTCCATGAAGTATTCATTCTCTTGTGGTGATAAAGATGTTGCACAAAATTTGACCCTAGGATTTTCAATTATTCCTAAGTTTTCTTCTTGTGATTCTTCTATCAAGATAGAGGATTTTTCTTGATACTTGGATATTATAGGAAGATCAAGATTCTCATTTTCTTCCTTGGATAATGATAGAGAATAATTTATCTTAGAGTTTTTCCTTATAATGCTCAATTTTTTGTTGTGAGTGAGGGGTTTTGAAGTTTCACCAAAATATGCTTTCATATCTAGCTCAATAACAAAACCAACTTCATGATCTCCCAAAGGTATATTTTATCTTAATCCCATAATTTTTATATTGGCCTCATCATTTTTGAATGTGTCTAGAAATGGTGGACCTTGTTGATCCCAATCTATAATATGAGTATAAACAAGTGAAAGCTCTTTAGATTTTAGTGATGGAGAAGTAAATGATATGGTTGATAAAGTGCAAATGGAATGTTCTAGAAATAGATTAGTGATATGAATGGAGTCTTGAAATGTATCTTGATTAGGATTTTCAACAATGGGAGAATCCTTAGCCCCTTTAGTAAGATTATATTTTAGCTTGAAAGGCTCCTTATTAGGGGAATTATACCCAAGTCCTTCATTATACGTTCTTGTGATAGATATATGGGTTCAATGATTCCTTGTTCTTGATGACCTAGGAATTTTCCTTGAAAACTCATGTTCTTAATTATACGAAGGCCTTTAGGATAATTTTCCATGGGAAAGATAGGAACATGATCTTATTTATCCTTATATATCCATGTTGAGACATCATCTTTAATGTTTTCCTTTTCCAATTCACCCCACCACAAGATTATGGTATATTTATATTTTTTAACCACATTTGATATATCTTACATAGGTTTAGGTCTACCATATGTTTTAGGTGAGAGTGAATGTTGACCCACAAAGAAATCTTGTTTCATGTTATATTCTCCTAACCAATTTTCATTAACTTGAACCTTGATCTCAGGAATGGTGGTGTGTTTATTAGAAGTTGAGGATAATGTAGATGGGTCTATGTAAGATGATGAGGATGGAGCTTCATTATTATTAGGTACTTGGGTGAGTTTATGACATTTTTCAAGGCTTTCTAGTACTCAAAAGGGTGATGATCCCTAGGAATAGTGACTTTGGAGCCTTTATAAGGATATTTTAGGCATTAATGATATGTAGAGGGAATGAATTCCAAGGAATGTATCCATGGATGGCCAATAAGAATGTTATATGGGAGATCAAGGTGCAAGAATTGACAAATGGTATCAAATGTAGTAGGGCCAACTTGAATAGGGAGATTTATTGTTCCTTCAAATTCACACTTAGAATCATCATAAGATTTTATGGCAATTTTATTTTGAGAATCAATGACACCATTAGAGTACCCTATTTTTTTACTAGCTCAAGAGTAGAAATGTTTATGCCTTCTCCACCATCAATCATGACTCTTTTAATTCTATACTTATGAATGAAAACTTCTAGGTACGAGCCCTCATTATGAGATGGATTAGTAGAAGAAAGATCTTGTTCAATAATAACCAAATGATGGGGAGATGAAATAGTATTTCATTTATTCTAGAAAAAATCTATTACTGGCTTGGTACCTAAAACCTCTAAACCCTCATCATCTACTGTATTTGTTATTGTTCTTGCATCTATGATACAAATTCTATATTATGTTCCATAAGAATTTTTGTCAAGAATTGTATCCTTTTCTATGTGACTTTGTTCTTGCTCACGATCTTTTGAGGTGCCAACCTCGTCTATAATGCAAAAAATAGCACACACAATTTTAGAAAACAAAAATCCAACAACAATGCAAAATTCCAAAAAATAACTACAAAATTATTTGCAAAAATCATTTGCACAAAAATAAGACTCACTAGCTGAACATGACTCTACAAATGGAAAATTTGAAAATGAATTGCTCCTAGAACAAATTCCTCTTCCCTTTCTTCTTTGTACACAAAACTCTTCATCATCCTCGTCTTCACTTATTTCCAATATAACTGGCTCTACCCTCTTATACTCTGTCGATCCACTATGCACACAAACAACATTTTCATTGTCCATATTATCATACAATTGACATTTTCTCTTGTTTTATTTTTGTTCTTCTGTAGCTTTTGGTAATTCAGTATTACAAAATGAATTTCAATCCACTTCTTAGATAATTCCAAAACTCTGGCTACTCTATCTTTGATACTTTTATTGTCCACAATATAACAATAAACATTACAAATTCCTTCCCTAGATACATTCTGGGAACAATACCCTAGATCTAGAACTTCAACAACATCCTTTAATTCTTTTGATAACTCCCAACATTACAATGTCTAATCATATCTACTATCAATCTACAAAAATATTTTATTCTTACTTCATATTCATCTTGGAAATTGTACCATAGATTTTCCAATGTGGGTTCATGTTTATAGAATGAACCAATAACCCTACTAATTTTTCCAATTGGGTCAAATCTACCTCTTGGTTCATTGTAAGTGTCCATTGCATACAACTTCAACTCAATATCAACACTCTTTGTATTTTGTATGGTACCACATGAATATACATTGATATTAATAGGGAAGGAGTAAACTAATTTATATCTACCACTAATGAATTTATGAACCTCAATCACTTGCTTGCATACTTCCATTAGAAGTATTCTATCATATGGATAGTTGGGCAGCTTTAGTGGAGCTTTATGAAACCCTACTACTCTGGTATAGGATAATATTCTAAATTAAACATACCAATTACCCCATTTCTTTAATTCTTGCATTGCCTCTATTGACATTCTCTTTGAATAATCACCTTGCAATCCTCATATTATTGTATACAAAAATGCTTCATTCACTATGCAAAAATTCTTTTTATTGGCATTCAACTCTAATTGTGGGTAATGTTCATATACTTTTATTTTTCCTCCTTGTAAGCATCCTTTTGATGACAGGCCAGGAAACACTTGTTGAGAAGTGAGAAAATATACCCAAAAAAAGTCATGTAGAATTTTTTGGTGGTCAACACTTCCTTTAACCATTTATGTAAGCTATTAGTAATGATACTTTCCCATTCAATGTTATTGTCTTTGAACAACTATTATAAAAATATATAGGCACATCCATGGTTCAAATTATGTTGCATGAGAGTAACCATACACCCTCTTCAACAAAGTAATATAGTCTCTAATATCCTCTCAAAATTCAGTTTTTTGTTGCACCTTTGCAATTTTAAGTACTACTTTTCTAGGATTAAGCAAAAGCTCAGTGTTCATGAAATGAAGGCATGTGCTATTGTTCCTATCAAAATAAGCTAATCCCTTTCTCAGGTCAATGTCTTCATATTTTCACATGAAGTTATCCCAAGCACTATTTTAATAGTCTTTGCACTTAAATCAAATAAGTTGTTTCACTAGATCCTCCCACTATCTTCCTATTCTTAACATCATAGAATTTAGCATGTAAGCTAATACCAATTTAGGAGATTGGATTGAAATCAGAATTGCTGCTACCTCCACTAGTCCTAATTTCACCAGACAAGTTACCATTGTGAATCTACCTATTATATGCCCAAGCCTATCTCGCAATTAATTAATATCTGTCACCTAACTCTGTATCTCCAATGTCGACATAAGATGAGTTTATAGATTTTTGAACTAGTACAATGACCCTTGTATTGATGCTTCATTTTCTTGCCTTTTCCTTTTCCTCTACCTGTGTGCTCAACACATTAGAATAGATACAAATTCAATTTATTGGTTACCACCTACAATACTAGAATCCTCTACACCACAGACCAGGAACACCATCCTCCACATTTTTTAGTATTCTTATCAAAAACCTAATAATTAACCTAGATTTACACTTGCACAAACCTCAAACCTAGTAACATTTTCTAGAAACCTACATATAATGTTTGATAACTAACACTTGAAAAGTAATTTACAATGAAAAATAGGCGAACAAAGCAACAAAATCACAAATTCTTGCATAAAACAATAATCTACAAGCTATCTATAGACTTACCAATGAGTAGGCTCCACCACATAAACAAGAACAAAATTTTCTCACCCTAATGTGCCCAAATGCTAACAATTAGTGATAAAATCAAAGAAAGTGACACCATCTACATGTATAGACCAACTCCTCAGCATAAAACCTTAAAACTGTGACTTGCATAACACACGACATATGACACTTATACAATGTACCAATCATATTTAAACATATGCAACACATGGTGCCAAGCCCATCCAATCAGTACACTCAAACATATGCTTATTATTATTAATAACTATTTACTATTACATTAATATTGACCTTTAAATAAAGTAATTATCAGAGCATATCAATATCAATAACTTTGATACATAAAACACATACTAATCAAGTAAATGATTATTATTAAACTAAACATGAATGATTGATAGATACACAACCCTATAAAATGCACTATCAAACCACTAACCCATTGAATGTAGACCTGCCACTTCCAAACCCAAGTCACCAATTCCCGAACAGTTATGCAAAGAACTTAAGCATTTAGATTTAGCTTATAGTAAATTGTATTGTTATCAGAATAATGTACTTGTTGTCAAACAAATTACACCCAAATGCTTGAATGATTAAACTTAGCAATCTGTTGAAACATGGGAACTATCTTCAGGCTATGGGTATTCCTATGGAAAAGATAGACCTCCAGATTCTAGGCTGGTTCCTATATGATGATCAATTAGGTACTTGAATGATTTTTTTTGAGAAAAGGGTAAGAAGGATTGAAATGAATGCATGAACTAAAATTAAAACTGTGGGTGATGCACCTAAATGATGGTAAACTTAAAGAATAAGAATGAGTCACAACTTATATCTTCAAGAACAACTATTAACACAGTCCAATTTGAACACTTCGAACATATGAATAATTCATTAAAAGGCTGCATCTATTCTTTTCCTACTAAGGAAAATTGAGTTTTCACAAATTAAAGGAAAAAGAAAACAACTTTTGAGCACAATTAATGACTTGTGAAGAACTACAATTGTGTATATGCATGCATAAGCAAGACAAAAATTTGAAGGTTTAAAAAATGAAACTCATCAAAATTGCATCAAATTATTTAAACAATACGAAACACCTGAAATTGGAAAGGTGAACTGTATTTCAATTGATATCATGAAGGAAAAAACTCTACAAAAATGATAACTTATGTAACCTGTAAAGCTGTAAAACTGTATTAAATCTAAAATGATGAGTTACAAGATATTTCTCTTTGCAGAATGCAAAGGCTAAGAAAAAAGAACTAGAGGAAAAAGACTAACTTTTTCCAATATATACAAAAGGAATGCACTAAGCAACCAGTAATAGAATTGAATGAGAACTGAAGTGAAAACATCTCCAATGTGAAATCCGAGCAGAAGAGAAAACCCTGATAAAAATAGCCCAAACTCATGCAAAAATGAGTTAACTCAGTCTAAAACTAGTTGTCAACTCATAATTGACCCATGGAGTACCCAAATTGAACTGAAAATCCCACAAAAAGTGGGCCCAAGTATGCAAAAAAATTCCCCGTTTATATCAATCCACCCATGATGATTAGAACTCTATCCCCATGTTTAGTATTATTGAATCACCTCCAAAACTGATTTGAAACTGAAAGAAAACCTCAACCATTTGACCCACTTTGCATGATTGGATACTTGGTTGACTTTCACTTATATTCTCTTGCATGACTTATTAATTAATTGCATTTAAAAAAAAACATTCTAATTAAATGACTTATAATTGAATCATTTAATTAAATGCTATACAATAGGAATATGCAATAAATAAAGGGAATATATGATTTTTGTCAAAAATCCTATCACAAGCTAAGGAACGTTTGACATCTTGATTTTCTAATAAAATTCATAAAGGCTAAGGTTCATTCATGATTTCATCAAAACTGCATCACCTATGGTATATCGATGTTGGCATTAACAGTTTTGAAAAAATATGCAAAAGTTTTAATGTTAATACCAAAGGTATTAGTGAGGACATTTTAAACTTGAAATAAAATGTAAAAGATGCCTTATCTGCCTAGGGCTAAGGCAAACCGTAAAAACAAAAACTACGGCCAAGGCATTCATTTCAATTGATTTTCATTTAGAAAACCCCACTGTATGCCTCCATGGAGGATCCTTAATGGTATGATTTGGAGTCGACAGGAAGTAACTGGCTGAGAAATTTGAGTCTTTGAAGTCGAATCATCATGCAAAACGACTCGAATAGAAGGTAAATCCAGTCATTCTGAATAGCTTGCTTCATTTTAGTCAATAATATGCTCAATTTGAGCTCAAAAACTACAAAATGACTGATTGATTTTGTTTCCTCCATGCATCCCTTGTTTTTGAAGTCTCTTTATTCATGAGAGCTCTCTGTATTTTTCTTCGTTGTGCCTATCTTTCTATGCTTTTTGTATTCTGAAACAATATGTGGAAAGAAGATCTAGGTCTTTCATTTTATGCAAATATGTGAAGTTCTTAGACTTTTTTTTCAAGCTGAGATCTGGAGTCTTTGAAAATTGGTCTCAAATACTCATAATGAGCTACAACTTTATACCCACATTTTGGATTTTATTGTGAAGATTCAAGATGAATTTTATTATGTGCATGGTCCTGTTCACTCTATGGATTGGGGTTTCTAAACCTATGACTTCCTTCCTCTATTTTTGGTTTACTCTTATGCTTGATTAGAGCAAACAACAATGATGAATACTCCCTCTTGCCGTATGTGTTGCATGTGGAATAGAATGCTATCACATTATACTTCTGTTGATTACGTAACAACATTATGCATTAAAATTGATAGTATATTCTTGCTCTTTCTTGTTGGTTTTTGTATCCTTGGTCTCTTTCATGCTTGAATATGATTGTTATTGCTTTGAAAACCAGTGTTTATGACCTATGACTACATTTTCCAAAAATGATTCATCGTGAGTCTTTTTGGCTGCTCCTCAATGCTCTCTTGTAGGTCACTGGCACTCTATTGTATTCAAGACTTTTGTAAAAAGGATGTTACTTTCTTGTGCCAATCATTTCAACATCTTTGTAAATTCACCATGGTGAAGACTATACCGAAACTAGACATGCTTACCTTCAGCTACTATGATGAATGTTCCTTTTCTGTTGAATACAGACCTGTTTCTCTAAGTCCCTTACGGACTATGAATGGAACTATAGGATTTTTCACCAGACATTCACTTTCTTACACCTATAGAAGCTAAACCATTAAGGTTTTGAAGATAAATCAAACTAGTTATTTGTTAGATATTTTGTGTAGATTCTAATTATATTTTAAAAAATAAATTAAAAAATAAATTGTGAATCATTTTATGTAATTTTTAATAACTTATTTTTTCTACTAATCAACATTTTTAAAAAGTGGTGTTTACTTCGGCCCACGTAACTTTTTTTATAGATAGGATACAATTCTGATTTTTAAAATATAAATTTTTCACACCAATATCTAGGGGATGGATATTTTTTCATAATTTTTTGTTACATATATATTTTTTTAATTAATTTTCCAAGTCAGCGTAATTATAATTTGGATAGAGGTGTACTTGAACGCATAACTTTTTTGAATTCATTGGAATTAACTTATTCTTTTTTTTTTGGAATAAGGACATCAATACCTAGGGCACATGCATTTTTAGAATTTCTTTTTTCTATTTTTCTATTTTTTCGTATGTGTGAAATAAAGAACTTGATGTTCATTGAAAATCCTACATTCACAAGAAATAAAAAATAAATATAATAATCAAATTAAACATATTTAAAATTATACTTTTTAGGAAGCTTATATTTAGGGCTATAGGCTTACAAAACATAAATTTTAAATGAATTCATTTGATCACCCAAAAGGTAAATCAAAAGTGGTTTTTTATCAGCATTTTGATAGGTGTAGAGGAGACTCGATTATAGGTATGGTTTAAATCTAACAAGGTTCTATCCAAGGGGGTTTGATCTAAGGGGGTTTGATCAATCCCTCTTTAATTAAAATAATTTAAATGGAACCTTTAAAGTCATAAATCATTGTATTTTCTAAAAATATGTGATTTCAGGCAAAAATCAGGATGTCCAAAAAAGTGTAACCCATTATTGTGGCAGCATCCTAGCTATTAAATTCATAAGCACCAATAATTAATATACATGGGCGGGAGAGGGAGTGAAGGGCATATTTTGAATCCAGGCGAGCTTTCAGCTGATGGAACTATAGAATTGGATGATGATGAAGACAATTCAGGTGGGGATGTGACTGTTCGAGGCTGCCTCGGGCGATTGTGTTGTGGGTGCTATGGGTGTCAAGGGAGATAGGATTGAAGTGGTTGGTGGGGGATTTTTTTTTGTAGGCGTTGTCATTCTTTACTGGCCCGTTTCCACTATTTCCAGGGCTTTCTAGTGTCTTCGTATTGTAGATTTGAGTTGTTGGAAAGCATCTCACATTAGAGGGAGAGGGGTGCTTGGTGGCTCTGCTCCTAGAGGTTTTTATTGGCACATGCGATGTGGTCGGTGTGTTGCTCGAAGGACCTGTGTGGTGGTTTTGGAGGTTGCTTTCCCCTTTGCAGTCTCTATTGGCTTGCTCTTGGTTCCCAACAAACTAGTGGTATTTCTTGTTTATTCTTGTGGTTGGTATGCTATTTTGGGTTGTTTTCCTTCTCTATGGTGCAACATTTCTACTTCGGTGGGAAGCTTTTCCTCCCTTTTCCCTTTAGGGTATTATGTGGTCCTGCTCTGCTCTTCTTTAATGGATTATTTTTTGAGAGTAGGGGTGTTTGTCTTTCTGAAGACCTTGGTATTTCCCCCTTATGTTGAGTTGATTATCCTTTTTGAATGGGGGATTTTGCTCTGGGTTGCCCTTTTTGTGGATGTGGATTTTTGTTTTCCTTGGTGGGAGTGCTCTTTCTGGCTATGGGATTTCCTTTCGCCTTTTAGTTCTTTGCTTTCTTTGGCCCTCAGAAGGTTGTTTCTCAATGGTTTTTATATCTTAGGGATTGTTGTGGAATGACTTTTTTCCATCGCTGTTGTTGTTGGAAGCTTGGGTCAGGAGGGCTCTGTCTCTATGGTTATTTTTTTCCCTCTCCTCTTGATTTGTTGATGGGTTTTTGGTTTCTTCCTTCTATTGGTTGCTCTGATCTCTCCTCTTTTCTCCATTCTGAGCCTTCTTTTGAGGTGAAGATCACCCCTATTGAGGTGGAGCCCGCTCTTCTAGAGGTAGAGTTGGGGATTGTGGATTTGTGGAGAAGCCTTCCTAGTTGTTGGTCTACTCTATTATAGTACCTATTGAGGTGGTGTGAAATCCTATGGAGGTGGAGTAGATTCCTGCTATAGGATTATCGAAGTGGTGGTAAGGTACTACTTGACATCTGCTCCTATAGAGGGGAGCCAACTCCTTTTGAGGTGGGGTTTGTTTCAGCGCTTCGGGTGCAGGGGTGTTGCAAAAGAACATTTTTCTGGTGGTTTGGTAGGATGGCCTTATGGTTGATGGTTCTTGAAGAAGCTCGTGTGGGTAGAATGGAAAGACTTATCTTCTTCAAGGATTGGTGTTTTGCTATTTGGTTGTTACAGAAAACTATCTTGGGTTTTTGGTCTCAACCAAAACATTGTTGTTTGGGTTTAAGGTCCTTGCTAAAACCTTGTTATAGTGGGTTGTTGGTCCCGACAAAACCAATGGGATTAAGATTCATGTAATCTTGGTTCTTTTTTGGGTAGCTTGTTGGATTTTGGTAGGTTGTTGGTTTTTTGTGTCCCTGTTTCACTTCCAGTTGCTTTTTTTTATTTATCATTTGGGCAGCTTGTTCATCTTAGTGTGGGTTTTGGGTCCCCTTAAAACCTTATGGTTTCGGGTCCATTTAAAACCTGTTTAACATCTAATCAAAAACTTGAGAGAATGTGAACAATAAAAACAAATTTACTCTAAAACCCCCCTTAAGTGCAACTTAGGAAAAATAAAAATGCAAAATGAGATGGAAGTTGGGTCTCAGAAACAAGGCCATTTTAGGTACCTATGCACAACTACAATGCAAAAAATAAATCTCTCACAACTAGAGAAAAGGAGAAAACCTTGTGGGAAAAAAATTCTCTCCAAAAGAGAGAAAGTAGAAAAAATAAAAAGGACTCATCAAGACCCCCCAAGGACAACTTCCTTCACCCTAAGCATTGATCTCATTAAAAGATAGCGAGGAGATGCCAAAGGTTTAGTGAATATGTTTGCAACTTGCTAATCTATAGGTAAATACTCCAAACTTAGAACACCCTCCTAAATGAGCCATCAAATGAAGTGCATGTGGATCTCAATATTCTTAGTATGCTAATGTTCCACTAGGTTGTGGAAATATGTATAACACTCTGATTATTGAACTAAAGAGTAGTGTGGAAATCAGTAGGAAAGCCAAACTTATCCATCAACTGTCAAAGCCACAAAACCTCCTGGCTAGCCAAAACAACACCTCAATACTTAGCCTTAGCCGATGATAATGCAATCAGACTAGAACTAAGACAAAATACAAAGCCAAAAGCAAAATTTTTATCATCAACATCACTAACCCAATCAAAGTCATTGAAACCCACAATATAAGTAGCACCTGATCATGTAATGAATACCAAACTGATTAGTGCCTTGAATGTATCGTAGGATACATTCGGCTACCTTCTAATGACTCTCATGAGGATCTTGAGAGAAACATGATACAAGACCAACTACAAAGGAAATAGTAGGATGACTATGTGTCAAATACAAAAGGCTACCAACCAACTACCAGTACAATGTAGCATCCAATGACAAAGTACTGCAACGGGAAGAAAACACAACACCTAACTGAAAAGGAGTAGAGGTTGGCTTGCAATCAACCATCCCAAATCGATGAAGCAAATAAATAGCATACTTCTGTTGGAAAATAGAAATACCTACAAAAGACTAATGAATTTGAAGACTAAGGAAGAAAACACAACACCTAACTGAAAAGGAGTAGAGGTTGGCTTGCAATCAGCCATCCCAAATTGATGAAGCAAATAAATAGCATACTTCTGTTGGAAAATAGAAATACCTACAAAAGACTAATGAATTTGAAGACTAAGGAAGAAATGCAAAGGACCAAGGTCAATCATATCAAACCACTCTTTCAAAGCTCTCTAAGTATCCTCACTCATGGTAGGAGAACTCCCAATGAGAATCAAGTCATCCTCATAGAGAACAAGAATGAGAAGATCCCCTCCATGACTCTGAATATAAATCGTAGGGTCAGAGTGACATCTAGTGAATACAAAAGAAATAAAAAACTATCCATCTTCTCATACAAAGCCTGAGGGGGTTGTTTGATACCATACAATGATTTCCAAATCTAGCAAACAAGTGAAGGGTCCTACACAAATCCTAGTGGATGCTCCATATATATCTCTTGTTGAAGATCACTATGCAGGAAAGAACTCTTCACATCCATATGATACATTGACCAACCTTGAGATGCAACAATAGAAGGTACAAGATGAATGTAATCCATCTTGGCAACAAGAACAAAGGTCTCTAAATATTTTATTCCCTCAACTTGAGAAAAAACCTTAGCCACAAGACAAGCCTTGTACTTTTCAATAGAATCATTATCTGTAAACTTGGTACTATACACCCACTTGCACTAAACCCACTTTCTTCCCTTAGGAAGAGGAACAAGATCTCAAGTATGATTATTCATCAAAGAAGAATATTCCTCAGCCACAACACTATCCCACTCTAGAACATGTAAAGCATCTGAAAACTTTAGAGAATTAGTAGAAATTGTATGACTCAAAAGGAAGATACTTGAAATATAAGAACAAGTGCAGAGAGAAGTCATGGGATCACCTGCATGAGAACTAGCCTCCTTAAGAAGAATGTAATACCAAAGAGGTTGTGTGGATGTAGGCTTAGGAGAATATGGATTTATGTCAACAATAATATCAATACCATCATTAAGAGCATTGGGAACATCATCATCATTGATAGGAAACAAAACATCCTTTGAAGAAGAACTAAGAACAAGGGACATGTAGAGGCCTATGATGGAAAATACTTTGAAATGAAAGACTCATAAAAATGAAATTCATGATGAAAATATCTCTTAAGTGATGGACAAAACAAATTATAACCCTTCACATCCTCATAGTAGCCAACAAAGATGAACCATTGATTCTTCTTCTCCATTGCTTTGTGCTTACCAGCTAGAATGAATGTCCATGCATCACTGCCAAATACTCTGAAGTAGGATACATTAGGGTTGAAATGAGACCAAGCCTCCTCAAGAGTCCTATTCCATACTACCTTGTGATGCATATGGTTCTAAATGTAGTTGGAACAATTGATAGCCTCTTTGAAAAAGGTTGGAGCCATGGACCTAGACTAAATAACATAATTGGCCATCTCCCATAAGTTTTTTTCTTTTGCTTGGCCACATCATTCTATTGAGGAGTGTATGGCACTGTGTGCTAATGAAGAATACCTCAAGCAATACAAAAGTCATGAAACACCTAATTGAGGTACTCCCCCCCATTATCTATGTGAATCTTTTGAAGTGAATGTCCTGACTACTTCTGCATAAATTTAAGGAAGGTTGTTAAGAAACAAATAACCCCAGCCTTGTACTTCAAAAAGTACATCCAAGTGTGGTGAGAGAAGTCATCAATGAAGGTGAGCACATACTTAGCCCCTGAAAATGAAGGAGTGGGAATTGACATAAGATTACTATGCACCAACTCAAGGGGTTCTGAAGCACCTGTAGCTATAAATTTTAGAAATGGATCTCAATGATGTTTCCCAAGTATACAATCTAGGAAAACCCAATCAAAACAATAGATCTGGGGGAGACCAATCACCAAGTCCTATGTGCTCATCTATTGGAGATATCTATAATTCAAGTTCCCAAATCACTTGTGCCAAATCTTACTCACTGAATATGCAGGAGTAATAAAGGATGACCTTGATGAAGTCTCAAATCTATCAAACTTATACAAACATTCTCTATGATCACCTACAATAGTAGAAACAACCTTCTCAAGATTCTCTCTCTCAAATAGTCATATACCAGGGAGAGAACTCAACAATCCTTCCATCACCATGCTAAAAAAATTGATAAATAGAGAGAAGATTTTGTGAAATATCAGGGAAAAGAAGAATAACATCAATGCAACCAACCTACATCTAAACTGATCCTGTCCCTAAAACTGGAATCTAAGAGTCCCCAACTACAATGTGTGTAGTATGACTATCAAAGAGATAGTCAAGAAGATCCACATCATGATTCATGTGATGTGAAGCACTAGAATAAAAAATCTAACTGTCATGGGTAGAGAAAAAACCTCTTACTACAAGGGCTTGACCTTTTCCCAAGGAAGAAGACTTAGGCATAAAAATTTTGTGCTTCATCATAGCTCCCTCTAGCGCTATGAGCCCCAAAAAATAGTGTCCATCATTATGCCCTAAATTTACACAAAAAAAACAATTATCCTTCTTCTTTTTATACTTGGAAGATGATTCTCTTGAGTTAGAAGAAGGAGGAGGTGCAGTCCTCTAATCTTTATTCTCCTTAGGCTTGGAGGGATGCTCACCATCTGGAGGAGAATCTTTCTTAGGCTTCTTCTTATTCTTACCCTTTCCCTTGGAAGATTGAGCCATCAAGGAATGACTCTTAGGAAGAGCATCCATCTGGATCAACTTGGCTTTCTCCCTAGTCAGTCGATCACAAAACACCTCAAAAGAAGGCATCTAGGAAGCATCTCCTGTAGCATCCATGGTAGAATAGAAGGTGGAAGCAAATACTTGAAATGCACTACACAACTTAGAGAGGATCAATAATATACACTCTTTATTTATTTTGTCACGATCACAACCTTTCAACTACGACATAATCAACTTGAGCTATGAGAGGAAGTCCAGAATAGTGGGAACGACATCTGGAGAGAGAGAAAAGTGATATCAGATTCAAGTTGCATGATCTTGAACTAATTGACCTTTCCATACAACTCAAAAATCTTATCCCACACCTCTTTAGTTGTTGTACACTCTACAATATGAAACAAAAAATTATCAGAAACATAGAGGCCTATGAGTCCTTTTGCCTCATCTATTTTGTTGCAATGAACAAACTTCTCAAATTCCTTAGTGAATCACTGAACTCAGGTTGTTGAACATCCAACATTTTCCAAAGACCTTGAGATTGCAACAATTATTTCATCTTGAGCTTCCATGTGTGATAGTTGTACGGAGTGAGTAGTTTAATCTTCGTTTTTGGCATGATGTACAAATGACCATGAAGAGAACAATATGCTACTTACAACCCCCAAAATGGATAAAACAAAGAATGTGCAATCCCTAAAAAAAGTAGTTTTTTTTTTAAGAAACACCAGATTGAAGCGAAGGACTATATGCAACTTCAAGCTACAAAAACCATAAATTGATAGAAAAATTTTTCAAAAAAAAAGAATACCTAGACCAAACTTCTGTTCACACCATGCAACTACAACAAAGCTACTCACAAGTCTTTATGTGTAGATTTGTTTATAAGCAGTAGAAGATAGTTGCACCTAGTGAATATGGGATTATTTTTTTTCTCTTTTTAAGAGAAACACTGTACAAAACATTTTAGGATGTCATGTCTACAAGTCTCTCCATGTGACCTCTAGAAGTCACCTCTATGCAATATGAAACACCACCTTTGCAAAGTCACCTCCATGATCCTCATAGATAGAAACAACTTGATCCTTGTGCTAGCAAAAGATGACCAACACACCCACATGAACATTAGCTCATGGAGCAATGAGAGCATCAGACAATAAAAATACTAGTTTTGACTGATTTTCTCACCAATGTGGGGTAATTATCTATGCCTAGGTTAAAATAGTCAATTTTTTTACTCTCCCAACAAGAAAATGGTGAGAAAAAGGAAACCCTATTTGTAATGGGTCATCATCTTCATCATTTTCCAAGAAATTAAAAATCCAAGTAACATCCCCAATTGAACTATCTTGTAACAACCTAATCTTCTTAAACACTACACTGGAGGTAATGGCAAAGAGCCGCTTGTGTTGAAACTTGGTAACCAAAACCAAAGCCTTCTCCAACACTTTGTTGATTTCATGAATGATTTTCCACATGGGTTAATAATTGTTGGCCTCTTTATAGGGATCAAACAAAAACTAGCCGCAACATCTCAAACACTAGCCGCCAATCTACAAATCACACCATCTAAAGATGCTTCTTGGGTTGTAAATTATGCCTCCAATCCACTAGGAATGCGACACGAAATGTAGGAGTAAACATTCCCAACAAAAGAATGATGTTGAATTCCTATTGATAGTGATCTAAAACACTCACCTGGCAAAGAAACTTGAAGAACAATCAGAAATAATAGAAACTTTGAAATTTAATAAATTTAAAATGCCAATAAAGGCTTTGATCTCACACATCTCTAGCAAACACTCTCAGTGGAAGGGGGTTGTAGATGAACACTCTAATACCATGTTGGAGTAGGCTTCCAAGAATGTCTACAGACCAAGACAATACCTTCACAAAAAGAGAAGCAACACGAAGAGGCTATTTCACCAGAAGAGAAAAAAATGAATTTGAGATGAAAAATAATGTATAAAGCATTGCTTATAAATGTACAAGAAGGTCGATGTAGAAAGGTAACAAACATAAAAAACAATTAAAATACAATGACTAAATATTATGTGCATATAACCACCAATAATTAATATTGGTGTGCCTAAGTTAACTTAAGAGAATGCAAATGGTTAAAAACCATTCAATCTAAAAACCCCCCTTAAGTGCAACTTAGGGAAACTAAAAATACAAAATGAGATGGAAGATGGGTCCCAACAATAAGGCCATGTTAGGTATCCATGCACAACTACAATGCAAAAAATAAATCTCTCACAATCGGTGGAAATGAGAAAAACCCTATGGGAAAAACCTCCTCTCCAAAAGAGAGAAAAGAAAAAAGAAAAAGAAGGATGACTCATCAAGACCCCCAAGGACAATTTCCTTCACCCCAAGCATCAATCTCAACAAAAGATAGTGAGGAGATGCCAATGGTTTAGTGAAGATGTTTGTAGCTTGCTGCTCTATAGGAAAATACTCGAAACTCAAAACACCCTCCTGAATGAGCTATCAAATGAAGTGCGTGTGCATCTCAGTATGCTTGAAACCATGGAAATAGGGTTCCACCTTCTAGGAGATTAAACTAGGGTTAAGGAACTATTCCACTCTAGTTCATTCAAGGATACCTTAGAGATCTCAATCCAAGGATGGAATGAGGGAAAAAGATCTGAAATAAGGTATCCTAGGGCATGATTAATGACTAAAACATGGTTCACCACCAAGCTAGGGCTTGGAAAGACAAGAAATGTGAATGATATGTAAGACTTCAATAAATGACCTAGAAATGAACTCAAATCAGCATAGTAAATTGAGATGAAATAGAGGTGCACTTGGAAACCAAAGAAGCTTGAATGAACGTATAAAATCCTAGAAATGTTGCTTTTTGATGCACATTGGAACTCATATGCTAGGTTGGGTGATTTAGCCCCAAATCAGGGTTTCTAGGTAGAAATTGGAATCTAGCAGTGACAAGTCTAAATCCTTTGAAACTCGGGAAATTTTCTATACCAGGACTCATACACCACAAGTGGCATATCAGTCACATTCTACTTTTTTAGAAAGTCAAGGTCTAAATCTATTCTTCTATCTCTTCTTTTTCTTCCCAACTTCATTTCTAGATCTGAATGTGTGAAAAAGCCTACAAAATAGAATATTGTATTGATTTTCTTATGGGGGGTTTGCCTCGGTCAAACCCCTAGTTTGGTAGTTGAACCTTGATAGAAATGATAGATCTTGGAAATAAATCTGAATGCAAGTCCTAATCTTTAGTGCATCTAAGACTAGGAGACCTAAAATTCTATAAGGCCCTATTTTAATGTGCTAGAATAAGATGCATGAATAAAATATAGAGATGATGACTTACTTTTCCCAATATCTTTAATCACCCTAATAATCTATAATAACACATATACGTTCCTTTAGGTAGAAAGTAGAATGATAATGGAGGATCCTGTTGGAAATATGCCTCAATCATTATAGGCTGAAACCTCTTTAGGAGCCAAGTTGGTGTGATATTCTAAATGTCTGGCCGACTAGTAGCTTTGGATCTTAATTTTTTGTATAGGTTGTTGTGACCTTGCAGAAGTCTCGCCGAATAGTTTCACATGGGTGTCTTCAGTGTGACAGGTTGAGTTCGGTGTGACCTCTTAGCACCCGTGGAGACCTTTTGTCGACTGTTGGTGTTTTATGTTGGAGGCTATCAGGGAGAGTCTTAGTGGATCGCTATGAGCTCTCATCGATAGGAATGTCTTACCGACAGTTATGTATTGAAGTCTTCGGGATAACTAAGGGATCTCGCTATGAAGTCCCAACGAATAGCCAAAGTCTCACTGACAGTGTTTGGTTTAAAGTCATCAGGGAAACTCTCGTCGGAAGGAATACTATCGGTAAGAAGTCTTACCGATGTGGGAATGTCACACCGATTGTATTCCTTCAAGGTAACTATAAAGGTCTCGAGAAGACATCTCAATGAATGTTGAAGGTCTCGCTGATGAAAACACATATGGAGTCTTCACGGTAACATAAAAGATCTCAGTGTGAACTCTTAGTGATAGACAAGAGTCTTTCTGACTAATATTTAGCGCTTGGGATGTCTAGGGGTTTCAGAGTAACTTCGATGACTTGGTATGATCTCCTAGCGAAAGCGGTTATGTCTTGTCGAATGTTGAATGCTTCGAAGTAACCCTAATGACTCAATATATGGTCTCAGTGAAAGACAATTGTCTGGATGATGAGAACACTAGTGTCTATGTGACATATGGAGCTTCGGTATGACATCTCACTGAAAGCGATGAGTCTTGGCGATAGCGATACATGTGGTGAACGTCAGTATGAGCTCCTGGCAACATAAGGATGTCTTAGCTATAGTCTCCTGAACTCGCTGTAACACAAGAAGGCTCGTTGGGATGTCTTGGCGAGAGCGATACTCTTGCCGAAAGGAAAACTGAAGTTGATACAATGTGAACTTTGTTGAACATTTGACCGTCCTATGTGGAGTCTCGTGGACCAATAGGAGAAGTCAAATCTGAACAGTTGGAAGATGGTTCATTATGGTAGTTCTATGAGGAAGCTCGATAGACAGAGAATGACATGGTTATACTCTGTGATTGCAGATTGTGATCGGTTGGTTGAATTGACAAATTGTTGTATGATCAGTGTGATTTATATTCTACGAAGACTATAACTTTAAGGTTCCTGTACAAGATTGTTCATGGTGAATGCTGCTATAAACAGACATCAGAAAGATAAGTCTGAAACTTGTATGTAATATTTATTACTGTAATACAAAGTGACTTTTCTTGGTGTGGTGGGTTTTTCTCTCGTAAGGGTTTTCCCACGTATATCTAGTGTTGATATGTGTGATTGTCAAATACTCTGTTTCTGCTGTCTACTTCATAGTGCATCTTAATTGAACTGTAATTGAAAAATTAAAAGTGTCTTTGCATTCTTCTTTGAGGTTTTGACATTAGGAGAGTTGTTTTCGCATCTGACTTTCCTTACAAGTGGTATTCGAGCTTGGCCAGTTGTGTTATCTTTGTGGGTACGTTGGGTTTTTTGTGTCAATTATGTTCAGTGGGAGTCTTGTAGAGTTTGTTAATTCTGATTATAGGTTGAGATGGCTAGCACGTCTGGAAAGATTGAAATAGAGAAATTCAATGGCAGCAATTTTGAGTTGTGGAAACTCAAAATGGAGGATCTCTTAGTGGACCATGATCTGTGGCTTGTAGTGTCTAGAACTAAACCTACAGGCATGAAGCAAGAAGATTGGGACCTTGCAGATAGGAGGTCTAAGGGGTTGATAAGGCTCTATTTGATAGATTTCATTCTTCTGAATGTGCATGAGGAGAAGACTGCATCTTCTTTGTGGAAGAGACTGGTGTCTATTTATCAGGGGAAGTCCAAGGTGAAGTGCTAGAATTGTGGGCAACCTGGTCATGTCCAAAAGGATTGAAAAGAGGAGAAAAAGAAGAAGAAGAGTTCTTATGACAATGAGTCTTCTCAAGGTGATTTAGATGCCTTCATTGCTGCCTTGGCTACACAGGCATCAAATGATGTTTGACTGATTGATTCTGGTGCATCTTTTCACATGACATCTCATAGAGACTGGTTCATGAAGTATGAAGAATACGATGGTGGAAAGGTGTACTTGGCAAGTGATTCATCTTTAGAGATAGTTGGCTATGGAAGAGTGAGAATCCAATTCCCTGATGGCAGAGTAAAGGGGATCAAGGATGTTATGCATATACCAGGTCTGGCTCAAAATCTACTGTATGTCAGTAAGCTAAATGATATTGGAGTACAAGTCACGTTCTCTGGAAATGGCTGCAAGATGACTAGAGGCTCTATGGTGCTGGCTAGAGGTGCTCGAATTGGTACCCTATACAAGTTGGATGCACAGGCTGTTCAATGTAATAGTGTCTCTGGAAAGTCACTGAAAGCTACTCATGGAGGTAAAGAGGGAAATATCCCTAATTATGTAAACTCTATGGAAGTAAAATTTCTAGCAGAGAAGACTATGCTCTAGCATCATAGGTTAGGCCATATAGGAGAAAAAGGTTTAAAAACCTTGAAGAACAAAAACCTGGTTGAGGGGCTTGAAGATTGTAACCTTGAATTTGAATTCTGTGAGCATTGTATATATGGAAAGCAACACTGTGTTTCTTTTTATTCCAGTCCTCATAAATCTTTTGGTTTGTTAGATTATATTCATTTCGATGTATTTGGTCCAGTGAATGTTCCTTCTTTGTCTAAGTCAAGATACTATGTGTCGTTCATTGATGATTATTCAAGAAGAGCATTTTTATATTTTCTGAAAAGTAAACCAGAAGTGTTCAATCGGTTTAAGGAATTTAAGAATCTTGTTGAAAATCAGGCTGGTAGAAAAATAAAATGCTTAAGGATTGATAATGGCGGTGAATTTTGTTCTAATGAATTTGAAAGATACTATAAAGACCATGGGATTAAAAGACATAAGACTACACCTTATACTCCACAACATAATGTAGTTGCAGAAAGGTTCAATAGGATAGTGATGGAGAGATCACGACATATGCTTAGTAGTGTTGGCTTGGAGGAGAAGTTCTGGGTTGAGGCTGTATCTACTGCATGTTACCTAATAAATCATTCTCCAAATTTTACTCTTGTTGAGAAAACACCTTTGGAAGCGTGGTCTAGTAAAAATCCCTCTCTTAGACATATTCAAGTCTTTGGCTATGAAGCATATGCATATGTGCCAAATGAGAAAAGATCTAAATTGGAGAACAAGGCTATCAAATGTATTTTTATTGGCTATAGTGCTAGCATAAAAGGATACAATCTTTGGAATCCTAAAACGGAGAAGGTTGTATACAACAGAAGTGTAATCTTTTGTGAGCTGAAGCCTTCTACCTTGGATCTGCAGTCAGAGACAAAGTCAGAAAACAATAAGGATGGAGCTGTAATTCCTCCTACACTAGAGAAAGAGGAATTGAAAATTCAAAATGTACCTGAAACTGAGGAGAGCTCAAGCAGTTCTGAAAGTTCTGAAGAAGAAGAACCTCAGCCTCAGCCAGTGAGGAGGTCAAACTGACAAAGAAAACAACCTGATAGGTATGGGTTCTCTTTGATTGATTCTACTTGTGCCTATGCTTTGATTTTTAGCACTAATGAGCCTAGGACTATGAAAGAGGCATTTAGAATGTCTGATTCAGACTCTTGGTTGGAAGCCATGAACGAAGAGATGGCATCATTAAAGAAGAATGAAAATTGGAGTTTGGTACCCTTGCCTAAAGGCAGAAAAGTTGTGGGCTACAAATGGGTATTTAAGAAGAAGATTGGTTTGGATGGGAGTGTAGAAAAGTACAAGGCAAGATTGGTTGCAAAGGGTTATTCCCAGGTAGAGGGAATTGATTATGGGGAGATTTTTTCTCCTGTAGCAAAGCTGACATCTATCAGATTTCTTTTGTCACTTGTAGCAGCATATGACTTAGAGGTCGAATAGATGGATGTGAAGACACCATTTCTTTATGGTGATCTTGAAGAAGAAATCTATATGTCCCAGCCTGAGCACTTTGTTGAAAAAGGTAAAGAGAAACTGGTTTGCAAATTAAAAAGTTTTTGTATGGGTTAAAGCAGTTGCCTAGAATGTGGTACTAGAAATTTGATACTTTTGTGTTGTCTTTGGAATTTGTGAGATCAAAATCAGATCATTGTGTCTATTATAAAGCTGAAAGTGATCGAGTTCTTATTATTGTTCTCTATGTTGATGATATGTTGTTCATAGGCAATAGTAAGCTAATGATTTCTGATCTTAAGTCTCAGTTGTCTGCTAAGTTCGAAATGAAAGATCTTGGTGCAGCAAGGTATATTTTGGGGATGGAGATAACTAGGGATAGGAAGAATAGAAAGCTTTGGATCAGTCAGAGTAAGTATATCAGGATTTTTCTTGAGAGATTTTGTATGAATGATTGCAAATAGCTACTTTTTCCAGTCTTGCAGGGAACGAAGCTATCTATTGAAGATTGTCCAAAATATCCTACTGAGATGGAGGACATGACCGGTGTACCCTATGCTAGTGTGGTTGGCAGTATCATGTATGCAATGGTCTGTACAAGGCCAAACATTGCCCAAGCAGTGGGAGTTCTTAGTCGGTTTATGGCTAATCCTGGAAGAACACATTGGGATGTTGTAAAGAGAGTTTTTAGATATTTTAAGGGTACTTCAGATTTTTCTTTGTGTTACCATGGGAACTTGGTTGAATCACAGAGGAATCTCAGTATTCGAGGCTATGTGGATTATGATTGGGCAGGGGACATTGACAGTAGGAGGTCCACCAGTGGATACATTTTCATGATGAATGGTGGTGCAGTGAGCTGGATGAGCAAGCGGCAGTCTGTAGTCGCTTTGTCTACTACGAAGGCTGAATACATGGCAGCTACTCATGCTTGTAAAGAAGTAGTTTGGCTGAAACGTTTGTGTTCTAACATTGGTTTTGATGCAAGGAGATGACTATTTTCTATGACAGTTAGAGTGCAATTTTTCTGGCAAAGAATCCTACTTTCCATGCCAGAACGAAACATATTGATGTGCAGTATCACTTTGTATGAGATATGGTAGAGGATGGAAAGGTCATTTTGGAAAAAAATGATACTTTGGAGAATGTTGCAGATGCATTGACAAAGCCAGTGAGCACAGACAAGTTCAGGTGGTGTGCCAGTTCAATGGGCCTTAGTGCCCATGATTTTCAGTAAGTTTTGTTGTGCTCTAGATGTGCCTGTGTGATCTTCGTCAAGTGTGAGATTGTTGGAAATATGCCTCAATCATCACAGGATGAGACCTCTTTAGGAGCCAAGTCAGTGTGATATTCTAAATGTTTGGCTGACTAGCAGCTTTGGATCTTAAGTATTTGTTCAGGTCGTTGTGACCTTGCAGAAGTTTCGCCGAACAGTTTCACATGGGTGTCTTTGGTGTGACAGGTTGAGTTCGGTGTGACCTCTTAGCGCCCGTGGAGACCTTTTGTCGACTGTTGGAATTTTATGTTGGTGGCTATCGTGGAGAGTCTTAGTGGATTGCTATGAGCTCTCATTGATAGGAATGTCTTACCAATGGTTATGTATTGAAGTCTTCGGGATAACTAAAGGGATCTCGCTATGAAGTCCCAATGAATAGCCAAAGTCTCACCGATAGCATTTGCTTTAAAGTCATCAGGGAAACTCTCGCCGAAAGGAATACTATCGGTAAGAAGTCTTACTAATGTGGGAATGTCACACCGACTGTATTCCTTCAGGGTAACTCAAATGGTCCCGGGAAGACATCTCAACGAACGTTGAAGGTCTCGCTGATAGAAACACATATGGAGTCTTCACGGTAACATAAAAGATCTCGGTGTGAACTCTTAGCGATAGACAAGAGTCTTGCTGACTAATATTTGGTGCTCGGTATGTCTATGGGTTTCAGAGTAACTTTGATGACTCAGTATGATCTCCTAGTGAAAACTGTTATGTCTTGCCGAATGTTGAATGCTTCAGAGTAACCCTAAATGACTCGATATATGGTCTTAGCGAAAGATGATTGTCTAGCTGATGAGAACACTAGTGTCTATGTGACATATGGAGCTTCGGTATGACATCTCATCGAAAGCGACGAGTCCTGGCAATAGCGATACATGTGGTGAACGTCAATATGAGCTCCTGGTGACATAAGGATGTCTTAGCGATAGTCTCCTAAACTCAGTGTAGCACAAGAAGGCTCGTTGGGATGTCTTGGCGAGAGCGATACTCTTGCCAAAAGGAAAACTGAAGTTGATACAATGTGAACTCTATTGACCGTTTGACCATCCTATGTGGAGTCTCATGGGCCAATAGGAGAAGCCAAAACTAAAAAGTTGGAAGATGGTTCATTGTGGTGGTTCTGTGAGGAAGCTCGACAAATAGAGAATGACATGGTTATACTCGGTGATTGCAGATTGTGATCGGTTGGTTGAATCGACGGATTGTTGTATGATTAGTGTGATTTCTATTCTGTGAAGACTATAAATTTAAGGTTCCTGTATAAGATTGTTCATGGTGAATGCTTCTGTAAACAAACATCAGAAAGATAAGTCTAAAACTTGTATGTAATATTTATTACTGTAATACAAAGTGACTTCTTTTGGTGTGGTGGGTTTTTCTCTTATAAGGGTTTTCCCATGTATATCTGGTGTTCATATGTGTGATTGTCAAATACTCTATTTCTGCTATCTACTTCATAGTGCATCTTAATTGAACTGTAATTGAAAAATTAAAAGTATCTCTGCATTCTTCTCTGAGGTTTTGACATTAGGAGAGTTGTTTCCACATCCGACTTTCCTTACAGATCCATGAATCAATTAGGAAACAAGTCATTAGGCTTGGATTGATGACTAGTTGCATCTCCCCAACCTAGAATCCATCATGATTCACCATAGGAAACCATCGCCAATCCATGAAAATCTTAGATCTTGAATGAAACTGAGCTTTAATACCTACAAAAATACTATGATGTTTCTCCAAGACTTCAACTTTGTGTACTAATTTCTCTTGAATGCTCTTGTGAAAGTATGCTTGAGTGCTCAAGTTGATAACATTAATGCTTAGAACTTGAATTACTTTTCTAGATGAAAATAATGATTTGAAACCTTGTTTATATAGGCACTTCATCTAATTTATCATTTATTAGATCTCAAATTCCAACATCAACCAAAAATTAGAATTGAAAACCTTAATTTCCTGCTCAAACACTAAAAAGGGGCCACACGAGACTCATACACCACTTGTGGTATATGGGTCCCACCTAGGGGGACTCATATGCCCAAGGTGGTGTAGGAGTCCCACCCTAAATTTTTGGGTGAGTAAATGTCAGGTTGTTAGAAAATTGAATTCCTTTGTTGATTTTGTTAGGATTTTAGTCAAAATAAGCCTTGAGATCCAAAATAAAGCATCTTAGTAGCCTATTAATGATGATTCAAATAGTCATAAATGCAAGGGTGCAAAAATAGGTCCAAAGAAAGTGTGAAATTGTTCCATATCCAAGAAGGAAGTATAATTCTCTACACTACAATTCTTATTATGTTGATGTTCTATTGGGTTGCGAGAAATATGTATAGCACTTTGATTATCACACAAAAGAGTAGTGGGGAAATTAGTAGGAAATCAAAACTTAGCCATCAACTATAGAAGCCACAAAACCTCCTAACTAGCCAAAACAATGCCTCGATACTTAGCCTCAGTCGATGATAATGCAATAGCATTTTTCTTCTTGCAAGACTATGCAATTAAACCAAAACCAAGACAAAAAAATCTAGAATTAGACTTCCAACCACCAACATCACTAACCCAATTGGATTCAGTGAAGCCCAAAATCTAAGTAGCACCTGATGTGTAATGAATATGAAATTGAGTAGTGCCTTGAATGTACCATAAGATACATTTGGTTTCCTTCCAATGACTCTCATTAGGATCTTGAGAGAAATGGGAGACAAGACCAACCACAAAAGAAATATTAGGATGATTATGTGTCAAATAAAAAATACTTCCAACCAACTACAGATATAATGTAGCATCCATTGATGGAGTACTAGAACTAGAAGAAAACACAACACATAACTGAAAAGGAGTAGGGGCTAGCTTGCAATTAGCCATCCCAAATCTCTAAAGCAAATCAAGATAATACTTCTGTTAGAAAATAGAAATACCTAAAGAAGACTAATGAATATGAAGACCAAGGAAGAAATGTAAAGCCTGACCAAGGTTAGTTATATCAAACCAATTCATTAAATCTCTCTGAGTACCCTCAATCATCACAGGAGAACTCCCAGTGAGAACCAAGTCATCTATATAGAGAACAAGAATGCATAAATCCCCTACATGCATGTGAATGTAACCGTAGGGTCAGAGTGACATATATTGAATCTAGAAGCAAGCAAAAAACTATCCATCTTATCATACCAAGCCTGAGGGGCTTGTTTGAGACCATATAATGAACATCGAAGCCTAAAAAAAAGTGAAGGGTCATGCACAAGGCCTATTGGCTACTCCATATAGATCTCCTCTTGAAGAGAAAAGGGGTATGTGCAGGATCATCATGGAAAAAAAAGGCCCTTAAGTGGTGAAAAATTTAGAAAAATCAAAGTTAGAAAACTTGACATAAAAATTTGAATAAGTTATCTATATTATTTCAAAAATATGTAACAATAGAATCTATAGCAAATTGAATGTAGTTTCTAAACTACTAGGTTTATTTAGAAAATAAAAAAATCTATTTGGTGAAAATTTGAATTTTCAATGCAGTAGTACTTAAATTTCAAGGAAAAAATAAGAAGTAGGTGTTTGTCTGACCACCCTAACCACAATAAAATGATAATATTTTCTTATAATATTTTAGACATAAGTAGAGGACTCATATCTGAATGTGATGCATATTTTTTTGTAATTTTTTTCCAAGTGAATAATTAATTATGAATTTTTTTATTACAAATTTTAAAAAATATAAAGACTTGTATGTCTGACCACCTTAACTTGGTCAAAACTTCATGAAATTCATTTTTTCTTTTTTTAATCCTATAGTATACGAAGCATAGAATGTGACACATGTTTGGATTGAATAAATGTGATACTGTTTGAAATCTATAGATGGTTTTCAATCAGCCTATCAATCAGGAATTTAGTCATAATTCAAATTGAAAATGAATAATAATAATTTATTAAATTCAAAGTGAAGCATAATTTATATTGGTGGAAAGCTAAGAATATCTTTTAAAAACCCTTTTCATTTCATCAATTTTGGGTAAAAAAAAGTTGTCAGCCACATACCCTACAAATACCCATCATATAGCCACTTTTTGGCCCATCATGATCCTACACATACCTAAAGGTCTCTAAATAGTTGATTCCCTCAAACTAAGAAACCCATTCTCCACAAGACGAGCCTTGTACTTGTCAATAGAACCATCAATTGAAAACTCGGTATGATACACACACTTGCACCGAACCAACTTTATTTACTTAAGAAGAACAAGATCTCAAGTATTATTCTTCATCAAAGAAGAATACTCCTCAACCATAGTACTATCCCACTCTGGAACACTTGAAGCATCTGAAAAAATATGAAGATGAATAGAAATTGCATGACCCAAAATACTGATACCTAAAGTTTGAGATCAAGTGCAGTGAGAAGTTGTGGGATCACCTACATGAGAACTAGAATCCTTAAGAAGAATGTGATCCCAAAGAGGCTATGTGGTTGAAAGCTTAGGAGAATATGGAGTTATTTCAACAAAAATATCAATACCATCATCAAGAGCATTAGGAACATCATCATCATCACTATAGGAAAAAAAATCCTCAGAAGGAGAATTGGGAAGGGAGGTAGAGGCCTATGATGGAGAATCCTTCAAAATGAAAGACTCATCAAAATGAACATCATGGTGAAAATTTACCTCTTAAGTGACAAGATCAAACAAACAATAGCCCTTCACATCCTCAAAGTAGCCAATGAAGATGAACCACTAACTCTTCTTCTCTATTACTTTGTGCCTACCTACTAGAATGAATGTCAATGCATCACTTCCAATTAATTTGAATTAGGAGACATTAGGCTTTACATGAGACCAATCCTCCTTAGGAGCCATATTCTACATTTCCTTGTGATGAATATGGTTCTAGATGTAGTTGGCACAGTTGACAACCTCTGCCCAAAAGGTTGGAGCCATGGACCTAGATTGAATCATACAATTGACCATCTCTTGTAAGGTACTTTTCTTTCACTTGGCCACACCATTTTGTTGAGGAGTGTATGGCATTGTGTGCTGATGAAGGATACCTCGAGCACTACAAAAGTCCTAAAATACCTGATTCGTGTACTCCCCTCCTAATATCTATATGAATCTTTTGAAGGGAATGTCCTGAATGCTTCTCCACAAATGTAAGGAAGGTCATGAAGAAATGAATAACCTCATCCTTTTACTTCAAAAATTACACCCAAGTGTGGTGGGAGAAGACATCAATGAAGGTGAGCACATACTTGGCACCTAAAAATGGAGTGGGAAATGACATAAGATTAATGGGAATGTGCAAGATCATGATGGGCCAAAAAGTGGCAATATTATGGGTATTTGTAGGGCATGTGGCTCACGACTTTTTTTTTTACCCAAAATTGATGAAATGAAAAGTTTTTTTAGAGGATATTCTCAACTTTCCACCAATATAAATTATGCTTTAATATGAATTTAATAAATAATTATTATTCAATTTCTATGAGAATTACGACTAAAGTCCTAATTGATAGGCTGATTGAAAAACATCTATAACTTTCAAACGGTATCACATTTTTTGAATTGAAACATGCATCACATTCTATGCTTCACATACTATAGGATTAAAAGAATACAAATTAAATTTCATGAATTTTTACCAAGTTAAGGTGGTCGACATACAAGTTTTTTATATTTTTAAAGTTGTAATAAAAATTCATAATTAATTATTTACTTGGAAAAAAATTACAAAAAAATATGCATCACATCCGGACATGAGTCCTCTACTTATATATAAAATATTATAAAAAAATATTATCATTTTATTATGGTTAGGGTGGTCAGACAGACACCTACTTCTTATTTTTACACTGAAATTTAAGTACTACTGCATTGAAATCTCAATTTTTCACCAAATAGATTTTATTTATCTTTAAATAAACCTAGTAGTTTAGAAACTACATTCAATTTTCTAAAAATTATATTCTTACATATTTTTGAAATAATATAGATAACTTATTCAAATTTTTATGTCAAGTTTCCTAACATTGATTTTTCTAAATTTTTTGCCACTTAAGGGCCTGTTTTTTCCATGATGATCCTGCACATACCCCAATATGCACCAACTCAAGGCGTTCTAAAGCACGTGTAGCCATACCTTTTGGAAAGGGATCTCGATGATGTTTCCCATGTAAACAACCTAGGAAAACCCCATAAAAATAAGAGATCTAAGGTAGACCAATAACCAAGTTTTGTGTGCTCATCTGCTGGACATATCTATAATTTAGGTGCCCAAACTGCTCATGCCAAAGCTTACTCACTGAGTCTACATGAGAAATAAAGGATGATCCTGATGAAGGCTTAAATACATCAAACTTATACAGAACAGGTTGTATGATCAACTGCACCAGTAGTAACAACCTTCTCAGGATTCTCTAACTCTCAAATAGTCACATCATTGGGAGAGAACTCAACAAGCCTTCCATCACCATGCCGTAAATTTTGATAAATGGAGAGTATATTTTGTGAAATTTTAGGCACAAGAAGAACATCATCAATGCAACCATCCTACATCTGAACTGAGCCTTTCCCTAAGGGTATAATCTAAGGAGAGTCACCAATTGCAATGTGAGTTGTATGATTATTGGAGAGAGAATCAAGAAGATCCACATCATGAGTCATGTGATGTGAAGCAAAAAAAACAAGAATCCAACTGTCACATAGGTAGAGGAAAAACCTCTTGTTGCAAGGGCTTGACCTTTTCCCATGGAAGAAGACTTAGGCATGACAATGTTTTCCTTCCTCATAGATTCCTCTAGTGTTGCAAGCCTCACAAAACAATGTGCATTATTATGCCATGAATTTCCACAAAAGGAAAAATTATCCTTCTTCTTTTTAGAATTGGAAGATGATTCCCCTGAGTTAGAAGGAGGAGGTTCAATCTTTTTATCATTCTTCTCCTTAGGCTTGAAGGGATACTCACCACCTAGAGGAGAATATATCTTAGGATTTTTATTCATATCCTTGCTCTTGGAAGATTGAGCCATCAAGGCATGACTCTTAGGAAGAGAATCCATCTAGATCAACTTGCCTTGCTCCCTAGTCAGTTGATCACAAAACACCTTAAAAGAAGGAATTCGATAAGCATCTCCCATAGCAAGCAGGGTAGAATAGAAGGTGGAAGCAAATACTTGCAATGCACCACACAATGTAGGCAAGATCAAGAATATACACTCTCTATTTATTTTTTCATGACCACAACCTTTCAACTATGATGAAATCAACTTGAGCTATACAAGGAAGTCCTGAATAGTGGGAAAGACATCTAAAGAGAGAGAGAGAGAAGTCATATTGGATTCAAGCTACAAGATCCTAAACTGATTAACCTTTCCATACAACTCAACAAGTTTATTGCACACCTCTTTAGCTATTATACACTTCGTGATATGAAACAACAAGTTATCAGAAACATGGAGGCCTATGAGTCATTTCACCTCATCCTTTTTTTGTGATGAACAAGCTTCTCAAATTCCTTAGTGAATTTGGGTTGTTTGGCATCCAACATTTTCCAAAGTCCTCGAGATTGCAACAATTATGTCATCTTGAGCTTCCATGTGTGATAGTTGTGTGAAGCGAGTAATTCAATCTTTGGTTTTGACTTGATATATAAATGGACATGAAGAGACCAATATGCTACTTATACCCCACTAGAATGGATAAAACCAACAATGTGCAATCCCCCCAAATTTTTTTTTCCAAAGAAACACCATATCGAAGCCAAGGACTCTATGCAACTTCAAGCTAGAAAAACTAGCAATTGATGGAAAAAAAAAAAGATTACCTGGACCAAGCTCCCAATCACACCATGCAACCACAATAAAGCTTATTATAAGTCTCTATGTGTAGATGTGTATATAAGCACCAAAAGACATCCATGCCTAATGAATGTAGGATTATTTGTCTCTTTTTAAGACAAACATTGCCCAAAACATTTCAGGACATCATCTCTACAAGTCTCTCCACACAACCTCTAGAAGTCACCTCCACATTGTATGAAACAAAACCTTTGCAAGTCACCTCCACGATCCTCAAATAAAAAAAACTTGACCCTTATGCTGGCAAAAGATGACCAACACACCCATGCAAGACTTAGCTCATGGAACAATGAGAGCATGGGACAATAAAAAGACTAGTTTTGACCGATTTCTCTCTAATGTAGGATAATTAAATGCACCCAAGTTAAAATAATGTTTTTTTTTACTTACGCAATAAGAAAATGGCAAGAAAAATGGAAACCCTCTTTGCAACTAGTCATCATCTTCATCATTTTTTGAGACATTCAAAAGCTAGGTAACGTCCCCAATCGAATTTCCCAATAACAACCCAATTTTCTTAAACACTGCAGTGGAGGTAATAGTGAAGAATCACTTTCACTGACACTTGGTCACCAAAACTAGAGCCTTCTCCAACACTTTGTTGATTTCTTGAATGATCTGCCACATGGGTTAACAATAGTTATCCTCTTTTCAAGGCTCAAGCAACAACTACCTACAACCTTTCAAACACTAGTCACCAATCTACAAATTGCACCCTATGAAGATGCTTCTCAAGCTTTAAATCACTCCTCCAATCCGCTAGGAATGTGCCACAAAATGTAGAAGTAAAAATGTCCAAAAAAAGAATGATGTTGAATGCCTCTTGATAGCAATCTGAAACACACGCTTGGAAAAGAAACTTGAAGAATAATCAGAAATAATGGCAACTTTAAAATTTAGTAAATTTCAAATGCCAACAAAGGCTTTGATCTCACACATCTCTGGAAAACACTCTTAAAAAAAGGGAGTTGCAAATGAATGCACTGATACCATGTTGGAGCATGCTTCCAGGAACGTTTGTAGACAAAGAAAAAACCTTTAGAAAAAGAGAAGCAACATGAAGTGGCTATTTTGCTAGAAGTGAAAATAATGAATTTGAGGTGAAAAATAATGTAAAAATCATTCCTTATAAAGGCACGGGAAGCTAACTGACATAAAAAAAAATAGTTACTAACTATTAAATGCATAACCACTAATAATTAATATTGTTGTGCCTGAGTTATCTTAAGGGAATGTGAACGGTAAAAAACCATTCACTCTAATATTATCAAATGATGTTTTCATTTGAAATTTAAATAACACATAGCTATAGTTAAGGATGTATTATAACAAATAAGACCTTTCCAAACATGCTGCTATTGTTAGCATGCACTTTATTGAATAGGGCAACCTTCACAATACACCCTTTGCAAAACACACTTGATGTTTAAAGTTGTTATTCATATTAATGTCAACTTGTATGTTTATCATCTATGTATTATTAGAATTGTAAAACAAGCACAAAATCACAAGCCACAAGATCAAACAATAAACAAATACACCTTCCATGCAAGAGATCTAAAAGCAATATATGCAATATTTCTCAACAAGAAAAAGCTACATAAGCAAGAGACTATCAAAAGATATGAAAGCTCAAGATCATAATTACAATGAGGGTTGAGTGCTTATAAGAGAAAAAACTTAAATGGGAAAGAGATTAGATCATGACAAGTGTCAACATCACATCAGATGAGACATAATGATCTAATAATAGCTCACTTCAGTTAACATAGAAAAACACTTAGTTAACTAAATAAAGCAATCCTAAGTTTAGCTTAAGTGCATGAGAATAAATTAGACTAATAATAAATTAAAGATTAATTAATTATTAGCTAATGCATGATAACTCTAACACCCCCACTTAAGATGAACTTAAGGAGTAGCTAAAAACCCTAAAAGGAGAATGCATGATGGGTCCTATCAAACAAGGCCTAGTGAGGTACCCATGTACAATCAAAAGATTTCTATAATGCTGAGGAATAAAGAAAACATCATGGGAAAACCTCCAATCCAAAAAGACATGAAAGCAAAGTGAAGGACTGGAGATGCCTCCAAACAAGAAAATGTCCTAAAAAATAGGAACATGTAGAACATCCAAAAGCATGAAGTTGTAGACTGTTGTTGAAAGATGATTGATAGAGTACTAAAATGAAGAACCTCCAGAATAGGAATGAAAGAGTGTCCATATGGTAAATGATCCATCTCACTAAAATATAGGGGTACACATTGCATCCGACTAGTACATAGGAACACAAACTAGATATGTAGATCACTCAAACACAAAAGCAAAGAAGCATTAGCACCAACAATAGAAATCCCCTCATAATGTTGAAAAAAATGGGAGATCCATGACAATAACATTGAAACTGTGTATAACCAAGAATTGAATGTAGGAGAAACAACCTGCAAATAAAAGGGTGTGCAAACTAAGGCACACACACATGAGGGAAGAATAACTAGGATTTGTTGTTGTCGTGGAAGGAACACTCACTTGACAAAGGTGTGATGGAAAACTAAAGGCAAACATCAAACCCCCCATGACACTTTATATCATAGTGCAAATACAAAAGGCACAATAGGATGTGCAAAATCCCCAAAAATATATACACTAGAATGACACTTTATGTCAGTGCATCTACAAAAGAGAATGTGCATGAAAAAGATGCCTATAATGCCTAAATAGGACAAAAAATTGGAAATACATATAGAATAGTCAAAAACAAGTTATCCCATGTAAAAAAAAGTTCCTAGGAGCTAAAATGTCCAAGTAATTCACTAGAGTGCAAAAACAAAAAAAATTGAATAAAATGTACCTGAAGAACAATGTGGAAAAAGTGCATGGATAGAACTGAAGAGCTCTGAAAGATGGTTCCAACATTGCTGGAATTGTGAAAATGGAGAACCTGGTCAAAATTTATGAGCTCAAGAATGAAAATAGAACCTCTAACTTTAAAAGGCTATAAAATACACCAGAATAAAAAAGAGATGATGAGACCCACACTGTTGGAAAGTTGGCAGAACCAATTTTCTGACGATATCTCGTTTACAAAAATCCAGCATCCTATGCCCAAGTTATGACCAAAAGAAAAAAATAGCTCCCTAGAGGCCAATGAAAGGGACTTGGGGCCCAGTTAGCGACTGTACCACTGACATCATGCTAATGTTAGCATGACATTAGTGGAATATTCCCTACGCCTGGAAAAAATTTCAGTCATTGTTGGAAAAAATGATGAATGGGAAAATGGCTAGAATATTCCTCACATAAATGAAATTTTCTCTTATCCATGCAAAAAAGAGAAAAATCCTGGCTTGGGAAAATGCCTCTTGCCTGAAAATGGATGTTGGGTTTTTCTTG
Organism: Sequoia sempervirens; assembly: GCA_007258455.2. NCBI lineage: Eukaryota > Viridiplantae > Streptophyta > Pinopsida > Cupressales > Cupressaceae > Sequoia > Sequoia sempervirens. The sequence goes on from VDFB02058242.1 coordinate 537,379,151, forward strand.
AAACTGTTAGAAAATTTTGAAGTTGCAAGAAAAAGATGGAGCATCGAGAATAGAATCATCTGTTAGAAAACATAGAAAGCTTGGAAAAAGTCTTTGAATTCCAGAAAGAGGGTTTTGAGGCACCGGGAAAGGAAATAATTTGCATGAATTTGATCTCCGCTAGAGTTTGTGAAATAACTATCGATTTAGAGGAGAGCCACTGTAGAATGCAAAAATCTGGTGACTGTGGGGTTTGGGTGTTGGCTAGATTGTACAATTAATCAATTAATACATGCCTATAGGTATTGATTATCTGTAGGTACTTAAAAAGTCCACCCCCCAAAAAATTTGTCGCTTTAAAAACTTCAAATCAAGCATTTTATAATTTTTTTTGAAATTCGTGCACAGGATCATATGGAAGTCATACAAGACTTGTGCAAATTTTTTTTCCTCAGATTCTCCTGATGTCGAAATAGGGTGTATTACATATCAAAATTCATGGAAACATTGTCTTCAATCCAAAGGTTAGGTCCATTTGACACCAAAAAGCTTTGAAATCATGGCTACCCTCAGCATCCAAAAAAAACAACCATTTCAAACCCTCAAAGATCTAAGCTCAGGAGTCCAAATTAGGGAAAAAAAATCCAAATTTGACTTTCTCAATAGCTTTGAATCCAACAATGAGGTTATTTTTGCACCAAAAAGAATCTAAAATTTCCCACTTCCAAAATTTGTAAAAAAAGCAAAAGGGATTCAAATTTGAAGCCTGCAACCCTTGTTGAAGAAAATAAATCTCATAAATCAAGAAGGGGTTTGATGAATCTGAGCTCTAATACCATGTTATAATTATGAAACAAACACAAAACCATGAGCCACAAAATCAAATAAAGACCAAATACACCTTCCACACAAGAGATTTGCAAATAATATATACAATATTCCTCAAAAATAGAAAGCTACAGAAGCAAGAGACTATCAAAAGATATGAAAGCTCAAGATTATAATTACAATGAAGGTTGAGTGCTTATAAGAGAAAAACCTAAATGAGAAAGGGATATGATCATGACAAGTGTCAACATCACATGAGATGAGACATAATGATCTAATAAAAGCTCACTTTAGTTAACATAGAAAAGCACTTAGTTAACTGAATAAAGCAATCCTAAGTTTAGCTTAAGTGCATGAGAATAAATTAGAAAAATAATCAATTAAAGATTAATTAATTATTAGGTAATTTTGCATGATAACTCTAACATGTATATTGAATCCTTCAATTCAAATAGGAAAAATACCATTCCATACTCGCATAGGTTAACCTTTAGAGTACACACTTCGTACTTCACACACTGCCTACTATAACAAATAGATGACAATAAGATATGTTTTTTATTAAAAAATAGAGGATGGAATATAGAATATACTTTTTGAGTTGTAGATGTTTAGTTTATTGTTGTAATATAATTTAAATTTCACTTGCTTATTTGATCCATATTTGTAAGAAATATTTAAACAACAAGGATTTGAATTAAGATTACTTGTAGTGATGAAACAAATGGTTGTCATTCAATGTTATGATCTAAATATATCATTAGATTTCATATTGGTTTTCTTGGTATAATGGAGTTGTGTGTACCCATGAGTCATCCCTAGTCTAAGAATGATTCAATCTAGGCATGAAAAGTAAAATTGTCAAATTTTTGTACTAGTGAGAGGTTGTAGATATAAGAAAAAGATGAGTTTAGATTTGAAAATTTTGAATGTTTGAATGAGATATCTTCATAGCCTATAAAAAAATTTGGGTCATGTTAATTTATTCCCTTATCATTTTTGATTGTAGTATTTTCATTTAATATAATTAGGTCTAATAAGATCATTACTCTTTATATATGGTTAAATTCATTTGGCTACAATCATGGTATGACATTAAATACACTTTTAAAATTTTCAACTACAATGAATAAGAAAGGACCCTCACCACTTGGTTAATTATATATGAAATAATTATTGAGGTGTAATTGAATATGTTTGGAATGAAGTAGGAAGAATGGGCATATGCCACATTTACATTGAAACTTCCTTTGATGTGATGATTGATTTTTATTAGAAATAATTTTTATTTATCATTAGAAAGGAAAGGGTTTACCCAGAGAGTCCATGCTTCTTTTTAGGATTCATCATTATGAGGAAGAAAATAAATAGTAGACTCTAGACTAATTTAGTGCTACATGATTGAATTTTATTCAAAATATAAATGTATATGTAGGTGTAAGAAGAAAGTTAAAAAAAATGTATATGAAAACAAGACATTCTGTAAAATAAGAAGTTACCTAGATATACACATGCACCACAAACAATGCATCTTGGTATATTCTATATTATGTCATACATTTGTATAGGTAAATACATTTCATTTTACACGCTATGATTTTAGGACACATACAAAGTTATAGGTTCAAATATATATTATGTTTTTGAACCTGAACAAGTTTAGTTCATGCTATGTAAAATTTTATTTTCCTTCTCATTTCAATTTACATCAAAGGAATGGTTGGTTTATACAACATTTTTTTGTAGGTAAAAGATGTACTTCCATCAAAAATAAAGTGAAATCTTCTTTTGATTTTGATGTAGGGATGCTATTTTTATTTCATTGTTTATGTCCTCTTGTAGGTTGAACTACACATTGTTCTTTTTATCTTGGACAAGGTTACAACATGGTTCATAGGATGTGTTATATATTTATTCATAACCTAATTCACTCAGCTGCTAATTCATTATTTTATCAATACATGCAAACAATGTGTTATTTATTTGAGGTTAGTGGGATGCTACGCCCTTAATATTATTGTACATCGAGTTATGAATAGTCGGCTTGTGGCTATCTTAACTCTCTATTAAGTCATATTATCATTAGTATATTTTTATTTAGTTGTTTAGGTCAGCCTAATTCTTATATAGGTGTGTCTAAGTCGGCCTAGGTGATATCCTTGGCATAAATAGGTATATATAGGAGGTTGTGAGTCTTATTTCATCATCAAGTTGTGAAGTGTGTTCTCATTAGAGATATTTGGAGGTTTTCCCCCTCGAAGTGGCTTGTTATTCTTAGTTATTATCAAGTATTTGCAGCATATTTCATATCATATTCTGCTATTGTGCAAGTTATTTCATAACAAGTGGTATCAAAGCATGATCTTGGCACCATAGAGGCAAGGTTTTTCTCAATTTTGGAGGCGATTTTGGGAAGAGCATATCTTTCAGATTTTGGTGAATTTTTTTCTAATTTTTAAAGGGTTTTTGAAGAACATATTGAATAAGCTACAGTACAGATTTCAGAAGAATTGGAGTAAAATTAAGCGAATTATTGCAGAATTAGGGTTTCTACACTATTTTTTTGGAATCTACATATCTCTCACATCTTGTCAAATTGGAGTCTTATTTTTATTGGGTTTTTGAAGAAATACTAAAGGAGATTACAGTAAAAATTTGAGAGAATTTAAATTTCATTTGTGTGATTTATTTCAACATTAGTGGTTTCCATCATGACGGGGCTTGCAACAAGGGGTAAAAAGAATGTTGTCACTCCGGGGAAGACTCCTGATAAGGATGGTGAAACAATCAAGGATATTACTCATAATGAGGAAATCAATAAGGTCAAGGAAGAAATTTCCTCAATTAATATGGATATGTGTGACCTAAGAGGAGATATATCGGACATACAAAACATGTTAAGCACCTACATGGCTGAATCAAGAAAGGAGTTCTCAAGCCCAAGGTGAAAATTATAGGTCAGCTACTACTGACACAAGCTTTAGTACTCCTATGGGATCTAGGAATTTATTTCCAAAGGTGGATATGTGCAAGTTTGATGGTAAGGATCCTCTAACATGGATAAACCAAATGGAGAATTTTTTTGAAGTACACAAATCCCAAATGGACAAAAGGTCACGATTTTATATCTAGAACCAGATCAATTCATTTGGTATCATTGGCTTTCCACTCATCGAAGTAAAAATGGGCTCACGTCTCATGGTCAATTTTTATAGAGGAACTCCAAGCACAATATAATAGCGTCACGAAACCTTCTTCCGCTAGCTAAACTTCAACAAACGAGTTAGTTAAAATTATATTCACAATTCCAAAATCTATCCTTAAGGGTGGATACAATTACGGAGGAAAACTTGAATGAATTATTCTTGGGTGGTCTCAAGGATCACATTCAACATGAGTACGCATGTTTAGCCCTAGTTCCATAAATGAGTCTTTTATCTTAGCACGCAGGGTAGAGGAGAAGTATTTGATTCCTAAGAAGCAAGGGGCTAATGTGACAAGAGAGAAAGGATATTCAACACAACCTACTAAGTTGACTCACAAAAAATTGAGGAGAAAAGAGAAAAAGGCTTGTGTTTCAATTGTGATAGCAAATACAGTCAAGGACATAAATGTAGTGAAAAGAAATTGTTTTATATTGAAGGTCCCAATGAGGAAGAAGAGGAGGAACCCATACTAGAAGATGAAAGGGAGTCAAATGAGGAATCACATGATTCTCAACCAATCATTTCTTGTCATGCACTCTCGGTTTAGTGCTCCATAAACTCTCAAGGTGGTGGGGTTCCTAAAGAAGCAGAAGGTAACAGTGTTGATCGACTCAGGTAGTACTCATAATTTCATCAACAAAAAGTTAGCTACTTGTCTAAATTGTTTCATATATCAGCTCTAGAGTTTCAAGTTTTGATTGCAGATGGTGGTATAGTTAGTTGTTCAGGGAAGTGTCATAGCATTAAATTATCCATGGGAGATTATCAACTTGATACCCCAATGTATGCGATATCCATGGGTGCAGCAGATATTGTTTTGGGAGTACAATGGCTTACTACATTAGAAACAATTGAGATGAACTTCCAAGAACTATTCATGAGATTTCAATCAGAAGGAAGGCTAGTAGAGCTAAGGGGTTGAAGGAAAAATCCCCACAAATGGTAAGCTCTCATCAAATGCAAAAGTTTCTTAAGAAAGGAGTGGATGGATTTGTGGCCCAACTATGTTCATTAGAAGTCTCTCAATCTAATACTCCTACTCATCCAGATTTGCAAGCTATAATTGATCATCACTCACTTGTTCTTGGAGATATGCCTAAAGGATTTCCTCCTAAGAGGGATAATGATCATGCCATACAGTTAGTCTAGGGAGCCAACCACCGAACATCAAGCCTTACAGGTATCCACACATACAAAAGAGTGAGATAGAAAAGATTGTTGAAGAGATGCTAGAGGAAGAATCATCAGGCATAGCCAAAGTGCTTACTCCTCGCCTGTGGTGATGGTACGTAAGAAGGATGATACTTGGCATGTGTCCAGATTATAGAGTGCTCAACATGTACACCATTAAAGATAAGTTTCCAATTCTAGTCATTGATGATTTGCTAGATGAATTAAATGGAGCTATGTTTTTTACCAAGTTAGATCTTAGATCTGGTTATCACCAAATTTAGATTAAGGAGGAAGATATTTGTAAGACAACATTTCAGACTCATGAGGGTCATTATGAATTTTTGGTGATGCCATTTGGTCTTACCAATGCACCATCTACATTCCAAAGTTTGATGAATTCCATTTTTAAGAAGTTCTTGAGAAAGTTTGTGTTAGTATTCTTTGATGATATATTGATTTATAGCAAGACTTGGGAAGAACATTTGCAACATGTGGACCAAGCATTACAAATACTTGAAGATCATAAACTCTATGCTAAGCCATCCAAGTGTGCTTTTGGTCTTACAGAGGTGGAGTATTTGGGACACATAGTTTCACATGAAGGAGTAAAGGTGGACCCTAACAAAATTAAGGCTATCATGGAATGGCCTATTCCAAAAACATTAAGAACCTGAGAGGATTCTTGGGATTGACAGGGTACTATAGAAGATTTGTGAAGAATTATGGTAGTATAGCAGCACCTCTCACCACTCTATTGAAGAAGGATTCTTTTCATTGGAACAAGTCTGCCAATACAACATTTGAGAGATTGAAGGAGGCTATGTGTACAACTCCAGTACTTGCCACTCTTGACTTCACCAAGGAATTCATTGTGGAATGTGATGCTTCTGGAAATGGGATAGGAGCAGTGCTCATGCAAGAAGGTCGACCAATTGCTTTTGAGAGTCGTCAATTAAAAGGTAAGAATCAACTAAAACCTATTTATGAGAAGGAAATACTAGCAATACTCCATGCAGTGAAACAATGGTGGCCTTATCTATTGGGTAGACATTTCAAGGTTAAGACAGATCATGATAGCCTAAAATATTTTTTGGAACAATGACTATCTTCTGAAGAGCAACAAAAATGGGTCACTAAGATGTTAGGATATGACTTTGAGATTGTATATAAGAAAGGGAAAGAAAATATTGTCGCAGATGCATTGTCAAGGAAGGATGAGAAAGATGAAGCCTTATTGTGTGCCCTTTCAATATTACAAGCAAATTGGGTGGAGGAAGCCAAAGTAGAGTGGCAAAATGATGTTGCGACAAGTAATCTCATCGAGCAATTAAAAAGTGATCCTAGTAGTTCAGATAAGTTTTGTTGGAAGGGAGATACTCTTTGGTATAAAGAGCATTTGTATCTCTACAAGAATTCCAACCTTAAAATCAAGATTCTCACAGAGTTGCATGAGTCTCCAGTGGGTGGTCATTCAGGATTTTTGAAGACATATCATCGAGTCAAGCAAGATTTCTTTTGGGAAGGGCTAAAGGGTGATGTTCAAAAATTTGTGGCTGAATGTTTGGTGTGTCAAAGGCATAAAGGGGAGACAATTAAGACACCAGGTCTCTTGCAACCCTTATCTATTCCTAGCCAACGTTGGGAAGAGGTATCCATGGACTTCATCACAGGGCTTCCCAAATCTAAAGGTCATAATGTCATCATGGTGGTAGTTGATCAGCTCACTAAATATGCACATTTCATTGCATTAGCACATCCTTTTACAGCAAGTGCAGTGGCTAAAGCTTTTTTGGAGAATATCCAAAAGCTACATGGTACACCTAAAGTTATTGTTAGTGATCGTGATCCTATCTTCACTAGTCACTTTTGGAAAGATTTATTCTCATGTTTGGGTACTCAATTGGCTCTTAGCTCTTCATACCACCCTCAATCAGATGGGAAAAGAGGTTGTTAATAAGTGTTTGGAAGGATATCTACGTTGTTTCACTTCAGAGAAATAGTCTCAATGGGTAGATTGGCTACCACTTGCAGAATGGTGGTATAACACTTCTTTTCATAGCTCATAAAAATGTCTCCATTTTTGGCACTTTATGAATATCATCCTCCTTCCATCACATCATCAATTAAGGTGTCCCCAAGAGTTCAGGCAGACTCAAGGAGAATTTAGCCATGGCAAAAATCTAATGAAACAAATGCAGCATACCAACATCATAGTGAAAGAAGTTTTGAAGTTGGGGATTGGGTCTTCTTGCATTGCAAGCCTTATAAGCAAATCTCACTAAAGTAGCAAAGAAAGAATAATAAGTTGTCTCCAAAGTATTATGGTCCATACAAAATCATGCAGAAGATCGGTAGTGTTGCCTACAAGCTTGAGTTGCCACCAACAACAAAGATACATCCAGTTTTTCATGTTTCCTATTTGAAGAAGGTAATTGGGCATAATATTCCCACTCAAACAACACTTCCCGAGCTGGATGAAGAAGGAAGAATCATTTTGGAACCAGACCGATTCACAAACACGCACAAAGAAGCGAGGAATAGAACTATCACTGAGTATCTCATCCAATGGAAGAATTTACCAGTTGAAGATGCCACATGGGAAGACAAGGAGTTCATTCAAAAGTTTCCAAACTTGATTAGCATTGAGGACAATGCTTCTTTGAAGAAGGGGGGCATGCTACGCCCTTAATATTATTGTACATCGGGTTATGAATAGTCGGCTTGTGGCTATCTTAACTCTCTATTAAGTCATATTATCATTAGTATATTGTTATTTAGTTGTTTAGGTCGGCCTAAGTCTTATATAGGTGTGTCTAAGTCGGCCTAGGTGATATACTTGGCATAAATAGGTATATATAGGAGGTTGTGAGTCTTATTTCATCATCAAGTTGTGAAGTGTGTTCTCATTAGGGATATTTGGAGGTTTGACCCCTCGAAGTGGCTTGTTATTCTCAATTATTATCAAGTATTTGCAGCATATTTCATATCATATTCTGCTATTGTGCAAGTTATTTCATAACATGGGATCAATGCAAGCACATTCTTTATCATTCAATGTTATCATCAAGGTTTTAGTTGACTTCTTAGCCTTTCTTCCCGCATAATAGATACACAAATCTGCCAAAGCCAATGTGTCTTGCAATATTCTATATTTTTTCATGTATCTATAGAAGTAATTGCATATCTATATGTAAGGTATAATTGTAGGCTATACACAAAGTTGCATGGTTGAACTATGATTTATGTTTTTCAACCTGCATAACTTTGGTTCATGCTTTGTATGATGTGTTTTTCTTGCTCCTTTCAAGTCACCTGAAAGGATTGGTTGGATTTCATAACCTTCCTCCTTGGGTGAAAGAGATATGTGTACCCCAAATTAATTAATCTCTTCATTTGATGTGCATGTAGGTATGCAATTTTACTTTCATTATGTATGTGTACTTTCATATTGAGCTACACACTATGATTTTCAATCTGCATTAGATTACGTCATGGTTCCTAAAATCTTTTTCACATTTATGCCTATCTTGATTCACTTAATTAATGATTCATTATTTTATCAACACATGCAAACAACATGTTTTTTTTTGACATGGGTGGTAGCATTGCTATTACTTTTTTTGAAATTTGTGGTTTTCACAAAGGTTTTGGTTAACTTCTTAACCTTTCTTCTCACATAATAGATACACACATGCACCACAACCAACATGTCTTGCAATTTTTTATCTTTTTTGATGCATCTCTAAAATTGATTACATATCAATATACATGTTATAATTTTAGGCTATATAGAAAGTTCCAAGTTGAACTACACATCGTGTTTCTCAAACTCCAAAACTTTACTTCATCCTTTCTAATATGTGCTTTTCCTACTCATTTCAACTTACCCCAAACAAATAGATTTCACAACCATCATCCTTAGGTAAAAGAGGTTTGTGTGCCCCACATAAATTGAACTCTTCATTGAATATCCATGTAGGGCTATGATTGTTCTTTAATTGTGTATGTCCACTTGTAAGTTTAACTACACACTATTCTTTTCAACCTACATTACATTACATTGTGGTTCTTATGATTTATTTAAAATCTATACGTATCTTAATTCAATGAATTATTGATACATTATTTTGTCAAAAAATATAAACAACCTGGTATTTGTTTAAGGTTGGAAGCAAAAATGAAATCACACATTTTGACATTTGAGGAATAAATTCTTTTATTTTACATAGTATATTCTAATTTAATAAGTTGTTCTAATTCCTACCTTATCTAAGATGGGAAGACAATGGAAATGGAAAATGCTAGAGGACTGAGAAGGGTAAGATGTAGGGTCTAGACTATGTAATTTTTCCTCTCACAATTTGGAGTGGAATCCAATTGATGTGGAATATGACATGGTCATCGACCTTGTTGCAAAAATTATTCTTCATAGACTTGACACTTTTGATCTAGGGGAAGTGTTTCTTGAATGTGTAAAAGTTTCATCTATTTGCATGAGTTGTAGAGTGAATGATATTGAGAAGTACAAATATCTAACCAAGATTATGTATTTGTGGTTTGTAGCTTTCAACATTCATGTGTATGATTATATTATATTTATTTTCTATTGCTTGAAGGTGATAAGATGATGTTTTCTTTACAGCTACTAGTGTGTATTTGTTCTTGATGACCATAGGAGCAAGCCTCCAACAAAGAAAAGAGTATGAAACTTTTTTAAAATAAATATTTTCAATGCCACTTCTTTGCAAAGGTTATGTACAATAGACTAGATATAGCATATGTGATTTATAATAAAATATTTCATGTCGATGTGAATGGTGAATTTTATCATGGCATGGAGGACACAAGAATAGAGTTGCACTCTCAATTTTCTCCATGCCTATTTGTACATGGATGTGAGTGTGAATGTTATAATGGAGAGACACTTAACAAATCCTATTTTTTATGGCATGTTAAGAGAGATAGATTCTTAACTAGAAAGGATGTAATGAATTCATGGAGAAGAGTGCATTCTATCTACTCTCATAAACATGCGTATGATTCCACAAGTATCCTAATGTGGCATGTGTAAGAGAAGAAAAACATATTTTACTTTCAGTGGCTTCATAGAACCACCATTCATTTCAATATGAAGATTTAGACTCCATGGATGCTTGAGATGATGGTTCACCACTCCCAAGATTCAATTATCTCAATGGATTCCATGTTTTCCATAAACAAATACAAGGTGAGACATTACAAAGACAAAAAAAAACTTTCTTTGTATTTTTAATGATCTTATTGTCTACATATGTGATACTGATTAAACTAGCTTGTTATGTCCATAGTACCTATTGTATACTTTGCTCATTTTTGACACAAAAAAATGTGGTGTACCAATTGCATGGGTTGTGTCCTCATGAAAAGATATTGAGGATATTTATGGTTGGCTAGCAGAGGTGTATAGACATCAAAAATAAGCCAAAAAGGATTGGAGAATCAACTTTTTTTTACTGATGAAGCTAGTTCATAAATTCAAGTCATATAGTAAGTGCATGTTTTGGTTGATTTGTATCCATTTATCATGTTATTTTCTTTTTAAATTCCACTTTGTCATTTGAATTATCATTCAACAATTTCCTATGTATTATGTATCAAGGTTTTTTTTAGATGTCATTTCCCCCTATGCATTTTCCATGTTCATAGGGCTTAGTTGAAGAACATACACAAGTATTCAGTGATGGAGAGGGAAATGTTGATCTTTCAAAAACTTGGGATGACCATGATGGCCATGGATGATAACAATGAACAAACTCTTAAGCTCTTGAACAATTTTATTAACGAGTTCAAGGATCAACCTCATTTTTTAGAGTACTTCAAGAAGACCTGGTGCAATAGACATGGTTGCATTGGTGCATTGTAAATTTCTACCACTTCATTGGATTGCCAAAATTGATATATTATGAGGTTTCCTTTAATACATCATGGTTTACTTTTCTTATCCTTCAAATTTGCAACCATGTGGTTGAAAAAATTTAGACAATTACCACATGCTAACCAAGATACAAATGTTGTCATCAAGTCATACCATTGCATCCTCAAAACTCGATACCTATGTCATTGACAAATGAGTTGCACAAGGAAAATGGACCACTTATATTATACTCTTGTATATAGAATGGAACCATTTTATAGGGAAAAAAATTTACAATATTTTGGTTTTTTAACTAACTATAAGATGCAACATATTCAATCTAGTGTGGAGAGGAAAAAGGTAGTTCCTAATTATGATTACATTCGAGATGACACACAAATTCGATGAAAATGGGTCAAAAGTCAAAGTTCATGCAACTGGTATGTGGTTAGAGCATTTGGCCACCGCCTATATGTTTGTGATTTCCCATGGTCTACAGGGGAACACTTGGAATCATTTCCTTAAGGTTTTTGAACTAAAAAAAGATTATCTAATGATGTAGTAGTCGTCCCTAGTAAGTGAATTTCATTTTGAAGTGCTTAAATTTATGCAAGAAAATAATGTTTTCCTATTTCAATTTCCTTATACAAGTTTCACATGTGTTGCAATGTAGATGAGAGATATGTACCCATTGATAGTGGGGTATTATTGAATGAGACATTCTCAAATGAGGGTTCCAAGAAAATAGAATTAATTTTCTCACCCCTATAGAAGGTCCTATTTGTGATGAATATGTCATACATATGTAGACATTGTCTATTTGGAATTATTCAAATCAAATATTGAAGAGAGTGATTTGTACAGTACAACAATCTCATGAACAAGTACACTCATATGTACAGTGTGATGAGAGGTTTATAGTGGATCTCCAACAATTGAATGCATTATCATTTGATTTCATTCAACATTCCAATGTAGCAAAAACTAGCAATGTTTGCATACATCCATGGTTTAGTCCAATCAAGGTTTGTGATCAAGGAGAAAATTATCATAGGCACCCTATTACACAACTCTTAACCAATCAAACTCCTCTCTATGACATATTTCAATTCTCAAATGATAATATCATGAATAGGAATGCACACAATCTAAGATATTGGGCAAACCAACTATGGATGTGTGTGAGGCTCCTGGATGACATCTAATATGGGTGAATATGACCAAACCAAAATGAATTTCTCTTTTGTAACAACAATGGTAGTTGTTTTCGCATTTAATGACTTCTACCACCTCTTATAATTTTTTTTTTAAAATTTTTTATTTTACTTCAAAATTCAAATGCACCTAAAGAAGTCCACATTGGCGACTGTCTTTCACTAGTACAATGTGACTCAAAGGTATGGTTTTGATTTAACAAATATACATAGGTATGCTTATTTTTGGAAAGATGATCTATGGTTACCTAATTGCATAGAAGAGTTCAACTATGGTGATAGGTTGATGTGGCCTAACATGCGTTGAATCCACTGCCTTTGTAAGAGTTACTAATGAGTACAAAACCATACATAAACGAAACCCGTGTGTATAAGTAAGTATGCCCTTTATAACTTGGTTATAAGTCGATTATACAAAGGGATTCATTTATTAAATTACACTCATTCATATCAAAAAAATATCATTTAAACATAAATAAAAAAATTCTAAAAATTATTAGATGGCTAAATTTAAAAACATTATTATTAATGTACTTGATTTTTTTATTTTATTAATAAAAAAATGGTATTTTATCATAACTGTGAAAATTTAAATAATTATACAATAATTTCTTTGTTCAGCTTTCCAATCTCACTAATAACTCATTATTTGAAAATTGATTAAAAAACTATTATCCAATTAAATTAAAAAACATACGAAATCAATTGTTATATTATTATCTTTCTTACCAATACGTACTTCGCTTGAATTATTCTGCCAAAAAAACAACTGTCTTTTCTGATCCTTCATTTGTCCAAACAATTTCCATCAATACATTGACAGAGGCCATGAATAATGTTTCGCTCGAGAAATTTTCAGCGTTTGAGTTTTTCTATCAAATTTTCAAAATATCAGATGTTTCGACATTAACGTTAAATTGACTATAATTTCCATCAATGCTTTCTCAAGGCCATAACTTTCCAGCATTTGATTTTTCTTCAGCGAATTTTAAAAATATTATACTTTTCTGCGTTTGATTTTTCTTCTGCGAATTTTCAAAATATTATACTTTTCTGCGTTTGATTTTTCTTCAGCGAATCTTCAAAATATTAGAGTTTTCTTCATTGATGTTGAAAGTGGCCAAAATTTCTATCAATGTTTTGTTTTAGGTTTGATTTTTCTTCGATCAATTTTCTACAAAATATCAGATTTTTCTAGATTAACCTATTGAAATTTACTTTTTTAAGTCATAACTTTCCATTGTTTGATTTTTCTTCAAAGAACTTTCCATACAAAACTCTTTGACATTGACGTTCAAAGTACTAGTTTCCTTTCACAATTTAGTATTTTAATATTTAGAGTTACAATATATACTTCAAAGAACAAAGAAGCTCGCGTTTCAATGAATTGTAGATGTATGCCTTCATACTGCTAGATTCTTCATCCATTAAAATAATTTTTTTAGGATGGTATCAACTTTGTTGAAGTATTTCCTTCTCAAACTCACTTTTATCAATATCAATGATATTATTCCTCCAAAAGTTGCTCCATATGACAATCTGACTACTATCTCATACCATGGATATTTGGTGCTTTTCTTTTCTTTGTTAATTGAAACTAGATGAGGAACAAATTGTGGCCAAGAACAATTTTTGGGTAGGGGACACCCCCATAAATTAAGATTCCCTGAATAAGAGGATTCTCCAAATGTGCCAGTCATATGTTGTCCTTGTGGTATACTTCCTGTAAGATTGTTGTTTGACTTGAATTTAATGAACCTAAATAGCTTAGGCGTTCAAGCTTTGCAGGGACGTGTCCTGAAAAACTATTTCTTGAAAGGTCTAACGACTCCAACTGGCTCATTCCTCCCAAACTATTTGGAATGGTCCCATTCAAATTGTTCATTGAAAGGTTTAGAAGCCTCAACCCCTTCAAGTTCCCAATTTTAAAAGGAATTTCTCCCTCCAATTCATTATTTGAGAGATCTATGGATGTGAGAGTGGAAAGTATATATGTGTAGTGTTGCTCTGTACCTTTTAAAATCATATCCAATCTAAGAAAATTGAGAAGTAGAAAATTGAGAAAATTGAGAAGTAAATAGTATAAAACCATTTTGGCTTTCATTTTCCATTGCTTGCAAGAATGCAATTGTGTGTGGAATTGAGCCTGAGATGTGATTGGAAGAAAGAAGCAAGATCTGCAGGTTCATTAGTTGACCTATCTCTATAGGAATACTGCCTGTAAAGTTGTTCTCCTTCATCACTAGTACTCTTAGCTTTGAAATATTTCCAATTAATTTTGGTATTTCACCTCCAAATGAATTGTTCCCAATATCAAGAACCTGTAGTTGTGAACAATTTTCTATTGAAAGAGGGAATGATCCATTCAGATTGTTACTATGAACAACTAATGAATATAAATGACTTAGCTTACTGAACTCATGTGGTAAGCTTCCCTCCAAACTATTATTTCCCAAATTTAGGACAATAAGGGAAGAACAATTAGACAAGCTCATAGGGATCACTCCGATTATGTTGTTATTTGCAAGACTTAACATCTTGAGTCCAGATAATTTGCCCAGGCTTGGAGGAATAAGGCTGCTAAACAAATTGTTATTGAGTAGCAATATTTGCATATAAGAAGACCACTATGATGGAATGTGCCCACTCCATCCATTTCTAGACACATCTAGCTCTTCAAGTTTCATCCATGTTGAAGTATTTGAGGATAGGCTTCCTTCCAGATGATTTCCTGAAAGATTTAAATGAGTCAACAATGGACTGGTTTCCCATAGCCAAGAGGGAATTACACCTACAAGATTGGTGTTGGTTAATTCCAATTCATTAAGTGAGAATTGTGTTGAAATCCAAGGTGGAAATTCACCGTCAATCATACATGACACTAAATATAGCCCAGATAAACTAAATAGTGGAATCTAGATTTTGCTAATATCTAGCACACAATCCGATAAGTACAAAACATCTAGGCTTGTAAATTTGTGAAAGAAAGTTTTTGTAAAGTTTAGCCACGACAAGCATAGACCAACTAGAGAAGGTGGAAGCGACGAAGAAGGTGGAAGTGACGAAGAAGAGATGGTTTCATTGAAACGATTGTTGCAACCATACAAATGAGTGAGGGAGGAAAGCTAAGCGAATGAAGGGGGAATGGTCCCATTTAGTTGGTTATGGGCAATATTCAAGCGCTCGAGTAAAGAGAGATTGCCCAAAGAATCTAGAATGATACCGCTCAGTTGATTGTAACCAACATTTAAATCCCTCAACAAAGAAAGACTTCCGAGGGAAGGCAGTATGCTTCCACTAAGTTGGTTGCCATAAAGGTCAAGGTCAGTTAAAGAAGAAAGATTGCCAAGGCAGGAAAGTATGCTTCCACTAAGTTGGTTGCCATAAAGGTCAAGGTCAGTTAAAGAAGAAAGATTGCCAAGGCAGGAAAGTATGCTTCCATTGAAGTTATTCAGTGACAAGCGGAGGAGTGTAAGGCGGGTGAGCGAACAAATGAAAGGGGGAATCATCCCACTAAAACTACTTAAAGATAACTCTAAAGAGTGAATATAAGAGAGATTTCCCAAATAGGGAGGAATGGTAGTTCCATATAAAGTCAGTGATGTGAGAAAATGAAGTTGGCACAGGCTCTCAAATATCACACCATGGATAGAATAGATATTGGAAAAAATAGCAACAGAGACAATGTGGTTGGTGTGATTGTCGCAGGATATGTAATCCCACTGAGTGCAAAAGTCTTTTCCATTTACCCACGTACTGAGAAGGCCCTCATAGTCATTCAGTGTCATTTTGACGTGGAGCAGGGCTTGGGATTCGTGGGTAGGACATTTGTTGGACACTAATCGATGGGAAAGAGAAGGGAAGAACAAAAAAACTAAAATGAAAAGAATACAAAGGTTGTGTAAAGAGATGGCCATTTGGGAAGAAAAAGAAAAACTGAAATGAAAACAGTAACGAGGGAATCGTAGCTATTCTTTGGGCGGGCTATTCTTAACCTGCGAGTCGATCAACAGGTCAATGATTATTATTTTTCTAATTAATATTAACTGTGACCCACTTTTGTTAATAATATTTTATCGGCAATTTAAAAG